>JAKSZU010000006.1:105363983-105963983 GCA_026018925.1 Tupaia tana | reverse complement strand
AAACAAAACACTCTCTAAAGATAAAATATGAATAGCCAAATGGCATATGAGAAAATGCTCAACATCTCTCATTGCAAGGGAAATGCAGATCAAAACAATAAAATACCACATAACCCCAGTCAGAATGACTAAGATTTAAAAAAAAGGAAAAAAATGGTAAGTGCTGGCGGGGGGTTGTTTAAAGGGGAGCTCTCTTTTTTTCCTTTTTTTTTTTTTTTTTTTTGAGAGGTTTTTGCTATAGGGCTTATGCGCTCGCCAGACAGACAGAGACAGAGAGACAGAAAATGAGAAATCACTCCCCAGGGAGGATGGCCACGCTGCAATCCCTTCTCCTTTCTCCTCTTCGGATCTTGGGCACATACGCACATGTGCCCAGCATGAGTTTAAGCCACTGGGTCTGGGACTTGAACCACGGTTTGGGAGTCCAGCGACATAGCCATTATGCTAACTGCTGGTCCAGAAAGGGGAGCTCTCTTAAACTGCTGGTGGGAATGTAAAATGGTCCATCCTCTGTAAAGAACAATTTGGGGATTTCCCAAAAATCTACAAATAGAATGACCATATGATCCAACGATCCCACTTCTTGGTATCTACCCAAAGGACAGAAGAATTCTTCATCAGAAAAGTGCTTACACATCGATGTTTATTGCAACACTATTCACAATTGCTAAGAAATGGAACCAACCCAAATGCCCACAAACAGATGAATGAGTTGGAAAACTGTGGCATATATACTCTATGGAATACTGTTCAGCCATAAAACAACAACAACAACAACAACAAACCCTGGCTTTTGAAAGAAAGTGAAAGAATGTGAAAGATTTACTGCTGAGTGAAGCAGGCCAGGCTATAAGAAGAGACATTGTATGTCCCCACTTGATATATGCCGAGTGTCTGCACTCTATGACTTAAACTGATTGGCCAAAGGATATATAAATACAGTAAAAGGTTGTGAATACCGGATACAGTGTGTGTGAAACAGTAGAGTCTGAGGAAGGACATTTAGAAGAAAAATAGAGAGGCAAAGCATTAATGAGACAAAAAATAATATGGTATTATCTGTTGATAATTTCATAGTTTTATAAACTGGGAATAGGGAGAAAAGTTCACATGTTAAAATATTCAGTTTGTAAGCTAAATAATGTGATTTAATGTATCAAAGAAAGTGAAATTTTAAAAATGTAAAAAAATAAGAAGTCTTTCCCTACCCCAATGTCTCCCAGAGTTTCCCCAGCGTTTTCTAGAAGCAGTTTAATAGTTTGGGGTCTTAGATTTAGATCCTTGATCCACTTTGACTTGATTTTTGTCAAAGGTGAGAGGTAGGTGTTTAGATTCATCTTTCTACAGGTGGAAATCCAGTTTTTCCAGCACCATTTACTGAAGAGGTTTTCCTTTTCCCACTGGATTTACTGGTACCCCTTGTCAAAAATCAGTTGACTGAATGATGAGGGATTTATTCCTGTGGACTCAATTCTGTTCCATTGGTCCACATGTCTATTCCTGTGCCAATACCATGCTGATTCAATTACCACAGATTTGTAGTATGTTTTTGGGTCAGGGAGTGAGATGCCACCCACTCCACTCTTCTTTTGTAGAATTACTTTGGCAATGTGGGGTCTTTTATTATTCCAGATGAATTTAATGATTGTCTTTTCTATATCTGTGAAGAATGTGTCTGGTACCTTGATTGTCATTGCATTAAATAGGTAGATTAATTTGGGTAGAATTGTCATTTTGGTTATATTAATTCTTCCAATCCAGGAACATGGGATGTGCTTCCACTTTTTTGTGTCATTTTCAATTTCTTTTTTTAGCTTCTCATAGTTTTCCTTGTGGTGGTCTTTAACTTCTTTGATTATATTTATCTCTTTGATTAGATTTATCCCATCTTTGGTTAGATTTATCTCATACTTTTAGTGGTTATGGTAAATGGAGTAACTTTTTTTCAGTTCTATCTCAGTCTGCCTGTTATTTGTATATAGAAAAGCTATAGACTTCTGTATATTAATTTTGTATCCTGCAACTTTACTGTATTCGTGCATTACTTCCAGAAACTTTTTCATGGAAATCATTGGGTCTTCTATGTAAACAATCATGTCATCTGCGAATAGAAAGAGTTTCACCTCTTCTTTTCCTATTTGGATGCCTTTCATTTTTTACCCTTTTCTGATTGAATTGGTGAGGACTTCCAGTACTATATTGAAAAGGAGTGGAGAAAGTGGGCATCCTTGTCTCATACTCATTTTTAGTGGGAACGCTTTCAGCCTTTCTCCATTCACGATGATGTTTGCGATGGGTTTTTCATAGATAGCTTTTATTGTGTTGAGAAATGACCCTTGTATGCCGATTTTGCTGAGTGTCTTGATCATAAAGGGATGTTGTATCTTATCAAAAGCTTTTTCTGCATAAATTGATATGATCATATGGTTTTTGTCTTTTATTCCTGTTAATATGGTGTATTACATTTATGGTTTTGCGTATGTTGAACCAACCTTGCATTCCTGGAATAAAGCCTACCTGATCATGATGTATTATCTTTTTTATAAGTTGTTGTATACGGTTTGCTAGTATCTTGTTGAGAATCTTTGCATCTATATTCATCAGAGATACTGGTCTATAGTTTTCCTTCCTTGTCCTGTCCTTATCTGTGTGTTTTTTTTTTTTTTTTTTTTTTTTTTTTTTTTGTTTTTTTGTTTTTTTTTTGAGAGCTTTTTGCTATAGGCGCGTGCGCTCACCAGACAGACACAGAGATACATAGAGACAGAAAGCAAGAAATCACCCCCCAGGGGGGATGGTCACGCCGCAATCCCTTCTCACCCATTCTCCTCTTGGGATCTTGGGCACGCATGCACACGCACCCAGCGTGAGTTTTAAGCCACCGGGTCCAGGACGTGAACTGCAGTCGATTACGTGGGAGTTCAGCGACATAGCCATTACGCTAACTACTGGTTCTCTCCTTATCTGTTTTGAGGATAAGGGTGATAGAGGATTCATAGAATTAATTAGGGAGATATTCACCCTTTTGGATCTTTAGAAATAACTTGAGTAGAATGGGGGTTAACTCTTGTTAGAAAGTATTATAGAACTCAGAGCTGAAGCTAACAGGGCCAGGACTTTTCTTTGTTGGTAGGCTATTTATTACTGATTCAATCTCCTGGCTTGTTATGGGCCTATTTAGACTTCCTATATCTTCCTGGCTCAATCTTGGTAGATTATACATGTCCAGGAATTTGTTCATCTCATCCAGATTGTCTTGTTTCTTGGCATATAGTTGTTCATAATATTCTCTAATTATGTTCTGTATTTCTGCTTTCTCTGTTGTTATATTTCCTGCTTTATTGCAGATTTGATTCACCTGGTTCCTTTCTCTCTTCTTCTTAATGAGTCTCGCTAGTGGTGTATCAGTTTTGTTTATCTTTTCAAAGAACCAGCATTTACTTTCATTTATTTTCTGTATAGTTTATTTCTATGTCATTTATTTCTGCTCAGATCTTTATTATTTCCTTTCCCCAGAGTTTTTTGGATTATTTTGCTGTTGCTTCTCCAATTCTCTGAGGCATAATGTTAAGTGATCCATTTGCCTTCTTTTTGTCTTCCTCTTATGAGCACTAATTGCTTTAAACTTCCCTCTTATGACTGCTTTTGCAGTGTCCCAAAGATTATGGAAACTCATGTCCTCATTGTCATTAGCTTCCATGAATCTTTTGATTTCAGACTTTATTTCATCAGTAGTTGTGGAGTTATTCAGTAGTAGGTTATTTAGTTTCCATGTATATGAATATTTTTGAGGATTTCTCTTTAAATTAAACTCAAATTTAATTCCATCATGGTCAGAGAAGATGCTGGAAATAGTTTCTATGCCTTTGAATCTGTAGAGGCTTGCTTTGTGCCCTATGATGTGGTCAATCTTCGAAATTGTTCCATGTGGAGGTCAGAAAAAAGTGTATCTCGTGGTTTTTGGGTGGAAAGTTCTACAGATGTCTGTTAAGTCCATTTCATTTATGGTTTCATTCAGATCCTTTATCTCTTTATCTATTTTTTTGTCTAGATGATCTGTCCCGAGGGGATAGTGCAGTGTGGAGGTCTCCAACAATTAGTGTATTGCAGGCTATCTCCCCTTTTATATCTAACAGTCTTTCCTTCACATATTTGGGAGCTCCTGTGTTAGGCGCATTGATATTTATAAGAGTTATATCTCTTGATCTATTGATCCTTTTACTATAATATAGTGCCGTTCTTTGTCTCTTTGAACAGTTTTTTTTTTTTTTTTTTAAGGCTATATTGTCAGAAATTAGTATCACAACTCCAGCTTTTTTTTGATTCCCATTTGCATGGAAAACCTTTTTCTAACCCTTCACTTTCAGTCTATGTATGTATGTCTTTATCAATGAGGTGGGTTTCCTGTAGGCAACAGATACAGGGTCTCTGTTTTTAATCCATGCGGCCAGTCTGTATCTCTTGATTGGGGAATTTAATCCGTTCATATTCAATGTTATTATTGATGTAAGTGGATCTGTCCCGACCTTTAAGTTGGCCATGGTCACAGCTGCCTTTTATTGCTTTGTTTCTGTCTGTTACCTCTTTAGTTTTCTGGGAACAGTACATTCTTCAGGGTTTCTTAAAGAGGTGGTTTGGTGCTGGCAAATTCTTTCAGGTCTTGTTTGTCTGAGAAGATTTTAATCTTTTTTTTTCCCATATGAAGGATAATCTTGCAAGATACAATAATCTTGGTTGAAATTGTATCTGTCTTAGCACTTTCAATACATATTCCCATTCTCTCCTTGCTTGCATTGTTTCCGTTGAGAAGTCCAGAGTTAGCCTGATGGGATGACCTTTGTATGTCACTTCTCATTTCTCTCTTGCCAGTTTTAGTATCATGTGTTTATCTGTGGTCTTAGATAGTCTGGGTACGATGTGCCTTGGGGAAGATCTTCTTGGGTTGATTCTAACTGGGGTCCTTTGTATTTCTTGGAATAGATTTTCCATGTTGTTATTAGTTTCTTCACCTTCTGGGATGCCAATTATTCTGATATTTGGGCGTCTTATGGAATCTAGTATTTCTTATAAATTACCCTCGTGTTTTTTTGTTATTTTCTCTATCTTTTTGGTGGTTCTTTCTAAGTCAGAGGTTTTATTTTCTACATTAGAGATTTGATCTTCTGCATGGTCTAATCGACTTTTAATACTTTCAAGGAGTTTTTGATTTCCTCTATTCCAGACTTTATCTCTAACAGCTCCATCTGGTTCTATCTCAGAGTGTCCATTTCTTCTTTCATATCTTGGAATGACTTCCTTATCTCCTGTAGTTCATTATCTCTTTTCTGTTCCAACTGAAAAAAAATTGTTCACCATAAATGTTTGAAATTCTTTGTCTTACATTTTGGTGACATCGTCCATTAGCATGAAAGATGGAGGGGAGTTATTCTGTAACTTTGATGGAGATATATTTCCTTGTTTATTCATACCTGAGGCTCTTCTTCTACTTCTTGCCATTGGAAGATGTATTCACTTTCAATACCTTTTCTGGGAATTTTTCTCCAACTAGGAGTAAGCGACTTTCTCCTCCTCTGTGAATTATTGTTTGCCGAAGTCTCTCTTCTATTGTTTTTACCAATGTGGTATCAAGAGGGGTACTCTACTGAGGTGTCTGAAAAGCAATATCTCCCTTTCCACAGGTGGATCAGTACAAGGAAAGATCCCAGAGACAGTTAAATTACTAGGGGATTTCTGATATCTGATTATAGACCTGTCTAGTCCTTCTGGCAGGGTGGAAAATGAATAGGAGAGGATATTAGGTGAAACAACAGCAGAAAAAACACACACGCACACAGAGAAATAAAGTAAAAGGCTTGACGCCTGCTGCTTGGTCTGTGACCTGCTGCTGGGGACAGGACAGGCTTTGGGAGAAGGAAGACCAGGAAATTAGCAAGAGAATAAAGAAGCTGACAGATAAAAAGCAGAAAATACTAGCCACCTACCTAGGGGATGGGCACTTGGGCTGGGGGTCTGCAGGTGAGGTGAGGGAGCAGTGATGTCCCTGCCTCAGAATCCCTGGCTGGCCAAAGGCCTGCCACTTGGTCTGTGGCCTGCTTCTGGGGACAGGACAAGCTAGGGGCATGGCGCTTAGGCTGGGAGTCTGCAGGTGAGGTGAGGGAGCAGCGATGTCCCTGCCTCACAATCCCTGGCTGGCCAAAGGCCTGCCACTTGATCTGTCCCTAACTCTCATTTTAAATTGAGCAGTCTTTCCATCAATTGTTTGAGTGTCCCTGAATTGGGTTCATAGATATTTATAAGCATTATTTCTTCTTGATGAATTAGCCCTTTTACTAATATATAAGGCTCTTCTTTGTCTCTTCCTACAGTTTTTGTCTTATAGCTTCTTTTGTCTGAAATCAGTATAGCAACTCCCCCTTTTTTTCCCTTGGTTTTCGTTTTCAAGGAATTTTTTTTCCAGCCCTTCACTTTTAGTCTATGCATGTTTTTATCCATTAGATGGGTTTCTTGTGTGCATCAGATGGAGGGTTTCTGATTGCTTAATCCATTCAGCTAGTCTGAGTCTCTTGATCAGGGAATTTAATAATTAATATTCAACATTATGGTCAATATATCCAGACTTGTCCCTACCCTTATGTTGGACATATCCCTGGGTGTTTTTTGTTCTCTTATTTCTGTCTGTCTCTCTTTAGTTTTCTTAGTATAGAAATACCTTAGGAACTTGAAGAGCTGGTATGGAGTTGGTAAATTTTTTCAGGTTTTGTATATCTGAGAACATTTTTATCTTTTTCTTCCCATATGAAGAATAATCTTGCTGGGTATAGGAATCTTGGTTAAAATTGCTTTCTATTTAACTCTTTGAATACATTTCCCCATTCTTTCCTTGCCTGCATTGTTACCTATGAGAGGTCCATTGTTAGCCTGATGGGATAGCCTTGGTAAGTAACTTGACTTTTCTCTCTTGAGAACTTTATTATCTTTCTTTGCCTGTGGTTTTGGCCAATTGGGCTATGATATACCATGGAGAGGATCTTCTTGGAATGATTTTGTTGGGGGGTCTTTGTTTTTCTTGGGTCTGAATGTTTGAGTGATTCTCTAGACATGGTAAATTTTCTTCCAGGATTTCATGGAATAGATTATCAATGCCCTAGTCAGTTTCTTCACCTTCTGGGATACCAACTATATCCCATGGCAGAATGTACCACAAAATTAACCCCAAACATTTATTTTCTAATATTACTAAGGGTTAAAATGAGCTGAATATTGCCCCCATTGCTATTTGTTATTTTACGCAGGCCTATTTTATCTCAAACAATGCTACTTATTTCTTTTCCTTTTTTTTTTTGGTATTTGGTATTTTTTAATATATGTCATGATATAATAAGGTTCATCATCACTGTGCATCAAATTCTTTGACAGTCTGATTTCAAACCTATCATTTAGGGGTTGAGCTGTGCGCAGTGATAAAATGCAAAACTCTGCAAGGCTGAATCACTTGGGAAGGTTCCACATGTGTGTCTGCAGACCTCCCTGAACATCACTGGCACACACATGGCCATGATCTGGGGCTAGCATAGGCTTGGGGAAGATAGTGGCATTAAGACCTTTTTAGAATGTTGTCTCTCTGTCTTGCTCATGACACAAACAAATAATTTTTTTAAATTTTTTTCTTTTATTTATTTCATTTTCTTCCATACATTCAATCACATTATTATTTGTCTTACAAAATGGATATTTAAATAGGTGAATATTTCTTCCTAGTACTGTTGATAAAACTATGAAATATCTTCAACAGATAATACCACACCTCTTTGTGCCATTAATGCTTTGCCTCCCTGTCCCTCCCCCAAATATCTTTCCTCAGATCCTCCTCTTTCACACACACTATATCTGGTATTTACATCTATATACTGTGTTTCTATATCCTTTAGACAATTAGTTTCAGTCATAGAGTGCAGACACTCGGTATATATTAAGTGGGGACAAAGAATGCCTCTCCTTCATAGCATGGCTTGCTTCACTCAGCAGTAAATCTTCCATATTCATCTACTTCCTGTCAAAAGCAAGGGTTTTGTTGCTTTTTTATGGATGAATAGTATTTCTGAGTATATGAGCCACAGTTTTTCTAACCATTCAGCAGTTCGTGGGCATTTGGGTTGTTTCCATGACTTATCATGAAAAGTGCCACAATAAACATGGATGTGCAAGCACTTTTCCAATTAAGGAGTGGGATTGCTGGATCATATGGTAGTTCTATTTGTAGATTTTTGAGGAATCTCCAAATGGTTCTCCACAGTGGTTGGACCAATTTACATTCCTACCAGCAGTGTAAGAGAGTTCCCATTTCACCACACCCTTGCCAGCACTTATCATTGTTGTTTTGATCTGCATTTCTCTTACAATGAGGGATGTTGAGCATTATTTCATATGCCTTTTGGCTATTTATATGTCATCTTTAGAGAGTTGTTTTTCGAACTCATTCTCCCATCTTTTAATAGGATTGATTGTCTTTTCCTGGAACAGCTGCTTGAGTTCCTTGTGAATTCTGGTTATGGGTCCCTTATTTGATGCATAGTTTACAAAAATATTTTCCCATTCTGAGGGCTGTCTATTCACACTAATCACTGTGTCTTTTGCCATGCAGAAACTTCTTAGTCTGATGTAATCCCACTTGCCTATTTTGGAGGTTATTGACTGTACATTGGGAGTCTTATTTAAAAACTCTTTTCCTGCCCCAGTGTCTCCCAGAGTTTCCCTGGTGTTTTCCAGGAGCAGTTTTATAGTTTGAGGTCTTAGATTTAGATCTTTGATCCACCTTGACTTTATTTTTGTCAGAGGTGAGTAGTAGGGGTTCAGATTCATCTTTCTGCAAGTGGAAATCCAGTTTTGCCAGCACCATTTGCTGAAGAGGTTTTCCTTTTCCTACTGGATTGACTGGTACCCCTTGTCAAAAATCAGTTGGCTGTATGTTTAAGCATTCATTTCTGGGGACTCTATTCTGTTCCATTGGTTCCACCTGTCTGTTTCTGTGCCAGTCCCATGCTGTTTTGATTACTACAGCTTTATAGTATATTTTTGGGTCAGGGAGTGAGATGCTGCCCACTCCACTCTTCCTGTGCAGAACTGCTTTGGCAATACAGGGTCTCTTATAATTCCAGACAAACTTTATGATTGTCTTTCCTAGATCAGTGAAGAATGTAACTCGTACTTTGATTGGCATTGTATTAAACAGGTAGATTAATTTGGGTAGAATTGTCATTTTGATTTTATTAATTCTTCCAATGCAAGAACATGGGATGTCCTTCCATTTTTTTGTGTCATTTTGAATTTCTTTTTTTATCTTCTTATAGTTTTTCTTGTGGAGGTCTTTAACTTCTTTGGATAGATTTATCCCTAAGTATCTTATACTTTTTGTGGCTATGGTAAATAGAACAACTTTTTTAAGTTCTATCTCAGTGCCTGTTGTTCATATACAGAAATGCTGTAGATTTCTGGATATGAATTTTGTATCCTGCAGCGTTACTGTATTAATGTATTACTTCCAGAAATTTTTTTATGGAAACCATTGGATCTTCTATGTATACAATCATGTCATCTACAAATAGAGTTTCACCTCTTCTTTTCCTATTTGAATGCAATTATTTTTTCCACTTTTCAGATTGCAATGGCCAGGACTTCCAGTACTATACTGAAGAGGAGTGGAGAAAGTGGAAATCCTTCTCTTGTACCCGTTTTTAGTGGAAAAACTTTCAGTTTTTTTCCATTGAGGATGATTTCACTATGGGCTTTTCATAGACAGATTTTATTGTGTTGAGAAATGACCCTTCTATGCTGATTTTGCTGAGAGTCTTCATCATGAAGGGATGTTATATGTTATCAAATGCTTTTTCTGCATCAATTGATATGACCATATGGTTTTTATCTTTCTTCCTATTAATATGGTGTATTACATTTATGGTTTTGCATATGTTTAACCAACCTTACATTCCTCGAATAAAGCCTACCTGATCATGTTGTATAATCTTTTTTATAAGTTGTTGTATACGATTTGCTAGTATCTTGTTGAGAATTTTTTGCCTCTATATTCATCAGGGATATTGGTTTATAGTTTTCCTTCCTTGTCCTGTCCTTATCTGTTTTAAGGGTAAGGGTGATAGAGGCTTCATAGAATGAATTAGGGAGAGATGCACCCTTTCGGATCTTTAGAAATAACTTGAGCAGAATGGGGTTAACTCTTCTTTGAAAGTTTTGTAGAATTCAGAGGTGAATCCATCAGGACCAGAGCTTTTCTTTTTTGGGAGGTTATTTATTACTGATTAAATCTCCTGGCTTGTTATGTTTCTATTCTGGCTTTCTATATTCTCTTGGCTCAATGTTGGGACATTATATGTGCCCAGGAATTTTTCCATCTCATCCAGATTATCTTGTTTCTTGGCATACAGATGTTCATAGGAACCTCTAATAATGTTTTGTATTTCTACTATTTCTGTTGTTATTTTGCCTGCTTCATTGCAGATCTGATTTACCACGTTCTTTTCTATCTTCTTAATAAGTCTTGCCAGTGGTGTATCGATTTTGTTTATCTTTTTAAAGAACCAGCTTTTACTATTATTTATTTTCTGCATAGTTTGTTTATTTTCTATTTCATTTATTTCTGCCCATATTTTTATTATTTCCTTTCTTCTGGAGTGTTTGGATCTTTTTGCTGTTGCTTTTCCAATTCTGTGAGGCATGATGTTAGGTGATTCATTTGCCTTCTTTCCATCTTCCTCTTATGTGCACTAATTGCTATGAACTTCCCTCTTATGACTGCTTTTGCAGTGTCCCAAAGATTATGGAAACTCGTGTCCTCATTGTCATTGGCTTCCATGAACCTTTGGATTTCAGTCATTAGTTCTTCAGTAGCTGTGGGGTCATTTTGCAATAAGTTATTAAGTTTCCATGTATATGAGTGTTTTTGAGGATTTCTCTTGAAATTAAACTCAACTTTGGGACCAGCAGTTGGCGTAATGGCTATGTCGCTGGACTCCCACTTAGTCGACCGCGGTTCGAGTCCTGGACCCGGTGGCTTAAACTCATGCCGGGTGCGTGTGCTTGCGTGCCCAAGATCCCAAGAGGAGAATGGAGAAGAAGGGATTGCGGCATGGCCATCCCCTCTGGGGTGTGACTTCTCGCTTTCTATCTCTCTGTTTCTCTCTGTCTGGCGAGCGCACATGCCCTATAGCAAAAACCTCTCCAAAAAAAAAAAAAAAAAAAAAAAAACGAAATTAAACTCAACTTTATTTCCATCATGGTTGGTGAAGATGCTGGGTAAATTTTCTATGCTTTTGATTCTGTAGAGGCTTGCTTTGTGCTCTATGATGTGGTCAATCTTCAAAAAGGTTCCATGTGGGGGTCAGAGAAAAGTGTATCTCAAGGATTTGGGATGGAAAGTTCTATAGATATCTGTTAAGTCCATTTGATTTATGGTATCATTAAGATATTTTATCTCTTTACCTATCTTTTCTCTAGATGATCTGTCCCAAGGGGATAGTGCAGTGTTGAGTTCTCCAACTATTAGTGTGTTGCAGTGTATCTCCCCTTTTAGATCTAACAGGCTTTCCTTCACATATTTGGGTGCTCCTCTGTTAGGCGCATAGAAATTGATAAGCGTTATATCTTATTGATCAATTGACCCTTTTACTACAATATAGTGTCCTTCTTTGTCTCTTGAAACAGTTTTTGTTTTAAAGCCTATTTTGTCAGATATTAGTATTACTACTCCAGCTCTTTTTTGGTTCTTATTTGCATGGAAAACCTTTTTCCAACCCTTCACTTTAAGTCTATGTATGTCTTTATCCATGAAGTGCATTTTCTGTAGGTAACAGATAGAGGCTTGTTATTTTTTAATCCATTCAGCCAATCTGTGTCTCTTGATTGGAGAATTTATTCCATTAACATTCAATGTTATTATCGATGTTAATGGATCTGTCCCAACGTTTAAGTTGGCCATTGTCTTAGTTGCCTTTTACTCCTTTGTTTCTGACTGTTACTTCTTTAGTTTTCCTGGAACAGTACTTTCTTCAGGGTTTCTTGGAGAGCTGGCCTCGTGCTGGCAAATTCTTTCAGGTTTTGTCTGAGAAGATTTTAATCTCTTTTTCCCATATGAAGGATAATGTTTCAGGATACAATAATCTTGGTTGAAATTGTTTTTCTCTTAACACTTTCAATACATCTTCCCATTCTTTCCTTGCTTGCATTGTTTCCATTGAGAAATCCGGTGTTAGCCTGATGGGGTGACCTTTGTAACTCACTTGTGGTTTCTCTCTTGCCAGTTTTAGTATCTTATCTTTATTTGTGGTTTTAGCCAGTCTGGCTATAATATGCCTTGGGGAAGATCTTCTTGGATTAATTCTATTTGGGGTCCTTTGTATTCCTTGGGTCTGGATACTTGAGTGCCTCTCCAGACTTGGGAAATTTTCTTCCAAAATTTCATGGAATAGGTTTTCCATGCCCTCATTAGTTTCTTCATCTTCTGGGATACCAATTATTCGGATGTTAGGACATCTCATTGAATCTAGTATTTCTCGTATGGTATCTTCATTTTTTGTTGTTGTTATTTTCTCTATCTTTTTGGTGGTTTTCTCTAGGTCAGAAGTTTTATCTTCTACATCGGAGATTTGATCTTCAGCATGGTCTAATCAACTTTTCATACTTTTGAGAGAGTTTTTGATTTCCTGTATTATAGACTTCACCTCTAATAGTTCCATCTGATTCTTTCTTAGCATGTTCATTTCCTCCTTCATATCATGGAAGGACTTTCTCATCTCCTGTAGTTCATTGTCTCTTTTCTGTTCCAGCTCATAATATTTGTTCAACATGAATGTTCTGTATTCTATCTCGAACATTTTGGTAACGTCCTCTATTTTTTAAAGAAAAGGAAGAGAGTAACTGTGTTCTTTTGATGGAGACATATTTTCTGCTTTATTCAGACCTGAGGTTCTTCTTCTACTTCTAACCATTGGGAGATGTGTTCTCTTTGAATAACCTTTTAAGAGAATGTTTCCTTGAATAGGAGCAAGTGTGTTTCCTTTTTGCTGTGGAATGAAGACAGCCTAAGTCTCTCTAATATTGTGTTTAGCAATGTGATCCAAGGAAATGTATTCTCTTCAGGTGTACAAAGAAAAGTATCTCCTTCTTCACAGGTGGTTCAGTGAAAGGGAGGATCCCAGAGATTCTTAAAATACTAGAACATTTCAGAACTGTAATTCTCGACCTATCTAAACTGCCAGGGATGGTGTAGATAAAGGAAGTGAGGACCAAATAAGTGGGAAGAAAATAATAAGAAGAATAAAGAAAAAGTCGATTTCACCAGGGGTCAAAAGATGGGAGTGGGGTGTCTGTAGGACTGAGGGCATTCCTATGAGGTAATGTGAAGAGAGAAATTTACAAATGAAAGAAGAGGAGAAGGAAAGAACAGGAAAAAAAAGTGTACCTGGCTGACAGAGGGGTCTCTGGGTTGGGGGTCCTGGGCCTGAAGCTATGGGGAGCAGTGCTCCCTTGGAATTCCTGGCCCAGGGGTTGAAAGATGGGAGTGAGATGTCTATAGGACTGAAGGCGTTCATATTTGGAAATGAGAAGTGAGAAATTTACAAATGAAAGAAGAGGAGAGGGAGAGAAAAAGAAAGAAAATAAAGTGGACCTGGCTGACAGAGGGGTCTCTGGCTTGGGGGTCCCGGGGTTGAAGCTATGGGGGGCAGTCCTCCCTCGGAGTTCCTGGCCCAGGGGTCGAAAGATGGGAGTGGGGTGTCTGTAGGACTGAGGACGTCCCTGGCTGACAGAGGGGTCGCTGGCTTGAGGGTCCCAGGGCTGAAGCTACAGGGGGCAGTCCTCCCTCAGAGTTCCTGGCCCAGGGGTCAAAAGATGGGAATCAATGCCTACTTATTTCTAAAGTAGTATTTGTACATGACTATAGTTAATGGTAATTTTCCAATTAATATTTTACTTCTTAATAGTGTCTCCCTGACTGAATCCTTGGACTGTTGACTAGACGGAGATCCATTTTTATAATAATGAGTATAATATTCTGGTCTAGCATGTAAGAAGCTTAGACATCACCACCCTCTATTTTTTTAAAAAAAAAAGTATAAAAACTGAAAAATATTAACTTCTCTTAGATACATAGAGAAGTTAAATTGTGTAGTAAACTGATGCTTCCCAAGATGGAAAGTAGAAAGGCAGATATAGAGAATCACAACTTGTAAGAAAAGAAATTCACAAACATAAACTTTCATGAGATCTAGTGTTGGGGTAGGGCAAATCGAACTATAATTTACAGACATTTGGAAGCACAGGGTAGACAAATCTGGAGTTAAAGACTCCAAGGGAACTATTCATGAGGGGGCCTCCACATTTTTACAGATTTTGATTCTTGGAGCTCTACCAGGTCCCCATAATAATATTGGAGAAAATTACAGCTGTACTAAAAAAAAAAACATATCAAAAAAATTTAAACTATATGATAAATAGAAAAGACAGAATTTGAAGAGACTGAAACATCAAATTCAGAGTCAAACATGGCAAGAGTGTTGGGAATATTAGATAAAAGATGTATTTTTAAGGTATTATTATTTTTTTAGGTTTTTTTATTTTTTTATTTTTTATTTCAATTTATTTATTTGCATTCATTCACTGTACATCATTCCAGCATACAAAATGAGATTTTCCATCCAGAGTACACTATATATTGTCTCAATCAAGCACATCAACAAACATGTTATTGCCAGCAAATGATCTTCCATTTCTTGTTTTCTGTACGTTTTGATTTTCCCCCATCCTTGATTCCCTATCTCTTACCCTCTGCCATCTCCCACTCTCCTTCCACACTGTCTCTGGTATCTATGTTTGCTTTCTATACTGTTTTCCCCCCACATTTTATTGAATCACCAAAGACCCTAATCAATCCAAATACCCTATTAGCAAACACAGGTGATACACACATTTCCATGAACACAAGTCTAACTTTATGCATCCTATAAAGTAGCAGCTAGCTGTGGCTACATATCCTACTGCAGTCATTGAATAGATATATATTTTTTTCCTGAATCTTTTTTTAACTCAATTTACATTCCTTCCCTAAGCATCATCACAGCATACAAAATGCGATCTCCCATCCAGTACACACTGCATAGTGACTCAATCATGCACATTACAAAAAATTTTCCATTACTAATTCCTAGAATTATTTCCACCCCTCTTTCTGAACCTCTGTCCCTTCCCACCCTCCCCTCACACCACCTCCGGTGTCTACAATTGTCCTTCATTCCTTTCCCAACGACATTGTATTGATCACACAATTTCCTACATAATCTAACTACTTTCAATGGTGATTTCACTCATTACTACTAAGAAAACCAGTATTAACTTAACTCAAAGAACTTTGCTTAAAGCCAGGAAACAGGTTAGGATTCTGTTCAAATGGTAGGTGCATGAACCTATCAGTCTCATGTATTTTTATCTTCTGTTCTGGTTCAATTTTCCTGATTAAATTCTGGGATATAATATTCAACTCCAGACTTGTCCCTATGATTAAGTTGGCCACTTTCTTAGTTTTTGGACTCTTATTTCCATGTGTCTGTGTTTAATTTTCTTGATATAGCACACCCTTGAGAAATTCTTGGAGATCTGGTCTGGTGCTGGTAAATTCTTTCAGGTTTTGCTTATCTGAGAATGTTCTTGTCTTTTCTTCCCACATGAAAGATAATCTTGCTGGGTACAGTATTCTTGTCTGAAATTGCTTCTCTCGTATCATTTTGAATATATTTTCCCATTCTCTCCTTGCTCACATTGTTTCCGATGAGAGATCTGCTGTTAGCCTGATGGGATTGCCTTTGTAGGTAACTTGATGCTTTTCTCTTGCCAATCTTAGTATCTTGTCTTTGTCTGTGGTTTTGGTCAACCTGGCTATAATGTGTCTTGGAGAAGATCTTCTTGGGTTGATTCTATTTGGGGTCCTCTGTATTTCTTGGGACTGAATCTTTGAGTGGCTCTCCAGGTTTGGAAAGTTTTCTTGCAGGAGCTCATGGAATAGATTATCAATGCCCTTATGAGTCTCTTCACCCTCTAGGATGCCTATTATCCAGATGTTTGGACGTTTAATTGTATCTAGTACTTCTCGCATATTATTCTCAATTTTTTGGGTCATTTTCTCAGTCCTCATGGTGGATTTTTCTAGGCCAGCCATTTTCTCTTCTACATTAGAGATTCTATTTTCTGTAGGATCTAGTCTGCTTTTAATACTTTCAAGGGAGATTTTGACTTCTTGTATTATAGCCTTCATCTCTAACAGTTCCATCTGATTCTTTTGTAAAGTGTGAAATTCCTCTTTTAGATCTTGCATGAATTTCCTCACCTCCTGGAACTCTTCAACTCCTTTCTTCTTCCTCTTCAGCAGTTCCTTGTCTCTCTTCTCTTCCATCTCTGTTAGCTTTGCCATTATGAATGTTCTGAATTCTTTATCCGACATTTCCATGATTTCCATTGAGCTGTGTGTGGATGAAGAGGAGCTATCCTCTTCCCTTGTGGGAGAGGTATTTTCCTGCTTCCCCATATTTCTGGTGGCCCTGCAGCGATTTCTAGTCATCTGGTGGATGGTTGGTTTCTTCCCAAATTTGGATTATCAATCTGAGGGTTGAGGAGTGTGCAGAAAAGGAAGCAGAGAGAGAGGGAAACAATACCAACAACAGAAAAAAAAAAAAAAAAAGACAAGAAACAGAGAAAAAGAAGAGAAAAACTTTTAAATGAATCTAAAAAGAAAAAATAATATTCAAAAATTTCAAAAAAACTCAAAAATTAGAAAACCATGTGGCGCGCTTGCGTGCCGTGCGAACTGGCTAGATTGCAGGAGCCAAGGAGCTGGCTGTCTCTTGAAGAAGGGTTGTTCTGGGAGGAGGAGAGGGGATTATTAACAAGATAAAGGCCTAGGAGGAGCCAAAGGGCCCTATAAAACACCTCACCTTAAAAAATTCTAAAAATCAAAAATTAAAAAAAAAGGACAGACAGAGAGAGAGAAAGAGAGAGAGAGAGTGAGGACAGAGGCAGAGGTAGAGAGAGACAAAGACTGGTATAGAGACAGGAGACTTGAAAGGGGTCTTCCTACCACGTGGGTTTTGTATGCTGGAGGCCCAGTTTTCAGTGGGACATCTTCGTTTCTCCCAAAATGGCTAGATCGCAGGAGCCAAGGAGCTGGCTGTCTCTTGAAGAAGGGCTGTTCTCAGATATTGCTAATTTTCTACTAAGCTTTGTTGTCTGGTTTTAAGGATTTTTATCCTGTCTTGAGCTGTCAATAGATTCATGTACCTACTATTTGAACGAAATACTAACCTGTTTCTAGGCCTCAAGTTTCAAGGAAATATCCTTACCAGTTCAAAACTGCCTTTCTTAAAACCACCAGCTGAACTTGCTATTGAAAGTAGTTAGATTACTTATGATATTGTGTGGTCAACAAAATGTTGGGGGAAAAGGAATTGAAGACAACTGTATACAGCAGAGATAGTGTAATAAGAGAGTGGAATAGGGCAGAGGGTCAGACATGGGGTAAAAAACATACATATATGAAAGTAGTAATGGAATTTTATGGATGATAACATGCATGATTATGCCACTATGCAGTTTACTCTAGAGGGGAAATCACATTTAGTATGTTGTGATGATGCTCAGGGAATGGATGTAAATTAAAAAAAAAATTTCAGAAAAAAAAATACTAAAACTGTTACCAAAATTTAAAGAAAAAAACGTGTATTTTATGACCACAGTAAACCATATAACCCCAGCTAGGTACTATTTTATAGTATGTTCATTCTACTCACTGAGGTTTATGCCTAAAGTCAGACATCGGTTCTTGTGTATGTATATATCAGCTGTGCTTGCTATTGCAAATATTTAGACAAATTAAGTTCATTAGCAAATTAATTAAATGGGGCAGAAAGGCATAGAAAGAAATCATGGATACCAGAGACAATGGGAGGAGGGTTGGACAGGGCAGAAGGGTAGGGATAGGGAATCAAGGATGGCAAAAAAAAAAAAAAAAAAAAAAAAAAAAAAAATATATATATATATATATATATATATATATATATACATATATATATATATATATATATGACATAAGAAATGGAAAATTGTTGATAACACATATGTTGATGTGCTTGATTGAGCCAACAGTGTATTTTGGATGGAAAATTCATTTTGTATACTGTAATGATGTATAGAGTATTAATGTTAAAAAAAGAAAAATAAATAAATTAATTAAAAATATATATATATATATATAAAAAAGAAATGAAGAGACTGCGGCATGAATGTGCCCCATTGTGGAGCGCTTTCTGTCTCCCTCTCCCTCTCTCTCTTTGAGTCTCTTTGGCACACATTTTTGTTCCTACTGTACATAAGTTCATCTCTTCAAAAATTTTTAACTTGTGGGGCAGGTGGTGTGGTGGTTTAGGGTGCTGGACTCCCACATGGCCAACTGTGGTTCAAGTCCTGGACCGGGAGGCTTGCTTTCTCACTTTCTCTCTCTCACTCTGTCCTTCTCTGGTCAAATTAAAAATAAATAAAGTAAAATAAAATAATTCTGTAAATAAAAAATAAACAAATAAATCCTGAAAAACATTTAACTTGTTAAAAAAAATCTGCTTTATTCTTAAAGGCAGAAAATGACACCTCCCAACCCAATGAAATAATTCAGCATTCAGTAGTTCTGAAGAAAACAAGGACATACTCTGAAAACCAAAAGGATTAAGAAATAGAAAAAAGTTCATATTCCTATAATGAAATGCAGGAGAGGACAAATAAATGCACAAATTGGAAAGTGGCTACAGATGAAAGCTCTGCTGAGAGCTCAGAGGATGACTAAATGGGAAGGAAACATTCTTGTTTCCCACTTGACTGGAATATTTGCAGTTCTTATGCCTTGAGGTTTTCTTCAGCACTGAGGGCCTGAGGTCAGAGATTTCTTGTGCCATCCAAATATGTTTTGATAGACTACTTGCCCTGTTAAACTTGAATCCCGACCACAGACCGGTCCTTGCTCTCAGGAGTCCTCCATTTTTAACTGCAGACCTCTGACCAGCAAGAAAAACTGAGGCAGGGGCACCACTGCCCCTGCATCACATCCAAACTCCCAAGAAAAGGACCCCAGTCCCTTTAAAGACTGGTCATTGCTCTCAGGATTTCACCATTTCCAACTCCAGACCTCTGGTCAGCAAGGGAAACAGAGACAGGGGCACCATTGCCCCTGATCCACTTCCAAGCTCCCAAGACAAGGACCCTAAGACATGTAGAGACTGGCTCTTGATCTCAGAAGCCCTCCATTACCATTTTCAGACCTCTGGCCAGCAAGGGAAATTGAGGCAGAGGAACCACTGCCCCTGCTCCACTTTCAAGCTCCCAAGACAAGGATCCCAGGCCCTTTAGATACTGCCCCTGGCTCTCAGGAGCCCTCCAATTCAATCTCCAGACCACTGGTCAGCAAGGGACACGGAGGCAGGGGCACCACTGCCCCTGATTCTTTTACAAGCCCCCAATACAAGAACCCCAGGACTTTTAGAGACTGGCCCTAGTCCCCAGGAGCCATCCATTTCCATCTACAGACCTCTGACCAGCAATAGAAACTGAGGCAGGGATGGGAATTAATGGTGTGTAGAATGGATTAGGGGAAACTGTTGTTGTTTTTATATAGCAGGTATCACAACTGACTTGTCTTTAGCCTTAGTGCTTTGATCCTTCTTTATTTTGACTGCACAGGTATTCAGTTTACTTAAGGAAATGGGCAGAAAAACCTTTTCCTTTCATGCTGACACCCACAGACAACTTTTATTAAAATGAACTAGATTTCTCAAATTTCCCTGCTGTATAGGGTCCATAGTTAAGCTTAGCATAATCCTAAGCATGGTAATTAGTTTTTAAATAGTTTTGCAGTTTTATTGTTGTATATTGCCAAAGTATATTTGTATTTGAAATCATTTCTGCAGTTGTCATAAGTAGTTCTCTAAAGCATGAGGAAGAGTTTGGAAATAGTTACACCATTAAACTGTGCTCTGCAGAGGATTCAGAACAGCAACTGCTATCTATCTTCCTTGTTTATTTATATATTTATTAATTAGCCTTAGATATTTTTCCCTGAAACTGATTTTGATCAGGTCCAAAAATTAAACAGACTTCTCAGAGACATAATTCATATATTCCCAATCTGTCATGGATTAAAGTACCAAGCAGAGATCACATTTCACTTTCCCTACTGTGATTCCTTACTATATCAATTCACCAAGTAACCAAATATCACTGAAAGAAGGGTGGCAGAACCAGATCACCTGTGAATTTTTTCATAAAGTGTAAAAAGAAAGTGAGATATTGTCATTTTTTAAATTGTTTTTCACACTAGGGGCAGATTGAAAGGTTTGAAAATCAGATTTTGGGTCTTAGTTTTGCCACTAATTGATTAAGATGTCTTGAAATAATGGGGCTGGCAGGTGGTGTGGTGGTTAAGGGCGCTGGACTCCCACATGGGTGACCACAGTTTGAGTCCCGAACCTGGTGGCTTGCTTTCTCTCTCTCTCTCTCTCTCTCTCTCTCTCTCTCTCTCTCTCTTTCTCTCTCTCTCTGTCTCTCTCACCAAATTAAAATAAATAAGCAAATAAAATTTAAAAAAAGATGTCTTGAAAGAGTAAGTTTATCTCTCTGTCCTTATTTCATCACATGTAATACAGAAATACTTGGCGGTAACATGACAGTAGTTCAGACACCAAGCAATACAAAACATATATAGTAAATTTCATAGAAGGTATTTTATAGTTCTAACTAAATTTGTTCTCTAGAGAACTGATTTTTAAGAATGTTTGGTCTTAAAATATACAGTTGGCCATAGATGCCCTATCCTTTAAAAACTTTTAAATTATTATTTATTATAATTATTTACATAATCCGTGCATTTTATTTTATTATTATTATTAATATTATTATTATTTATACATACAACTGCTATACATCATTTAGATTGTAGAGAGACTTTACCCAGCATGAGATACATCTCAGGCCAGCCTAGTTGAGAATACTACACATGTTATCATCAACAGGTGATAAACCATATCTGAGTCCCACAAATGTCTTACCACTCTATTATTTTCCCCAAATATCCTTTCCTACACTGTTCCCTCTACCACTCTCTTTGCACTGTTCTCAGTGTCCATAACAATGTTCAATACTTTTATGTCCTCCAATCTTTCATTCTCTACCATAGAGTGCAGACAGTATGTGTTAAGTGGAGACATACAATGTCTTTGTTTCATAGCCTGACTTGCTTCACTCAGCAATAAATCTTCCATTTTATTCCACTTTCTATCCAATGCCAGGGACTTGTTTATGGTTGAATACTATTCCATGGAGTATATGTGTCACAGTTTTTCAACCCATTCATATGTTTGTGGACATTTGGGTTGGTTCCATGCCTTAGCAATTATGAATAATGCTGCAATAAACATAGATGTGCAAGCACTTTTCTGACTGAGTATTCTCCTGTCCTTTGGATATATACCTGGTGGAAGCCATACAGTCAACACAGGCAGAACATGGGGAGCTGCCTCTCATGTCTAAGCAAGGTTGGGCTGGGAAGAACTGAAGGCAAGGCTGACAGTTATGAGTTCCAGTTTTCTACTATGTTGCTGTGCTGGTTTGTGCCCAATTTCTCTGCCATGAGCTTTGCTGATGATACCCCATAAGGGCAAAATAACACCCACAGCCTTACTATAACATTTACAATAATCCTGAAGGAATGTGGATCCTTAATGAGACAGAAAATGGGAAATATTTCCTGAGACTCACCCCACCTGTCTGGAAAATGTCAATAAAGAATGCTGCATTCACCTCTCCTAGTGGGGATTACATAGATAGCATTAGAAAGGTTTGAGTTAATGGAAAGCTACTAAATTGGTAAAACGACCTCAGTAGCTGGCGGGGGGGCGGGGGGGGGGCTCAGGAACTCATCTGTGAAGCACTGATACCCCAAATAAAGACGATGAACCACCTTTGATCTCAGGAAAAGGAAAGATTGCCATTCCCCAAGCCACAGCCATTATATAGAACAGCACGTAGAGGGTCCCAAGTACACAATAACCTTTAGGTCAGTCATTAAGCTGCTTACAAGACCACATTCCTTCCCCAAATGGACAATAAGTTCACCCCCTTAGTTGTAATATAGATATTCCACTTTAGTATATATTAACTGTGTCTTAACAAGACAAGATTTCTATCTAGGCCTTTGTAACCAGCAAAGCTGCCACTCTGGCCTGGGATTTAAGTTATCAAGCTGGCCTGGGACTGAAGTTATCAAACTTCCTGCAAACTCCCTCTTCCAAAGACCCTTCCAAGTAATCAAGATCTAAGAAGAAAATGGACTCCCTCATCCTGAGAACTGTGACTGATTATACCTAATCAAAACAGACATCATGTTTTATGATTATTGTTCCTGTACTTTGAAAATTTCATTTCTTAGAGTAAATATTTTACCTCTCCCTCACCCCTCCTACTCCTGTAAGACATCCCTCAATAAATAGATATGTTTAATAGCCACTGAGGCTGCAGTCTTGAGCTTGCTCTGACTGTAGTTGGCTGAGAACATGCTAAAGAGCATTGAGGTCTCAGTTTGATTCCTTCTCGCCTATGTTGCCTTCCTGTGTACGATAGGAGCCTCAACCCACCCCGGCTGGAGCAGGTCTCCAGCAGATACCCAGGAAAAGAATTACTGAATCATATAGTAGTTGCATTTGAAAGTCTTTGAGGGCCCCTACTTATCTCTGGATTTCTGGTTTGTTTCTTGGAACTTTAAGATAATCTTGCACCCCTCCCCACCCCATTTGGAGATGGGTTCAAGCCAGTGGCACTTCTGGATGCCAGGCTGCCTGTGGATGCAGGCTCTAACAGCCAGGACCTATCGCTCATCCCCATCCCTACTCATCTCTGGACTTCAGGTTTGTTTCTTGGGACTTTAAGACAAACTTGTGCCCCTACCCACCCCACCTGGAGATATTCAAGCCAGCAGAGTTGACGGACTCAAGATTTCCTCTGGCTGCAGGCCCTAATGGCCGGGACCCATTGCTCACCCTCCACCCCTCCCCCACTTGCCTTTAAACTCTCAGAATTTCAGTATTTGAATAGTGCATGGTGGGCATGGTGACATGCAATATTTTTCTTTGCTCCTGACATGAAGCTTATTAGGTCAGTTGGAGGCTCACTACTCCTTAGAAACAGGGAGGACCTTGCATCACCCAGGACCAGTGACAGCAGTGCATGGTACTGGTGAGCAACAGGTAGGCAGACAAGAAGAGACACTGCTAATTTTCTAATCCTGCACAGCTTTTAACACTCAGAGATACTTTGAATAAGTTAGAAAAGAACGTATAGATCACCAGATGACTAGGAACAATTGCAGAGGCTCAAGAAATATAAGCAACCAACAAAATGCCTCTCCACCAAGGGAAATAGTCAAGCTCACATCACCCACCTTCAATAAAATAGATATCCTGGACATGTCAGATAAGGAATTCAGAATATTTGTAGTGACCAAACCAACTGAGATGAAAGAGAAAAGGCACAATGAGCTGCAGGGGATGAGGAAGTCCTTTCATGATTTGAAAGAAGAAATAAAGACACCTTAAAAAAGAACCATATGGAACTTCTAGGGTTGAAGAATGAGATACAGGAAAAGAATACTAGATCAGGAATATGATCAAATCTCAAATGTAGAAGACAAAGCATCTTACCTAGAAAAAAGTATCAAGAAGATTAAGAAAACAATCAAGAAAAATGAGGATAATATACGAGGAATACTGGATACCAGCAAGAGCCCCAGCGCCCGGATAATTGGTATCCCAGCAGAGGAAGAAAATAATAAGGGCATTGATCATTTATTCCATGAAATCCTGGAAGAAAACTTTCTAAAACTGTAAAGGCATTCAAATATCTAGGCTGAAGAAATACATAGGGCACTGAGTAGAATCAACCCAAGAAGATCCTTTACAAGGCACGTCATAGCCAGACTGGCAAAATCAACAGACAAAGACAAGATACTAAAATTGACAAGAGGGAATCACCAAGTTATTTACAAAGGTCACCCCATCAAGCTAACATCAGACCTCTCGGCAGAAACAATGCAGGCAAGGAAAGAATGGGAAAATATACTCAAAGTGTTGAATGAAAAACAATTTCAACCAAGAATACTATACCCAGCAATATTATCTTTCATACAGGAAAAAAAAAAAAACTTAATCAGATAAACAAAATCTGAAGAAATTTACCAACTTTAGACCAGCTCTTCAAGAGGTTCTGTAGGCAATGCTACACCAGAAGGACAGTTATAAGAGAACAAAAAGCAACCAAGAAAATGGCTCACTTAATGATAGGAACAGGTCCAGAAATATCGATAATAACATTGAATGTCAATGGATTAAATTCTCCAAATAAGTGACACAGATTTCAGAATGGAAAAACAAAAACAAAACAAAACAAAAAAACAGAAACCCTCTAGCTGCTGCCTACAAGAAATGCACCTTATGAATAAAGCCATGCATACATGCATAGACTAAAAGTTAAGAGCTGGAAAAAGATATTCCATGCAAATGGAAATAAAAAAAGGATAGAGTTGCAATATTGATTTCAGACAAAATAGGCTTCAAGACAAAGATTGTAAGAAAAGAAAAAGAAAGACATTATATAATAGTAAATGGGGTAATTCATCAAGAAGACATAACACTTATAAATATCTATGCACCCAACTGAGGGACAAATAAATATGTGAAGGAAATACTGCTGAAGCTAAAAGGAGAGATAGGGAGAAATACTATAATTGTTGGGGATCTCAACACCCAATTATCTCCTTTAGACAGATCTTCTAGGCAAACTTAGATGAGGCTTAAACTCATGCTGGGCACATGTGCGTGCGTGCCCAAGGTCCCAAGAGGAGAATGGAGGAGAAAGGATTGTGGCATGACCATCACCCCTAGGGGTTGATTTCTCACTTTCTGTCTCTCTGTTTCTCTCTGTGTTTCCAGTGAGCGCATGCACCCTATAGTAAAAACCTCTCTCAAAAAACAAACAAACAAAAAAACTATATGAGCATTTCAATTGATGCAGAGAAAGCATTTGATAAAATACAACATCCTTTCGTGATTAAGACCCTCAGTAACATTGGTATAGAAGGGTCATTTCTCAACACAATAACAGCCATCTATGAAAAACCTACAGCTAACATTAAACTGAATGTGGAAAACCTAAAGGCTTTTCCACGAAAAACTGGTACTAGGCAAGGCTGCTCACTTTCTCTACTGCTTTTTAATATAGTGCTGGAAGTCTTAGCTAATGAAATCAGAAAAGAGAACAATATAAAAGTCATTCAAATAGGCAAAGAAAAGTTGAAAATATCTTTATTCAGAAATTACATAATTGTATACTTAGAAAACCCAAAGGTTTTCATGAAAAAAGAATTCTAGACATAATAAGTGAATGCAGTAAAGTGGCAGGATACAAAAACAACATCCAAAAATCTATAGAATTTCTATATGTGAACAAGTTGAATGAAGAAGAGCTGAAGAAAGGAATTCTTTTAACATAAGCCTTAAATGTATAAGATAGCTAGAGATAAATCTAACTAAGAAAGTCAAAGACATTACAAAAAAAGTGTAAAAAAATCTTTAAAAATAAATTGAAAATGACTCAAAAAAGTGCAACAATGGTGACAGATGGGGTTTAGAGTGATCCTTCTGCAGGTGTATACCCTGTTTTTGCAACACTATTTGCTAAAGATGTTTTCCTTTTCTTACTGGATTTACTGGTATGTTTTGTCAAAATTCAATTGGCTGTGCAAGCACTTTTCCAATGAAGAAGAATTCTGTCTGTCCTTTGGGTATATACCGAGTAGTGGGATTGCTGGATAGTTCTATTTGTAGATTTTTGAGGAATCTCCAAATTGTTCTCCACAGTGGCTGGACCAATTTACATTCCCACCAGCAATGTAAAAGAGTTTCCCTTTTACCACACCCCTGCCAACACTTACCATTTTTTAATCTTAGACATTCTCTGTGGGGTTGGTATCTCATTGTTGTTTTGATCTGCGTTTCCCTTACGATGAGGGTTGTTGAGCATTTTTTCATGGAGTGTGTGGAGGAGTGGGGCCTAAGAAAGGAAATTTGGAGGAGGTATATGGAGGCGGAGCATTGACAGGATGGGGAGGTGTGGTGTTATCGGTTGAAAATATTTTGATCAACTGGACTGGGGAGAAATGTTCACATACTGAAATGTTCACTTTGTAAGCTAAACAATGTGGTTGAATATATATAAAAAATAAAAATAAATAAATTAAAAAAAATTTAAGCTACCTAAAAAAAAAAAAATTCAGTTGGCTGTATGTTTTGAAGTTTATTTCTTGTGTTTCTATTCTGTTCCATTGAACTCATGTCTGTTTTTGTGCTAATACTATGCTGTTTTGACTACCACAGCTTTGTAATATATTTTGGGTCAGGAACTGAGATGCCACCCAGTCCACTCTTTTTTTTCATAGGATTGCTTTGGCAATACTGGGTCTTTTATGGTTCCAGACAAAGTCTATGATTGTCTTTTTTAGATCTGCAAAGAATGTCTTTTATAATTTTATAGGGATTTCATTAAATATATAGATTAATTTGGGTAGGATTGCAATTTTGACTATATTAATTCTCCCAGTCCTGGAACATGGGATGTCATTCTACTTCATTGTGTCATTTTTTATTTCTTTTAAGATTTTCATGGTTTTCCTTATAGATATCTGTGACTTCCTTTGTTAATTTTATTCCAAGGTATCTTATACTTCTTGTGTCTATGTTAAATGATATTATTCCCTTCAGTTCAGCCTCTTTCTGCTTGTTGTTTGTTTATAGAAATGTTATAAATTTTTCTATGTTTAATTTTGTGTCCTGCTACTTTCCTGAATGCATTATTTCAAAAAAAAATTTTTTATGGATACTATTGGGCCTTCTATGTATACAATCATGCCATCTGCAAAAAGACATAATATTAACTCTTTACTTTCCCTATTGGAATGCCTTTTGTTTCATTCTCTTACCTGATCACAGTGGCTAGGACTTCCAGTACTATATTGAATAGGAATGGAGACAGTGGGCAGCCTTGTACCAATTTTTACTGGAAAAGCTAGCTTTTCCCCATTCAGTATAATGTTAGCCATAAGTTTTACAAAGATTCTTCTATTATGCTGAGAAATAATTGTTCTAGGCCAAATTTAGAGAGAGTCTTAATTATTAAATAATGTATTTTGTCAAATGCTTTCTCTGCATTGATTGAAATGATCATGTGTTTTTTATCTTTCTGTTGATATGACGTATTGCATTTTTGGCTTTGCGTATGTTGACTCATCCTTGCATGCCTGGAATAATGCCAACCTGGTCGTGTTGAATGATCCTTTTTATATTCTGTTGGATATCATTTGCAATTATCTTGTTGAAAACTTTTCGATCTATATACATCACAGATATAGGTCTACATTTTCTCTTTCATTGTACCCTAATTTGTTTTGTAAATGAGGATGATGGAGGCTTCTTAGAATTAATTTGGAAGGGTTCCTTTTTTTTGGATCTCTAGAAACAGTCTAAGTAGAATGGAGGTTACATCTTTAAAAGTTTTGTAAAATTAAGAAGTGAAGGACCAGGACTTTTATTGTTGGGAGGTTATTTATTATTGATACATTATCATTGCTTCTGACAGGTTTATTCACCCTTTCTCTGTTTCCTGAGTCAATCTTGGTAGATTGTATATATCCAGAATTTATCCACCTCATCCAGGTTTTCTTGTTTGTTGGTTTAAATTGCTCATGGTATCCTGTAATGATGTTTTGTATTTCTATTATGTCTGCTGTAATATTGCCTGTTTCATTGTGAATTTTATTTATTTGTTTCTGTACTCTTTTCTTCTTAATTAGTTTAGTTAGTGATATGTCAATCTTGTTTATCTTTTTAAAGAATCAGCTTTTGCTTTCATTTATTTTCTGTATAGTTTGTTTATTTTCTATTTCATTTATTTCTGCTTGAATCTTTATTATTTATTTTCTTCTGTCATTTTTTTGCATTTTTTATTGTTGTTTATTCAGTTCCCTGAGGCAGGATGCAGAGTTGTCCTTTTTTCCACCTTTCCATCTTTTTCTTACGTGCATTAACTGCCTATGAGTGCTTTTGAAGTGTTCCATAAATTATGGAACTCGTGTACTCATTATCATTTATTTCCATGAATTTTTCTAATTCCTTCTTTATCTCTTCAGTAGTCACGAAGTCACTCAGAAGTAGGTTAGTTTCCAGGTATTTGTGTATATTTAAAGGTTTTTTTTTTTCAGAAATGAGTATCAAGTTTAATTCTATCATAGTTGGAGATGATACTGGATATAGTTTTTATACCTTTGAATCTATAAAGACTGGTTTGGGGCCCTTTCATGTGGTCAATCTTCCAAAAGGTACCATATGTGTTTGAGAAAATGTATAGTTTGTGGTTTGGTGGTGGCAAGTCCTGTAGATGTCTGTGAATTCCATATGATTTATGGTATCGTTTAGGTCCTGTATTTCTTTGCTTATATTTTGTCTCAATTATCTGTCTAAAGGAGATAGTGGGTGTTGATATCTCCAACAATAGTGCGTTATTGTCTCTCTTTTTAGATCTCACAGTATATCCTTTTTATATTTGGGAGCTCCAGAATTTGGTGCATAGATATTTATAAGTGTTAAATCTTCTTGATAAATTAGCCCTTTAACTATTATATAATGCCTTTCTTTGCCTCTTCTTACAGTTTTTGTCTTAAAGTGTATGTTGTCTGAAATTAGTATAGCAACTTCTGCTTCTTTTTAGTTTTCATTTGCATGGAATACGTATTTCCAGCTCTTCACTTTTAATATATGTATTCATGAAACTGGTTTCTTATAAGAAGCAGATGGAGGATTCCTCCTTCTTTATCTATTCAGCCAGTCGATATCTCTTGATGGAAGAATTTAATCTATTAACATTCAACATTATTATTATTTCCTGAGTTGCCCCTACCATTAAGTTGCCCATATTCATTCCTTCTCTCTCTCTCTCTCTCTCTCTTCTCTCTCTCTCTCTTATTTTGTCTGTCCATCTTTAGTTCTCTTGATATAGTACTCCTTTCAGAATTTTGTGAAGTCTAGAGTTGGTCAATTCTTTCAGATTTCTTTATCTGAGAATGTTTTCATCTTTTTACCTGAATGAATAATAATCTTGCCAGGTATAGTATTCTTGGTTGAAATTGTTCTATATTTGACACTTTAAATACATATCTCCATTCTTTCCTTGCTTGCATTGTATTTGATGAGAGGTAAAGTGTTAGCATGATGGACTAAGCTTTGGAATTGACCCCGTGTTTTCTCTTGTCAGTTTTAGTGTCGTGTCTTTGTATATGGTTTTGGCCATTCTGGATATGATGTATTGTGGAGAGTATCTTCTTGGTATTGATTCTATTTGGGGTTCTTTGCATTTCTTGGGTCTGAATATTGTGCTTCTGTTGAATTAGATCATTTTCTTCCAGGATTTCATGGAATGAATTATCAATGCCTTTATTAGTTTCTTCACCTTCTGGGATATCAATTATTCAGATGTTTGAGCATTTCATGGTATCTAGTATTTCTCATATATTATCCTCAGGAGATTTTGATTTCCTGTTTTACAGCCATCATATCTAAAAGTTTCATTTTATTCTTTTTTATGCTGTCCAATTCTTCTTTCATATCATAAAAGGACTCCCTCATCTCTTGGTGTTCAATGTCTCTTTTCTTTTGAATTCAATGTTATTTTGTCAACATAAAATTATAAATTCTTTTTCTGACATTTCAGTAATACCCTCTAATTTTTCCATACTTTGAAAAGAGTTATTGTGTTGCCTTTCTTGAGATCCATTACTTGATTCTCACATCCTTGAGGATCTTCTCTGATTTTTAGTCATTTGGTAATGTATTCACTTTTGGATACTTTTTTAGAAAAGGATTCTGTAACTCTGAGCTCATGTGTTTCCGTGAAATAATTTTGTACTATATTCTCCTTTAGACTATGACTACTGATGTGGTGACCACAGGAGTTTTGAGATAAGATTTATGAAGAGGAGTTTCTCTTTTGCAAATAATTCAGTGAGGGGAAAACAATTTTCTGAGTCTCACAGTTTTGAGATCTTAAACTGTTAAGCACCTAGACCTCTCTAGGCACTAAGTAAGGGCCAAGCAGAAAAATGAGAATCTAAGGGAAAAGAAAAAGAAAGTAGAAACCTCAAATAGGAAGAAAAGTAAAAACAATAAAGAATGAACAAAACAGAAATGGATAAAAGGAAAAAACTCATTGCAAAAAAATAAAATTAAGTTAAAATTAATCCTTTTAAAAATGTTTTCATTATAAAAAATATTTAATAATGTCCCAGATTTTTTCTTATTTAATTTTATTATTATTATTATTAATTTACTATTATTATATATTTTCAATCACATCATTTAGCTTACAAAGTGAATATTTCAACATGTGAACATTTCTCCCTAGTCCAGTTGGTAAAACTATAAAATTTATCTTGAACAGATAATACCACATTTCTTTGGCCCATTAATGCTTTGCATATTTTTCTTCTGAATGCCCTTCCTCAGACTCTACTGTTTCACATACATAATATCTGGTATTCTCATCCATTTACTCTGTTTCTATATCCTTTATTCAATCAGTTTCTGTCATAGAGTGTGGACTGGAGACATACAATGTCTCTCCTTCATAGCTTGCTTGCTTCACTCAACAGTAAATCTTCCATATTCTTCCACTTTCTGTGAAAGCCAGGGTCTAGTTTTTGATGGCTGAATAGTATTGCATGGAGTATATGTGCCACAGTTTTACAATCTATTCATCTGTTCATGGGCATTTGGGTTGGTTCCATGTCTTAGCATTTGTGAATGGTGCTGCAATAAATATCAATGAGCAAACACTTTTTCGATGAAGAATTCTTCTGTCCTTTGGGTAGATACCAAGGAGTGGGATTGCTGGATCATATGGTAATTCTATTTGTAGATGTTTGAGGAATCTCCAAATTGATCTCCACAGTGGCTAGACCATTTTACATTCCCACCAGCAGTGTAAGAGAGTTACCCTTTTGTAACCGAACTCAAATTAGGGTCGCTTGCCCACATGGTATAAAACTAAACTATAGGCACATGGTGTGATGAAGAAATGTACAGCTTTATTGTAGTGCAGAAAGCGAGGAAAGTGAGCAGCTCATATGGGAAAATCCTGGTCTCCCGAGATGTTTCCCACAAGCGTTTTTAAGGGCAAAATTAGGGGTAGAGGTTTTAGGTGCGTGAGTAGTTTAGTGATTGGTTTAAGAGGGTGTGATCATCTCTTCTGCATTCTTTTTTTTTTTTCTTTTTGGAGAGATTTTCGCTATAGGGCACGTGCGCTCGCCAGACAGACAGAGAGAGACATAGAGACAGAAAGCGAGAAATCACCCCCCAGGGGGGATGGTCACACCGCAATCTCTTCTCCTCCATTCTCCTCTCGCGATCTTGGGCATGCATGCACACGCACCCGGCGTGAGTTTTAAGCCACTGGGTCCAAGATGCGAACCGCGGTCCACTACGTGGGAGTCCAGCGACATAGCCATTACACTAACTGCTGGTTTCCTCTTCTGCATTCTTGATCCCTGAGGCCATAGATGATTATTGTTCTGTTCTGGGAGGGGGGCGAACCCAGGTCTTTGGTGTATTTCAGCCTGGAAGTGATGTGGTCAATGACCATTGTCCTACAAAACATCTTAAGATATGTTTTATACAAAACATCTACATCTTAATTCCTATGGTTAAGAAACTGATTTCTTTGACAAAGAGGGAAGTTACAAGCTTTTTTTTTTAGTACATTAAAGTGACAGACAGTTTTTAGATAAATGTCATTTTTTACTACAGGAAGGTGTGGTTTACTGTAAGCTAGGGTATACGTTTAAATAATTATCTCAGGGAGTGAGTGAGTGTAGTCAGGGTCAAGAGACTTGAATGTAATATCTACATTTAAATGGACCTCTTTTGTCAGTCAATCTGGATGGATACTTTTAGTTTTAATCAGTTTTTTATTTTGGGAACTTACACTTTCTTCTAAAAAATAATAATAATATAAAGAAACTGAAGGTTTACTCCTTTTAGAGGGTTACAGCTCGGTTTGGAAACTTCTCAATCTTGAGGGAAAAGGGGTGATGACTGATTTAGCTGCTTTATGTTGAACATGGACATAGTTTTTTGGGTTTTAGGATTTGAGGAGAGGAAACTGAATACTTTTAATTTGAAGTACTCAGAAGTCCCAGATTTTTGCTTTATAGTTTTTATTGCCATTATGTTAGTGCTAGCTTTCATTGTTTTATAGCAACATTTGAAAGCACATTTGATTAGTGTGCATATAACAAATAATATGGCTATAATTGCCAGGACCATTTTTATTAGTCCTGTCAATATTGACCGAATTCCTTGCGGTATTTAGGAGAATAGGGTAGAGAACCAATCTCTTTGGTCAGGAATGTCAGGCAAGACTTGTTGTAGCCAAGTAGCTTGTTGTCTTATTTTGCCCAAATGAATTTTTATCTTTGAAGATTTATTTATATAAGTGCAGCATGAGGTATTTGCTACCATGCAAACTCTTCCCTGCTCAGCTATTAATCCAAAGCTATTTTATGATCCACGACAACCTTTGCTAGCGAGTTAATTTTTGTTTGTTGGGCAAATTGCTGAAGCAGTTTTACTGGCAATAATACTTAAGGTGACAGATTTTTAATTATATGTTTATGGGATGCCACACCCTACCACAGTACCAACAGCCATCTGAAGAAATAAGCCCCTCTATCTTTTTGATACCCAGACAAATACTGGGTGGAGCTTCCCCAGATTGAGTATGAGAACTCTTGACTCTAGAGAAAAGTTTTAAGGAGCTAGTCTAGTGCTTGGTTTTAGCAGATTTATGTATAGAGAAAGGGACAATTGAGTAACCCAAAAACAAGTTCCCCCCATGTGCCAGCTATCTATATAAATATATATAAATATAAGCCCAGGGTATCCATTTATATGCCCTACAAATAAACAAATATCTTGGAGGAGCACAGAGAACCCCTCAGAAATTATGCAGATTAAGTTCAGAGTCCTGAGGAAGAACCTGATTGGATTAAACCAGGGGTCAGTTACCAGCAAATTCCCTTTTCAGTAAATAGTTTTTGAGTGTTTTTTTTTTTTTTTTTTTTTACAAGGTATTGATGGACTTGATAAGACCCCAGATAAGAAACTGGAGATAGTGAGCAAATTTTTAGTGGGGGGGTGGTACTAAGAATAAGGATTACTAAATATTCTATTAAGTTTTGAGACGGCTAGGCAAAGGGGAAGGGTACGGTTACTTTCCTGACAAACTTGAGCTAGATAATTCTAGGCTATAGGTAACCCATGATGGTAACTTTCCCTAATGCAGTATGTGGCATTGGATATAGAGAGACTAAATAGCTGTTTAATAATAGAGGTGTTAACTGGCTCAGGGTAGCCCACAACTCTTGAATATAAAACAAATTTTATGACCCTGTTTAGACGGGTTAAGGAAAAACAGGGTATAAAGGAAGTAGAATTAATGGTGCCTATTTTCACTTCGTAAGTTACTAGAGGTGGTCCTTTATAATATTCTATAGTAAAATTGGGTATAGAAGAAAATTTAGTTATAGGCATAACCAGAGGATTTGTATGATCGTGAACTGAAGAGGGTTTGTGGTGACAAATCCAGCAGCTAGTTAAATTCCCTGAGGAGGCTAAAGATTGGGAAATTTTAATCATAGAATTATTTTTCCAGGGTAGGGTGGAAATTAAAAAGAAAGTACAATAGATAAGGCACTTATTGCCTAAAATGCTGGCTAGATACACAAACCAAAAACACTTTATGATAAACTCAGCCTTTAGTCAGTCTGCAAATTAGAAACCATTTAAACTCTGGATTAATTTGAAAAGTAGACAATAACTACCATTAATGTAGGCACTCTTACATGGAACATGATTCTGTCTATAAGCAAAAATAAACAAACTAAAACATACTAAAATAGGAAGACAGTTATTAGTCCATACTACTTGAGAAACAAGCCAACAGACAACCAAGGAAAAAATATAGAAAAGTCTAGAAACTGGAATTACTTATCTAAGATAAGTTTTTGAACCTAATTTTTTGAGTCCTGGCCCAGGCTGACAGATATACTGGTTTTTGCTGTTAGATGTTGCCGAGGTAGCTGGGTCACTGATTATTTTAACTCAGGTGTGATGAATTCACGGCCTTACCCCTGCTAATTTAACAGAAGAATGAGTTACCAATAACACTTGGTATGGTCCCACCCACCGGGGCTGGAGCTGATTTTTAGGAAGGCACTCTTTTTAAGATTTTTAAAGCACCCAATTTTTTGGTTTTATATGATGTAATGGGACATCTGTTGGGTATGTCAGCCTGTTTGAAGTAAAGTTATGCATTACTTTTAATATTAGACCTAGAGATTGTATATATTTTATAGTATCCGTTTTTTTTATTTTAACATTAACATAGCTAGTTAGACATTCAGAGTAGAGAAATGGTCTCCTATATAGTATTTCATAAGGGCTCAACTGGAGCCTTCTTCTAGAGGCCACTCTAACTCTAAGCAGGGCAAAAATTTTATCCCATGTTAGGTTAGTTTTTTGACAAATTTTAGCTAAAGTTTTTTTTAAATATGATTTATTGTTTTTGTCTTTCTAGTAGACTGGGGCCTCTAAGATGAATGTAGAGTTTATTTAATTCCTAGTTAATTTGATACTTTTTGAGTTATACTGGCAATAAAAGCACTTCCATTGTCACTCTGGAGGGAAATTGGTAAACCAAACCTAGGTATTATTTCTTTAAGTAGGGCCTTTACTACTTCAGACGCCTTTTCCGTACAGCATGGAAATGCTTTTACCCATCTAGTAAAGGTATTTACCATCACCAGCAGATATTGAAAGTTTCCTGGAGCCTTAGGCATCACTGTAAAATCTATTTGCCAGTCTTCTACAGGGTCTTCCCCCCTATGCTGTACACACATCTGAGGGGGCAGGGAATGCCCTGATTTGGGGTTGTTTTTTTTATCAGGTTATACATTTATGAATGACCCTCTGGATTGTTCTTTGCAGCTTGGGTCTTATAATGAAATTCTATATTCACTGGAGAGTAGCATCCCATCCATAGTGGCTGCTCTGATGTATTAGTCTAATTATTTCTTCTATTAAGTGTTCTGGGATAAGGATTATTCCTTGATTATTAACTATGTTCTGGGTTCCAATTGGGAAGAATGAAAACCCCATTCTTCTAATCTTTTAAGATCCTCAGAGGAATAACTTGGACTGAACTGAGTGAGGTCGATTGAAGGAACCAAGACCATCACTTTGGGATGCTTAGTCCATGCAGCTCTTTTTGCTGCCTGATTTGCCTTGTTATTTCCTTGTGCAAGTATGCAATCACTTTTTTGATGCCCTGGGAAATGCATAATAGTTACTTGGGCTGGTTTTCTCACAGCCTCTAGGAGTTTTAGTATCTCCTGGGAATGTTTAATTTTTTTCCCTTAGAATGTTAACAGTCTCCTTTCTTTCCAAATAGCCCCATGAGCATTCACTATTGAGAGGGCATATTTTGAATTAGTAAAAATATTTACTTTCTTACCTTCACTGAGGTGAAGGGTATGGGTGAGGGTAATTATTTCAGCCTTTTGAGCTGAGGTACTTGGTGGCAGTGCTCCTGCTTCCAAGACTTTTTATAGGACTACCACAGCATATCCAGCCTCCTGGTTTCCTTGGTCCATGAAACTGCTTTCATCAGTAAACATTTCCAAGTCTGGATTCTCCAAGGGGACATCAGTCGAGTCCAGGCAGCTGGAATACACCTGTTTAATAATCTGCAAGCAGTCATGCACAGGTTGCTCCAGAATGGAGGGAAGCAGAGTAGCTGGATTTAGGGAGGATACTACTTTGAGAGTTATGTTGGGGTTGTCGAGCAAGATTGCTTGATATTTTCCCAGGCGGCCAGAAGTCAACCAGTAACCACCATTTTGTTCTGGTAATTGTAGTACACAATGTGAAGTGTGTACAGTTATTGGCTGTCCCAAAGTGAACTTTTCTGCTTTTTGTAACAAATCACAAGTAGCTGCTATTGCTCTCAGACAAGTTGGCCATTCTTGAGTGATAATGTCTAAAGTTTTTGAGAAATAGGCTACTGGCCTCCTGGTGTTTCCCAAGTCCTGGGTCAACACCCCCAGTCCCACTCCTTGTCTCTCATGGATGAAAAGATCAAAAGACTTTTTGAAGTCTGGTAACCCTAAAGCAGGAGCTGTCAATAGTTTTAATTGATGGTCAGAAAAGATTTCTGACAATCCCCAGTCCATAACAAGGGGATTCCGCAGAACCCAGCCATTCCTAGAAACGCTCGCAAATGTCTCCTTGTGGTGAGCACTGCCACACAGGCCACTGCTTCTCGGCAGTCAGGGAGCAGATCTCTCTGACCTTTTGATATTTCAAATCCTAGGTATTTTACTGAAGGCTGGGAAATTTGTGCCTTTTTTTGAGAAACTTTATAGCCCTGGTCAGCTAGAAAGTTCAAGGTACTTATAATATTTTTATTAGATCCCTCTTTGGACCTGCTAGCAATTAGAATATTATCCACATATTGGAGCAATACTCTCTCATGTCTCTGGTCAATGCCTCCCCCAAATAAAGTAGGGGAGCTCTTGAAGCCCTGAGGGAGGACAGTCCAACAGTATTGCTTTTTATTTTTTTGTTTTTAAAATTTTCCACTCAAAAGCAAATATCTCTTGGGATTTAGAATTTAGAGGAATGCAAAAAAAATGCATTTTTTTAAATCCAAGACACTGAACCAACAAAATTCACCTGATAATGTAGTTAATAAGTTATAGGAACCACTGGGTGGATATTTTCTACTATCTGATTTATCGCTCTTAGGTCTTGTACAAACCGATATTTTTGAGTGCCAGGTTTTAGGACTGGAAGTATCATTGTATTAAAGGGTGAGTTACAGGGCCTTATTAGTCCAAATTCTAAAAAGGTTGTCAGCATAGGTTGTATGCCCTCTTTAGTATGCTCCTTAAGAGGATATTGGCACAAATTAGGGACCTTTGCTCTTGGTTTTAGTTTAACATAAACTGGAATGGTGGTTCTGGCTCTTCCAGGTCTCCCATCTGCCCAGGCATTTACTCTTACCTGCTTTAGAATGTTCTCAGGAATATCACCCCTTTGTTCTCCTTCTAGCTGATTAAGGAGTGCAGCTTGGAGAACACAGGCTTGCTCAGGCAGCACTTCAATTTCCAATTGTCCTGGGGCAAAAATCACTTGAGCATTTAATTTAGATAGTAGGTCTTTCCCCAGTAATGGAATCGGACATTCTGGCATGTATAGGAAGCTATGTTTCAGGTTAGCTGTTCCTAATTGGCAATCCAATGGCTGTAGAAACTGCTTCTGCATTGGTTTTCCAGACACTCCAGTCACCATGATTCCCTCTTGAGTCAATTTAGTCAGTCTAGTATTTAAGACGGAATATATTAAAAAGTCAATTTGTCTATTTCCCACCAAAAGGGTCACCCAGGGGTCCTAGTGGGAAATGAGGATGGACTCTTCCTCCCCTAGTAGGTTACCCGGGCCTCCTCATTCTTCACCACTTCTTACAATCCCAGGCATAAGCAGAGCTTGCTCTTCCTTCCTTTCTAATTTTTGTTTCAGCTTTGGACAGTCTCTTTTCCAGTGCCCTTCTTCCAAACAATAGGCACACTGCCAGGGTCCTACCTTGGCATGCCCTTTTCCAATGCCCCATTTTTGGAGAGTGTCTTTTAATCCCTTGGGCCCTGCAGACCTTACCAATGTCTGTTTCTTCCCTTCATTCGTCAGTGCTGCAGTTAGGAAAGTTGCCTGCTGTTTTAGCTTCCATGCTTTCTTCTGATCTTGTGCATCCTCTCTGCTGTTGTAAACCTTAAAGGCAATCTCTGCCAAGTGAGAAATAGGCAGACCAAAAACTGCTTCTACTTTTTGTAGATTTTTCCGAATATTTAGAGCACTCTGAGTAATAAATGTTCGGTTAATCAGCTTAAAAATTTTAGGGTATTTTGGATTTACATCTGTATACTGATGATGGGCTTTGTAAATTCTTTCTAAAAATTTCAAGGGGTCCTCCTGAGGTTTTTGATACAAGTCCTGTACCTTATTAAAATTACGTTGCCTCAATGCTCCTTTTTTTAAACCTGTTAAAATATATTTTCTATAATGTTCAATTTTAGTTTTTCCCTCTGGACTATTCATATCCCAACCTGGGTTACAAGTAGGGACTGCAGTATCCTTGTCTGCATATGCCGCATCACCTGGATAGACAGTGTGCAGCCTCTTCTCTAGCTTTTTCCACAACCATGTGTCTCTCTTCTGCAGTCAGCAAGATTGTTAACATATTCTGTACATCTGCCCAATTTGGGTTGTGAGTGGCGAAAATAGAGGAAAACAGATCTTCCATAATCTTAAGATCATTCCTATAGGAGGAATTATGGCCTTTCCAGTTCAGTAAATATGAAGATGAGAAAGGAGAATGTATCCAAATAAAACTGTTCTTCAGCATTTATGCCTCCAACAGGCATTTGTCTGAGAGGGAATGGCCTTACCTGAACCAGAGTGGCTCCGTGACCAAATTGGGTACCTTTTCAGGTACAAGAGGGGAAGACTGTTTCTCTCTCCCAAAAATTCCTGCCCTCTGCTCCTATGTTTGGCTGATCCAGAGGAGCATTAGCGGGGCTCCTCGCCCCTGCATCTGCACCCATCTCCCTATCACCATCAATTTGACCCCCATATGGAGGTGGTGGTGCAATTGCAATGTCCATCTATGTTAATATTTTTTCATTTCTCAACTCCTGAGGGTCAGAAAAAGATCTTTTTCTCCTCTCCTTTGTGGGTTACTTTTTGAACAAGAATTCTAGACAGGTTACATTTTCTCTGAATGGATTGATTTTGATATAACAGCATAAAGGCCTGTACATACGGAATCTCCTCCCATTTCCTGTCCTTCTCACATGCCAATTCTAATTGAAAGATGGTGGCATAACTTAAAGACCTATTTACTGGCCACTGTTCCCTGGATTCTAGGGACTACTATGGCCAGGCAGTATTACAATAAAATATCATCTTTTTCTTTTTCATAGGTTCATAACTAAAAAGTTTCCAGTTCTGCATAATACATCTTAGGGGACTGCAAAGTCAAGTAGAGCTCTCTCGATTAGATATAATGATGTCCTATTCTGGCCAGTCCTCTAAACGAGATAAAAGCAAATTTAAAGATTATAACACTTCCAAAGGGTCTCTCAAGGCTTTTTTATCCCTTTTATTAAGCAAACATTCTGTCAAAAGAGAAACCAAATAGTTAAAAGGAAAAATATACCTTTGTGTCATCACACACGGGTCCCGAACCTTCCAGAGATGTCTTCAAAATCCAGTCTTCTTCACCATGAAATTAAAAACGCCTTGGGTCAATGATGCATAGTGAGCAACCAATCTCTCAAGCCTGTCTCTGAGGCAACGATGCTCAGACAGCTGCAGGACAGGTTTAGAGGGTGGTCACAAGCCAAGGGCCTATGTACCTTGGGTAAAATTGCAAGCAGGACTTGGTCCCTTCATGGTCACCAAAAAACTGTAACCAAACTCAAATTAGGTTTGCTTGCCCATGCACTATAAAACTAAACTATAGGTACATTGTGTGATGAAGGAAAGTACAACTATACTGCAGTGCACAAAGCAAGGAGAGCGGGCAGCTCACACACAAAAAAACAACCAAACAAAACCAAACAAACAAACAAACAAAAAGTCTCCCCGAGATGTTCCCCACAAGCGTTTTTAAGGGCAAAATTAGGGGTAGAGGTTTTAGGTGCATGAGTAGTTTAGTGATTGGTTTAAGAGGGTGTGATCATCTCTTCTGCATTCTTGATCCCTGAGGCCTTAGATGATTATTGTTCTGTTCTGGGAGGGGGGAACTCAGGTCTTTGGTGTATTTCAGCCTGGAAGTGATGTGGTCAATGACCATTGTCCTACAAAACATCTTAAGATATGTTTTATACAAAACATCTACATCTTAATTCCTACAGTTAAGAAACTGATTTCTTTCATAAAGAGGGAAGTTACAAGCTATTTTTTAGTACACTAAAGTGACAGGCAGTTTTTAGATAAATGTCATTTATTACTACAGGAAGGTGTGGTTTACTGTAAGCTAGGGTATACATTTAAATAATTATCTCAGGGAGGGAGTGAGTGTAGTCAGGGTCAAGAGACTTGAATGTAGTATCTACATTTAAATGGACCTCTTTTGTCAGTCAATCTGGATAAATACTTTTAGTTTTAATCAGTTTTTATTTTGGGAACTTATGCTTTCTTCTAAAAAGTAATAATAATAATATAAAGAAACTAAAAGTTTACTCCTTTTAGAGGGTCACAGTTCGGTTTTACTTTCACCATACTCCCACCAGCACTTATCATTTTTTGTTTTTTTTAATCTTAGTCATCTTGACTGGGTTCGGTGGTATCTCATTGTAGTTATGATCTGCATTTCCCTTACAATGAGGGATGTTGTGCATTTTTTATATGCCTTTTGTCTATTCAAATGTCATCCTAAGAGAGTGGTTTTATCAACTCATTCTCCCATCTTTTGATAGGGTTGTTTATATTTTTTTATACAACTGCTTGAGTTCCTTGTGTATTCTGGTTATCAGTCCCTTATCTGATGCATAATTTACAAAAATATTTTCCCATTCTGAGGACTGTTGTAATTAGACACACTAATTAGACACAGTAATTACTGTCTTTTGCCATGCAGAAACTTCTTAGTCTGATGTAATCCCACTTGTCTATTTTGGGGATTATTGACTATGCTTTGGGGTCTTATTTAAGAAGACTTTTCCTACCCCAATGTCTCCCAAAGTTTTCCCAGTGTTTTCCAGGAACAGTTTTATAGTTTGAGGTCTTATGTTTAGATCTTTAGAAAAGCCCCCACTTCCATCTGCACTCCCCTGGCCAGACAGGAAAACTGAGGCAGGACCTTTCATGGGCCCCAGCCCCACCTATGGCTCCAGACTTAGCCCAGAACTCCCGACCTCAGACCCTCTCCCCCTGCCAGACAGGGCAGCCCCCAGCTCTCCAGGAGAACCCTGTTTCATCTGCAGCCTCCTGGCCAGTCCGGGAACCTGTGGCAGGGCCTTTCACTGGCCAGAGCCCCACCTCAAGCTCTAGCCCCTGCCTAGTTCTCCCAACCTCAGAGTTCTTCTCCTCCCTGCCAGGAAGGTGGGCTTCTTTTTATTCCCTTTTCTTTATTTTGCTAATTTCATACTTCTCCTTACCCCATAGGTCAATCCCAGCTTTCCAGCAGAGCCCAGTTCAATCTGCAGCCCTCTGGTGAAATCACATGGCATGTAACTTTTTCCTTTTTCTCTTTCATACTTTTTTTCTTCACTCTTATATTGTCATCTTCTTTTCATCCTCCACCACCCAAAGGGACTAGGCAGGTCTAAAGTCATAGTTTTTAAATACCCTAGTATTGTGAGGCTACCTGGGACTCTCCCTTTTACTGAACCATCTGCAAAAAAAGAAGAAACTACTCTTCAGACACCCAAATAGAAGACTCATTCGGTGGGAACCACATTGCTAACCGCAGCAGAAAACAGACTTCAAACACATCAGTCCACACAAAAAGGAAGCAAACTTGTTCCCAGTGGCAGAAACATTCTCCAAAAAGGTATCCAAAAGTGAATACAATACAATGTTATTCTTGTTCCAGTAAAACTAGAGAATGAACAGCCAGATATAAGAAAATAAAAGACAACCAAGACAATGGCCAACTTTTAGGAACAAGTCCAGAAATATAGATAATAACATTGAATGTTAATGGATTAAATTCTACAGTTAAGAGACAAAGACTGGTAGAACTGATAAAATAAATAAATAAACACATAAACCCTCTATCTGTTGCCTACAAGAAGCAATCTCATTGATAAAGACATACATAGACTAAAATTGAAGGGATGATAAAAGGTACTCCATGCCAAAGGGAACCAAAAAAGAGCTGGAATAATGATCCTAACTTCTGACAAAATAGGCTTTAAAACAAAAACTGTTCAAAGAGACAAAGAAGGGCACTATATTGTAGTAAAAGTATCAATAGATCAAGAAGATATAACTCTTATAAATATCTATATGCCTAACACAGGAGCACCCAAATATGTGAAGGAAAGACTGTTAGATCTAAAAGGGGAGATAGACTGCAATACATTAATTGTTGGAGACTTCAACACTGCACTATCCCTTCAGGACAGACTATCTAGACAAAAAAATAGATAAAGAGATAAAGGACCTGAATGATACCATAAATGAAATGGACTTAACAGATATCTATAGAACTTTTCATCCAAAAACCACAATATACACGTTTTTCTCACCCCCACATTGAACCTTTTCAAAGATTGACCACATCATTGGGCACAAAGCAAGCCTCTACAGATTCAAACTATTTCCAGCATCTTCTCTGACCATGATGAAATTAAACTTGAGTTTAATTTAAAGAGAAATCCTCAAAATTACTCAAATACATGGAAACTAAATAACCTACTCTTGAATGACTCGACAACTACTGATGAAATAAAGTCTGAAATAAAAAGATTCATGGAAGCCAATGACAATAAGGACATAGGTTTCCATAACCTTTAGGACACTGCAAAAGCAGTCATAAGAGGCAAGCTTATAGCAATTAGTGCTCATAAGAGAAAGGTGGAAAGAAGGCAAATGGATCATCTAGCGTTATGCCTCTGAGAATTGGAGAAGCAACAGCAAAATAATCCAAAAATCTCCAGAAGAAAGTAAATAATAAAGATACAAGCAGAAATAAATGAAATAGAAAAGAAGTGAATTATACAGAAAATAAATGAATGAAAAAGCTGGTTCTTTGAAAAGATAAACAAAATCAAAACACCACTAGTGAAACTTATTAAGAAAAAGAGAGAAAGGAACCAGGGGAATAAAATCTGTAATGAAGCAGAAAATATAACAAGAGACAAAGGAGAAATACAAAACATCATTAGAGGATACTATGAACAACTATATGCCAAGAACAACACAATCTGGATGAGATGGACAAATTCGTGGACACATATAATCTACCAAGATTGAGCCAGGAGGATATAGAAAATCTGAATAGGTCCATAACAACTCATGAGATTGAATCAGTAATAAATAACCTTCCAAAAAGAAAAGCTCTGGCCCTGATGGCTTCAGCACTGAGTTCTATAAAATTTTCAAAGAAGAGTTATCCCCCATTCTGCTCAAGTTATTTCTAAAGATTCAAAAAGGTGAATCTCTCCCTAATTAATTATTTGAAGCCTCTATCACCCTTATCCTCAAAACAGATAAGCACAGGACAAGGAAGGAAAATTATAGACCAATATCTCTGATGAATATGGATGCAAATATTCTCAACAAGATACTAGCAAACTGTATCCAACAACTTCTAAAAACAAATTATACATCATGATCAGGTAGGCTTTATTCCAGGAATGCAAGGTTGGTTCAACATACACAAACCCATAAATGTAACACACCATATTAACAGGAAAAAAGACAAAAACCATATGGTCATATCGATTGATGCAGAAAAAGCATTAGATAAGATACAACATCCCTTTATGATCAAGACTCTCATGAACATTGACATACAGGGTCATTTCTCAACACAATAAAAGCTATCTCTGAAAAACCCATCACGAACATCATCCTGAATGGAGAAAATCTGAAATCTTTCCCACAAAAAAAAGGGAAGAAGACAATGATGCCCACTTTCTCCACTCCTTTTCAATATAGTACTGGAAGTCCACACCAACTGAATCAGAAACAAGGAAAAAATTAAAGTCATCCAAATAGAAAAAGAAGAGGTGAAACTCTCTCTATTGGCAGATGACATGATTCTGTACATAGAAGATCCAATGATTTCTATGAAAAAATATCTGGAATTAATGCACAAAAACAGTAAAGTTGCAGGATACAAAATCAATATACAGAAGCCTATAGCATTTGTATATACAAACAACAGGCAGACGGAGATAGAACTGAAAAAAAGTTATTCCATTTACCATAGCTACAAAAAGCATAAGATACTTAGTAATAAATCTTGCCAAAGAAGTTAAAGACCTCCACAAGGAAAACTATGAAAAGTTAAAAAAGAAATTGAAAATGACACAAAAGAGTGGAAGGACATCCCATGTTCTTAGATGGAAAAAATTAATATAACCAAAATGGCAATACTATCCAAATTAATCTACCTATTTTATGCAATGCCAATCAAAGTACCAGACACATTCTTCACAGATCTAGAAAAGACAATCATAAATTAGTCTGGAATAATAAAAGACCCCATATTGGCAAACAATTCTACACAAGAAGAGTGGAGTGGAGTGGATGGCATCTTACTCCCTGACCCCAAAATATACTACAAAGCTGTGGTAATCAAAACAGCATGGTACTGGCACAGAAATAGTCATGTGGACCAATGGTACAGAATTGAATCCACAGGAATAAATTCTCAATAATTCAGTCAACTGATTTTTGACAAAGGGTTGCAGTCAATACAGTGGGAAAAGGAAAACGTCTTCAGCAAATGGTGCTGAAAAACTGGATTTCCACCGGTAGAATGATGAATCTGAACACCTAACTCTCACCTTTAACAAAAATCAAGTCAAGGTGGATCAAGGATCTAAATCTAAGACCTCAACTATAAAACTGCTTCTAGAAAACACTGGGGAAACTCTGGGAGACATTGCTGTAGGCAAAGGCTTCTTAAATAAGACCCTGAAAGCACAGTCAATAATTCCCAAAATAGACAAGTAGGAATATATCAGACTAAGAAGTTTCTGCATGGCAAAAGACACAGTAATTAGTGTGAATCGACAGCCCTCAGAATGGAAAAATATTTTTGTAAATTATGAAGTAAGTAAGCCAGGGTATGAAAGAAAGATATTGTATGTATCCACTCAATATATACCGACTATCCGCACTCTATGGTAGAGAGCGAAAAATTGGAGGACATAAAAATAGTGAAAGTACTTAACAAGAATAGGACAGTTTGGAAGGGGGAGGCGAAGAGAAGAGGATAGAGAAAGATAGCAAGAGAACAAATAGAGAGGCAGGACATTAGTAACAAACAGATATGGCTTATTACCTGTTGATGATGACATGTATAATATTCTCAACTGGACTGGTCTGAGAAGTATTTCATGATGGGTAAAGTCTTTTTACAAGCAAAATGAAAAATAGTGATTGACTGTTTTAAATAATAATAATAATAATAATTGGGAAAAACATAGAAAAGATATTGAATGATGAAGTGGGGAGATTAATGTCTCTGTATTGACTGACATGCATGGCATTTGCTTTTGAAAAAGAAATGTAATACACTGTAAAGTTATATGTAATCCAACGTAATATAAAGCAGATTATGATGATAATAAAATTTTTTTAAAAATTATGCATCAGATAAGGGATGGAAAACCAGAATACACAAGGAACTAAAGAAGCTGTTTGGAAAAAAGATGATCAACCCTATTAAAAGATGGGAGAAATAGTTGAAAAAAACACTCATAAAGATGACACATGAATAGCCAAAAGGCATATGAAAAAATGCTCCACATCCCTCATCGTAAGGGAAATGCAAATTAAAACAACAATGAGATACCATCTAATCCCAGTCAGAATGTCTAAGATTAAAAAAAAAAAAAAAAAAGAGAAGTATTGGCAAGGATGCAGTGAAAGGGGAACGCTCTTATACCGCTGGTGGGAATGTAAATCTGTCCAAACACTGTGGAGAACAATTTGAAGTTTCCTCAAAAATCTACAAATGGGGAACCAGCAGTTAGCGTAATGGCTATGTCGCTGGATTCCCACGTAGTCGACCGCGGTTCGCGTCTCGGACCCGGTGGCTTACAACTCATGCCGGGCGCGTGTGCGTGCGTGCCCAAGATCCCGAGAGGAGAATGGAGGAGAAGGGATTGCGGCGTGACCATCCCCCCTGGGGGGTGATTTCTCGCTTTCTGTCTCTATGTCTCTCTCTGTCTGTCTGGCGAGCGCACGCGCCCTATAGCGAAAAAAACCTCTCCAAAAAAAAAAAAAAAGAAAAAAAATCTACAAATGGAAGTACCATATGATCCAGCAATCCTACTCCTTGGCATCTACCCAAAGGACAGATGAATTCTTCATTAGAAAAGTGTTTGCACATTGGTGTTTATTGTGGCAATTTTCAAGATTGCAAAGACATGGAACCAACCCAAATGCTCCATACAGATGAATGGAATGGAAAACTGTGGCACATATACTCTATGGAATACTATTCAGCCATAAAAAAAAAACGTGGCTTTTGACAGAAAGTGGAAGAATGTGGAAGATTTACTGTTGAGTGAAGCAAGCCAGGCTATGAGGGAGAGACATTGTATGTCCCCACTTTATATATACTGAGTGTCCGCACTCTATGACTGAAACTGATGGGCTAAATGAAGTACAAACACAAGAGATGGATGTGAATGCCAGATGTGGTGTGTGTGGAGAAGTGGGGCCTGAGAAAGATATTTGGAGGAGGGATATGTAGACAGAGCATTGTCGGGATGGGGAAGTAATGTTGTTATCTGTTGAAGATATTTTGATCAACTGGACTGGGGAAAAATGTTCACATATTGAAATGTTCACTTTGTAAGCTAAATAATGCGATTGAATGTATAAAAAATGTAAATAAGTAAATAAATTAAATTAAAAAATGAATAAATAAAGAAAAAAAGAAGAGAATAAAATAAATGGCATTCAAATAGGAAATGAAGAGGTAACATTTTCTGTATTTGCAGATTACATGATTATGAACATGTAAGATCCAATGGTCACCACTAAAAAATTCCTGGAAGTAATTATTGAATACAGTAAAATTTCAAGATACAAAATTGACATAGATAAATCTATGGAATTTCAATATATGAACAGCAAGCAGATTGAAAAAGAACTGAAATAAGTAATTCCATTTACCATAGCCACAAAAAGTATAGGATACCTAGGAGGAAATGTAACCAAAGAAGTTAAAGACCTCCACAAGGAAAACTGTGAAAAGCTAAAAAAAGAAATAGAAAATGACACAAATAAGTGGAACTACATCTCATTTCCTGTACTGGAATAATTAATATAATCAAAAATGGCAATTATACCCAAATTAATCTACATAGTTAACCCCATCTGAATTGAAGTGTCAGAGATATTCTTCACAGATATAGACAATCTTACAATTTGTCTGGAATCATAAAAGACCTTGTATTTCCAATGCAATCCCGCACAAGAGTGGAGTGTGTGGTATCTTACTCCCTGATCCAAAAATATAATTCAAAGCTGTGGTAATCAAAACAGCATGGTATTGGCACAAAAACAGAAAAATGAATGCAGCCAGCAGGATAGGGACCCTGGAAATAAACTCCCAAGCCAACTCATTTTTGACAAAGGGTACCTGTTAATTCAGTTGGACAAGATTTCCTCTTTAGCAAATGGTGCTTGAAAAACTGTAGCCACCTGCACAAAGTTGAATCTAAATCTCTACCACTAACCTTTGACAAAAATCAAATCAACGTGGATCAAAGATCTTAACCTAAGACCTCAATCTATAAAATTGCTGCTTGAAAACACTGGGGATACTCTGGAAGACATTGGTGTAGGCAAAGATTTCATAGATAAGATCCCCAAAACACAGTCAATAATCCCAAATATAGACAAATGGGATTATATCAGATTAAGAAGTTTCTGCATGGAAAAAAAAAAAAAAAAACAGTAATTAGTGTGAGTCAACAGCCCTCAGAATGGGAAAATGTTTTTGTAAACTATGTTTCAGATAAGGGACTGATAACCAGAATACATAGGGAACTGAAGCATCTTCCCAAAACAAGATCAACCTAATAAAAAGATGGGATAATGAGTTGGAAAATAAAAAAACAGTGTGTAAGGAAGACTTATGAATAGTCAACAGGCATATAAACAAATGCTCAACCTCCCTCATTGTAAGAGAGATACAGGTCAAAACCACAATGAGATACCACTCAAACCCAGACAGAATGGCTAAGATTAAAAAAAAAAAAAGATAAATTCTGGTGGGGTTGTGTGAAAGGGGAACTCTTCTACACTGCTGATGGGAATATAAATTGGTCCAGCCACTGTGAAGAACAATATGGAGATTCCTCAAAGATCTACAAATAGAACTATCATATGATAAAGCAATCACACTCCTTGGTATCTATCCAAGAGATAGAAGAATCCTTAGTTGGAAAAGTGCTTGCACATCGATGTCTATTGTGGCATTATTCACTATTGCAATGACAGGGAACCAACCCAAATGCCAATGAACAGATGAATGGATTGAAAAAATATGCCACATACACTCTGTGAAATAATTTCAACCATACAAAACAGCAAGACTGGCTTTTGACAGAAAGTGGATGCATGTGGAAGATTTACAGCTGATTTAAGTCTGTCAGGCCATGAAGTAGAGACATTGTATGTCTCCACTTAATGAATACAGTGTCCACACTCTGTAGCCAAAACAGAATGGCTTGAGGGTATAGAAACATAGAAAATGATTGTAAATACCTGATACAGTGCACAAAGAGGGTGGGTGAAGAAAGAGAGTCTGAGGAAGGACAATAAGGAAAAAACTAGTCTAGGTAACTATGGGACAAAGAAATGAGTTATTATCTGATGAAGATAATGTGTATAGTATTCTCGACTGGAATGATGAGAAATGCATACATGTTGAAATATTCACTTTGCAAACTAAGTGACCTACTGATTTAATGTATAAAAGAAATTGAAAAAAAAATATTTTTTAAAAATTAGAAAAGGTAGAAAATAATGGGACAGAGATTTTCCCTACTTTTTCTACCACCTAATGTCTGTAAAGGGGGCAGGGTCTGACTGGGGGCTTAATGGCAGCTATGCTGGGCCTAGGAAATGGAAGCACAGTTAGAGATGGAGATACCTGCAAGTATTCTGGTCTATATGGGGGAAGGAGAGACAAATTAGCAAGATAAAGGTGTAGGGAAAAAACTTATTTTAAGTTAGAAAAGATAGAAAAGAAGCGAATACAGAGATACTTTCCCTACCTTTCTTAGCACCTATGGTCTGAAATGGGTGGTTCCCTGGCTAGGGGCTTCACAGAAATTATGCTAGGCCCAGGAAAAGATAGCACAGGCAGAGATGGAGATACCTGCAACTATTCTGACCTTGTCTAGCAATTAGGGTCTATAAGTGTGGGTGGGTCCTAGCTGGGGGCTTCACAGCAGTGATGCTTGCTGCAAAGGTCAGCACAGGCAGAGATTCAGGTGTCCTATCCTTAATTATTAGCAGGTGCTATCTTTTGATATATATATATTTGAAATGTTAATACATTGGAATTCAATTGTGGATTTCCATAATGTATATTTTTATTGTGGGAATCAGTGAGGACCTAATGGACAAGGAAGTCTATAATTACTACCTCTTAACCTAAACCAACCGTTTTGTTCTTGAAGCAGGTGAAACTTTTGCTGAAAGGTTTATAGCATGTACTTTTTAGCTTTCTCTTTCTGTGCTCTAAAAGTTCTGATTCAAAGCAGACCCAGAAAATGGGCCAGTGGGACAAAATATCTCCAGGAAGCTGGCTCTGTTTGGGTCTTGAGCTTTCCCTCCTCCTATACTAGCAGGCTTATCTCTTTCTCAAAGAATACACACATCATACTTTTTCTTTTCTTTCTTTCTTTCTTCTTCCTTCCTCTCTTTCTTTCTCTCCTTCTTTCTCTCCTTGTTTCTTCTTTCTTTTTTCTCTCTTTCTTTCTTCATCTTTTTTTTTTTTTTGTGCCATGTTTACCTTTCCTTGGTCCTGTATAAGCAATAAAGCTGTTTTCTGTTCTTCATCTTTCTCAACCTCAAATCCTCTCCTATGCCTTACATCAAGGATTCAATTTTTTCTCAATCCCATTAACTATGGTTTAGAGTAGCTATCCAAAACCCAGGACCTCCCATTTGCACTAACAGCCTTGGAACATATTTCTAGTGTTACTGTCAATCAAAGATCTCTATATTAAATCCTAAAGTGATATTAGCATAATAAAACATTTGGAGAATTCACATCTGATGACAATCACCACTAATTCATGATAAATGATAAGACAATTTATGACAAGAATAATATTATTAATTTTTTAAAAGATTCTAGAAAAATTGTATGATTGTCTTTTATAGGTCTGTGAAGAATGTCTCTGGCACTTTGATTGGGATTGCGTTAAATATGTAGATTAATTTGGGTAGAATTGCCATTTTGATTATACTAATTCTTCCAATCCAGGAACATGGGATGTCCATCCACTTTTCTGTCTTTTTTTATTTTTTATTTTTTTTAGCTTCTCATAGTTTACCTTGTGGAGATCTTAAATGTCTTTGGTTAGATTTATTCCTAGGTATGTTATACTTTTTGTGGCTATGGTAAATGGAATTACATTTTTCAGTTCTAAATCAGTATGCCTGCTGTTTATATATAGAAATGCTATAGATTTCTGAATGTTGATTGCCAGAAGCCGTGATCCAGCTGGGGTGGGTGCACAGGAAGGCAACATGGGTGAACAAAATCAGGCTGAAACCTCAATGCCCCTTAGCATGTTTTCAGCTGGCTACAGCCAGAGTAAGCTCAAGACTGCAGCCCTGATGGCCAGAAGTCATGCGTATTTATTATAGAAGGAGTTTTACAGGAGTAGGATGGGTGAGGGGAAGTAAGTGAAAGATTTTACTCCAAAAGGTAAAGCATTCAAAGTATAGGAACAATAATCATAAAATATAACGTCTGTTTTGTTTAGGTATAAGCAGTCATAATTCTTAGAACAAGGAAGTCCATTTTTTGGGTGCATTCTCTTCTTAGATCTTGATTACTGGGGAGGATCTTTGGTTGAGAGTGCTCCCAGGAATCTTAATAACCTTAGTCCCAGACCAGCTTGATCACTTTAGTCCCAGATTGGCTTGAGAACTTGAGCCCCAGGTCAGCTTTTGAGAACTTCAGCCTCAGGCTAGGGTGGCAGCAATTACAAGGGCCTAGAAATAAATCCTGTCTGGTTTAGTAAAGATAAGGTTAGTATATACTAAAGTGGAATACCTATGTTATCTCTGGGGTAGTCCACAGCTAAGAGGGTGAGTCTACATGGGAAAGGAATGTGGTCTTGTGAGCAGCTTAATGACTGACCTACAGGTTACTGTGTACTTGGGACCCTCTACATGCTGCTCTATACAATGGCTGTGGCTTGGGGAATGGCAATCGTCTCTTTTCCTGAGAGTAAGGGTGGCTTATGGTTTTTGGGGTAACAGTACCTCGTGGATGAGTCCCTGAGCCTATCCCGGCTACTGAGATCCTTTCGCCCATTAGTAGCTTTAACCTAAACCTTTCTAATGCTTATCTATGTAATCCTCAGTAGGAGAAGTGAATGTAGCATTCTTTATTGACATTTTCCAGGAGGGTGGGGTGAGTCTAATGGGAGTAACTCCCGTTCACAGCTGCCGCCTTAGTGGATCCGCATTCTTTCAGGATTACTGTAAAAGTTATAGTAAGACTGGGGGTGCCTTTATGGGGTACTGGGGTACGGCATAAGGCCCATGGCAGAGAAATTGAGTGCAGGGTTGTACAGCAACACAGTGGAGGATCAGAACTAGAAAATCTGTTGACCTTGCAAACAGTTCTCCTCAGCCAATCCTTGTTCTTAGGCATGAGGTCAGTTCGTTCATACTCAGCTTGTGTTAACTGCATGGTCCCAGCAGTTGATTTTTGTATGCTGCAATTTTACTGTATTCATGCATTATTTCCAGGAATTTTTTCATGGATGCCATTGGGTCTTCTATGCATACAATTATGTCCTTTGCAAATAGAGATAATTTCACCTGCACAATTAGAGTCAAGTGGGTGGCATCTCACTTCCTAAACCAAAAAATATACTACAAAGCTGTGGTGATCAAAACAGCATGGTATTGGCACAGAAACAGACAGGTGGACCAATGAAACAGAATAAAGTCCCCAGAAATAAACTCCCAAACATAAAGCCAACTGATTTTTGACAAAGGGTACCATTCAGTACAGTGGGAAAAGGAAAACCTCTTGAGCAAATGGTGCTGGAAAAACTGGATATCCACCTACAGAAAGATGAATCTGAACCTCTACCTCTCACCGTTGACAAAAATCAACTCAAAGTGGATCAAAGATCTCAAACTAAGATCTCAAACCATAAATCTACTGCTGGAAAACCCTGGGGGAAACTCTGGGAGACACTGAGGTAGACAAAGCCTTCTTAAATAAGACCCCCAAAGCACAGTCAATAATCCCAAAATGAGGCAAGTGGGATTATATTAGATTAAGAACTTTTTGCATGACAAAAGGCACATTAATTAGTGTGAATTGACAGCCAAAAGAATTGGAAAATATCTTTGTAAACTATGCGTCAGATAAGGGACAGATAACCAGATTACACAAGGAACTCAAGCAGCTCTCCTAAAAAAGATAATTAACCCTATTAGAAGTTGGTAGAATGAGTTGAAAAAAAACCACTCTTTAAGAAAGACATAGGGGGACCAGCAGTTAGTGTAATGGCTATGTCGCTGGACTCTCATGTAGTCAACCACGGTTCAAATCCCAGACCTGGTGGCTTAAACTCATGCTGGGTGCGTGTGCATGCATGCCCAAGATCCCAAGACAAGAATGGAGAAGAAGGGATTGTGGCGTGACCTCGCCCCCTGGAGGGTGATTTCTCACTTTCTATCTATCTGTTTCTCTCTGTCTTTCTGGCAAGCGCATGCACCCAGCAGCAAAAAACTCTCAGAAAATAAAGGAAGACACATGAATAGCCAAAAGACATATGAAAAAAATTCTCAGCATCCCTCATCATAAGGGAGATGAAATCAAAACCGCAATGAGATACCACCATAACCTGACAGAATAACTAAGACTAAAAAAAAAAAAATAAAATAAAATAAAAAAAAAAAAAAAATAAAATGAGTACTGGCAAGGGTGTGGTGAAAGGGAACTCTCTTACATTGATGGGAACATAAATTGGTCCAGCCACTGTGGAGAATGGAGAACAATTTGGAGATTCCTCAAATATCTACATATAGAACTATCATATTATCCAGCAATCCCACTCCTTAGTATCTACCCAAAGGACAGAAGGATTCTGAATCAGAAAAGTGCTTGCACATTGATATTTATTGTGACATTATTCAAAATTGCTAAACATGTAAGCAACCCAAATGCCCACAAACAGATAAATGGATTGAAAAAGTGTGGCTCACATACTATGGAATACTGATCAGTCATAAAAGCAATGAGACCACTTTTGACAAAAAGTGGATGAATATGGAAGGTTTACTGCTCAGCAAAGTAAGCCAGGCTATGAAGGAGAGATATTGTATGTCTTCACTTAATACATACCAAGTGTCCTTACTCTATGGCCAAATTGGATGACTAAGGGATACAGAAACATAGTATATGGTTATAAATACCAGATATAGATGCAAAGAAAGTGGGTGAAGGTGTAGAGTATGAGGAAGAGCATTAAGGATAAAAATAGAGGCAAGTCATTTATGGGACAAAGAGATGGGTTATTATCTACTGAAGATAACTTTATAGTATTGTTAAATGAACTGGTGAGAAATGTATATATGTTGGAATATTCACTTTGCAAGCTAAGTAACATGTAATTGAATGTATAAAATAAATTGAAATGAAAAAATTAAAGAAAAAAACAAGGGTAAAATAATAAAACTGTCTCTGTTTGCCAATGACATAATCATCTATGCAGATCTGAAAGGATGACAAAAAATAAACCCTTGAAACAAACAAGTGATTATTACAAGGTTGAAAATGCATGATTAATGTATAAAAATCAATCACTTTTGTTGTTTACCAGTAATGAACAAGTGAAATTTGAAATGATAAACATTATCATTATTTTAGCTCATCCTCAAAATAAAATAGCTATAAATCTAATAAAATATTTGTAAGATTCATAGGAAAATAGTCTAAATATTCTCATGTGTAATATAAAAAAAATAGCTAAGTAGAGAGCCAGCCCATGTTCATGGAGAGGAAGTTTTAATGTTACCAAGATGAGAGTTCATCTCATATTTGTAGATTTAACACAATCTTAATGAAAATGCTAGCAACTGGTTTTGTGAGTATCAATACTGATTCCAAAGGTTATCTAGAAATGCAGAAAAAAATAGACAAATCAGTTTTGAAGGACAAGAGAAAGGTTTAGGATTGACACTATTTATTGTCATGATATAAGTATTGGGTCATCAGAATAATCATGATGCACTCTTATATAGAAAAATACATCATGATTCTCCAGATGGCCCAATAGATCTCATTCGTGAATATATACACATGGCAAGTAAGCATATAAATAAATGTTGCACATCATATGTTATTAAGGGGTTGCAAATTAAAACAAGACAGAGACATAACTACATACCTACTAGAATTGCAAAAGTCCAAAACACTGTCAATACTAAATGCTGGTGAGAATGTGTAGCAACAGCAACTTTCATTCACTGCTGTAGGATGTAAAATGGTACAGACATTTTGGAAGACAATTTCAACTGGACTAGGGAGAAATGTTCACCTGTTGAAATATTCATTTTTGTAAGCTAAATAATGTGATCGAATGTATAAAAGAAAATGCAATTTAAAAATGTGAAAAAAAATAAACCCACTGTCATTACACAATAAGACAATCATACTTTTGGTATTTACTCAAATGAATTGAAAACTTATGTTCATACAAAAACCTACACATGGATATTTGCAGCATTTTTATTCATAATTACCACAATTTGGATGCAACTAAGATGTCCTGAATAAGGTAAATGGATAAATAAGCTGTGGCACATACAGACAAAGGAATATTATTTAGTGCTAAAAAGAAATGAACTATTAAGCCTTGAAAAGACGGGGAAAATTTAAATGCATATAATGTTTAAGAATTCAGTCTGAAGATAAGGAGAGGGCGTAATGGTAATGTCACTGGACTCCCATATAGTCAACTATGGTTCAGGCCTGGCAGCTTAAAACTCACGCTGGACATGTGTGCGTGTGTGCCTAAAATCCTGAGAGAAGAATGGAGAAAAAATTGCAGCATGGCCATCCCCCCAGGGGGTAATTTATCACTTTTTATCTCACTGTTTTTCTCTGTCTCTCGTGCACATATTTTATACCAAATAATCTCTCTAAAATCAAGAAGACTGTAAAGACTGTATAGACTGTAAAGTCTATATCACATTAATCCAAATATTTTACATTCTTAAAATTGTAAAACTATGGAGAAAGTAAAAAGATTGGTTCTGGGCTGGCAGGTAGTGTGGTAGTTAAAGGTGTTGTTCTCCCACATGGCCAAGAGCAATCTGAGTCCTGGACTCAGCAGCTTGCTTTCTAATTTTTCCTCACTCTCTGGTCAAATTAAAAAATAATGATAGTAATAAACAATGTTAAATGAAACAATTATTTTTAAAATATTAGTTGTTTTCTAGAATTAGGGAAAGGTAAATAGTGAACAGAGGATTTGGGAGGCTATGAAACCATTCTGTATGAAATTCCCATACTGGATACAAGTTGTTATGCTTGTCTAAACTTGCAGAATGCACGTCAGAGGCAAAATCAGGGCTTATATTTGAGCTCTCTGATTTCTATCCTTCCTTCCATCTCTCAGAAAGAAAATAATTAATTTCTGGAGTTGAAGTTCTTCAAACAGACATGAGGCAAAGGGGATGATAGCCTCACTGCTGACGCAATGAACCATCCTGGTTATCAGATATAGATAGTGTTTCATTCTTACAAAACTATTGCAAACATAGCTGCCAGTCCCATGTGCTCTAAGTGGTTCCATATGCCAATCCTGCAGCCTTGGTTTTCTGAGTCCTCTTCTGGGACTGTGCAGATGAGGGTGGGCAAACATTTTACCCCAGAAGACCCCAAACACTCACAATGTGGCTTGATTACTTTCTTCTTTCATAAAGTGAAGGCCTGGAGCTTTCAGTGTATGAAATTAGACAAGGAGCTGGAGTTCATTAAAGTTTTCCTTTGCCCATGACCCTGTCAATCTTTCTTTTGTTATCCAAACAGACTGTCCTTTGGTTCTCTGTCAACAAAAATTGGCATCCCAGCCAAACAAAACTCACCTCAAAAATAAAAACAAAATTATTGAACAGATACAAAATCTGAGCCTTATTTTTTTTCTGAACTAAGCTATACAATCAGAAAAACACTTGCACATCCACGATTTTTTAATAATATATTTCATTTTCTTTTAATTTCTTTTATACATTCAATCACTATACATCACTTAGCTTGTAAAGTGAATTTTCCAGCAGGGATATGTTTCACACTAGCCCAGAATCTATATCTTTTTGAAACTGAAATTCTTTATGTAGCAAACAATTTATACATACAGTAGCAAAATATAGCAATATACTTGACACACTAAAACAGTGATTTCTGAAACATTCAGCAGCACCAGAATCTTTTTTTGGATGGCTGGGTCATGCTTCCATTTTCTGAACCATTTGTTCTAGAGTGGGACCAAATAATTGGCACTTCTAATTAGTCCCTCACTACTGTTGCTTCTGGTCCAGGAACATTTTGAAAATCACTTTGTTAAGACATGAAAAATATCATTCTAATCTTGTAAGAGCGAATGATGTGCATTAATTTGAATCAAGGGACCAGCCTCTGGCTTGGTGGTTAAAGGTGCTGGACTCCCATATGGCTGACAGTAGTTCAAGTGTCATTACTAGCACTAAAACGCTCCTCTCAAAACTACATGAAACATTTAATTTTTTGTTAAACTACTTGTCCTCTTCCACATACATAACCTTTCAGGTCTTGTAGTGATAAAAGCAATAAATCATTATTTCATTCTCTGCCACCTTCCTCCACTGAGCAATAAACATGCCAACTGGAAATATTATTAAAAAAAAGTCATCTGGCTGAAGCATTAAGCCTACAGTTGTACATTATATGAATTTCTAGAGTACAAACTAAATGTTAGAAGAGATGCGTGTCATCGACACTTCTCAACTTTTCATTTTATATTTAGTCAGTCACCCATAGATCAGGAATAGCACAAGCCTTTATTCCCTGTGAAAAGATCATGGTCAAAACGGATTATGCTCATTTAGCTTAGAAGACAGCAGCACACTAATTAAAACAGCCTTTGGATATGTTAAGAGTTAGATTTTACACACTCCCTCCAAAAACTATGTGATGTTCTAACCTTCTGGACTTCTAAATGTCATCTTGTTTGGAAATAGGGTCATTGCACATGTGATTAAATTAGATGAGGTTGTAGTGTAGTAAGGTGGTCTCCTTAATCCATTTTGACAGGTGTCCTTAAAGAAATCAACCATGTGAAGACAGAGACACACAGAGAAAAATGCCATTTGACAGCAGAGACAGAAATTAAAATCATGCAGTTGTAAGGCGAGAAACACCAAAGATTGCAGGAACCACTGAAAGGTAGAAAAAGGAAAGGGAGGATTCTCTCTTTCAGATCTCAGAGGAAACACAGTAATGACAACACATTGATTCAGACTTTAAGACTCCCAAATTGTGTGAATAAATTAAAGTTGTTTTAAGTCATACAGTTTATGACAATTTGTTATAGAAACCCTGGAAATTACAGTATTTGAGAAGTTTGAAGAGGATTTCCAAGTGGTAATGATGCTGTATTAAAAAGTACCATGAAATTATTAGCTTAAAACAATGCATGATTATCATTTCATGGTTTCTATGGGCAGGATTCTGAGCATGGCTTAGCTGTACCTTCTGCTTCAAAGTTTCACACAGGCTGCAAATTGTCAATTGGTGCTGGTGTCTCATATAAATGTTCAGCTGGAGAGAGTCAATTGTAAACTGATGGTCAAGACTAGTTCAAGTAGTATTTAGTATACAGGTGACAGAGGAGGCCCTTAGATAAAGCTCTTGAGACCAGGAACACAAGCTCACCTAGATTAAGGTACCAAAAGAAGAGTAGTTTTTCTGGGTCTAACAAGTAAAAGTCTTCATAGATAAGAGTATATTTAATGTAGTTAAACTATCACCTACATCAAGACTACATGTTTGGTTATCTTTTAGAAGCACAAGTAATATTGAAATGTGATATTTTTTACTAAGGATAGGAAAGATGAAAGAACTTGAGCTTTCTTGTCATTTAATTTTATGACATTTTAGAAAAATGTACAGTGTGATTTTGTCCTCTCAATTGCTAGAATTGTAGGTAAAAGCAGAAACAACAGCAACATAGCTGGTATTTAGCATAAACTTATGTGCCCATCATTGTTCTATGTACTTGTATTTACACAATTGATTTTCCAGAATTCTAGTCATACCTATATATATACAGCATTTGAAATATGTATTGAGCATCTACTCTACGCCAAGTTCTGTGCTTGGCACTGGAGAAATGATAGATCACAAGACAAAGTTTGGGTTGAGTATTAAAGGGGATGAATAACAAATTCCTTGTCCTCAGAGCTGTAAATAGAAACACAGGTATCAACTATAAGAAAAAAAACTGCTGCTTTATGACTAATGGGTAGTCATACCCATTGATCCTGAGTCTGAAGTTTCTGTGGACAGGTACTGGAGTCCTCGGCAAGTTCAGGTACCCTGAAGTCAGTAGAACAAAGTTTTCACTCTAAAATAAAAATAATGTACACAAGAATTTTACAGCTTCCTGTGACATAGCTTACAAGAAAATACAACAGAAAAGCATCTTTGAACCTGTAAGAGCTTAGGGAGTTTTGTTTCTAAGAGTTACTTTTTAAGAAACTACTAGAAGATGACACTTAGGCAGTTGAAATGTCAGTGGGAAAAAAAAATACATAAAAAATACCACCGGAGAGAACTGACTTCATTACGGGGTAGAATTAAGACCAATATGCTTTGGTTACAGGCATGTAAGAAATTATATAAGTAATGAAAATCATCAGACAGGGAACTGTGTATCCATAGTGGGTTAATGGGAAGAGATATTTTAATTATATGGCATTTACTATATTTTGAATTTCATGCTATGTAATTGATTACATATTAAAAAATGTATTTCGGACCAGCAGTTGACATAATGGCTATGCTGCTGGACTCCCATGTATTCATCCGCTGTTCAGGTCCTGGTTCTGGTGGCTTAAACTCATGCTAGGCGCCTGTGCATGCATGCCCAAGGTCCCGAGAGGAGAATGGGGAGAAGGGATGAAGGCGTGGCCATCCCCCCAGGGGGGTGATCTTTTGCTTTCTATCTCTCTGTCTCTCTCTGTCTTTCTGGTAAATACATGGGCCCTATAGCAAAAACCTCTCTCAAAAACAAAAGTATTTAAAAATAACCTGGAAAAGATGGGCCAACATTCAAGGTTTTACAGTCCTGTCAACTAGAAGCCAAAAGATGAAAAGGGGTTTTGTTTGATCTCAACCACAACTAGTGAGAGTGGAGAGAAGCTGTTCTCCAACCCAGTCAGAACAGGGAAAATCAGAGCTGGCCCCATGGCCTCGTATTAATCCCACATGACTAAGGTGTCATTAAAATCCTGACTCGGGTGGTTTGAAAAACACTCTGGGCCCTTGTGCATGAGTGCACAGTCACCAGAAACTTGGCGCGCCCTTGCCATAGTCACCAGAAGGAAGAATTCTGTACATGAACAACAGTCTACTTTATCAAATAACCTCAGGGAGCATGAATTTTAGATAATTTGAGGAAAAAAAATCTCTTTCTACTATTGCCAGGAGGAAGCTTGGTCAGCAAAAATGCCAGACTGTACTACTCAGATGCCACTGAAAGAAAGTCTTGAAGATAGAATTAAAGGATACAGTAACCAGTGACCTCCAGAAAGAAAATCTCTCACCACACTGTCATAAAAACATTCCCAGAGTCCCAGGGAACAAAACTCCTGGAAGCTAATGCCAGACTGCAAAACCCACAAGCTCCGGGGAGCAAGATGCCCAGGCATAGCCAAAACCACACTATCTAGAAGGCACTGGGATGGATGAATTCTAGGGAGCAATTGAAAACCAACACAGAGAACCTTAAAAAACATACATACCACGAGAAAGCTAGAAGATACTAATCACAGCTGCCAGGAAGGAGAAATTTGACCAGAAATGCCAGACTGCACCAATGGGAAGCCTCTGAGAAAAAGGATCCTGTGCGAACCAAAATATAGACCTCCTAGAGAGGCTAGCATGATGGTTTCTGGGAAGAAACAGTAAATGTCACTGCCATGATGCTTCTGAGAGCAAGACTTCTGGTTAAAACCACAGACAATACTTACCAGATGCTTCCAGAAGAAAAAATTCTGACCAGAATGCCAGAATACATATCCTGAAGTCCCTTGTAGAAATAATACGGCATTGGGACCAGCAGTTAGCGTAATGGCTATGTCACTGGACTCCCATGTAGCCGTCTGCGGTTCAAGTCCCAGACCTGGTGGCTTAAACTCACTCTGGGTGCATGTGCGTGCATGCGTGCCCAAGATCCCGAGAGGAGAATGGAGGAGAAGGGATTGTGGCATGGCTATCCCCCCGGAGGGTGATTTCTCGCTTTCTGTCTCTCTGTCTCTCTGTCTGTCTGGTGAGCGCACACACCCTATAGCAAAAACCTCTCCAAAACAAACAAACAAACAAACAAACAAACAAACAAAAAAAGAAATAATATGGCACTGTGGTGGGGGAGACTTCCAGGAAAAAGGAAGCTAAGGGGACATGTTTAGAATTTAAGTATGCATGTGCAGCCTATGGTGACCTCACAGCCTTATCCCATAGCAACTTAGCAACTCTTAGTGACCTTGTTGCCCTGATAGCAACCTAGCAACCCTGTAATTTTATGTCTGCTTGTGTATCCAATAGCCCAGTAGCCCATTACATACATGCATAATTTTATAGAAGTCTTTCACCCAATCAAAAGTATGGAAAGGTATGTCTAACCATATATGAAAGAAAGAAACTAAAACAAGTAAAAGGAAGAGCCCCATGAAACTCAGCCTCAGTCTTTTGATCTGAATCTGCTAAACTGGTTCTAGCACAGGAGTAAATTGCTGTTATTCTGCAAAAGCCTTGGTGTCCTTTCTCTCTCTGTCTCGCTGAGTATCCTGCATCATTTCTGGTGCATTGGTCTGGAAAGTTCAGAGATGGTGTGTTTCCACCTCCATTGTCAGCAGGGTGCAGTCACCAGAAAGGAGAGATGACCTCACATGGCACCAACAAACCAGTTGTTCCATAGGGGAGAAGCCTTCCAGGCGATCCAGGGTGTGGCTTCTGGAAACACAATGGAACCCAGTGAGGCTCAGAAACTAGTTCAGGGAAAACTGCCTACAGGATTGGTAAGAGCCCAAGTTCATTTGGGACTGAACATGGCATATGGAGGAAACTGATTACTTCCCCAGGGTTGGCCTTGGTATTTACATAATGGAAATAGGAGAAAACTGCTAAACTCTTAAGGCCCTGAGCAATGGGCCAAAGACATTGTGAAACTACAGAGGAAACTTTACCTCTCCCCTCTTCCCTTTTTGGTGAAAATGTCATTGAGGGAGAGCTTACTCTCTTAGAGTGAACAAAAAAAAAAAAAAAAAAAGGCAATTTAGGCACAAGTATTCCGGAAATCATGGTATTCAGAAAGTTCCTAGAAGATGCCAAGCATCCTCATTCTGGTTGACTGACCCTCTGAGATGCCACAGAAAAAGAACTAGTTAGCAGAATGTTCAAGGATGGGAGGACCCAGGCTACCCTTCCCACTAATTACTGCCACCAGCACACCCTAAGCCAACAGACATTATAGCCCCAGTCAGACCCCTAAGACCTCTTCTCCCCTAAGTTATCTGAGACACACCTGACCAGTCTGGACCTACCAACTTAACCCCTTATAATCTGTCCTGGAAACACTAGAAAAGCCCTGTTGATGATAAAATTCAAAGGGGAGAAAGCAGAAACCTCCATTATGGAGAGGAACACAACAAAATGTCTTAAGGAATTCTTTCACTATAATTTATAGAAAGAGTGCTCATACAAAATAATTTAAATGCTTTTCAAGTTCACATGACTTAAGTAAACAAGTTGGCTTCAAATAAAAAAAGTTTAATATGTGAATATCTTCACAGTTTCTAACATACACTTTGTTTAGGGCTTATTAATCAGACAGCATCATATTTGTCTTTATATGGTTGGTTTAATAAATCAGGTGGTGTTTGTAGGTTATGTGTTATAGATTATATGATGACTATCTGATCAACAGGAAAAATGAATTAATGCCTAGCCTTCCATAATACCTTGTTTCTCACAGATGGTCAGGACATAATGATTAAAGACAATTTTTAAATGCTGTGAGGTAAGACTAATTTTCCTGAACATTGATTTTTTTTTTTGTTCTCTTACGGTTCAGTTACAAGGCTAGTGACTGAAAACTATGAGAAGTAAATCTTATAACTTTAAAAGTCATATCTGGCTGTTGTAGTCTACCATGTATTGTCTTTATTTTTGGAACTGACAAGACACTGAGTTAATTATTTTTCTTTTTTCAGATTTTTAAGGGATTACTTATATAATTCCATTTATTATATTTTTTATTTGACCACAGGTCTGGGACCTGAACCACCATCCATCATGTGGGAATTCAGCACATTTAAACACCTTGCCACCTGCAGGCCCTGAGTTAGCCCCTTTTCATCTTTAGAGTGCTCAGGGCTTTTTGCCCATGATTAGTGACTTTGTTTAATGCCTTTCTAAAAAGGTTTTTCTCAAATGAGTAGAATCTTAAATTGTTATGTATTTCAAAGTTTTTATTAAAAATGAACAGAGCAGGTACTCTTATAGGTATCTAATCCTTACATTGAGTAAAATAATAATAAATTTCCAGTTTCTATAGAGAAGCTGATTGTTTTTCTGAACTGCTAAGCCAACCATTAGGCAGGATGAATATTAACCCAAAGCAAGAAAATGTTTTAACAAAATCCCATGCTTTAATTATTCCTATTGGAATAATTATTTTAAATTTTACAAAATGGAAAATATTAAATCTATTATTAATATTGTTTTGTTCTTTATTGGGAAATTTGCGAGACAGTTTTTGTTTGTTTGTAAAATACATATCCGTAAGTAGCTGGTAGGTACTAAAAGCTACTACTCCTAAGAGCTTAACATTTTGGTAAATATGTAGAGTCCTACATATCAAGGTACAGACTAGATGGTCTTTCAGAGGTGTCAGATTCACCAGCCTGGAAAAAGAAAGAGGGAGACTTTGACATTTAATCAAGCCTAATTTAATCCTTAAAATGATAAACAAAAATGTTCCTTAAAAATAGTATTTCTTATCTTGAAGGTAACTATTAATTACTAAGATCAATATATAAAGGAAAGAGAAACAAGGTAGAAAGAAAACAGTAAGTAGGAAAGAGATGTGGAAAGAAAGTTATAGATATGAAGATGAATTTTTTGTTAAAAAAAGATTAAAAGGAAAAAAGTTTTTTTTTTTTTTTATATAGGAAGACTTTTGTATGGTAAAAATTTTGTCCTACAAGATGGCTAGATTATTTCAAAATGCAAAAAAGTAAAAAGAGGACAAATGAGCAAGGTATAAAGCATGTTGCAGAAGGTATGAGTTTTATTGAATAAGGTCTGAGAGGGAATTATAAATAAATTTAAGGTATATTTTATAAGGACCAACAGTTGGCATAATGGCTGTGTTGCTGGACTCCCATGTAGTAGACTGCAGTACGAGTCTTGGACCTGGTGACATAAACTTATGCTGGGCGTGTGTGCATGTGTGCCCAAAATCCTGAGAGGAGAATGGAGGAGAAGGGATTCCAGCATGGCCATCCCCGTTGGGGGGTGATTTCTCACTTTCTCTCTCTCTGTCTTTCTGGCGAGCGCACGTGCCCTTTAGCAAGAACCTCTCCAAAAAATAAAAAGAATGTATATGGTATTATCTGTTGAAGATACTTTATAATTTTATCAACTGTACTAGGGAGAAATGTTCACCTGTTGAAATATTCATTTTGTAAGCTAAATAATGTGATTGAATGTATAAAAGAAAATTAAATAAAAAATGATAAAAGAATATGTTATAAAAGTATTTTAATATATGACCAATGATATCTGAGGTGGCCATGAAGCAATGGCCCATGCTACTCATTGCTGAAAGTACAATCTGAATATGGTAACCTATGTGCTCCCTAATTTATGGAAACTCTTAAATGGTAAATATGAGCCCCAATACTATATCCTTAGAGCTCACCTGCAAAAACTAAGTAATGCAAAATAATATTCTGTAGTCCAATTGACAGGCATCAGAGCAATTACTGATAAAACAAGTGTATCCCTTATGGGGAGCTGCTGGGCAACTTTGACTAATAAAAGCATGTGGTATATTAAATACTTTTTAAATTACAATTTTTTTATTTTAATTTCTTTTATGCATTCAATTACATATGTCACATAGCTTGTAAAATGAATATTCCAACATGAATACATGAATATATTTCTCACCAGTCCAGGTGAGAATACTCTACACATTATCTTCAACTGATAATAACCAATTTCTTTGCCCTATAAATGCCTTGCCTATCTATTTCTCTCCTTAATGTCTTTTCTCAGACTCTCCTCCTTTTCCCACCCTCTTCTCAAACTGTACCTGGTATCTATAGCCATTTTTTAGGTTTCTATATCTCTAGTCATTCAGTTTCGACCATAGAGTGCAGACACTCAGAATATATTGAGTGGAGACATATAATGTCTCTCCTTCACAACCTGGCGTGATTCACTCAGTAGTGAATCTTCCATTTTCATCCTCTTTCTGTCAAAGCCAGGGCCTTATTGTTTTTATGGCTGAGTAGTATTCCAAATAGTATATGTGGCACACTTTTTCAATCCATTCCTCTGTTAATGGACATTGGGTTGGTTCTATGATTTAGAAATTGTAAATAATGCCACAATAAACATTGATATGCAAGCACTTTTACATCTAAGGATTCTTCTATCCTTTGGGTAGATACCAAGGAGTGGAATTGCTGGATCATATGGTAGTTCTATTTGTAGATCTCTGATGAAATTCATATTGTTCTCCACAGTGGCTGGACCGATTTACATTCCCATCAGCCGTGTGGGAGTTTCACCACAATCCAGCCAGCAATTTTCACTTTTTTTATTTATTTCATTTTCTTTTATATATTCAATCACATTATTTGGCTTACAAAGTGAATATTTCAATATGTCAACATTTCTCCCTAGAACAGTTGATAAAACTCTAAAATATCTTCAACAGATAATGCCACATTTCTTTGTCCCATTAATGCTTTGCCTTCTTATTTTTCTTCTAAATGTCCTTCCTCAGGCCCTAAACTTCCCCACACACTGTATCTGGTATTTACACCTATTTACTGTGTTTGTATGTCCATTAGTCAATCAGTTTCAGTCATAGACTGTGGACATTCGGTATATATTAATTGGAGACATATAATGTCTCTCTTTCATAGCCTGGCTTGCTTCACTCAGCAGTAAATCTTTCATATTCTTCCATTTTCTGTCAAAAGCCAGGGTTTTTTTTTAATGGCTGAATAGTATTCCACGGAGTATATGTGTTACAGTTTTTCAATCCATTCATCCATACGGGGGCATTTGAGTTAATTCCATGTCTTAGCAATTGTGAATAGTGTTGCAATAAAAAGTGATGTGCAAGCACTTTTCTGATTAAGAATTCTTCTGTCCTTTGGGTAGATAACAAGGAGTGGGATTGCTGGATCATATGGTAGTTCTATTTGTAGAGTTTTGAGGAATCTCCAAATTATTCTCCACAGTGGCTGGACTAATTTACATTCCCACCAGCAGTGTGAGAGTTCCCCTTTTACCACACTCTCGCCAACACCATTTTTTTTTTTTAATCTTACACATTCTGACTGGGGTTAGGTGGTATCTCATTGTTGTTTTGATCTGCATTTCTCTTATGATGAGGGATGTTGAGCACTTTTTCATATGCCTTTTGGTTATTTGTATGTCAGCTTTTGAGAGTGTTCTTTTCAACTCATTCTCCCATCTTTTATTAGGGTTGACAATCTTTTTTAAAAAATGCTGCTTGAGTTCTGTGTATTCTGATTATCAGTCCTTTATCTGACACCAAATTTAAAAAATATTTTCCCATTCTGAGGGCTGTCGATTCACACTAATTACTGTGTCTTCTTCCATGCAGAAACTTCTTAGTCTGATGTGATCCCACTTGTCTATTTCGAGGATTATCAACTGTGTTTTGGGGGTCCTATTTAAGAAGTGCGCACATTTCACTGTGAGATCATTAGGACTAAAGAACTAAAAAGGCAAAAGTTTGAAATGAACCATTTTTTTTAAGCGTAGATAATATATCCTTTCTCTAAAGAAGTCAATCAAAACAGAGAGAAATAAGGAGCACATACGGAATCCTGAACCTCTTGATACATTTAGTGGTGGGTTAAAGGTCCCTTGTCAGCTCTAAACTTCACAAATATTCTCAAACTGGAACCTCTCCATTGGAACTGTCAGCAGTAAATGTTGACCCCAAGACCAAATGTTTCTGTTTAATTACTGGCTACTGCAATCAGAAAATGCAGATAGGTCCTATTTATAAAGACAGCTACTCTCAGGAAAACTGTTGCTCCTAAACTTCTAGAGAGACAATCGCATTTACTCTGAACTAAAATTGTTATTCCCACAATGGAGAAGATGTTAATGATCATCATGATTATGTTTGCTCTTGGAATCAACTACTGGTCTTGCACAGGTAAGACCCTCAACAACCCAGCCACTTCAATCTCTTAATGATTGAAGCCAACTTGTGGGGAGCCTCACTGAGGCTCCATGTGCTTGTGTATTCAGGGTTGCCACGGTATGCGGATCCCCTCGTGGATGACGCCTTCAATGCCTCTGTCGCTGCGGCAAATGCCAGGTTACATGGTCAATTTCTCTATCGGCCATACAGAAGTTCACTGAAAAATGTAAGTGTCCAAGTGTGTCTTCTCAACTCCTCTTCATACTGCTATCATTTGTCAGTTTGTTGGGTACACTTTAAACATTTTTTCAGTTTATAATATACTAGCTAGTCAATATCTTTGTTTTAAAAAATTCATCCTCATTAACTTATGAGACTTAAAGTGTATATTTGAAATTTTATTTTATTTTATAAATTTAATCACTATATATACTATACATCACATAGTTTGTAAATTGGATTTACCCAACATGAAAACACTTTACACCAGACCAGTTGAGAATACAAAACACATTATCTTCAACACATAATCCATTTCTGTGTCCCATAAATGCCTTTCCTCTCTATTTCCCTCTTTAATTTCTTTACTTACACACTTCCCCTTTTCCCACCCTCTTACCACATTGTCTCCAGTGTACATAACCATTTTCAAAGCTTCTATGTCCTGTAATCTTTCCATTTCCACCATAGAGTGTGTACAGTTGGTATATAGTAAGTGAAGACATACAATGTCTCTCTTTCATAGCCTGGATTTCTTCATTCAGCAGTAAAGTTTTTATATTTGTTCACTTTCTGTCACATGCCAGGGTCTTGTTGTTTTTTACGGCTGAGTAGTATTCCATAGAGTATATGTGCCACACTTTTTTCAATCCATTCATCTGTTTGTGGACATTTGTGTTGGTTCCATGTCTTAGCAATTGTGAATAATACTGCAATAAGCATAGATATTTAAATACTTTTTCAACTTAGCATTTCCCTGTTTGATTTTCAATCAATACATTTTTCTTCAGAAATGTATTTCACAGTAGAAAATATCATAGATAATTCAGTACATATTTCTCGAATAACCAGTGGAGTAGGTTTCAAATGTTCACAACATAAATAATGTTAAATGTTGAAGGTGGTGAATGTTAATATTGATTTGTTTATTATACTCTGCATACATGTTTACAAAGATCATTCTATACTCTGCAAAGATGTGTAATGATTATAAGTGTCATAAATTACAATAAATATGTAAAAAAAAATAGGCTGGCTAGTCATCTCTTCCATACTGTTTTCTCATAAAGAATAATCATTTTTCTTGTCATGATGTTCTCAAAGCTACTTCTAATGACTGATTCTTCTGCTGCATTCTTCCCTCTGATCTTGTCTTCTGTATCCCTGTGTCCTGTTTTTGTATCTGAAGTCCTCATAGTTCTTCCTGAAGTGTTTTTGTGAGAACTACTGGTTTATTGAAAATGAGCCACCTTTCATATTCAGCAGTTCTGCTCCTCATATTTACAGAAAATAAATTCTGGATTTTGAGCCAAAAACCTCTAACTTACTCTGTCAATCTGGAACAATTCTGTTTTTGTTGCTGGTGGTGGTGGTGGTGTTTTTGTTTGTTTGTTTGTTTGTCTTTGTTAGCTTTGGGAACCAGGAAAGAAGAATTTTCTTGGGCTTCCCTGACTACATCTGTGATAGACAAGGAAAATGTAGAGCTGTTCTTCAAAGAAAATAAGAAACAGAGGCAGTAAGTCACATCCCTCCTTCCTCCTGTTTCCCAGCTGACTAAACTGATTGTTGTCATCTTAATGGGGCTCATTTGGAGGTAGAAATGGACATACTCACAAGTACATTTAGGTAAAGGTGAGCATTATAGGAGATTCTGTGAAGTTATATACAATAGGAATGAAAAGGCTGAGCAGCTGGATTGCATAAAATTAACAATGGAGACATGGCCAGGAGTTCAGGAAGCAGCCCCTTTCTTGCAGAGGCCATGTGGCTGTGATTTCTTTTGGCCTCTTTGCTCCCTTCTTTTCTTCCTGGATGCCTCTTTACCTTCTTCTGTCTACTACTCTGCAGAGCACCCAAGTCATGACTTCCTAGCCCAAGTCCCCAAATACAACATACTTATTTTATTTTCTTCAGAAACAGGCTAGATTTCTCTTTTGCAAATTCTGAAGAAATTAATTGAATTGTCCCACGTGTCTTTTCCTTATTCATTGATCATAAAGCCTATGGGCTCTTCTCTACTTAGATATCCCTCCCAGAACAAGGCTGCCATGGTCAGAGTGGGGCTGCTTGGACTTGGACATTGTGGTATGGAGACACCATGCGATACATGCGGTCAGCTGTCAACCAAAGGTTGAAGTCCTCTGGAAGAGGGTTAGATCAGAATAATGAACCCCTTTTCTTTAAAACAGCTTGTACTAACTTCCATATTGAGTTTCCATTAATATTTAAAAAATAAATCTACTTGAGGTGTTGCAGAATCCATGTCTTCTTGCGAGTCTTGCAGATGAACATTTAAAATTTACTAGGAATAGATCTATTGCTCACTATAGAAGAAAGTAGTTAATTAAACAAAGACAAGAGAACGAACTACTGATGCTGTGAGTATCTGATCCATGCAGTAGAGCTCGTGTCAGATGTATTCCACCAGGGCACATGAAATATGTGTACCATCTTGGTGTGATCACCTGTACCTGAAACCCCCCCACCACATATATGATGTACGTAATATTGCTACTAAATGAAATATGCCACTTTGTCTTATTTATGTACACTACAGTTCTACCAAGGAGTCTGCTAACTCTTGCCTTTCCTTGCCCATTCTTTTTATTTATTTATATTCTTATTTAGTTTAAACGTTCAATCACTATACATCACTTCTCTTATAAAGTGAATTTTGCCAGAATGAATACACTTCACACCAGGTGAGTTGAGGATGCTATATCCATTAGCATAAACAGATAATAAACCATTTATCCCATAGGTCATTTCTTTCTTGATTTTTTTAGTTAAAATATAAATTTATTTTGGAGAAAACAATTTTGAAATCCATACATAGTTTCTTTCAGTATGCATTTTCTGTGAACTTTTTGAAGACCCCTCTTACTTAGAGATTGAAGTTATTGGGTGTGTCATGATCCAATCTGACTATGTCTTCTAGTAAGAGGAAGTGAAGACACAGACATGCACAGAGAGAATACATGTAAAGACATGTGGAAAGATGGTGGCTGTCTGCCAGTGCTGCATGCTGTGTAAATACTTTAAAATTTTTAATATATATTTTAATTGTTTTAATTTTTTCATACATTCAATTACTATACATCATTTAGCTTGTAAAGAGAATTTTCACAACATGAAGGCACTTCACACCAGTCCAGTTGAGGATCCTATACACATTTTCATCAATAGACATTAATCCACTTCTTTGTCCCAAAAAAGACTTGCCTCTCTATTTTTTTTTCTTAATTTCTTTTGTTACACTATACCCCTCTCCCACTGTCTTCCCACACTGTATCCAGTATCCATAACCATTGTCCAGGCTTATGTATGATCTAATCTTTCAGTTTCCACAATAGAGTGCAGATAGAAATACATATTAAGTTTAGGCATGCAATGTCTTTCCTTGTAGTCTGTCTTGCTTCACTCAGCAGTAAATCTTCCATATTTGTCTATTTTGTATTAAAAAGTCAGGGTCTTGTTGGTTTTTTTATGGCTGAGTAGCATTCCATAGAGTATAACCACACTTTTTTAATCCATTTTTCTATTCATGAACATTTGGGTTGGTTCCATGTCTTAGCAGTTTTGAATAATGCCTCAATAAACATAGATGTGCAAGGACTTTTCTGAGTGTTAATCTTTTATTTGAACAGACACCCAGAACTGTTGGATCACATGGTAGTTCTATACATAGATATATGAAGAACTCCCATATAGTTCTCCAGAGTGGCTGAAACAATTTACCTGCCCACCAGCAGTATAGAAGATTTCCCCCTTTATCACAGTCCTGCCAGCACTTACCATTTTTTGATTTTTAAATCTTAGTCATTCTGGAAAAGATTAAAAATACGAAAGAAATTAAAAATTTGGTGGGATTGTGGTGAAGAGGGAACTCTCCTACACTGTTGGTGGGAATGTAAATTGGTCCAGCCACTGTAGAGAACAATATGGAGGTTACTCGAAGACCTACAAATAGAATTACCATATGATCAAGTAATCCCACTCCTCGATATCTACCCAAGGAACAGGGGAATGCTCGGTCATAAAAGCACTTGCACATCAATGTTTATTGCAACATTGTTCACAATTGCTAAGACATGGAACCAACCCAAATGTCCATGAACAGAGGAATGGATTGAAAACGTGTGGTACATATACTCTATGGAAAACTATTTAGCCATAAAAAACAAGACCATGGTATTTGATAAAAAGTGGTCAAATATGGATGATTTATTGCTGAGTGAAGCAAATCAGGCTATGAAAGAAATTTATTGCATGTCTCCACTTAGTATAGGGCATAAAAGAAGTGAAAATAGTGACATTTGCTGGAGACAGTGTGGAAGAATGGTGGGAGAAGGAAAGAATATAGGAAAGAAAATCCAGGAAAAATATAAAGAAGCAAAACATTTGTGAAACACAAATATGGTGTATTACATATTGATGATAATGTGTATAGTATTCTCAACTGGAATAGTCTAAAATGTATTTCATATTGGGTAAATTCTCTTTAGAAGCTAAATGATGCATAGTGATCAAATGTTTTTAAAAAAGAATAAAAATAATAAAAAATAAAATAATATAACTTACTCATTCTGACTGGGGTTAGGTGGTATCTCATTGTGTGTGTGTTTTTAGAGGTTTTTGCTATAGGGCACGTGCGCTCACCAGACAGACAGAGAGAGACAGAGAGATAGAAAGCAAGAAATCATATGTCTTACTTATACAGTTGTTTGTTCAGTTCATTTTCCTATGTTTTAATTTGATTGATCATTTTTGGGATATCTGAGTATTCTGATTATCAGTCTCTTATCTGACACATAATTTACAAAAATATTCTCCCATTCTGAGGATTGTAGATTCATACTAATTACTGTATTTTGCTTTGCATAACTTCTTGATCTAATGTAATCCCACTTGTCTAATTTTGGAGTTATTGACAGTGCTTTGGGTGTCTTATTTGAGAAGTCTTTGCTATCCCAGTGTCTCTAGAGTTTCCTCAGTGCTTTTCATCAGGAGTTTTATAGTTCGAGATCTTATGTTTAGGTCTTTGATCCACTTTGAGTTGATTTTATTCAGTGGTGAAAGATAGGACTTCAGATTCACCTTTTTGTAGGTGGATACCCAGTTTTTCCAGAACCATTTGCTAAGGAGGTTTTAATTTTCCCACTGTATTGACTGGTACACTTTGACAAAGATCAGTAGGCTGCATGTTTTGGGGTGTTTTTCTGAGATCTCTATTCTATTACATTGTTTTTGGATTGGAGTGTGGCCATCCCCCCTAGGGGGTGATTTCTCGCTCTCTGTCTCTCTGTCTCTCCGGCTTTCTGGTGAACGCACGCACCCTATAGCAAAAACCTTTAAAAAAAAAAACAACCAAAAACCGAGGACTGGATAATACTCTGCAGAGCTATATTTGTTACTTAACGATTTCTTTCAGGAATTATTAAGAATTAAGGAGCATTCTTTTAGGAAATGACACTATGTATATAGTTTTTTTTTCATTAATTTTATAGTTACATTGTACAAGATTTTCATGAACACAGGATTGAAAATAATGAATCTTTGTTCCTAGGAAAAATAGAGGGTTAGGTTCCTGCAAGCAAGTCTTGGGTCACAATCTTTTTGTCGGTTCATCTACAAGTAAACTTGTTTAGTGAGATCCTCTTAAAGATTCCAAATTTAATGTATATTGTTGATTCATTAATGATTCACTAACATTGAACTCAAAACCACAATGAGATACCACCTGACCACAGCCAGCATGACTAAGATTTTCTTTTAAACCATAAGTGCTAGCATTGCTGTGGAGAAAAAGGAACTTTCCTAAACTGCTGGTGGGAATGTAAATTGATCCAGCTACTGTGGAGAACAATATTGAGATTTTTCAAAGATCTACAAATAGAACTACCATATGATCTAACTGTTCCACTTCAGGGTATCTACACAAAGGATAGGAGAACCTCAGTTTAAAAATGCTTGCACATCAATGTTAATTGTGCTATTATTCACAACTGCTAAGACATAGAACCAACATAAATGTCCATGAACAGAGGAATGGATTGAGATGTGTGGCACATATACTCTATGGAATACTACTCAGCCATAAAAAAACAAGACCCTGCTTTTAGACAGAAAATAAATGAGTATGGAAGGTTTACTCCTGAGTGCAGCAAGCCAGATGATAAAGGAAATACATTGTTTATCCCCACTTAATATATACTGACTGTTCATGCTCCATTACTCAAACTGAAAGATTACAAGGTATTAAAATTGGTTATGAATACTGGATACAGTGTGGGAAGAGGGTGGGAGAAGGAGGAGAGTGTGATGAAAGACACTAAGGAAAAAATAGAGAGACAAGACATTTATGAGACACAGAAATGGGTTATTAGGTATTGATAACATGTACAGTATCTTCGGCTGAACTGGTGTAAAGTGTATTCATTTTGTGAAAATTTATAAGCTAAGTGATGTACAGTGATTGAGTGTATAAAATAAATTAAAACAAAATGAAATCTATCTAAAAAATTGAACTCAGGGAAGGGGCACCACAACTCATGCCTAAACCAAGATGCTCTAACACACATATTTTCTCTATAAGACACATTGTGCCTTCTTGCGCTTAGGAACACATGAGATAGCTCTTTAGCAGAGAGAGAGAGAGACAGAGAGAGAAAGCACCACAATTCTTTCTTCTCTATTCTCCTTTCAGTACTTTGGGAATACAAGAATGCGTGCCCAGCGTGTTTGTTATGTCGTCCGGTCTGGGACTCAAAGCACACAGTTGTCCATGTGGTATTCAGTCATCTTAACTATCATGCTACTAGAATGTCCTGAAATTACCACCAAAAAGCACAAAAATGCAAAAGCGATTGCACTAAGCAGACCAAAGGAAGCTCACTTGTTTGTAGTCTGAGAGCTAAAAGAAGGCAGAGCATTGCCTGTTTGACACTAGCTGGGAACATTATGTCATACAACTGAATTTTCACCACCCTGCACATGTCCATGACTTCAAAAGTACTGTAAAGATCAACTTGAAGGTCCCAAGTGAACGTTAGTGAGGAGAAAAATTCAAAATATCCATGAATAATGAATGTAACAGTTGGAAGACTCAGAGGCTGTCATCTCAAGATAAAAGGTAGTTAGGACCAGCAGTTGGAGTAATGACTATGTCGCTGGACTGCTATGTAGTCGACGGTGATTCAAGTCCCAGACCCAGTGGCTTAAACTCACACCACGCATGTGTACATGCGTGCTCAGGATCCCAAGAGGATAATGGAGGAGAAGGAATTTTTGCGTGGCTATCCCCCTTGGGGGGTGATTTATCACATTCTATCTCTCCATCTCTCTCTGTCTTTCTGGTCCATGCACGTGCCCTATAGAAAAAAAAAAAAAAACTCTCAAAAAATTTAAAAGAAAAAAGATAAAAGAAAGTTTATTGAGAAAAAGTTCCTGGGGTTTGTAGCCAGAGGTGCTTCAGCTCACTCTCCATAAAAGAGGAGGGTCTGGGACCAGCAGATAGCACAATGGTTATGTCGCTGACCTCCCAAGTAGTCAACTGCAGTCTGAGCCCCAGGCCCGATGGCTTAAACTCACGCTGGGCACGTGTGCATGCGTGCCCAAGATCCCAAGAGGAAAATGGAGAAAGGGCTGCAGCATGGCCATCTCCCCAGGGGTGATTTTTTGTTTTCTGTCACTCTGTCTCTCCCTGTCTTTCTGGTGAGCTCATGCACCCTATAGCAAAAATCTCTAAAAAAAAAAAAAAAAAAAAAAAAAAAAAAAAAAAAAAAAGAGGAGGGACTCTAATAAAGCAACTGATTATGCTATTTGGGGATGTTGTATGTACATTTTTCAAATAAGAAACACTTTTTCTTTTTTGCTTTATTTGGGCTGTTAGACTTTGTTCTTGTTTTGTATCACTGTGTAACAGTTTTGGGTCAGTATTCCCTTACAATGATGCTCCATCTTACATCAATTTTAGAAGCTATATTAGCAATATTTGTGTTACCACATATACATTCAGATTCTATCTTTTGCCACAAAAATATTGTATGACTTTGGTCAATCACTTTTCATCTCTGGTCCTTAGGCTGAAGGCATGACACCAAGTGATTGTTAAGATAATTGATATTTCACTGAAATGATTTTATCTGGTAGTTTTTTCCACATTGCGGAGACAGAATCATTTCTAGCACCATGAACTTTAGAAACACATCTATTGTGGGACTAGTAGATGGCATAATGGTTACACCGTCTGGACTTGTTGGACTCCCAAGTAGTCCACCATGGTTCGAGTCCTGGACCTGGGGGCTTAAAATTCACACCAAGTGCATGTGCGTCCACGTGTGCATGTGTGCCCAGAATCCTGAGAGGTAAGTGGAGAAGGTACTGTGGTATGGCCATCCACCTGGGGGAGTGATTTCTCACTTTCTGTCTCTCTGTCTCTGTCTCTCTGTTGAGTTCATGTGCCCTATAGCAAAAACATTTATCTAAAAACAAGAAACAAACACATCTACTGCAAACTGACACTTTGTTTCTGTGAAGGATTCTGTCTCAGAAGATAACTCTAGGAACCTATTTTTCGAGTTCTACATGCAAAAAACTGTATGCCGGAAATATACTAGAGCAGATCCATTTACATGTGCCTTTGAAAGAAGGACCAACTGGGTGAGTATAATGGAAATGAAGTGAATCTCAGAAACTAACCCAAAGAAGAACCTCGCTTCTTCCATGGCCTGGAGCTGACTCAGAGTCTCATGAAGAGCTCAGCCACTGCCTGGCTGGCTTCTGGCCACACCACTCTGTCAATGTGTTCCCTGGAGGGGACAGTGTGGTTTAGTGATGGAGGACTTGAGCTGTGGAGCATTTTATCCTGGCAAATTATTTAACCTCCGGTGCTTCCATTTCATACTCTTCACGCTTGTGAGTTACAGATATGGTTTATTATCTGTTGACAAGTATGTGTATGGTGGTATCAACTGGCCTGGACTGAGGTGTATATCATTCTGGGTAAAGTCTCTTCACAATCTAAATGATGTGTAGCAATTTAATATATGAACAATAATAATAAAAAATAAAAAAGTAAATAAAAAATAAAATGGGGCTGAATTTGTATCAGGAAAAATGAGTAAAAAGAGGCCAATGACAAAGAAAAATAATAGACACATTTCCAATTCTATGATATATAGTATCCCCAACTGGACTGATGTAAAATATATTCATGTTGTGAAATTCACTTTACAAGATAAGTGATGTATAGTGATTGAATATATAAAAGATATTAAAATAAAATATATTAAATTAAAAATAAAGGATGGAACCAGCTGTTGGTGTAATGGCTATGTTGCTGGACTCCCATGTAGTCGACTGTAGTTCAAGTCCTGGATCCAGTGGTTTAACATCACACCGGGTGTGTGTGTTTGTATGCTCAAGATCCTGAGAAGAGAGTGGAAGAGAATGCATTGCAGCATGGCCACTATCCCAGGGGGTGTTTTCTCGCTTTCTGTCCCATTGTCTCTCTCTAAGACAGAGTGCACATTGTCTCTCTCTAGTGAGTGCACACACCCTATAGCATAAACTTCTATTAAAAAAATAATAAAATAAAATAATAAAATAAATGAATGGAAGGTTATGACTATGTTCCTGGCATGTGACATCATTGTTGTCCTTCACCTGCTCCTGTTGAGGACTGATTCTAGGATCCCTTCAGAGATAGCAAAATGCCTCTGTGTGTATATTTCTTTTCCTCCATCATTTTTCCAAACCATACACCACTGACAGATTTATTGGGTAGAGGCTAATCCTTTGTGAAAGTAACTACATATATTTCATTCTTTTTCCTTTTCCAGAATGTGGTCCTGTGTGAGAGCAGAGCAAACGTGTATAAAAATACACTGTACTATGCGATTGCTGAATGTTTCTTCATCTAGCATCGGCCAGTACTTTCCAAACTTGAGGTATAGACAGGGCTTCCAGTACACTCAGACAGCGCCTCCTGGGGGATGAGTGTGGCACAGGGGTTTGATAGTGTAGCTGGATTATCGCACGGGCATGGTAAGCATAACTGTTGGCACAGCTAGAATCTCCCGATATATCTACAAGCTTATAGTCCATAACACTTACTTCCCCCAGTCTTTTCCCCTGCTTCCATTCTCTTTCTCTTTCCCTCTCTCCCCCCCCCCCATGTCTCTCTCTTTCTCTGAGATTTGGGACATGACATTAAAGTAACAGTTAAAAAATCTTTAAATTAATTAGCTAAGTATGTAGCTCCCTGATACTATGGTTTAGTGAAAAAAACGGCATTTTTGTTGAGCCGGTGGTAACTGGTTGCTGTTTACTTACCAGCTCTGCAGTCTAGGTTAGGCTATTTAACCTTAATGATCCATGAATTCTCCATTTGTTTCATGCCAGTAACAACCACCATAAGTTTTGAGAGAATCAAGTGGATGTGGCTCTGAAAGATATTTAAGATGTTCTTTTATGGGTGCTAGAGCCAAGGATCAAGTGTCTCCTTTTCCAGACTGTACTGAAATAGCTAGGAAGTCAAATATGTTCTGCCATAATACACTCACACACCACACTCACACACTTGTGGTCCAGTTAGTACAAGTGCTAAGAATACCAAGTCCCATGTATTCTGAGGAACAGAATGAGTGCAATCCTGGCCCTTGTAGGCTTTATAGATTATTTTGGTGTAAGGGTGCTCTTTAAACAGGAATTTCCTGACTGCCAGGCAAGCATTTAGGACCACATGGCATAAGGAATGACTATCATTTGGGAACAGTGACAGCTTTCTGAAGAAACGGATGTTTAAAGCAACATCAGGAGAGTGAACAGAAGTTGGGTAACAGAACCATATGAAGACTAGATTGGAACTAGGTAAGAATAAATGTGGGGCCCCTGGATATGGACTGAGAGATAGTAGAGAGTGCTGATGGGGTCTAAGCTTTCATTGTCCTGTAAAGAAACTGCATCAGCAGTCATCCTCTAGTCCCATTTCTCCCCACACTTGGAAACCATTAGTGTGTTTTCTGTCCATGTGTTTGTCTCTTTTGTACATTTCATATAAGTGATATCAAAAAATGTGTTCTTTTGTGACTGCTTTATTTCATTTAGAATAATGTCTTGGAGGCTTGTACTTGTATAGCATATATCAGTATATTATACCCTTTCATTGTCAAATAATGTTCCCCTTTGTATGGATATGCCACATTTAATTTGCCCATTTATTAGTTGATTAACAATTGAGTTGTTCTGAGGAGAAGATTCCTCATGGCTCCTGAGAACTAGTGACTTCAAGAGGAAAACAGAAATGAAGATTTCCTACTGATAATTCAGCCCACAAACTAGAGTTGTATCACAATGGGACAGAAAGGAGATTACAGATCACCTCTTTGTGCATGCTCCTGAATGTTAAGATTGAAATTCAGGAATTAGGAAGGAACACAGCATCCATAACATGACTAGAAATCACCACAGGACCACAAGAAATATGGGAAAGCAAGAAAATACCTCTCCTCCAAGGGAAAAGAATAACTTCTCTTAATCCACAGACAGTTCAATGGAAATTATGGAACTGTCTGGTAAATAATTTAGAACATTCATAATGGCGAAGCTAACAGACATGGAAGAGAAGAGAGACAATGAACTGCAGAACAGAAGGGAGAGAAGAGATGACGAGTTCAAGGAGGTAAAGAAATTCTTGTAAGACCTAAAAGAGGAATTACACACTTTAAGAAAAGAATCCAGGACCAGCAGTTACTGTAATGGCTATGTCGCTGGACTCCCATGTAGTCGACCGTGGTTCGTGTCCCGGACCGGGTGGCTTAAAACTCATGCTGGGCATGTGTGAGTGCATGCCCAAGATCCCGAGAGAAGGGAGGAGAAGGGATTGTGGTGTGGCCATCTCCCGTGGGGGGTGATATCTTGCTTTTTGTCTCTTTGTCTCTGTCTGTCTGACAAGTGCACGCGCCCTACAGCAAAAACCTCTCAAAAAAAAAAAAAAAAAAAAAAAAAAAAAAGAAAAAAGAAAGAAAGAAAGATAGAAAAGAATCCAACGGACCTGTTAGAGATGAAGGCTATAATACAGGAAGTCAAAATCTCCCTTGAAAGTATTAAAGGCAGATTAGATCATAATAAAGAAAATAGAATCTCAGACGTAGAAGAGAAAATTGCTGGCCTATAAAAATCCACCATGGGGACCAGCAATTGGCGTAATGGCTATGTCGCTGGACTCCCACGTAGTCGACCGCGGTTCGAGTCCCGGACCCGGCGGCTTAAACTCACGCCGGGCGCGTGTGCGTGCGTGCCCAAGATCCCGAGAGGAGAATGGAGGAGAAGGGATTGCGGCGTGGCCATCCCCCCTGGGGGGTGATTTCTTGCTTTCTGTCTCTCTCTGTCTGTCTGGTGAGCGCACACGCCCTATAGCAAAAACCTCTCCAAAAAGAAAAAAAAAGAAAAAAAAAATCCACCATGAAGAGTGAGAAAATGGCCCAAAACAATGAGAATAATATACAAGAAATACTAGATACCATCAAACGTCCAAACATTGGGATAATTGGTATCACAGAAGGCAAAGAGTGGGGACATTGGTAATCTACTCCGTGAAATCCTGGAATTCAAAGATCCAGTCCCAAGAAATACAAAGGACCCCAATTAGAATCAACCAAAGAAGTTCTTCTCCAAGACACATTATAGCCATTTTGAACAAAGCCACAGACTAAGACAAGATACTAAGATTGGCAAGAGAAAAACATTAAGTTAACTCCCATCAGGCTAACAGCAGACCTCTCAACAGAAACAATGCAAGTGAGGAAAGAATGGGAAAATATATTCAAAGTGTTAAGGGAAAAGCAATTTCAACCAAGAATACTGTACTCGGCAAGATTTTCCTTCATGTGGGAAGAAAAGACAAGAATATTTTCAGATAAACAAAACTTGAAAGAATTTACCAGCACCAGACCAGATCTCCAAGAAATTCTCAAGGGAACGCTATGTCAGGAAAATTAAATACAGACACACAGAAATAAGAGTTCAAAAACTAAGAAAATGGCCAACTTAATCATGGGGACAAGTCTGGATTTGAATATTATATCCCAGAATTTAACTGGGAAAATTGAACAACAACAGACGATAAAGTACGTGAGACTGAATTAGTGAAATAGAATTTTATGACTTTTGACTAAAACATTGCTGAATTTCTTCTAGGCTTTTTGTCCGGTTGTAAGAATTTGTGTCATTCTTGAGATGTCAATAGGTTCATGTACCTACCATTTTAACAGAATCCTAACCTGTTTCCTGGCCTTAAGCTTTAAGCAAATTCCCTTAGTATTTCTTTGATTTAAACTAAATTAAATTTTTCTTGAAATTACCAGCTCAACTTGCTATTGAAAGTAGTTAGATTATTTAAGAAATTGTGTGATCAATACAATATGGAGAGGAACGGAATGGAAGACAACTGTAGATACCAGAGATAGTGTGAGAAGAGGGTGGGAAAGGACAGAAGGTCAGAAATAGGGGTTAAACATATATATATATATATATATATATATATATATATATATATATATTTTTTTTTTTTTATAATAACATGAATGATTAAGCCACTATATGGTATATTCTGGATGGGAAATCACATTTTTTTTTTTTTTATTAATTACTTTATTTATTTTTGTATATACTTTCAATCATATTGTTTGTTACAATGAGACCATTTCGATATGTGAACATTTCTCCCCAGACCCGTTGATCGAAATATCTTCAACAGATAACATTTTGTATACTGTGGCGATGATTAGGGAATGAATGTAAATTAATTAAGTTTTTTAAAAAGTTTCAGAAAAAAAACCTAAAACAATTTTTCTTGAAACAAGAAAAAAAAAAGCATTAAAATACCTATTTGATGACTGCAGTAAGATATATAGCCCCAGATAGGTGCTGCTTTATAGTATGTTCACTCTACTCACTGAGGTTTATGCTAAAGTCAGACTTGTGTTCATGGATATGTATATATCAGCTCTGCTTGCTATTCAAAATATTTAGATTAATTAAGATTTTTAGTGAACCAACAAAATAGGGGGGGGGGGGAGGCATAGAAAGCAACCATAGATACCAGAAACAGTGTGGGAGGAGGGTGGGAGGTGGCAGAGAGTGAGAGAGAGGGAATCAAGGATGGGAAAAAATGCAAAATATTCAGGAAATAAGAAATGGAAAATTATTTGTTGATGATAACACATATGTTGATGTGCTTGATTGAGCCAGTATGCAGTGTATTCTGGATGGAAAATCTCATTTTGTATGCTGTAATGATGTACAATGAATGAATGTAAATAAATAAATTTAAACATTAAAAAATTGAGTTGTTTTCACTTCTTTAGGCTGTTCTGAGTAATGGCATTAGGAACATTGACGGCAAGTATTTGTGTGCATTTATGTTTTATTTTTCTTGGGAATTGAATTATTGACCATGTAGCAACTTTATCTTTTTGAGAAATTGTCAAACTGTTTTCCACAGTAGCTGCAACATTTTACATTCCCACCTGTAATTATGAGAGTTTCAGTTTCTGCACATTTTTACCAAAATTATTATTGGCTGGGATTTTTTGGTTTATTTTAGCCATTTTAGTGAATGTGAAGTGGTACTTTTTAATTAATCACATAGCCCAACCTTGGCCCAATGAGGGTGGGAAAGGACTACCTAACTAAGTGAACACCAGCAGGTCACCTTGGAGGCTATCTCACTCTATGACTGCAATTGTGACAACATACCATATGGTTATAAATGAATATGATTGATCTTTTTATATTTCTCAGAAAATTCTTCTAAGCTGAATTCTAAAAGAACATTTAGGTCTCGGGACTATTAGGACTAAAGGTTCAGCCATCTCAGAGTTTGTTTTTTTTTTTTTTTTTTTTTTTTTTTTTTTTTTTTTGAGAGGTTTTTCCTATAGGGTGCGTGCACTCACCAGAAAGATAGAGAGAGACAGAGAGACAGAAAGTGAGAAATCACCCCCCAGGAGGGATGGCCATGCCGCAATCCCTTCTCCTTTCTCCTCTATGGATCTTGGGCACACACGCACATATGCCTGGTGTGAGTTTTATGCCACCTGGTCTGGACTGGAACCACTGTTGACTGCATGTGAGTCCAGCAACATAGCCATCACGCTAACTGCTGGTCCCAGAGACCTCTTTGAACATGACAATTTAACTTAATCTAGCAGTGTGTGGCAAGCACTGAGAATATCACATGGAGGACTGAAAGGTAAATGTGACAGACCTTCCCTGAAGGGCTTTCACTAGTGGCTGAAACAGTGATATGCAGTAATACGGAGTGCGGAGAAATCAGCTCTGGTTCAGCTGTAACACAACACAGGAGACGGAGTGAGTGTGTGATAAAGAGTGTGAAGTTCCTGCATTCTCAGGTGGTCTCTGTGCAGTATGGGCTCAGGTAACGTTGGTCATAATTCTTCTCATTAATTTATCACGACATATCATGATGTCTTAGATCTTGATGTGACTCACAAAGCCTATATTTTTGCTTTCTGTCTTTAGAGTTTATGAGAAGAGTTTTTCCTCCCAGAGATAGAAGGTCAAAAATCACCAACGCAGAGCAAGAATACATGTTGGCTTTGAGTAATTGCCTATACATAAGGGAACACTGTTAAAAACATGTGTATTTGGAAATTGAAACTACATGGAATGAATGTGTTAGAACTGTAGTTCTTACATCTGCAAACCTCTGTAATACTCTATTCAGTTTCTGTCCTTGCTGTTCATCTTCTCTTGCTTCTTCTCCAAGTATCTCAATTGTCTCTTCAATCTCATGTATCTTCAATCTTTTCTCCATGACATTTGTGTCTGTTGCGGCTGATGTAATCAAGTTTATCCACTTTAAGACCCAACGAGCAAACAATAAAATAAGGAAGCCCTTTCTTCTGGCTTACTCCCACCCATCTCACAACTACCTACCCTCCATTCCTCCTTCCTGGCTAAGCCTCTACACATAGCTGTGACTTATTGGCTGCTACTTCTATCTCCTTTTCCCTATTCACTGTTCTGATTTTAATCCTTCAAATCTATTATAACTTATCTGACTTCTTTAAAAAAAATTGCCAGAGCTCACATATGCACGTGATGGAGAGAGACAAAGAGAGAGAAATAGAGGGAAAGGGAGAAAGTACCCCCCCATGAAACATGGCCATGCTGCAGTCTCTTCTCTTCCATTTCTTCTTCTTTTCAGGATAGTCAGTATGTAAACACACGTGCCCAAAATGTTTTTCAAGAAACCAGGTCTAAATATTAACCACATGATTGATCATGTGGGATCCAGCTCCCATAAGCCACAGGCCATGTGGCTTAAACCCACTTCCTTTTTTTTTAATTCTGTAATTTAAATACTGGTGACCATTTGTATTATCTCCATAACCCAAACCTTTCTGAAGTGTATAGATTATTCTGTTAGAGCTTTGTCTTGCTTAACTTTAACTATCATTAACATGTAGGTATTTCCACACTATCCTGAGATCTTTGCCTTAATATAAACTGCCTATTGAATTTAGTTGCCATGGACATCCTGCAAGTTCCTAAAAGTCAACTTGCTTCCTGCTAAACTCCCTTTCTTAATTGAGGGAACCCACGCTGTGGCATGCTGTTCTCAGGTTCATTCTGAATCCTAGAAGAGGCTATGATCCTTCTCCACTTAAACCTTCTGATTCTTGCTTCACTTTATGTATAAAACAGAAATGTTAAAAAAAAAAAAACAGTGACAACTTACAAGCAATCAGGTTGAAAGGAAATAAAACTTGTCCACGTCTGTGACTTTCTTAAGCATGTGCACCTGAAATAGCTCCAGATGCTACCTAGGTTCATCTGGATGTTTTCCTTCTTGTTCAAATATAGCCCTCCTTTACCATCCATCAGTCACATCCATATGACTGCTTTATCTTCAGCAAAGTGACTGCAGGTAGCCATGCAGACATCCTGCTCTCTCATAGGATCTAGCCAATCACTTCTGTATAAGACTCCTTGCCACTCACTCTCCCAATTACAACCTTTGCCTTTAAAATCATCTTCATATCTATAAGATCTATTTCAGGCAACATGGATTTTTTTGGTGCTGGGCAATCATCCTAACCCTGGCCCAAATAAACTCTTTGCTTTACTTGCCTTTTCTTTAGGTGGACACTAGAAAACAATTTAACATATGAGGGGATAGTGAAATGTGATATTTAAAGAGAGTTCTGAAATCTTTTCTTACTTCTTATTCCAAAATAGGAAATATGGAAAACCAGACCCTAATTCTCATGTTGAATGGAATCTGATGGTAAGTCCCTACACTTAATAGATTTTTACAGGAGGAATAATTCTGACTTTTCAGTTTTGCGGTGGCTTGGGAGAGCCTTATCACCTAAACTACAGCAATGTGAATGATGCATGTTTCGTTATGTTGCAATGTCAATTAGTATGAAGGGTTTTTTTTTTTATCAGTAGTTAACTTTAATTTAAACTTATGTCCTAACACAAAGCAAAAACAACTGTTAAGTTTATAGACTAATTCAAAAAATTTCAATAAAGTTATTAAAAATTTACTTTTTAATATTATTATCTTGCATTCATTCACTGAACATCATCACAGCATACAAGATGTATCCAGAATACACGGTATAGTGGCTTAGTCATACATGACATCATCACAAATAATTTTCTGTTTCTTTTTTCATATATATAATATACATATATGCATATATATTTCATATATATATATGATATCCCCCCACACACTTCTCACTGCCTGCCATTTTCCACCATCTTCTCACTCTATCTTTGGTATCTACAGTTGCTTTCCATTTCTTTTTTTTCTCCCACCTTTCAATTGGTTAACAAAATTTCTTAATTGATCTTACTACTTTCAATATCAAGTTCAGCAGATATACAAAAATATCCATGAACAAATGTTTACTTTAGGTATGAAACTGTGAGTAGAATGAATATGCTATAAAATAGCACCTTGCTGAGGCTATATAGCTTACTGCGGTCATTAAATAGATATCTTTAATATGTTTTTGAAGTTCTTAAACAATCCCTAAGAGCAGCAAAAGAGGTAGTTCTTTGGGAGGACTTTGTCAACAAAGCATGGTGAAAAGAACCAGTATCATGGTCTTATCCATTTGTTCAACAATGTTCATCAATTGCCCACTTTGCACCCAACCGCTATGCTGAGTGTGAAGGTCATAATTCCCAAATGTGCCTGGATCTGCATCACACACATCAACTTATATGAATCTCATTATCATCCAAATAAAGTTCTTTAATTTCTGTTTTATAGATGAGGAAGTGAGGGCATTTAGAAACTCCTGCTCTCAGATGTAGTGCTGGGATTGAGATCTAACTCTGGATGTCTTTTGATAGTTTGTTTTACTTCCAAGTGATAGTCATGTCTCCATTATTAGAAAATAGCATGACAGGGCAAAATCAGGATTATTTGTTTAGGATGCATTTGTCATGTGTTGGGTGGAACTAGGTGTATTGTCACCAAGCAGAACACAATGACTTCAATTGATTGGAAGTTTCAATAACAAACTCACCCACCACTAACTACATAGGAGACTAGTACCTGGTTCTCATTCTCATGGGGATAGATTAGTTCTTGCCATAGCAGGGCATTATAAAGTAACCCTACACATTGTATTGTGCCCAAGTTTGGCTCCCCTTCTGCTTCTCTGTCCTGTTTTGATGCAATATGTGGCACTCATCAGAAGCTGCTGGATGTAGTTTCCCAATCTTGAACTTCTCAGTATGCAGAATTGTGAACTAAGTAAATCATTTTTCTTTATAATGTAATCACTCTCTGTTATAGCAACAAAAGTCAGACTCAGACACCAAGTCAAGAAGCTGCTCTCCTGGAGGATAGACTCTAAGCTCCCTCACAATGTGGCAGAGGATCAGTCATGCTCGTTCCTGCCTCAGAGCAGCCCTTGTGTACACCCCCAGCTTCAGTTCCTGCTTCTCCCCCTGCCTCCCAGATCACATGGCAGAGTCCCACTTGGCTATTTTCACAGCCCATCTGCATTTCACCTTAATGCTCAGACCCCTCCTGCTGGAATACAGTACCTTTTACCCTGCTCAGTCAGTGCCTCTGGGTCCAGCTCCCATATCTTCTCCAGGAACCCCTTTTCCTGGGCTTTTCTGTACATGGCGTCTCTGTGATTGCATTTACCATGCTGTATTCTAACTGCTTTTGTTTTCTCCACTATTTTGTCATTTTCTTTTTAGACCAAGATTGTATCTTATTAACTGTTTTAACCCCCAATAAATTTTCAATGCATACATGGCCATTGAATGGATGGCCATTTTCAGCTTTACATTCTCAGATGACTGCCATTGTCAACAGCTTACTCCATTAATTTGATTATTTCCTTTCTTTAAATCAGCACACCTTCTTAGACCATCCCGAGTCCCAGTGCTTCACTACTAGATCTCCTCAGGGATTTCTCTGGCTCTTCCTTTTCTGAGAGTTGAGCTTCCCTTCTGAGGCCATGTCTCTGTTCCCCTGAATAGATTATTTCTTGTTGTAGGCATCATCCCCTTTCATCATTCAAGGAGTTGCCTACTTTTCATAAACACCCTACTTTCTGGTGAAACCTTGAATCTGTTTTTTAACAGTTTTCAGGAATCTTGGGTTCTGGGAGTCTGAAGTAGGAATGTGACTGTGCCTATGAAGATCTAATCCTCCCCTTTCTTCTCTCTTTTAACAGCAGAATATAATGAAAGAGAAGATCTAATGAAGAAAGATAATTTATGAATTGTGTAATATTTTAATCAATTTAAGTCTGTAATAAATGCCTTACTTTTCCTCTAAGACCTTTATTTCTCTGCACAATTAATTTTAAAATATCAAAAATTTAAAAATATATTTTAATTTAATTTATACATTCAACCACTATACATCACTTAGCTTGTAAAGTGAATTTTCCCAACATGAATACACTTAACAACAGTCCAATTGAGGATACTATACATGTTATCATCAACAGATAATACTTCTTTTCTGTGTCCCATAAATGTCTTACCTTTCTATTTTTCTCCTTAATGTCTTTTCTCAGACTCTGCCCATTATCCCACTGTGTCTCCAGTAGCCATAACCATTTCTCATGTTTCGGTATCCTTAAATCTTTACATTTCTGCATAGAGTGCAGACAGTCAGACATATTAAGTGGAGACATACAATGTCTCACGTTCCTAGCCTGACTTACTTCACTCAGCAGTAGATCTTTCATATTTGTCCACTTTCTATCTAAAGTCAGGGTCTTGTTGTTTAGTATGACTGAGTAGTATTCCATAGAGTATATGTGTCACAATTTTCCAATCCATTTTTATGTTCACGGACATTTGGGTTGTTTCCATGTCTTAGCTATTGTGAATAATTCCACAGTAAATATAAATGTATAAGCACTTTTATGACTGAACATTTTCCTGTCTTTTGGGTAAATACCTAAAAGTGGGATTGCTGGGTCATATGGTAGTTCTATTCATGGATCTTTGAGAAATATCCGTATTGTTCTCCATAGTAGCTGGACCAATTTACATTCCCACCAGCAGTGTAGGAGAGTTCTTTTTCACCACAGCCACACCACCAGTACTTGTCATTTTTTTTTTTTTTTTACTCTTCATCATTCTGACTGGGGATAGGTGGTATCTCATTGTGATTTTAATTTGTATCTCCCTTACAACGAAGAATGATAAACATTTTTTCATATGCTGTTTGGTTATTTATTTATCTTTCTTAGAGAGTTTTTTTCAGCCCATCTTCTCATCTTTTAATTGAGTTGATCATTGTTTTTTTCAAATAAGCCACTTGAGTTCTCTCTGTATTCTGGTTCTCAGTCCCTTATGTGAAGTATAGTTTACAAAAATATTCTCCCCTTTGAGTGCTGTCAATTCACACTAATTATTGTTTTTTTTTTTTTTTTTTTTTTTTTTTTTTTTTTTTTTTTTTTTTTTTTTTTTTTTTTTTTTTTTTGCTGGGCGGAAGCTTTTTATTATGATAGAAATCCACTTGTCTCTTTTTGCGATTATTGTTTCTACTTTGGGTGTCCTATTTAAGAAGTCCTTGCCTGCCTAATGTTTTCCTGAATTTCCCCAGTGTTTTCCAAAAGTTTTTTTTTTTTTTTTTTTGAGGTCTTCGGTTTAAATCTTTGATCCACTTTGAGTTGATTTTTGTCAATGGTGAGAGGTAAGGATTCAGATTCATCTTTCTTCAAGTTTTCAGTATCATTTGCTAAAGAGGTTTTCATTTTCCCACTGGATTGACTGGTACCTTTTGTCAAAAATCAGCTGGCTGTACGTTTTTGGGTTTATTTCTGGGGTCTCTAGTTTTTAGATGAGAAACTAATGTTATTGGTATCAGTTAACATGTTTTGGAGTTGACTCATGAAGTAACTATGTTAGCTTGTGTCAATTTACAATGGTTAAAAAACGTTTGTTATTGAAAAGGCAATCTCAAGTAGCTTAGTGTCAGAATTCTGTCTTTTACATCTAATTTTAATTTTTAAAAATCCACTGTGGAGCTCAGAGGGTGTTTAGAGCAGCAAAAATTGTTCCTTACGGTATTTGTGATTGCAGGCACATGTCATTATGCTTTTGTCAAAACCAACAGAATATACAAGAGCAAAAAAATCTAATGCAAACTATGGACTTTAGTTTATAATAATATACCAATATCAATTTATCAATTGATATTGCCACACTAATGCAAGATTTTTTGTTTTTTGGAGAGGTTTTTGCTATAGGGTGCATGGGCACACCAGAGAGACAGAGAGACAGAAAGTGAGAACTCACCTTCCCAGTGGGGATGGCCATGCTGCAATCCCTCCTCCTCCATTCTCCTCTCAGGATCTTGGGCATGCATGCACATGCACCTGGCGTGAGTTTAAGCTGCCAGGTCCAGGACTCGAACCACGGTCAACTACATGGAAAGTCCAGCAACATAGCCATTATGCTAACTACTGGTCCCCAAGATGTTAATAATAGAGTAAATTGTGTAGAGTAAGTGTGGGGAGAGAGAGTATATGGGACTCTACTTCCTGCTCAAATTTCTTGTAAAACTAAAACTGCTCTAAGAAATAAAGTTTATTAATAGAAGTAAGAAGTTTCAGAGTCAATCACTGTCTCAAAAATGCCATCATTGCTTCCTTTTATTCAGGTTTCTCAGTCCACAGAATAAATAAAAAAAACAGTTTTCTGTCAAAGCAGGGAGCTTCAGGAAAGTACTCAAAAACCTGAAGTTATGATTTACAAATCACACATTTGAAAATGTGCCCCAATTTGTTGCCATCCCTGAAGCCAGGCTGGCTGTTGTGTTGACTGGATCAGGACTTCAGGATATGAAAATCTCTAATGCTCATTGTGGTCCTTCATCACTACTGAAACCCACAGTGGCTCCCATGATTTTGGTGACTTTCACAAACCCCTGATAACTGTTTTTGTGATGAATGATACACTAAGTCACTATCAGTTATTCAAGCCTTGATATAGATGTGACTGCTCAGTTCTGATCCATTATTAGCAAATTGCTTACTTATTACAGGTTTTTCTTGTTTGCCTTTAAGGTTTGTGTGTGAGTGCTTGCCAGAGAGAGTCAGTGAGAAAAAAGTGAGAAATCACCCCCCAGGAGGATCACCACACTGCAATACCTTCACCTCAATTCTTCTCCTGGGACTTTGGGCACATTTGGGGTACATGCAGACATGTACGTGGTGTGATCTTCAATCTGCCAGGTCTATTACGAGAACTGTGGCCAACTATATGGGAGTCCAGCACCTTAACAATCCTGATGCCTGCTTATCCCCTCAATATTAGAGCTTTTATACTTAGCAAAAGGTTAGTTTCTACCTCACTCCCAATCTTTTATTTTTTTCTCAAAATAAAATTTTCTGAAAGTCATCTATCCCACTTTCTCCTTCCTTTGATTAAAGTGTTCAAAGTCCTAGCCAATCAGAACATACAAACGTACAAAAATGTATTTCTATATACTAAGAACAAGCAGACTGAGGTAGAACTGAAGAAAGCAATACCATTTAGCATAGGTACAAAAAGTATAGGATACCTAGGAATAAATCTAACCAAAAGTCAAAGACCTCTATAAGGAAAACTGTGTAACTATAAAAATGGAAATAAAAAATAACATAGAGAAGCAGAAGGACATTCCATGTTTCTGGATTAGAAGAATTAATATAATTAAAATGGCAATTCTACTCTAATCTACATAGTAAATCCAATCCCAATCAAATTAGAAGAGACATTCTTCACAGATTTAGAAAAGACAATTATACAATTTGTCTAGAATTATAAATGATTCATATTGCCTAAGCTATTTGATGCACGAAGAGTGGAATAGAAGGCACCTCACTTCCTGACCCCAAAACATATTACAAAGCTGTGATAATCAAAACAGCATGGAATTGGGACCGGCAGATAGCATAATGGCTATGTTGCTGGATTCCCATGTAGTCAACCACGGTTCATGTCCCTGACCCGGTGGCTTAAACTCACGCCGGGTGCATGTGTGTGCATGCCCAAATCCCAAGAGGAGAATGGAGGAGAAGGGATTGCAGTGTGGTCATTCCCTCTGGGGGGGGGGGAATGATCTCTTGCTTTCTGTCTCTCTGCCTCTCTCTGTCTTCCTAGTAAGCCTTGTGCCCTCTAGCAAAAACCTCTAAAAAACAAACAAACAAACAAAAAAAAAAACAGCATGGTATTGGTATTGGCACAAAAACAGACATGTGAACCAATGGGACAGAATACAGACCCCAGAAAGAAACCCCAAAACATACAGCTAATTGATATTTGACATAGAGTACAAGTCAATCCAGTGGGAAAAGGAAAACCTCTTTAGCAAATAGAAGTGAAAAAACTGGGTATCCACATGCAGAAAGATGAATCTGGAACCCAATCTCTGACCATTACAAAAAATTAATTCAAAGTGGATCAAAGATCTAAACCTAGTACCTCAAACTATAAAACTACTGATGGAAAACACAGGAAACTCTGGGAGACTTTGGGGTAGGCAAAGAATTCTTAAATAGGACCCTCAAAGCACAGGCAATAATCCCCAAGATTGATAAATGAGATTACATCAGATTAAGAAGTTTCTGTACAGGCCCTCCTTCCAGACCAACATCTAGCAAAAAACCAGAATCCATGTGCATCTGAAGTAGGCTTTCCCTGTTTCTTTAACCAGAAAAAGTCTCTGCCTCAAACCCTTCCTTCCAGCCCAATACCCAGCAAAAAGACACAATCCGTGTTCATCTAAGGTGGTCTCTCTCGGTCCCTTTAACAAGAAAAAGCCTCTTCCCCACACGCCTCCTTCCAACCCAACACCCAGAAAAAAGCCAAGTAGGGTGGTCTCTATCTTCTTTCTGTCTCTGTCTTTCTCTATCCCTCTCCCTTTCTCTCAAAATTTTTCTCTTATATATATGGTTTTTTTTAATCTATAGGTACTGACTCTTTCTTCTGACCTCTCCTTTATCTTAATTTTTATCTCCTTTATATAATTTCATAATGCACATGCATCTGAGGTATGCCTAACCCCGCCTCTTTCACACAGAAGGCTAGTGTACTGCTTGGTTCTGATTTTTTTTTTGCCTTTTCTTAAAATTATTTTTTCCCTTTTTATTGTTTTGGTGGGTTTTTGTTTATTTTCTGTTTTTTTTTCCTTTTTCCCTTTGTTTTCTTTCTTTTATCTGACTTTCTCACCTTGCTTCTCACCTTCCACACCTTGAGTGTCTAGGCAGATCTAGGAGGACAGTAGCAAAACATCTGAATACATTAAACCCCACAGCTCAGCCCATGTGCCTCTATTGCCTTGAAAATGTGAGGCCTTTGTAATATCCAGTTCCACTGACAAAAGTGCAGTCCTTCAACATCCACAGACAGTACAATGAAACTCCTGTAATTTTAGATAAAGATTTTAGAATATTCATAATGACAAAGCTAACAGAGATACCAGAGAGAGAAACACTGAATTCCAGAAGATGCAGGAATAAAAGAGACAACAATTTCCAGGAGGTGAGAAAGTTCTTCAATGATCTTAAATAGGAAATACTCACCATAAAAAAGAATCAAACAAAACTGTTAGAGATAAAAGCTATAATACAGGAAATCAAAACTTTCCGTAAAATATTTAAAAGCTGATTAGATCATGCAGAAAATTGAATCTCAGATGTAGAAGATAGAGCCCCTGACCTAAAAAAATTCACCAAAAAGACTGAGAAAATAACCCCCCAAAATGAGAATAATATACAATTAGATGCCCAAACATATGGACAATTGATATACAAGGAGGTGAAGAAACTAATCAGGGCATTGATAATCTATTCCATGAAATTCTGGAAGAAAACTTTGCAAATCTAGGGAGGCATGCAAAGATCCAGACCCAAGATATACAATGAATCCCACAGAGAATCAACCCAAGAAGAACTTCTCCAAGGTACATCATAGCCAAATTGACCAAAACCACAGACAGAGATAAGATACTAAAATTGGCAAGAGAAAAATGTCAAGTTACTTTCAAGGGATATCCCATCAGGATAACATCAGACATCGAAAACAATGCAAGCAAGGAAAGAATGGGAAAACAGATTCAAAATGTTAAGTGAAAAACAATTTCAACCAGAATACTGTATCCAGCAAGATTATCTTCATATGGAAAGAAAAGATAAAAACATTCTCAGATAAACAAAACCTCAAAGAATTTACCAACACCAGACCAACTCTTAGAGAAGTTCTGAAGGGAGTACTATACCAAGAAAACTACAGAAAGATAAATAAGAGAACAAAAAATGACCAAGGAAAAGGCCAACTTAATGGTAGGGAGAAGTTCTGAAATATCAATAACAATGTTGAATGTTAACAGAAAGGTCAGACCACAAAACACTGCAAATTCAACAAAAGAGATTATGCAAGACTGAGCTGGTGAAATATAATTCTATTACTTTTACCTAAAACATTACTGATTTTTTTCTATACTTTCTCTCCCAGATTTAAGGATTTTTGTTTTCTTTTGAGTTGTTGGGTTCAGCAATGTGTTAAATAATTTTTTGTAATTGAAACATAAACTTTTCTCCCTCCCTTACACCTTTGCAATTGAAAAATATTTTTGAGCATTCTTATTTTGTGGTAGAATGGTTATTTGCATAAGTTCAATAAGAAAATTGTAGCTGTTGCCTTGCATCAGAAATTGAATTCTTATGGGACTTGGTACATAACAGACCAAATTGAGATAAACTTTTTTTTTCAAATTAATTAGTTTATACCGCTCGTTAGTAAAATGGGGAATAGAGAGGTAAAGGAATGTTTCAGAAGAAAATTATAGTGGTGTTGTCAGTAGATTCTAGCTTTGTCCATACTCAGATCTTTTGTGAATCATAAAATGTGAAAAAAAATTTTAGTGTGAAAGGGAGGGAAGGTAAAGGGGAAGGAAAATATGGGTAAGAATATGCTTAATTGACAAAAAATGGGAAGCTATATGCTTATGATAATGTATATAGTAATATCCTTGTCTTTACTGATATGCATGGTTTTTGTGTTGGGAAAGAAATGTGTACTATAAAAATGTGATAAATAGTAAATTAAAATTTAAATAAATAATTAAATAAATTTCAAGAAAATTTTCTGCACAGCAAAAGACACAGTAATTAGTGTGAACCAACAACCCTCTAAATGGGAGAATATTTTTGTGAACTCTGTCTCAGGGAAGGGTCTGATAATCAGAATACAGAGAGAACTCAAGCGACTTACCTGAAAAAAAAAATCAATCCAATTAAAAGATATGAAAATGAACTGAGCATACAACTCTCTGAGGAAGACATACAAACAGACAGAATATGAAAAAAGAAATGTTCAACATCCCTCATCATAAGGAAGATGCAGGTCAAAACCACAAAGAGATATCACCTAACCCCAATCAGAATGGGGAATATAAAAAAAAATTATAAAATAAAAACAGAAAATGATAACTGCTGGCAGTGGGGCTGTGATGAAAAAGAACTCTCCTACACTGCTGGTGGACTGTAAATTGGTCCAAGTACTGTGGAGAACAATATGGAGGTTCCTCAGAGATCTAAAAATAGAACTAATAGAACTATCAATACTGAGCACAAGTGGAAGAGATAAGTCTAGTTTCAAAATGGAGGTAAAATGCCACCTCTCCCCCCTATCCTGACTCAGGCTGTCACTGTTCACCAGAGAAGTTGAGAAAACTGTTTATTAGTGGTATGAGCTTTGAAACTATAGATGATAATTTAAGAGAACATTTTTAGAAATGGGGCACACTCACATTGTGTGATAATGAGAGACTCCCCCCAAACAAAATGTTCCAGAGGCTTTTGTTTTGTGACTTACTCTTGTGTTGAAGAGGTGGATGTGTACTTAGCCACACAACGTTGATGGGCATGCAGTGGAACAAAAGAGAGCTGTTTCGAGAGAGGATTCTGTAAAGCCTGGTCACCATCTAACACTGAAGAAAAATTTTGTTGGTAGTATTAAAGAAGATAGAGAAGAATATAATTTGAGAGACTACTTTGAAAAGATTGGCAAGATTGAAACCATAAAAGTTATGGAAGATCAACAGAGTGGGAAAAAGAGAGAATTTACTTTTGTAACTTTTGATGATCATGATACAGTTGATAAAATTATTGCTCAGAAATATCACACTATTAATGGGCATTATTGTGAAGTGTAAAAGGCCCTTTCTAAAAAAGAGATGCAGCCTGTTGTAACACAAAGAGGTCATGGAAGTGGATCTGGCAACTTCATGGATTTTGGAGGAAACTTTGGAGATAATTTTGGTCATGGCAGAATATAGGGACATGTTCGGAGAGAGGCCCTGAGGTGTGGGGACATGCTCTGAGAAAACACCACCTGTCCCTTTGAGCTTTGGAAGAACCTTGCAACTTGTCCATTCCTTGACCATTGCTGCAGGCAGAGCAAAGGGTGGAAATTGATAGGGGCATCCCAGCAGGCACCAATGATGGAATTCAGGAAACATCCTGACCCCCAATTAGCAAAGTCCAATCCCTGCTCTGCCTCTGTGAGAATCTTTAGCCTTCTCTTGGCATGGTGTGCCCGCCTTATGGAGAGATTTTTTAGCCTTATGTTTCTTCCCCACACCTGCAGCTAGTCTTCTCTCCATTAGAAAAGAATTTTAATGGGATTTCTCCATGATGCGATTATCATCAGGGGATATACTCAGATACACCCAGTTTAGTATGTCTAAGCTCATATAGATTTGTTACCTGCTTCTTATTGTCTTTAACCTAGCAATGAATCTATGAAATGTTGTAAAATATACATATGTAGTGTCTCCTTGTACTATAGATAAAGAAGACCAGTTTGTCTGGGTGACACAAGTTATGGCACAAGTTGCTTGGGCTACCTAGGCCCAGGCTGCCTGTGTTCACTGTTACTCTGTCTCTTTGCCTCATTCTTTCTGATTCCCTGGTCCTCTCGAGATGAAGGGCTTCCTTTTTCTCTTCCTCATTCTCTTCCCCACCATCAGCCCTCTAATCATGATTTGGCTCCAGCCAAGCCCAACAATGCAAACCTTGTTTGAAGAGGAGGCTATGGTGGAGGAGGTGGTGGCAGCAATGGTAGTTATGGAGGAGGTGATGGTGGATATAATGGATTTGGAAGTGATGGTGGCAACTAGGGTGGAAGCTCTGGTTATAGTAGTAGAGGTGGCTATGGTGGTGGTGCACCAGGATGTGGAAACCAAGGTGGTGGATATGGTGGCAGTGGTGGAGGATATGATAACTACAATGAAGGAAGAAATTTTGGCGGTAGTAACTGTGGTGGTGGTAGAAACTATAATTATTTTGGAAATTATAGTGGATAACAGCGATCAAATTATGGATCCATGAAAGGAGGCAGTTTTGGCAGAAGAAGCTCAGGCAGTCCTTATGGTGGTGGTTATGGATCTGATGATGGAAGTGGTGGATATGGTAGAAGGAGATTCTAAAAATAGAAGAAAAGGGCTACAGTTCTTAGCAGGAGAGAAAGCAAGGAGATATCAGGAAAGCTGCAGGTTACTTTGAGGCAGTCATCCCAAATGCATTAGCAGAACTGTAAAATTATGCCATGGGAGGAACAATGATCCATAGTCAGAAAAGTTACCGCAGCTTAAACAGGAAACCCTGCTTGTTCAGGACTATTATAGCCACAGATTGACAAAAATACAGCTATTGATTAATGCAATGAAGTGTCAATTAGATATACATTCCTGAGGTCTTTTATCTGTTATAGCTTTTCTTTGTCTTTTCCTTTTCATTACATCAAGTATATAGCCCTGTAAAATGTGGTAGTGGTACCAGGGATAAAAAGTAAAGAAAAAGTAAAGGAATTTATATGTGTGTGTGTGTGTGTGTGTGTGTGTGTTTGTGTGTATTTGTGTGTGTGTATATATATATATATATACACACACACACATACATACATATATACATATATGTATATATACATATACACACATATATTTATATTCAATCACATTGTTTAGCTTACAAAGTGAACATTTCAATATCTGAACATTTCTCCCCAGTCCAGTTGATCAAAATATCTTCAACAGATAACACCACACCTCCCTGTCCTGTGAATGCTCTGAATCTGTATCCCTCCTCCAAATGTCTTTCACTAGGCCCCCTCCACACAAACCACGTCAGGGATTCCCACCTACCTCTTGTATATCTTTTAGTCAATCAGTTTTGGTCATAGAGTGCAGACACTTGGTATATATTAAGTGGGGACATACAATGTCTCTCCTGCATAGCCTGGCTTGCTTCACTCAGCAGGAAATCTTCCACATTTTTTCCACTTTTTGTCAAAAGTCAGGGTTTTGTTGGGTTTTATGGCTGAATAGTATTCCATAGAGTGTATGTGCCACAGGTTTTCAATCCATTCATTTGTACGGAGACATACGGGTTGATTCCATGTCTTAGCAATCATGAATAGTGCCGCAGTAAACATCAATGTGCAAGCACTTTTCCAATGAAGAATTCTTCTGTCCTTTGGTAGATACTGAGGAGTGGGATTGCTGGATACTTCTATTTGTAGATTTCTGAGGAATCTCCAAATGTTCTCCACAGTGGCTGGACCAATTTACATTCCCACCACCAGTGTAAAAGAGTTCCCCTTTCACCACACCCCTGCCAACACGTTTCAGTTTTTTCTTTTTTTAATCTTAGACATTCTGATTGGAGTTAGGTGGTATCTCATCATTGTTTTGATCTGCATTTTTCTTACAATGAAGGATGCTGAGCATTTTTTCATATGCCTTTTAGCTATTCGAATGCCATCTTTAGAGAGTGTTTTTTTTCAACTCCTTCTCCCAACTTTTCATAGGGTTGATCATATTTTTCCACACAGCTTCTTTAGTTCCTCGTGTGTTGTGGTTATCAGTCCCTTATCTGATGTATAATTTACAAAAATATTTTTTCATTCTGAGGGCTATAGATTTACACTAATTACTGTGTCTACAGCCGTGGAGAAACTTCTTAGTCTGATGTAATCCCACTTGTCTATTTTGGGGATTATTGACTGTGCTTTGGGGGTCTTATTTAAGAAGTTGTCCCCTACACCAATGTCTTCCAAAGTTTCCCGGTGTTTTCAAGGAGCAGTTTTATAGTTTGAGGTCTTAGATTTAGATCTTTGATCCACCTTGACTTGATTTTTGTCAAAGATGAAAAGTAGGGGTTCAGATTTATCTTTCAGCAGTTGGAAATCCAGTTTTTCCAGTAATGTTTGCTGAAGACGTTTTCCTTTTCCCAGTGGATTGACTGGCACACCTGATTGGGAAAAACAATCAAAGATATTGAATGATGAAGTGGGGAGTTTTATTGTCTCTGTATTGACTGACATGCATGGCATTCACTTTTGAAAAAGCAATGTAATACACTGTAAAGTTATATGCAATCCAATGTAATATAAACAAGACTATGATATATAAAAATAAATAAAATAAATAAATTTTTAAAATATAAAAAATCAGTTAACTATATGTTTGAGAATTCATTTCTGAGGACTCTATTCTGTTACATTGATCCCCATGTCTGTTTCTGTGCCAGTACCATGCTGTTTTGATTACCACAGCTTTGTATTATATTTTTCAGTCAGGGAGTGAGATGCCACCCACTTCATTATTCTTGTGTAGAATTGTTTTGTCAATACGGGGTCTTTTATGTTTTCAGATGAATTTTATGATTGTCTTTTCAAGATCTGTGAAGAATGTGTCTGGCTGGTACTTTGATTGGCATTGCAATGAATATGTAGATTAATTTGGTTGGAATTGGTATTTTGATTATATAAATTCTTCCAATTCAGGAACATGGGACGTCCTTCCACTTTTTTGATTAATTTTTATTTTTTATTTTTTAGCTTCTAATACTTTTCCTTGTAGAGGTCTTTAACTTCTTTGGTTAGATTTATTCCCAAATATCTTATACTATTTGTGGCTATGGTAAATGGAATAACTTTTTTCAGTTCTATCTCAGTCTGCCTGTTATACGTATATAGAAATGCTATCAATTCCTGTATATTGAATTTCTATCCTGCAACTTTACTGTAATCATGTATTATTTCCAGTAATTATTCCACGTAGACCATTGGGTCTTCTTTGTATACAATCATGTCATCTGAGAATAAAGAGTTTCACCTCTTCTTTTCCTATTTGAATGCCTTTTATTTTTCCTCTTTTCTGATTGCATTGGCGAGGACTTCCAGTACTATATTAAAAAGGAGTGGAGAAAGTGGGCATCCTTGTCTTGTTCCCGTGTTTAGTAGGAAAGCTTTCAACTTTTCTCCATTCAGGATGATGTTTGCTCCATTCAGGATGATGTTCTCATGGATGGCTTTTATTGTGTTGAGAAATGGCCCTTCTATGCTGATTTTGCTGAAAGTCTTGATCATAAAGGGATGTTGTATCTTATCAAATGGTTTTTCTGCATCAATCGATATGACCATATGGTTTTAACTTTATTCCTGTAGATATGATGTATTATATTTATGGTTTTGCCTATGTTGAAGCAACCTTGCATTCCTGGAATAAAGCCTACCTGATCATGGTGTATAATCTTTTTTATAAGTTGTTGGATACGATTTGCTAGTATCTTATTGAGAATCTTTGCATCTATATTTATCAGGGATACTAGTCTATAGTTTTCCTTCCTTGTCTGGTCCTTATCTATTTTAAGAATAATGGTGATAGAGGTTTCATAGAATGAATTAGGGAGAGATTCAAACTTCTGAATCTTTAGAAATAACTTGAGCAGAATGAGGGTTAACTCTTCCTTGAAAGTTTCATAGAATTCAGAGGTGAATGCATCAGGGCCAGGGCTTTTCTTTGTTGGAAGGTTATTTATTACTGCTTCAATCTCCTGGCTTGTTAAGGGCCTATTGAAACTTTCTATATCCTTCTGGCTCATTCTTAGTAGATTATATTTGTCCAGGGATTTGTCCATCTCATCCAGATTGTCTTGTTTCTTAGCATATAGATGTACAAAGTATGCTCTAATGATGTTTTGAATTTCTAATATGTCTGTTGTTATATTACCAGCTTCATTACAGATTTGATTCACTTTGCTCCTTTTTCTCTTCTTAATAAGTCTCGCTAGTGGTGTATTGATTTTATTTATCCTTTGAAAGAACCAGATTTTACTTTCATTTATTGTCTGTATAGTATGTTTATTTTCTATTTCATTTATTTCTGCTCTTATCTTTTAAATTTCCTTTCTCCTGGAGTTTATTTTTTGCATTTTTTTCTGTTGCTTTTCCAGTTTTCTGAGGCATGATGTTAGGTGATTCATCAGCCTTCTTTCCGTCTTCTTCTTATGTGCACTAATTGCTATGAACTTCCCTCTTATGACTGCTTTAGCAGTGTCCCAAAGATTATGGAAACTCGTGTCCTCATTGTCATCGTCTTCTATGAATCTTTTGATTTCAGTCTTTATTTCTTCAGTAGTAGTGGAGTCATTCAGGAGTAGGTTATTTAGTTTCCTTGTATTTGGGTATTTTTGAGGATTTCTCTTGAAATTAAAATCGAGTTTAATTCCATCAAGGTTGGAGAAGATACTGGATATAGGTTCTATGCCTCTGAATCTGTAGAGGCTTGCTTTATGCCCTGTGATGTGGTCAATCTTCGAAAAGGTTTCATGTCAGGGTGAGAAAAAAGTGTATCTCAAGGTTTTTGGATGGAAAGTCCCATAGTTGTCAGTTAAGTCCATTTGATTTATGGTATCATGTAGATCCTTGATCTCTTTACCTATTTTTTGTCTAGATGATCTGTTCAGAAGGGATAGGGCGGTGTTGAGATCTCCAACAATTAGTGTGTTTCAGTTTATTTTCCCTTTTAGATCTAACAGTCTTTCCTTCACATATTTGGGTGCTCCTGTGTTAGGTGTATAGATATTTATAAGCATTATATCTTCTTATAGAGCCTTTTAATACAATATAGTGCCCTTCTTTTTCTCTTTGAATAGTTTTTGTTTTAAAACCTATTTTGTCAAAAATTAGTATTGCAACTCCAGCACTTTTTTGGTTCCCATTTGCATGGAAAACCTTTTTCCAATCCTTCACGTTCAATCTATCATGTCTTTCTCCATGAGGTGGGTTTTCTGTAGGCAATTGAGAGAGGGTTTCTGGGTTTCTTTTATCCCTTCAGCCAGTCTGTGTCTCTTAATCAGATAATTTAATCCTTTAACATTCAATATTATCGATGTTCCTGGATCTTTACTGACACTGAAGTTGGCCATTGTCTTAGTTTCCTTTTATTTCTTTGTTTCTGGCTGTTAATTCTTTTTTGTCATTGTCTTGCTTTATTTTTTTAATTAAATATTTTATTATCATCATAATCTTGTTTATAATACATTGGATTGCATATAACTTTACAGTGTATTACATTGCTTTTACAAAAGGGAATGCCCTGTATGTCAGTCAATACAGAGACATTAATCTCCCCACTTGATCATTCAATCTTTTCAATGTTTTTCCCAATCATCACTATTATTATTATTCTAATTATTTTTTAAACAGTCAGTCACTAGTTCTCATTTTGCTTGTAAAAAGACTTTACCCATCATGAAATATTTCTCAGACCAATCCAGTTGAGAATACTATACATGCCATCATCAACAGGTAATAAGTCATATCTGTTTCCCACTAACGTCCTGAATCTCTATTTGTTCTCTTGCTTTCTTTCTCTGTACTCTTCTCTTTACCCCTCCATTCCACACTGTCTTATTCTCATTAAGTACTTTCACTGCTTTTATGTCCTCCAATATTTCGCTCTCTACCATAGAGTATGGATAGTCGGTATATATTAAGTGCATACATACAATATCTTTCTTTCATAGCCTGGCTTATTTCACTCAACAATAGATCCTCCATATCTGACCACTTTCTATCAAATGCCAGAGTCTTGTTATTTTTTATGGTTGAGTAGTATTCCATAGAGAATATATACCACACTTTTCCAATCCATTCATCCATTTGTGGACATTAAGGTTGGTTCCAAGTCTTGGCAATTGTGACTAATGCTGCAATAAACATTGATATGCAAGCACTTTTCTGACTGAGCATTCTCCTGTCCTTTGGGTAGATACCCAAAAATGGGACTGCTGGATCAAATGGTAGTTCTATTTGTAGATCTTTGAGGAACCTCCATATTGTTCTCCACAGTGGTTGAACCAGTTTATGTTCCCACCAACAGTGTAGGAGGGTTCCCTTTTCACCACATCACCGCCAACACTTTTCACTTTTTATATTCTTAATCTTTGCCATTCTGACAGGGGTTAGGTAGTATCTCATTGTGGTTTTCATCTGCATCTCCCTTATGATGAAGGATGTTGAGCATTTCCTCATATGCTTTTTGGCTGTTCGTATGTCTTCCTTAGAGAGATTTATGTTCAGGTAATTTTCCCATTTTTAATTGGGTTGATCATTTTTTTTCACATAAGGCACTTGAGTTCCCTGTGTATTCTGGTTACCAGTCCCTTGTCTGAGGCATATTTTACAAAAATATTTTCCCATTCTGAGGGTTGTCTGTTCACACTTGTTACTGTGTCCTTTGCTGTGCAGAAACTTCTTAGTCTGATATAGTCCCTCTTGTCTACTTTAGGGATAATTGTCAGTGCTTGGGAGTCTTATTTAAGAAGTCTTTGCCTACTCCAATGTATCCCAGAGTTTGCCCAGCATTTTCCACCAATAGTTTTATTGTTTGAGGTCTTATGTTCAGATATTTGATCCATTTTGAGTTGATTTTTGTTAAAGATGGGGGTTCAGTTTCATCACTCTGCAGGTGAATACCCAGTTTTTCCAGCACTATTTACTAAAGAGGTTTTCTTTTTCCCAATGGATTGACTTATATATTTTGTCAAAAATCAGTTGGCTGTAAGTTTTGGGGGTTATTTCTGGGATCTCTATTCTATTCCATTTATCCACATGTCTGTTTTTATGCCAGTACCAAGCTGTTTTGTTGACCACAGCTTTATAATATATCTTGGGATCAGGGAATGATATGCCTCATACTCCATTCTCCTTCACAGGATTGCTTTTGCAATATGAGTTTTTTTTTTTTATGATTCCAGACAAATTCTATCATTGTCTTTTCTAGATCTGCAAAGAATATTTCTGATATTTTGATTGGAATTGCATTAAACATTTAGATTAATTAGGGTAGAATTACCATTTTGATTATGTTAATTCTTCCAATCCAGGAACATGTGATGTCCTTTCACTTTTTTATGTCACTTTCAATATCTTTTTATAAGATTTTAAAAGTTTTCTTTATAAAGGTCTTTTACTTTCTTAGTTAGGTTTATCCCTAGGAATCTTATACATATTGTGGCTACGGTGAAAGGGATTCCTTTCTTCAGCTCTACTTCGTTCAACTTGTTCTTCATATATAGAAATGCTATAGATTTTTGGATATTGATTTTGTATCCTGCAACTCTACTGTATTCACTTATTACTTCAAGTAGTTTTTTCATGGATACCTTTGGGACTTCTAAGTATACCATCATGTCATCTGCGATAAGATATTTTCAACTCTTCTTTGCTTATTCAAATGCCTTTTATATTGTTCTCTAATTGCCTTAGCTAAGACTTTCAGTAATATATTAAAGAGCAGTGGAGAAAGTGTGCAGCCTTGCCTAGTACCTGTTTTAAGTGGAAAAGTTTTTCCCCATTCAGTATAATGTTGGCTGTAGGTTTTTCATAGATGGCTTTTATTGTCTTGAGAAATGATCCTTCTATACCAGTCTTACTGAGGGTCATAATCATAAAAGGATGTTGTATTTTATCAAATGCTTTATCCACATTAATTGAAATGATCATATGTTTTTTATCTTTCTTTCTGTTAATGTGGTGTATTACATTTATGGTCTTGCATATGTTGAACCACGCTTGCATCCCTAGGATAAATCCTACCTGGTCATGATGAATAATCTTTGTTATATGTTGTTGGATACGATTTGTGAGTATCTTGTTGAGAATTTTTGCATCTATATTCATCAATGATATTGGTTTGTAGTTTTCCTTTTTTGTCATGTCCTTATCTGTTTTGGGGATGAGGATGATGGAGGCTTCATCAAATGAATTTGGAAGGTTTCCTTCCTTTTGAATTTTTAGAAAAAATTTAGTAGAATAGGGGTTAAAAACTTCCTTAAAAGTTTTGTAGAATTTAGAAGTGAAACCATCTGGACCTGGGCTTTTCTTTGTTGGAAGGTTATTATTACTGATTCAATCTCCTGGCTTGTTATGGGTCTATTCAGGTTCTCTATGTCCTCCTGAGTTAATCTTGATAGATTATATGCATCCAGGAATTTGTCTAACTCCTCCCAGTTATCTTGTTTGTTGGCATATAGTCGCTCATAGTATCCTCTAATGATATTTTGTATTTCTGTTATATCTGTTGTAATATTGCCTGTTTCATCGCATATTTGATTAATCTGGTTTCTTTCTTTCTTCTTCTTGATTAGTCTAGCCAATGATGTGTTGATCTTGTTAATCTTTTCAAAGAACCAGCTTTTGCTTTCATTTATTTTCTGTATGGTTCATTTATTTTCTATTTTATTTATTTCTGCTTGAACCTTTATTATTTCTTTTCACCTGGCATTTTTGGGGTTCGTTTGTCATTGTTTTTCCAATTCCCTGAGGCATGATGATAGGTTATCTATTTGCCATCTTTCCATCCTTTTCTTATGCACACTAGTTGCTATGAATTTCCCTCTTATGACTGCTTTTGCTGTGTCCCATAGATTCTGGACACTTGTGTAATCATTATCATTGGCTTCCATAATTTTTTTTTTTATTTCAGCCTTAATTTCTTCAGTAGTGAAGAAGTCCTTCAGAAGTAGGTTGTTCAGTTTCCATGTCTTTGTGTATTTTCGGGGTTGTTTCTTGAAATTAATCTTGAGTTTAATTCCATCAGGGTCAGAGAAGATGCTGGATACAGTTTCTATGCCTTTGAATCTGTAAAGGCTTGATTTGTGTCCTAACATATAATAAATCTTTGAAAATGTTCCATGCCGGGGTGAGAAAAATGTATATGTGGTGAATGTAGAGTGGAAAGTTCTATAGATATCTGTCAAGCCCATTCGATTTATAGTATCATTTAGGTCCTGTATCTCTCTATTTATTTTCTGTCTAGAAGATCTGTCTAAAGGAGATAATGGGGTGTTGAGATCTCCAACAATTATACTATTTCTCCCTATCTCTCCTTCTAGTTCCATCAGTCTTTCCTTCACATATTTAGGTGCACCTGAGTTGGCTGCATAGATATTTATAAGGGTTATGTCTTCTTGCTGGATTACCCCATTTACTATAATATAATGCCCTTCTTTGTCTCTTCTTACAGTCTTTGCCTTGAAATCTATTTTGTCTGAGATTACTATTGCTACTCCAGCTATTTTTTGATTTCCATTTGCATGGAGTAAATTTTCCAGCCCTTTACTTTTAATCTATGTATGTCTTTATCCATAAGGTGAGTTTTTTGTATGCAACAGATAGAGGGTTTCTGTGTTTTTATCCATTCAGCCAGTCTATGTCTCTTAATTGGGGAATTTAATCCATTGACATTCAATGTAATTATAGATATTTCCGTACCTGATCCTATCATTAAGTGAGCCATTTTCTTGGTTGCTTTATGTTCTCATATAACTGTCTGTCTGACTTTTTAGTTTTCCTGGTATAGTACTCCCTTCAGAAACTTTTTTTTTTTTTTTTTTTTTTTTTTTTGCTATAGGGTGCGTGCACTCACCAGGCAGATAGAGAGAGACAGAGAGACAGAAAGTGAGAAATCACCCCCCGGGGGGATGGCCATGCTGCAATCCCTTCTCCTCCATTCTCCTCTTGGGATCTTGGGCACACACGCACATGCACCTGGCGTGAGTTTAAGCCACCAGATCCTGGACTCGAACCACGGTTGACTACGTGGGAGTCCAGCAACATAGCCATTACGCTAAGTGCTGGTCCCACTTCAGATCCTCTTGAAGAGCTGGTCTGGAGTTTGTAAATTCTTTCAAATTTTGTTTATTTGAGAATGATTTTTATCTTTTTTTCCCATATGAAAGATAATTTTGCCGGGTATAGTACTCTTGGTTGAAATTGTTTTTCACTCAACACTTTGACTATGTTTCCCCATTCTTTTTTTGCCTGCATTGTTTCCACTGAGAGATCTGATGTCAGCTTGATTGGGTGACCTTTGTGAGTAACTTGATGTTTCTGTCTTGCCAACTTTAGTATCTTGTCTTTGTCTGTTGTTTTTGCCAGTCTGGCTATGATGTGCCTTGGAGAGGATCTTCTTGGGTTGATTCTACTCGGGGTCCTATGTATTTCTCGGGTCTGGATATTTGAATGCCTTTCTAGGTTTTGAAAGTTTTCTTCCAGGATTTCATGGAATAAATGATCTAGGCCCTTATTATTTTCTTCCTCTTCTGGAATCCCAGTTATCCAGATTTTTGGGTACTTGTTGGTATCAAATATTCCTCGTATATTATCCTCCTTTTTCATGGTGCTTTCTCAATCTTCTTGATGCATTTTTCTAGGTCAGATGTTTTGTCTTCTATGTTAGAGATTCAATCTTCTGCCTGGTCTAACCTACTTTTAATACTTTCAAGGGAGGTATTGATTTCCTATATCACATTCTTCAATCCTAGAAGTTCCATCTGGTTCTTGTTTAAGGTATCCATTTCTTCTTTCAAGTCATGAAAGGACTTCCTCATCTCCTCGAACTCCTTGTCTCTTTTCTCTTCCATCTCAGTTTGCTAGGTCACAACAAATATTCTGAATTCCTTATCAGACATATCCACGATGTCCATTGTGTTGACTGTGGGTGATGTACGCTTGAGGAATTCCCTTGAGGGAGAAGCCTTTTGTTGGTTGCTCATATTTCTTGAGCCTCTGTGATTGTTCCTAGTCATCAGGTAATCTATATGTTGCTTCCTAACTTATTAAAGGTATCTCTGAGTGTTAAAAGTTGTACAGGATTAGAAAATTGACGATTTCTCTTATGGTTGGCTGACCTGTTGCTCACAATTGTCATTATCTGTTGCCACTAGTCCTGGATGGCCCAAAGTCCTCCCTGTTTCTAAGGAGTGGTGAGCCTCCAACTGTCCTAATAAGCAACACCTCAAGAGCAAAGAATAACAACAACAAAAAAAAGGAATCACCACGCGTGATTCAAATCACTAAATTTCAGAGAGTCCAAAGGCAAGTGGTAAAGGACCAGAGGATGAGTGACAGGTCCAAGGAGGAGTAGGGGTTGGATGCGGGAAGGTCCTGGTGGTCAGGCCTGCAGCATCAGGCCGCTTGGTGTCTGGAACTTCTGGCCAGCTCGATCCAGCTTGCAGGTGGGGTAGGGTGCAAGTTCATCTTAAAGTCACATGCAACCAACCTGGGGTCCAAGGAGGAGTAGGGGTGGGGATGCACAAAGGTCCGGGCGATTGGGCTTGCAGCCTCAGGCCACCTGGTGTCAAGAACTTCTGGCTGGCTTGATCTGGTTTGCAGGTGGGGTGGGGTGCGAGTTCCTCTTAAAGTCTCATGCCCTGGCTGTTAATTATTTAGTAATCCTGGAACAGTACTTTCTTCAGATTTTCTTGAAAATTTGATCTGGTGTTGGCAAATTCTTTCAGGTTTTGTTTGTTTGAGACAATTTCAATATTTTTTTTTCCCATATGAAGGATAATCTTGCAGGATATAAAGTCTTGGTGGGAATTGTTTCTCTCTTAAAACTTTGAATACTGGGACCAGCAGTTAGTGTAATGGCTATGTCGCTGGACTCTCACATAATTGACCATGGTTCAAGTCTGGACCCATTGACTTAAACTCACGCCAGGCATGTGTGCATGCGTGCCCATGATCCTGAGAGTAAAATGGAGGAGAAGGGATTGTGGCATGGATATCCCCCCTGGGGGGGATTTCTCACTTTCTGTCTCTCTGTCTCTCTCTGTCTCTCTCTGTCTCTGGCGAGTGCATGTGCCCTTTGAATACCTTTTTTAATTCTTTCCTTGCTTGCATTGTTTCCGTTGAGAGGTCTGGTGTTAGTCTGATGGGATGGCTTTTGTAAGTCACTTCTCGTTTCTCTATTGCCAGTTTTAGTATCATGTCTTTATCTGGGGTCTTAGACAGCCTGGCTAAGATATGCCATGGGGAAGATTTTCTGGGGTTGATTCTAACTGGGGCATTTTGTATTTTTTGGGTCATAATGGTTGAGTGCCTCTCTAGACGGGAAATTTTCTTCCAGAATTTCATGGAATAGATTTTCCATGCCCTTATTATTTTCTTTACCTTATGGAATGCCATTTATTCTGATGTTTGGGTGCCTAATGGAATCTAGTATTTCTCATATATTATTCTCATGTTTATTTTTGTTGTTGTTGTTGTTATTTAGTCTATCTTCTTGGTGTTTTCTTCTAGGTCAGAGATTTTATATTCAACATCAGAGATTCAACCTTCAGCATGGTCTAATCGACTTTTAATACTTTCGAGGGAGTTTTGATTTCCTCTATTACAGACTTGACCCCTAATAGCTCCATCTGATTCTTTCTCAAGATGACCATTTCTTTTTTAATATCGTGAAAGGACTTCCTAATCTCCCGTAGTTCATTGTCTCTTTTCTGTTTCAACTCATAGAATTTGTTCACCATAAGTGTTCTAAATTCTTTATCTGAGATTTGGCAACATCCTCAGATTTTAGGAGAGATGGAGGGGAGTTACTTTGTTCCTTTGTTGGAGACATACTTTCTGCTTCATTCAGACCTGAGGCTCTTCTACTCTAGCCATTGGAAGATGTACTCAGTTTAAGTACCTCTTAGGAGAAGGTTTCACTGTCTAGGAGTGTGTTTCCCTTTTGGTCTAAATTGGAATCTGCCGAAGTCTCTGTTCTGTTGTTTTTAGTAATGTGGTCTCAAAACAGATACTTTATTCAGGTGTGTGAAGAGCAGTATCTCCTTTTTCACAGCTGGTTCAGTACAAGGGAAGACCCTATAGAACCTTATATTACTAGAAAATTTTAGATCTTTAATTCTAAACCTAGCTAGTCTCTCTGGAAAGATGGAAGATGGAGAAGAAAATATAAGGGAAAAGAAAAGAGTACAGAGAGGAATAAAGAAAAATTCGGGTGCCCCACTATTGTGTGGTGCACTATTTCACCAGATGCCTTCAGATGGACCTGGTAGCTGGCTGCTACAGCAAAAGAGGCAGTCTGTAGGGAAAGGGAGAGGAGGAAATTAACAAAAGAATAAAAGAGAGAAAAGAAAAAAATAGAGAAACTCCCTACTTGTCTCTGGGTCTGAGTAGGTCCTGGACTGGGGAGTCTGAAAGTGAGGTGGTGGGGGAAGTGTTGGCCCTGCCTCAATGTCCCTTCCTCCCCAGATGCCTTCAGATGGACCTGGCTACTGGCTGCTACAGCAAAAGGGGTAGTTTATGGGTCTGAGTGGTCCTGGGCTGGGGAGTCTGGAAGTGAAGCGTTGGGGGCAGTGTTGGCCCTGCCTCAATGTCCCTTCCTGCCCAGATGCCTTCAGATGGACCTGATCGCTGGCTTCTCAAAGTTAAGGAATTTTTTTTTGAGAGGTTTTCACTATAAGGCGCGTGTGATCGCCAGACAGACAGAAAGAGACATAAAGACAGAAAGTGAGAAATCACCCCCCAGGGGGGATGGTCACGCCACAATCCCTTCTCCTCCATTCTCCTCTCGGGATCTTGAGCACTCACGCACACGCACCCGGCATGAGTTTTCTTAAGCCAACGGGTCCGGGACGTGAACCGCGGTCGACTATGTGAGAATCCAGCGACATAGCCATTATGCTAACTGCTGGTTCCCTCAAAATTAAGAAATTTTTAACTTAAAAAGAATATGACTACAGGACCAACAGTTAGCAAAATGGTATGTCACTGAACTCCCATGTAGTCGACCATGATTCGAGTCCCGGACCCAGTGGCTTAAACTCACGCCAGGTGTGTGTGCATGCATGCCCAAGATCCCAAGAGGAGAATGGAGGAGAAGGGATTGAGACATGGCCATCCCCCCCCAGGAGGGGGTGATTTCTTGCATTCTGTCTCTCTGTCTATCTCTGTCTTTCTGGCGAGCACACACGCCCTATAGCAAAAACCTCTCCAAATATATATATATATATATATATATATATATATATATATACACACACACATATATATATATATACATATATATATATATTACCATATAATCCAGAAATTTCACTCCTAGGTATCTACCCAAAGGATAGGAGAATGCTCAGTTAGAAAAATGCTTGCAGCATTATTTACAATTGCTAAGACTTCGAACCAACCCAAATGTCCATGAACAAAAAAATAGATGAAAAGAATGTTGCACATATACTCTATGGAATATTATTCAGCCATAAAAAAAGATCCTGGAATTTGATAGAATGTGGATGAAATTGGCACATTTACTGCTTAGTGAAGGAAGCCAGGCTATGAAAGAGACATTGTATATTTCCCCTTAATAGATACCAACTGTCAATACTCTAAGATGGAAGCTAAAAAATTAGATAATATAGAAGCATAAAAAAGAGTTATGGATACTGGAGACAGTGTGGGAAGAAGGTGGAAGAAAAGGGAGGGTGTGAAGAAATAAATTAAGGAGAAAAACAGAGGCAAGACATTTATAGGACACAAAAATGAATTGCTGTCTGTTGATGATAATGTGTATAATATCCTCAACTGCACTGGTGTGAGATGTATTTATGCTGGGCAAATTCAATTCACAACCTAAGTGATGTTTATTGTGGCACTATTCACAATTGCTAAGTCATGGAACCAACCCAAATGCTCCCGTATGGAGGAATGGATTGAAAAACTGTGGCACATACACTGTATGGAATACTACTCAGCATTAAAAACCAACAGAATTCTGGCTTTTGACGGAAAGTGGAAGAGTATGGAAGATGTACTGCTGAGTGAGGCAAGCCAGGCTATGAAGGAGAGACATTGTATGTCCCCACTTAACATATACCGTTTGTCTGCATTCTATGACTGAATCTTATTGACTAATGGTTTAACAAACACAAGAGATGGGTGTGAATGTCAGATGAGGTGTATGTGGAGGAGTGGGGCCTAATGAAGGACATTTGGAGAAGGGATACAGAGGTTGACCATTGACAGGATGGGGAGGTGTGGTGTTATCTGTTGAAAATATTTTGATCAACGGGTCTGGAGAGAAATGTTCACATATCGAAATGGTCTCATTGTAAGCCAAACAATATGATTGAAAGTATATACAAAAAAATAAATAAATATTGTGAAAAAAAAATAATTGGAATAATAATAATAATAATTTAGAAAAAAAGAAAAGCTATTGGATGATGATGATGGGGATTATAATGTCTTTGTACTGACTGATGTGAATGGTATTCCTTCTGGAAAAAGAAATGTAATACACTGTAAAGTTATATGTGATTCAGTGTGATATAAACAAGAATATGATAAAAATAAAAAAAATTAAAAAAGAAAAAAAATGTATTCAAAAGTGAATACATCTCCCAATGCCTAGAAGTAGAAGAAAAGCTTGTGATCTGAATAAAGCAGGAAATATGTCTCCAATGAAATAACACAATAACTCCTCTGCATCTCCTGAAAAAACAAAAGATGTTACCAAAATGTCAGAGAAAGAATTTAGAACATTCATGGTGACAAAATTCTGAGTTGGGACAAAAAGAGACAATGAGCTACAGGAGATTAGGAAGTTCTTCCATGAAATGAAGGGAGAAATGTACACTCTATGAAAGAATCAGATGAAACAATTAGAGATGAAGACTGTTATACAGGAAATCAAAAACACTCTCAAAAGTATTAATAGGTGATTAGACCATGCTGAAGATCAAATATCCGTCTTAGAAGAAAAAACCTCTGAAATAGAAAAAAGATAGACAAAAAAAAAAAAAAAAAAAAAAAAAAACAAGAGCATAATATACGAGAAATACTAGATTCCATTAGATACCTTAACATCTGTAATTGGTATCCAAGAAGGTGAAGAAATTAAAAAGGACATGGAAAATCTATTCCATGAAATCTTGGAAGAAAATTTCCAAAGTCTAGAAAGGCACTTAAACATCCAGACCCAAGAAATACAAAGGACCCCAAATAGAATCAACCCCAGAAGATCTTCCCCAAGGCACATCTTAGCCAGACAGGCAAAGACCACAGATAAGGACAAGATACTAAAACTGGCAAGAGAGAAACAAAGGACTTACAATGGTAATCCCAACAGGCTAACTTCAAATATCTCAACGGAAACAATGCAAGCAAGGAAAGAATGGGAAGATGTATTGAAAGTGTTAAGAGAGAAACAATTTCAACCAAGATTATTATATCCGGCAAGATTATCTTCATATGGGAAAAAAATCTTAAAATATTCTGAGACAAACAAAATCTGAATTTCTCAACACCAGATCAGCTCTTCAAAAAACCCTGAAGACAGTACTGTTCCAGAAAAATTGAAGAATGAACAGCCAGAAATAAAGAAGTAAAAGGCAACCAAGACAATGGCCAACTTAAATGTTGGGAAGTTCAGTAATATCAAAAATAACATTGAATATGAATGGATTAAATTCTCCAATCAAGAGATACAGTCTAGCTGAATGTGTTAAAAAACAGAAAACCTCTATCTTTTGCTTACAGGAAACCCAACCTCATGAATAAAGACATATATAGACTAAAAGTGAAGGGTTGGAAAAATGTTATCCATGCAAATGGGAACCAAAATCAAATCAGAGTTGTGATACTAATTTCTGAAAAGATAGGTTTTAAAATAAAAACTCTTCGAAGAGACAAAGAAGGGCACTACATTGTAGTAAAAGGGTCCATCGATCAAGAAGATATAACTCTTATAAATATGTATCACTTAACACATGATCGTCCAAAATGTGAAGAAAAGATTGTTATGTCTAAAAGAAGAGATAGACTGTAACAAACTAATTGTTGGAGAACTCAACACACCACTATCCCCTCTGGACAGATCATCAAGAAAAAAAATAGGTAAAGATATAAAGAATTTAATTAATATCATAAACCAAATGGACTTAACAGACATCTATACAATTTTCACCGAAAAAACATGAAATAAACATATTTTTCACCCACACATGGGACCTTTTAAAAGATTGACTAAATCATAGGGCACAAGGCAAGCCTGTACATATTGAAGGGCATAGAAGTTATACCCAGAATCTTCTGCAAACATGATGGAATCAAACTTGATCTTAATGTCAAGAAAAATCCACAGAAATAATCATATACATGGAAACTAAATAACCTACTCCTGAATGACTACACAACAACTGAAAAAATAAAGTCTGAGATCAAAAGATTCATAAAAGTCAATGACAATGAGAACACGAGTTTCAATAATCTTCGGGACACTGTTAAACAGTCAAAAGAGGAAAGTTCATAGCAATTAGGGTACATAAGAGGAAGATGGGGGAACCAGCAGTTAGTGTAATGGCTATGTCGCTGGACTCCCACGTAGTTGACCGCGGTTTGCGTCCCGGACCCGGTGACTTAAAACTCACACTGGGCGCGTGTGCGTGCGTGCCCAAGATCCCGAGAGGAGAATGGATGAGAAGGAATTGCGGCGTGACCATCCCCCCTGGGTGGTGATTTCTTGCTTTCTGTCTCTCTGTCTCTCCCTGTCTGTCTGGCGAGCGCACACGCCCTATAGCGAAAACCTCTCAACCCCCCCCCCAAAAAAAAACAAAAAAAAAAAGAGGAAGATGGAAAGAAGGCAAATGAATCACCGAGCATTGTGCATCAGAGAAATGGAAAAGCAACAGCAAAGAAAAAAAAATCAAGAGAAAGGAAATACTAAAAATATGAACATAAATAAATGATATTATCTGTTGAAGATAATTTTATAGTTCTCAACTTGATTAGGCAGAAATGTTTATGTTGAAATATTTACTTTGTAAGCTAAATGATCTGATTGAATGTATAAAAGGAAATAAAATAAAAATATATTTTAAATAAAACAACAAATAAATAAATAAATAAGAAAATAAATGAACTATGCAGAAAATAAATGAAAGTAAAAGCTAGTTCCTTGAAAATAAAAACAACAAAAAAATAAACAAAATCAATACAGTACTAGTGAGACTTATTAAGAAGAGAGAAAGGAATCAGGTGAATCAAATCTACAATGAATCAGGTAGTATAATAACAAAGGTAGTAGAAATACAAAACATCATTAGAGTATACTATGAACAACTATGTGAAAAGAAACAAAAAAAATCTGGATGAAATGGACAAATTCCTGGACACCTATAATCTACCAAGATTGAGCCAGGAGGATATAGAAAGTCTGAATAGGCCCATAACAAGCCAGGACATTGAATCAGCAATAAATATCATCCTAACAAAGAAAAGCCCTGGCCATGATGGATTCACCTCTGAATTCTACAAAACTTTCCAAGAAGAGTTAACCCCCATTCTGGTCAAGTTATTTCTAAAGATCCAAAAGGGTGAATCTCTCCCTAAGTCAATCTATGAATCTTCTGTCACCCTTATAGTTAAAACAGAAAAGGACAGAACCAGGAAGGAAATCTATAGACCAATACCTCTGATGAATATAGATACAAAGATTGTCAACCAGATACTAGCAAATCATATCCAACAACTTATAAAAAAATATACATCATTGGGATGAGCGGTTAGCATAATGGCTATATAGCTGGACTCCAACGTAGTCGACCAAGGTTCGAGTCCTGAACCCGGTGGCTTAAACTCACTCCGGGCGCATGTGGATGTGTGCCCAAGATCCCGAGAGGAGAATGGAGGGGAAGGGATCGTGGCGTGGCCATACCCCTTGGGGGTGATTTCTCACTTTATGTCTCTCTGTCTCTCTCTGTCTGTCTGGGGAGCACACGTGCCCTATAGCAAAAACCTCTTAAAAAAAAAAAGATTATACATCATGATCAGGTAGGTTTTATTCCAGGAATGCAAGCTTGGTTCAATATACTCAAAACCATAAATGTAATACATCATATTAACAGAAAAAAAAAGATAAAAAACATATGATCGTATAAATTTTTGCAGAAAAAAAGCATTTGATAAGATACAAGATCCCATCATGATCAAGACTCTCAGCAAAATTGGCACAGAAGGGTGATTACTCAACACAATAAAAGCTATCTATCAAAAACCCATAGCATACACCATTCTGAATGAAGAAAAGCTGAAAGCTTCTCCACGAGAAACGGGTACAAGAAAAGGAAGACCACTTTCTCCACTCCTTTTCAATATAGTACTTGAAGTCCTTGACAACACAATCAGAAAAGAGAAAAAAATAAAAGGCATTCAAACAGGAAAAGAAGAGGTGAAACTCTTCTATTTGCAAATGACATGACAGTAAGCAAAGAAGATCCAATGGTTTCCGTGAAAAAATTTCTGGAATTAATATATTAATAGAGTAAAGTTGCAGGATACAAAATCAACATACAGAAATCTACAGCTTCTCTATGTATGAAAAACAGGCAGACTGATATAGAACTGAAAATGTTATTCCATTTACCATAGCCACAAAAACTGTAAGATACTTAGGAACAAATCTAATCAAAGAAATTAAAGACCTCCATAAGGAAAACTATGAGAAGCTAAAAAAAGAAATTGAAAATGACACAAAAAATTGGAAGGACCTCCCATGTTCATAGATTAAAAGAATTAATATACTAAAAATGGCAATTCTACCCAAATTAATCTACATATTTAATGCAACACAAATCAAAGTATGAGACACATTATTTAGAAATCTAGAAAAGACAATCATAAAATTTGTCTGGAATGGGGAACCAGCAGTTAGCGTAATGGCTATGTCACTGGATTCCCACGTAGTCGACCACAGTTCGCGTCCTGGACCCGGTGGCTTAAAACTCACACCAGGTGCATGTGTGTGCATGCCCAGGATCCCGAGAGGAGAATGGAGGAGAAGTGATTGCGGCGTGACCATCCCCCCTGGGGGGTGATTTCTCGCTTTCTGTCTCTATGTCTCTCTCTGTCTGTCTGGCGAGCGCACATGCCCTAGAGCAAAAACCTCTCAAAAAAAATTTGTCTGGAATCATAAAAGACCTCGTATTGCCAAAACAATCCTGCTCAAGAAGAATGGAGTGGGTGTCATCTCACTCTCTAACACAAAAATATACTGCAAAGCTGTGGTAATCAAAACAGCACTGCACTGGCACAGAGACAGACAGATGCACTAATGGAACAGAATAGAGTCCCCAGAAAAAAATTCCAAAACATACAGTCAACTGATTTTTGACATACAGTCAATCCAATGGGAAAAGGAAAATCTGTTCAACAAATGGTGCTCAAAAAACTGGATTTTCACCTGCAGAAAGATGAATCTGAATCCCTTCCTGTCACCTCTGACAAAAATTAATTCAAGGTGGATCAAAGATCTAATTCTAAGACCAAAACCTATAAAACTACTCTTGGGAAAACTGGTAGACACTGGGGTAGGCAAAGTCTTCTTAAATAAGACCCCCAAAGCACAGTGGGTAATCCCTGAAATAGACAAGTGGGATTACATCAGAGCAAGAAGTTTCTGCATGGCAAAAGAAACAGTAATTAATGTGAATCAACAGCCCTCAGAATGGGAAAATACTTTTGTAAATTATGTTTCAGATAAAGGACTGATAATCAGAATACACAAGGACCTCAAGCAGCTGTTCCAAAAAAAGATGATCAACCCTATTCAAAGATAGGAGAATGAGTTGAAAAAAACACTCTCTAAAGATAACATTCAAATAGCCAAAAGGCATATAAAAAAGTACTCAACATCTCATTGTAAGGGAAATGCAGATCAAAACTACAATGAGATACCACTTAACCCCAGTCAGAATGACTAAGATTAAAAAAAAAAAAATGATAAATGCTGGTGGGAGTGTGGTGAAAGGGAACACTCTTACACTGCTGATAGGAATGTAAATTGGTCCAGCCACTGTGGAGAACAATTTGGAGATTCCTCAAAATCTACAAATAGAACTACCATATGATCCCTCAATCTCACTCCTTGATATCTACCCAAAGAACAAAAGAATTCTTAATTGGAAAAGTGCTTGCACATCAATGTTTATTGCTGCATTATTTACAATTGTTAAGACATGGAACCAACCCAAATGCCCAGGAACAGATGAATGGATTGAAAAACTGTGGCACATATACTCTATGGAATACTATTCAGGTATAAAAGACAACACTACCCTGGCTTTTGACAGAATGTGGATAAATATGGAAGATTTACTGCTGACTGAAGCAAGCCAGGCTATGAAGTAGAGACATTGTATGTCCCCACTTAATATATATAGAGTGTTTGCACTCTATGAGTGAAATGGATTGACTATAGGATATAGAAACACAGTAAATTGTTGTGAATATTACATATATTTTTTGTGAAACAGTAGCATCTGAGGAAGGACATTTAGAAGAAAAATAGAGAAGCAAAGCATTAATGGAACAAAGAAATGTGGTATTATCTCTTGAAGATAATTTTATAGTATTATCACCTGGACCAGGGAGAAATGTTCACATGTTGGAATAGTCACTTTGTAAGCCAAATAACAACTGAATGTATAAAAAACATAAATAAATTAAAAAAAATAAAAATAAAAAAGATAGAAATGCCCTTGTTACATTCTTTTATAAATTATTATTTATAAATTAAATAGCTATATATTCTGATCAGTGGGAAATAAGAGATCATCCAGTCATAGCCAAATAATAGGAGTCTTTATTAGCTGGTAACTGTAGGAGGACTCCTGTCTTTCAAAGACCTTGCAGCCTCGAGTGTAGGAAGAACGGGGCTTATAAAGGCAAAAAGAAAAAAGAAAACATTTGTGGTGAAAAGTGATGTCCAGAAGAAGAAAGAGGAAGTGAAAAGGTGACAGGGAGAGTGATCTTTGCACAAGTGGTTTTACAGAAGCCTGAATAAACACTGGTAACCCTACTTACATTCTATAGGGCAGGGAGGGGCACACGAGTCTCTGATTAAACACAATGGAAGTTTAACTATTTGGTTAAACACACTGAAATTTTAACTATTTCTAATAAATTACTCAGGGTAAAGGGCTGTCATCTGTCAGTATAAAACTAAATGGATCCACAAATTAAAATGGAGATATTTGTGTTTTATTTCCCACTGGCTTCAAGACAAACCACTGACTCATCCATATCTAAGGGAAGCAACTGATATTTTTCTCTCAGTACCAAAAGCTTGATTGAATTAATATGCTGCTGAATAAATTGAGTCAAATGTCTTAGGATTGAGACAACTAGTATAAACCCTAAGAGTATGTTGATTAAGTAGTCTCCTGTTCTTTCAATAGCTCTGAGGATCAGCCAGGGTAGGCTTTTGGCAGAGTTGTAGCTGAAGTTGTTCATGGGGTGCTATACCTCAAGGCCTATATAATATGGGGGTTCTGAGTATAGGCATAGCAAACCCTCAGCTGCTAGGCCCAACTAGGAGTGATTAAGGAGCTGGTGTACAACAGTTAGGGCAGGTAGATGCAGGGCATCAGATGGGAGTGATGCATCTATAGTCTATATCTGCTGGACCCAGTTGTTTATCCTCAGGAGAGCCTGGTTAGACTGCCTTAGGTCAATATTTGTGGCCTAAGGCAGCTGCTGGGCTCAGTTGCTTACAGGGAGATTATGATAAAACTCTTTTTCAGGGCAATGCAAGCACTTTACAGAAGCTGAACAATATTTGGTTAGGTACTTATGAAAATAACAAAATTTCCCAAAAAAGAGAAACCAGGGCCTAAAGTCAAAATTAGAATCACAGTTAATTGAAGACTTAGGGGTAAGAGACCAATGCCAGGGGCTGATTCAATCCTTTCATAAGCCAGCAACAACCTTTTTGGTGTTATGTTTTGTTTTCTTTGTTTTCTAGATATCTGGTCTCTGAGTCCCTTTCTAGCTACTTGGAAGTCACTGATAAAACATTTATGAAGAACAGCAGTTAGTGTAATGGCTATGTCACTGAACTCCCATGTAGTCGACCGTGGTTCAAGTCCTGGACCCGGTGTCTGAAACTCATGCCAGGCGTGTGTGCAAGCATGTCCAAGATCCCAAGAGGAGAAGGGATTGCAGCATGGCCATATCCTGGGGGTGGGGGGATGGGTGGGTGGTGATTTCTCTGTTTATATCTCTCTGTCTGTCTCTGTCTTTCTGGTGAGCCCTATAGCAAAAACCTCCAAAAAAAGAAAAAGAAAAAATTTTTCATGATTAAGGGACTCTCCTGAGCTAAAGGCACCGAACTGCAGAGAGACTTTCCACACATGACAGATAGGAAAACACTAAACAGGAGCTGTTTGAACTATTCCAATTAACTGGAGCTGTGACAGCCAGAACTATAGCAAAAAAAAAAAAAAAAAAAAAAAAAAAAAAAAAAAAAAAAAAAAAAAAAGTAATTACAAAAAGGAGGATTATAGGGAACCAGCAGTTAGTGTAAAGGCTATGTCGCTGGACTCCCACGTAGTCAACATCGGTTCATGTCACGGACCCGGTGGCTTAAAACCCACGCCGGGGGATCCAGCCATTTTGGGAGAAAGGAAGATGTCCCACTGCTAACTGGACATCCAGCATACAAAACATGAGTAAACAGCCCTTCTTCAAGAGAAAGACAGCTCCATGGCTCCTGCAATCTAGCCATTTTGGGAGAAAGGAAGATGTCCCACTGCTAACAGGGCCTCCAGCATACAAAGCCCGTGTGTACAACCCTTCTACAAGAGACAGACAGCTCCATGGCTCCTGCGATCTAGCAATATTGAAAGAAAGGAAGATGTCTCACTGGTAACTGGGCCTCCAGCATACAAAACCCCCATTGTAGGAAGACCCCTTTCAAGTCTCCAGTCTCTTTATCAGACTTTGTCTCTCTCTACCACTGTCTCTGTCTTCTCTCTCTCTCTGTCTGTCTTTTTTAAATTTTTGCTTTTTAGAATGTTTTAAGTTGAGGCTTTTTGCCAGGCCCTTTGGCCCCTCTTAGGCCTTTATCTTGTTAGTAATCCCTTCTCCTCTTCCTAGAATAGCCCTTCTTCAAGAGACAGACAGCTCCATGGCTCCTGCGATCTAGCCATTTTGGGAGATAGGAAGATGTACCACTACTAACTGGGCCTCCAGAATACAAAACCCACATGAACAGCCCTTGTTAGAGATGAAGGCTATAATACACGAAGTCAAAATCTCCCTTGAAAGTATTAAAAGCAGACTAAATCATACAGAAAATAGAATCTCTAATGTAGAAGAGAAAATGGCTGGCCTAGAAAAATCCACCATGAGGACTAAGAAAATGACCCAAAAATTTGAGAATAATATGCGAGAAGTGCTAGATACAATTAAACGTCCAAACATCCGGATAATAGGCATCCCAGAGGGTGAAGAGACTCATAAGGGCATTGATAATCTATTCCATGAAATCCTGCAAAAAAACTTTCCAAACCTGGAGAAGCACTCAAAGATTCAGTCCCAAGAAATACAGAGGACCCCAAATAGAATCAACCCAAGAAGATCTACTCCAAGACACATTATAGCCAAATTGACCAAAACCACAGACAAAGACAAAATACTAAGACTGGCAAGAGAAAAAAGGCAAGTTACCTAAAAAGGGTATCCCATTAGACTAATGGCAGACGTCTCATCGGAAACAATGCGAGCAAGGAGAGAATTGGAAAATATATCCAAAGTATTAAGGGGAAAGCAATTTCAGCCAAGAATACTGTACTTGGTAAGATTATCTTTCAGGTGGGAAGAAAAGACAAGAATATTCTCAGATAAACAAAACCTGAAAGAATTTACCAGCACCAGACCAGAACTCCAAGAAGTTCTTAAGGGAGTGCTATGTCAGTAAAATTAAATGCAGACACACAGAAATAAGAGTACAAAAACTAAGAAAATGGGCAACTTAATTGTAGGGACAATGTTTGGAGATGAATATTATATCCCACAATTCATACTGGAAGATCAAAACTTAACAGAAAAAAGATTAAGTACATGAGACTGAACCGATGAAACAACATTCTGTGACTTGACTAAATTATTGCTGCTTTTCTCATAAGCTTTCTTTTCGGGTTTTAAAGGATTTTTGTCCTGTCTTGAGCTGTTGGTAGGTGCATGTACCTACTATTTGAACAGAATACTAACCTGTTTCTAGGCTTTAAGTTTCAAGGAAAAATCATTACCAGTGGAAAACTACTCTTCTTGAAATTACCTGCTGAAAGTAGATAGATTACTTATGATACTGTGTCATGAACAAAATGTTGGGGAAAAAGGAATGGAAGACAACTGTATATAGCAGAGATAGTGTAATAAGAGAGTGGGAAAGGGCAGAGGATCAAACATGGGGTAAAAAACATATATATACGTATACATATGTATGAAAGTAGAAATGGAATATTATTGATGATAACATGCATGATTAAGCCACTATGCAGTTTATTCTAGATGGGAAAACACATTTAGTATGTTGTGATGATGCTCAGGGAATGAACGCTAAGTAATTAAAAAAAAAAGTTGCAGGAAAAAAAAACGGTAAAACTGTTCGTATCAAAATTTTTTAAAAAATGCATATTTGATGACTGCAGTAAGCTTTTTTTTTTTTTTGAGAGGTTTTTGCTATAGGGCGCGTGCACTCGCCAGACAGAGAGAGACAGAGAGACAGAAAGCGAGAAATCACCCCCCAGGGGGATGGTCACGCCACAATCCCTTCTCCTCCATTCTCCTCTCGGGATCTTGGGCACGCACACACACTTCCCCGGTGTGAGTTTTAAGCCACCGGGTCCAGGACGTGAACCTCAGTCGACTACGTGGGAGTCCAGCAACATAGCCATTACACTAACTGCTGGTTCCCGACTGCAGTAAGCTTTATAGCCCAACTAGGTACTACTTTATAATATGTTGATTCTACTCACTGGGGTTTATGCCTAAATTCAGACTTGGGTTCATGTATAGATATATATCAGCTGTGCTAGCTATTGGATATATTTAGAATAATTAAGTTCATTAGCAAATCAATTATATTTGGGGGGAATGCATAGAAAGCAACCATGGATACCAGAGATAATGTGGGAGGAGGGTGGAACATGGCAGAGGGTGAGGGATAAGGAATCAAGGATGGCAAAACAAAAAAGTATACAAGACATAAGAATTGGAAAATTATTTGCTGAAAACATGAATGTTGATGTGCTTGACTGAGCCAATACACAATGTATTTTGAATGGAAAATTCATTTGTATGCTGTAATGATGTATAGTGAATTAATGTAAAAAATAAATAAATTTAAAGAGAAAAAAAAAAAAGAGAGAGAGACAGACACCTCCATGGTTCCTACGATCTAGCCATTTTGGGAGAAAGGGAGATGTTCCACTGCTAACTGGGCCTCCAGCATACAAAACACACGTGAACAGTCCTTCTTCAAGAGACAGACAGCTCCATGGATCCTGCGATCTAGCCATTTTGGTAGAAAGGAAGATGTCCCACTGCTAACTGGGCCTCCAGCATACAAAACCCACATGGTAGAAAGACCCCTTTCAAGTCTCCAGTCTCTCTATCAGTCTTTTTCTCACTCTACCTCGGTCTCTGTCCTCTCTCTCTCTCTCGCTCTCTCTCAGTCTTATTTTTAATTTTTGCTTTTTAGAATTTTTTAAGGTGAGGCATTATACTGGGCCTTTTGCCCCCTCCTAGGCCTTTATCTTGTTAATAATTCCCTCTCCACCTCCCAGAACAGCCCTTCTTCAAGAGACAGAAAACTCCATGGTTCCTGTGATCTAGATATTTTGGGAGAAAGGAACATGTCCTACTGCTAACTGGGCCTCGAGCATACAAAACCCGCGTGAACAGCCCTTCTTCAAGAGACAGACAGCTCCATGGCTCCTGCAGCCTAAGCATTTTTGGAGAAAGGAAGGTGTCCCAATGCTAACTGGGCCTACAGCATACAAAACCCATGTGGTAGGAAGACCCCTTTCAAGTCTTCAATCTCTATATCAATCTTTGCCTCTCTCTACCTCTGTCTCTGTCCTCTCTCTCTCTCTCTGTCTTATTTTTAATTTTTGCTTTTCCGAATTTTTTTTTTTTTTTTTTTTTTTTTTTGGAGAGGTTTTTTTCGCTATAGGGCACGTGCGCTCGCCAGACAGACAGAGAGAGACATAGAGACAGAAAGCGAGAAATCACCCCCCAGGGGGGATGGTCACGCCGCAATCCCTTCTCCTCCATTCTCCTCTCGGGATCTTGGGCACGCACGCACACGCGCCCGGCGTGAGTTGTAAGCCACCGGGTCCGAGACGCGAACCGCGGTCGACTACGTGGGAGTCCAGTGACATAGCCATTACGCCAACTGCTGGTTCCCGCTTTTCCGAATTTTTTAAGGTGAGGCATTTTACCAGGCCTTTTGGCCCCTCCTAGGCCTTTATCTTGTTAATAATCCCCTCTCCTCCTCCCAGAACAGCCCTTCTTCAAGAGATAGAGAGCTCCATGGCTCCAGCAATCTTAGCCATTTAGAAAGGAAGGAAGATGTCCCACTGCTAACTGGGCCTCCAGCATAAAAAACCCACGTGAACAGCCCTTCTTCAAAAGACAGACAGCTCCATGGCTCCTGGGATCTAGCCATTTTGGGAGAAAGGAAGATGTCCCACTGCTAATTGGGCCTCCTGCACACAAACCCGCGTGGTAGGAAGACCCCTTTCAAGTCTCCAGTCTCTGTATCACTTTTTGTCTCTCTCAACCTCTGTCTCTGTCCTCTCTCTATCTCTCTCACTCTGTCTTTTTTAAAAGTTTTGCTTTTTAGAATATTTTAAGGTGAGGCATTTTACTGGGCCTTTGACCCCTCCTAGGCCTTTATCTTGTTAGTAATCCCCTCTCCTCCTCCAAGAACAGCCCTTCTTCAAGAAACAGACACCTCTATGACTCCTGCGATCTACCCATTTTGGGGGAAAGGAAGATGTCCCAATGCTAAATGGGCCTCCAGTGTACAAAACACATGTGAACAGCCCTTCTTCAAAAGACAGACATCTCCATGGCTCCTGAATCTAGCCATTTTGGGAGAAAGGAAGATGTCCCATTGCTAACTAGGCCTCCAGCATACAAAACCCGTGTGGTAGGAAGACCCCTTTCAAGTCTCCAGACTCTGCATCAGTCTTTGTCTCTCTCTCTCCCTCTGTCTCTGTCCTCTCTCTCTCTCTGTCTTTTTCTTAATTTTTCGCTTTTTTAGAATTTTTTAAGGTGAGGGGTTTTAGTGGGCCCTTTGGCCCCTCCTAGGCCTTTATTTTGTTAATAATCCACTCCACTCCTCCCTGAACAGCCCTTCTTCAAGAGACAGACAGCTCCATGGATCCTGCAATCTAGCCGTTTTGGATGAAAGGAAGATGTCCCACTGCTAACTGGGCCGGTAGCATACAAAACCCACAAGGTAGTATGAACCGTTTCAAGTCTCCAGTCTCTGTATCAGTCTTTGTCTCTGTCTCCCTCTGTCTCTGTCCTCTCACCCTCTCTCTCTCTCTCTGTCTTATTTTTTTAACATTTGCTTTTTAGAATTTTTTAAGTTGAGGCTTTTTACCAGGCCCTTTGGCAACTCTTAGGCCTTTATCTTGTTAATAATCCCCTCTCCTCCTCCTGGAACAGCCCTTCTTCAAGAGACAGACAAATTAATTGCTCCTGCGATCTATCCATTTTGGAAGAAAGGAAAATGTCCCACTGCTAACTAGGACTCCAGCATACAACACTCACGTGGTAGGAAAATCCCTTTCAAGTCTCCAGTCCCTGTATCAGTCTTTGTCTTTCTCTACCTCTGTCTCTATCCTCTCTCTCTCTCTTTTTAATTTTTGCTTTTTAGAATTTTTTAAGGTGAGGCATTTTAGCAGGCCCTTTGGCCCCTCCTAGGCCTTTATCTTGTTAATAATCCCCTCTCCTCCTCCTGGAACAGCCCTTCTTCAAGAGACAGACAACTTAATGGCTCCTGCGATCTAGCCATTTTCTAAGAAAGGAAAATGTCCCACTCCAAACTGGGACTCCAGCATACAACAACCACGTGGTAAGAAGACCCCTTTCAAGTCTCTAGTCTCTGTATCAGTCTTTGTCTCTCTCTAACTCAGTCTCTATCCTCTCTCTCTCTCTCTCTCTCTCTCTCTCTCTCTCTCTTTGTAAATTTTTGCTTTGTAGAATTTTTTAAGGTGAGGCATTTTACCAGGCCTTTTGGCCCCTCCTAGGCCTTTATCTTGTTAATAATCCCCTCTCCTCCTCCCAGAACAGACCTTCTTCAAGAGATAGACAGCTCCATGGCTCCAGCAATTTTAGCCATTTTGAAAGGAAGGAAGATGTCCCCCTGCTAACTGGGCCTCCAGCATACAAAACCCGCGTGAACAGCCCTTCTTCAAAACACAGACAGCTCCATGGATCCTGCGATCTAGCCATTTTGAGAGAAAGGAAGTTGTCCCACTGCTAACTGGGCCTTCTGCATACAAAACCCGTGTGGTAGGAAGACCCCTTTAAAGTCTCCAGTCTCTGTGTCACTTTTTGTCTCTCTCAACCTCTGTCTCTGTCCTCTCTCTATCTCTCTCACTCTGTCTTTTTTTTAAGTTTTGCTTTTTAGAATTTTTTAAGATGAGGCGTTTTACCAAAACTTTGGCCCCTCCTAGGCCTTTATCTTGTTAATAATCCCCTCTTCTCCTCCCTGAAGGGCCCTACTTCAAGAGACAGCTCCATGGCTCCTGCGATTTAACCATTTTGGGAGAAAGGAAGATGTTCCACTGCTAACTGGGCCTCAAGCATACAAAACCCGTGTGGTAGGAAGACCCTTTTCAAGTCTCCAGTCGCTGTATCAGTCTTTGTCTCTCTCTACCACTGTCCCTGTCCTCTCTCTCTCTCTCTCTCTCTCTCTCTGTGTTTTTTTTTTTTTTAATTTTTGCTTTTTAGAATTCTTTAAAGTGAGGCATTTTACCGGGCCCTTTGACCCCTCCTAGGCCTTTATCTTGTTAGTAATACCCTCTCCTCCTCCCAGAACAGGCCTTCTTCAAGAGATAGAAAGCTCCATGGCTCCAGCGATCTTAGCCATTTTGAAAGGAAGGAAGGTGTCCCACTGCTAACTGGGCCTCCAGCATACAAAACCCGCATGAACAGCCCTTCTTCAAAAGACAGAAAGCTCCATGGCTCCTGCGATTTAACCATTTGGGGAGAAAGGAAGATGTTCCACTGCTAACTGGGCCTCCAGCATACAAAACCCGTGTGGTAGGAAGACCCCATTCAAGTCTCCAGTTGCTGTATCAGTCTTTGTCTCTCTCTACCACTGTATCTTTCCTCTCTCTCTCTCTCTCTCTCTCTCTGTCTTTTTTTAAATTTTTGCTTTTTAGAATTTTTTAAGGAGAGGCATTTTATCGGGCTCTTTGACACGTCCTAGGCCTTTATCTTGTTAGTAATCCCCTCTCCTCCTCCAAGAACAGCCCTTCTTCAAGAGACAGCTCCATGACTCCTACGATCAAGCCATTTTTAGGGAAAGGAAGATGTCCCAATGCTAACTGGGCCTCCAGTGTACAAAACACGAGTGAACAGCCCTTCTTCAAGAGACAGACAGCTCCATGGCTCCTGAATCTAGCCATTTTGGGAGAATGGAAGATGTCCCATTGCTAACTAGGCCTCCAGAATACAAAACCCACGTTTTAGGAAGATCCCTTTCAAGTCTCCAGACTCTGAATCAGTCTTTGTCTCTCTCTCCCTCTGTCTCTGTACTCTCTCTCTCTGTCTTTTTTTTAAATTGTTCGCTTTTTAGAATTTTTTAAGGTGAGGCGTTTTAGTGGGCCCTTGGGCCCCTCCTAGGCATTTATATTTTTAATATTCCAATCCATTCCTCCCTGAACAGCCCTTCTTCAAGAGACAGACAGCTCCTAGGCTCCTGCAATCTAGACATTTTGGGAGAAAGGAAGATGTCCCACTGCTAAAGGTGCCTCCAACATACAAAATCCACGTGAAATGCCCTACTTCAAGAGACAGACAGCTCCATGGCTCCTGTTATCTGGCCATTTTGGGAGAAAGGAAGATGTCCCACTGCTAACTAGGCCTCCATCATACAGAACCCACATGGTAGGAAGACCACTTTCAAGTCTCCAGTCTCTGTATCAGTCTTTGTCTCTCTCTACCTTTGTCTCTGTTCTCTCTCTCTCTCCCTCTCTCTCTCTCTTTCACTCTAATTTTTCATTTTTCCTTTTTAGAATTTCTTAAGGTGAGGCGTTTTACTGGGCCCTTTGGCCCCTCCTAGGCCTTTATCTTGTTAATAATTCCGTCTCCTCCTCCTGGAAGAGCCCTTCTTCAAGAGACAGACTAATTAATGGCTCCTGCAATCTAGCCATTTTGGAAGAAAGGAAAATGTCCCACTCCTAACTGGGACTCCAACATACAACACCCACATGGTAGGTAGACCCCTTTCAAGTCTCCAGTCTCTGTATCAGCCTTTGTCTCTCTCTACCTCTGTCTCTATCCTCTCTCTCTCTCTCTCTCTCTTTTTAATTTTTGCTTTTGAGAATTTTTTAAGGTGAGGCATTTAAGTGGGCCCTTTGGCCCCTCCTAGGCCTTTATCTTGTTAATAATCCCCTCTCCTCCTCCCAGAACAGCCCTTCTTCAAGAGACAGACAGCTCCTTGGCTCCTGCGATCTAGACATTTTGGGAGAAAGGAAGATGTCCCACTGCTAACTGGGCCTCAGGCATACAAAACTCACGTGAACAGCCCTTCTTCAAGAGACAGACAGCTCCATGGCTCCTGCGTTCTAGCCAATTTAGGAGAAAGGGAGATGTCCCACTGCTAACTGTGCCTTCAGCATACAAAACCCACGTGAACTGCCTTTCTTCAAGAGACAGACAGTTCCATGGCTCCTGCCATCTAGCCATTTTGGGAGAAAGGAAGATGTCCCACTGCTAACTAGGGCTCCAGCATACAATACCCGTGTGGTAGGAAGATGCCTTTCAAGTTTCTAGTCTCTGTATCAGTCTTTGTCTCTCTTACATTTGTCTCTGTTCTCTCTCTCTCTCTCTCTCTCTCTGTCTTATTTTTAATTTTTCCTTTTTAGAGTTTTTTAAGGTGAGTCATTTTACCGGGCCCTTTGGCCCCTCCTGGCCCTTTATCTTCTTAATAATCCCATCTCCTCCTTCCAGAGCAGCCCTTTTTCAAGAAACAGACAGCTCCATGGCTCCTGCGATCTTAGCCATTTTGGGAGGGAGGAAGATGTCCCACTGCTAACTGGGCCTCCAACATAAAAAACCTGCGAGAACAGCCCTTCTTCAAAAGACAGACAGCTCCATGTCTCCTGCGATCTAGCCATTTTGGGAGAAAGGAATACATCCCACTGCTAACTGGGCCTCCTGCATACAAAACACACGTGGTAGGAAGACCCCTTTCAAATCTCCAGTCTCTGTATCAGTCTTTGTCTCTCTCAACCTCTGTCTCTCTACTCTCACTATCTCTCTCTCTCTCTCTCTTTATCATTTTTTTTTTAATTTTTGCTTTTTAGAATTCTTTAAGGGAAGGCATTTTACCCAGACTTTGACCCTTCTAGGCATTTATCTTGTTAATAATCCCCTCTCGTCCTCCCAGAACAGCCCTTTGTCAAGAGACATACAGCTCCATGGCTCCTGCGTTCTAGCATTTTGGGAGAAAGGAAGATGTCCCACTGCTATCTGGGCCTCCAGCATACAAAACCCGCGTGAACAGCCCTTCTTCAAGAGACAGACAGCTCCATGGCTCCTGCGATCTAGCCATTTTGGTAGAAAGGAATATGTTCCACTGCTAACTGGTCCTGCAGGATACAAAACCCGCATGGTAGGAAGACCTCTTTCAAGTCTACAGTCCCTGTATCAGTCTTTTTCTCTCTCTACCTCTGTCTCTGTCCTCTCACTCTTTCTCTCTCTCTCTCTTGTGTTTTTTTTTTAATTTTTGTTTTTAGAATTTTTTAAGGTGGCGCGTTTTACATGGCCCTTTGGCCCCACCTAGGTCTTTATCTTGTTAATAATCCCCTTTCCTCCTCCCAGAACAGCCCTTCTTCAAGAGACAGACATCTCGATGGCTCCTGCGATCTAGCCATTTTGGGAGAAAGGATGATGTCCCACAGCTAACAGGGCCTCCAGCATACAAAACCGCATGCTAGGAATACCTCTTTCATGTCTCCAGTCTCTGTTTCAGTCTTTGTCTCTCTCTCCCTCTGTCTCTGTCCTCTCTCTCTCTGGCTGTCTCTCTGTCTTTTTTTCAATTTTTGCTTTTTTGAATTTTTTGAGGTGAGGCGTTTTACCGAGCCCTAACAAGACCTATATCTTGTTAATAATCTCCTCTCCTCCTCCAATAACAGTCCTTCTTCAAGAGACAGACAGCTCCATGGCTCCTGCGATCTAGCCATTTTGGGAGAAAGGTAGATGTCCCACTGCTAACTGGACCTCCAGCAAAAAAAAACCTGAGTGGTTGGAAGACCCCTTTCAAGTCTCCTGTCTCTGTATTAGTCTTTGTCTCTCTCTACTTCGGTCTCTGTCCTCTCTCTCTCTCTCACTCTCTCTCTCTCTCTTTCTCTCTCTCTCTCTCTCTCTCTCTCTGTTTTTGTTTTTAATTTTTGCTTTTTAGAATTTTTTAAGGTGAGGCATTTTACTGGGCCTTTTTGCCCCTCCTAGGCCTTTATCTTGTTAATAATCCCCTCTTCTCCTCCCTGAAGAGCCCTACTTCAAGAGACAGACAGCTCCGTGTCTACTGCGATCTAGCCATTTCAGGAGAAAGGAAGATGTCCCACTGCTAACTGGGCCTCCTGCATATAAAACCCACATGGTAGGAAGACCCCTTTCAAGTCTCCAGTCTCTGTATCAGTCTTTGTCTCTCTCTACCTTTGTCTCTGTTCTCTCTCTCTCTCTCTCTCAGTCTTATTTTTAATTTTTCCTTTTTAGAATTTCTTAAGGTGAGGCATTTTACCGGGACCTTTGGCCGCTCCTAGGCCTTTATTGTGTTAATAATCCCCTCTCCTCCTCCCAGAACAGCGCTACTTCAAGAGATAGACAGCTCCATGGCTCCAGTGATCTTAGCCATTTTGAACGGAAGGAAGGTGTCCCACTGCTAACTGGGCTTCCAGCATACAAAACCCGCATGAACAGCCCATCTTCAACAGACAGACAGCTCCATGGCTCCTGCGATCCAGCCATTTTGGGAGAAAGGAAGATGTCCCACTGCTAACTAGGCCTCCAGCATACAAAACCTGCATGGTAGGAAGACCCCTTTCAATTCTCCAGTCTCTGTATCAGTCTTTGTATCTCTCTAGCTTCGTCTCTGTTCTCTCTCTCTCTCTCTCTCAGTCTTATTTTTAATTTTTCCTTTTTAGAATTTCTTAAGGTGAGGAGTTTTACTGGGCCTTTTGGCCCCTCCTAGGCCTTTATCTTGTTAATATTCCCCTCTCCTCCTCCTGGAACAGCTCTTCTTCAAGAGACAGACAACTTAATGGCTCCTGCGATCTAGCCATTTTGGAAGAAAGGAAAATATCCCACTCCTAACTGGGACAGCAGCATACAACACCCACGTGATAGGAAGACCCCTTTCAAGTCTCCAGTCTCTGTATCAGTCTTTGTCTCTCTCTACCTCTGTCTCTGTCCTCTCTCTCTCTCTGTCTTATTTTTAATTGTTGCTTTTTAGAATTTTTTAAAGTGAGGCATTTTACCGGGCCCTTTTTCCCCTCCTAGACCTTTATCTTGTTAATAATCTGCTCTCCTCCCAGAACCGCCCTTCCTCAAGAGACAGACAGTTCCATGGCTCCAGTGATCTTAACCATTTTGGGAGGAAGGAAGATGTCCCACTTGTAAATGGTCCTCCAAAATACAAAACCCACGGGAACTGCCCTTCTTCATGAGACAGACAGCACCATGTCTCCAGCAATCTAGCCATTTTGGGAGAAAGGAAGATGTTCCACTGCTAACTGAGCCTCCAGCATAAAAAACCCTTGAGAACAGACCTTCTTCAAGAGACAGACAACTCCAGGGCTCTTGCAATCTGGACATTTTGGGAGAAAAGAAGATGTTCCACTGCTAACTGGGCCTCCGGCATACAAAACCCAAGTGGCAGGAAGACCCTTTTCAAGTCTCCAGTCTCTATCAGTCTTTGTCTCTCTCTACTTCTGTCTATGTCCTCTCTCTCTCTTTCTCTATCACTCTCTCTCTGTCTTTTTTTAAATTTTTTCTTTTTAAAATTTTTTAAGGTAAGGCGTTTTACCGGGCCCTTTGCCCCCTCCTAGGCCATTATCTTGTTAATAATCCCCTCTCCTCCTCCCAGAACAGCCCTTCTTCAAGAGACAGACAGCTCAATGGCTCCTGCGATCTAGCCATTTTGGGAGACAGGAAGATGTCCCCCTGCTAACGGGGCCTCCAGCATACAAAACCCGTTTGAACATCTTTTCATCAAGAGACAGAAAGCTCCACGGCTCCTGTGATCTAGCCATTCTTGGAGAAAGGAAGATGTCCCACTGCTAACTGGGCCTCCAGCATACAAAACCCGTGTGAACAGCCCTTCTTCAAGAGACAGAAAGCACCTTGACTCCTGCGATCTAGCCATTTTTGGAGAAAGGAAGATGTCCCACTGCTAACTGGGCCTCCAGCATACAAAACCCGTGTGAACAGCCCTTCTTCAAGAGACAGAAAGCACCTTGACTCCTGCGATCTAGCCATTTTTGGAGAAAGGAAGATGTCCCACTGCTAACTGGGCCTCCAGCATACCAAACCCACGTGAACAGCCCTTCTTCAATTGTCAGACAGCTCCATGGCTCCTGCAATCCAGACATTTTGGGAGAAAGGAAGATATCCCACTGCTAACTTGGCCTCCAGCTTAAAAAACCCATGTGAACAGCCCTTCTTCAAGAGACAGACAGCTCCATGGCTCCTGCGATCTAGCAATTTTGGAAGAAAGGATGATGTCCCACTGCTAATTGGTCCTCCATATTACAAAACCTGTGTGAAAAGCCCTTCTTCAAAAGACAGACAGCTCCATGGCTCCTGCCATCTACCCATTTTGGGAGAAAGGAAGATGTCCCACTGCTACCTGGGCCTCCAAAATACAAAACCCATGTGAACAGCCCTTCTTCAAGAGACAGACAGCACTTTGCTCCTGCGATCTAGCCACTTTGGGAGCAAGATGTCCCACTGCAAACTGGGCCTCAAGCATACAAAACCCAGGTGAACAGCCCTTCTTCAAGAGACAGACAGCTCCATGGCTCCAGCAATCTTAGCCATTTTGGGAGAATGAAAAATGTCCCACTGCTAACTGGTCCTCCAGCATATAAAACCCTTGTGAACAGCCCTTCTTCAAGAGACAGGCAGCTCCATGGATTCAGGAATCTTGCCATTTTGGGAGACAGGAAGATGTACCACTCTTAACTGAGTCTCAAGCATACAAAACCCGCATGAACATCCCTTCTTCAAAAGACAGACAGCTCTATGACTCCTGCGATCTAGCCATTTTGGGATAAAGGAAGATGTCCCACTGCTAACTGGGCCTCCAGCATAAAAAACCCGCCTGACCAGCCCTTCTCCAAGAGACAGACAGCTCCATGGCTCCTGTGATCTAGTCATTTTGGGAGAAAGGAAGATGTCCCACTGCTAACTGGGCCTCCAGCATAGAAAACCCGCATGAACTGCCCTTCTTCTAGAGACAGAAAGCTCCATGGCTCCTGCGATCTAGCCATTTTGTGAGAAAGGAAGATGTCCAACTGCTACCTGGGTCTCCAGCATAAAAAATTCATGTGAACAGCCCTTCCTCAAGAAACAGACAGCTTCATGGCTCCTGTGATCTAGCCATTTTGGGAGAAAGGAATATGGCCCCCTGCTAACTGGGCCACCAGCTTAAAAAACTAGTGTGAACAGCCCTTCTTCAAGAGACAGACAGCTCCATGGCTCCTGTGATCTAGCCATTTTGGGAGAAAGGAAGATGTCCCACTGCTAACTGGGCCTCCAGCATACAAAATCCACATGAACAGCCATTCTTCAAGAGACAGACAGCTCCATGGCTCCTGCGATGTAATTTTGGAAGAAAGGAAGATGTCCCACTACTCACGGGGCCTCCAGCATACAAAACCCGTGTGAACAGCCCTTCTTCAATTGTCAGACAGCTCCATGGCTCCTGCGATCTAGCCATTTTGGGAGAAAGGAAGATGTCCCACTGCTAATTGGTCCTCCAGCTTACAAAACCCGTGTGAACAGCCCTTCTTCAAGAGACATACAGCTCCATGGCTCCTGCGATCTAGCCATTTTGGGAGAAAGGAAGATGTCCTACTGCTAATTGGTCCTCCAGCTTACAAAACCCGTGTGAACAGCCCTTCTTCAAGAGACATACAGCTCCATGGCTCCTGCGATCTAGCCATTTTGGGAGAAAGGAAGATGTCCCACTGCTAACTGGGCCTCCAGCATACAAAACCCGTGTGAACAGCCCTTCTTGAAGAGACATACAGCTCCATGGCTCCTGTGAGCTAGCCATTTTGGGAGAAAGGAAGATGTCTCACTACTCACTGGGCCTCCAGCATACAAAACCTGTGTGAACAGCCCTTCTTCAAGAGACAGACAGCTCCATGGCTCCTGCAATCTAGCTATTTTGGGAGAAAGGAAGATGTTCCACTGCTAACTGGGCCTCCAGCATACAAAACCTGTGTGAACAGCCCTTCTTGAAGAAACAGACAGCTCCATGTCTCCTGCGATCTAGCCATTTCGCGTGGCACGCTTGCGCGCCTTGCGATTTTCTCATTTTTGTGTTTTATTGAAATTTTTTGAATATTAATTTTTCTTTTACTTTTTTATATCTATTTATAAGTTTTTCTCTTCTTTTTCTCTGTTTCTTGTCTGGGTTTTTGCTGTTGTTGTTATTGTTTTCCTCTCGCTGCTTCCTTTTCTTCACACTCCTCAACCCTCAGATTGAACTTCCAAGTTTGGGAAGAAACCCAACATCCACCAGATGACTAGAAATCGCTGCAGGACCACAAGAAATATGGGGAAGCAGGAAAATGCCTCTCCCACAAGGGAAACGGATAGCTCCTCTTCTTCCCCACACAGTTCAATGAAAATTATGGAAATGTCTGATAAAGAATTCAGAACATTCATAATGGCAACGCTAACAGAGATGGAAGAGAAGAGAGACAAGGAACTGCTGAAGAGGAAGGAGAAAGGAGTTGAAGAGTTCTAGGAGGTGAGGAAATTCATGCAAGATCTAAGAGAGGAATTTCACACTTTACAAAAGAATCAGATGGAACTGTTAGAGATGAAGGCTATAATACAAGGAGTCAAAAATCTCCCTTGAATGTATTTAAAGCAGACCAGATCATACAGAAAATAAATCTCTAATGTAGAAGAGAAAATGGCTGGCCTAGAAAAATCCACCATGAAGACTGAGAAAATGGCCCCAAAATTCGAGAATTATTTATGAGAATTACTAGATACAATTAAACGTCCAAACATCCGGATAATAGGCATCCCAGAGGGTGAAGAGACTCATAAGGGCATTGATAATCTATTCCATGAAATCCTGCAAGAAAACTTTCCAAACCTGGAGAGGCACTCAAAGACTCAGTCCCAAGAAATACAGAGGACCCCAAATAGAATCAACCCAAGAAGATCTTCTCCAAGACACATTATAGCCAGATTGACCAAAACCACAGACAAAGACAAGATACTAAGACTGGCAAGAGAAAAAAGGCAAGTTACCTACAAAGGGTATCCCATCAGACTAATGGCCAACCTCTCATCGGAAACAATGCGAGCGAGGAGAGAATGGGAAAATATATTCAAAGTATTAAGGGTAAAGCAATTTCAACCAAGAATTCTGTACCCAGCAAGGTTATCGTTCATTTGGGAAGAAAAAACACGAACTTTCCCAGATAAACAAAACCTGAAAGAATTTACCAGCACCAGACCAGAACTCCAAGAAGTTCTTAAGGGAGTGCTATGTCAGTAAAATTAAATGCAGACACACAGAAATAAGAGTTCAAAAACTAAGAAAATGTGCAACTTAATTGTGGGGACAATGCTTGGAGATGAATATTATATTCCAGAATTCAATCTGGAAGATCGAACCTTAACAGAAGAAAGATTAAGTACATGAGACTGAACCGATGAAACAACATTCTGTGACTTGACTAAATTATTGCTGCTTTTCTCATAAGCTTTCTTTTCCGGTTTTAAAGGATTTTTGTCCTGTCTTGAGCTGTCGATGGGTGCATGTACCTGCTATTTGAATAGAATACTAACCTGTTTCTAGGCTTTAAGCTTTAAGGAAATATCATTACCTGTTCAAAACTACTCTCCTTGAAATTACCTGCTAAAAGTAGTTAGATTACTTATGATATTGTGTGGTCAACAAAATGTTGGGGAAAAAGGAATGGAAGACAACTGTATATAGCAGAGATAGTGTAATAAGAGAGTGGGAAAGGGCAGCGGGTCAAACATGGGGTAAAAAACATATATATACGTATACATATGTATGAAAGTAGAAATGGAATATTATTGATGATAGCATGCATGATTAAGCCACTATGCAGTTTATTCTAGATGGGAAACCACATTTAGTACGTTGTGATGATGCTCAGGGAATGAATGTTAAGTAATTAAAAAAAAATGTTGCAGGAGAAAAAAAAAACGGTAAAACTGTTCGTATCAATTTTTTAAAAAATGCATATTTGATGACTGCAGTAAGCTATATAGCCCCAGCTGGGTACTACTTTATAATATGTTCATTCTACTCACTGGGGTTTATGCCTAAAGTCAGACTTGGGTTCATGCTGTGCTAGCTATTGGATATATTTAGACTAATTAAGTTCATTAGCAAATCAATTAAATGGGGGGGGTAAAGGCATAGCAAGCAACCATGGATACCAGAGACAATGTGGGAGGAGGGTGGGACATGGCAGAGGGTGAGGGATAAGGAATCAAGGATGGCAAAACAAAAAACAAAGTATACAAGACATAAGAATTGGAAAATTATTTGCTGAAAACATGTATGTTGATGTGCTTGATTGAGCCAATACACAGTGTATTTTGGATGGAAAGTTCATTTTTATGCTGTAATGATGTATAGTGAATTAATGTAAAAAATAAATTTATAGAGAAAAAAAAAATCTCATGCCGGGCACGTGTGCATGTGTGCCCAAGATCCTGAGAGGAGAATGGAGGAGAAGGGATTGTGGCGTGGCCATCCCCCCTGGGGGTGATTTCTCGCTTTCTGTCTCTCTCTGTCTGTCTGGCGAACGCACGCGCCCTATAGCAAAAAACCTCTCCAAAAAAAAAAAAAAAAAAAAAAAAAAAAAGGATGATTATAATTAAGGGGTTATAACAAGTGGTCTGGGAGCACTCAGGACAGCCCATGAATGTTTTTTGAGGGAAATATATCCTTAATTTTCTGCTGTGTATAGATTAGTCAGGTACTGAAATAACCCAAACAGGGTCATTGATTCCTCAAGCTTCAATTGTGCACAGAGTAGTCAGCCTCTGGAGTGACTACAGCAGGACTATTGATCCCTTGTCTCTGAAATATTATCTGGAGGGGCCATCCTAGCTTATTTTTATGGACCAAGGCCCTGGTGAGTCTGTGGAGGCAGTCCTCTTGGCTTCAGTGTGACAGATGCAAGGGAACTTAACAGAGGTAGGAGTAACCAGTACAACAATGTGAGGCTCCATCCAGAGAAGCTGGAGGGGCTCCTCTATTTTAGTTGTTTTACTGTATACAGCATATAAGTTTATTTTTTTAAATTATCTTATTTGAACAGACAAGTTCAATTACAAACATTTACTCCATTTACATTTATCTAATTTTTTTTTAGCTTTTAAATATTTTTATTTTATGATTTTATATATTTTTTTTTATTTTACTTTTTTTTTATTATCATCATATTCTTCTTTATATTACATTGAATTACATATAACTTTACATTGTATTACATTACTTTTTCAAAAGGGAATGCCATGCAAGTCAGTCAGTACAGAGACATTAATCTCCCCGCTTCAACATTCAATATCTTTTCTATGTTTTCCCCAATCATTATTATTATTCTAATTATTTTTTAAGACAGTCCATCGCTATTTCTCATGTTGCTTGTACAAATACTTTGCCCATCATGAAATACTTCTCAGACAAATCCAGTTGAGAATACTATACATGTCAACATCAACAGTTAATAAGCCATATCTGTTTCTCACTAATGTCCTACCTCTCTATTGTTCATTTGTTATCTTTCTCTATCCTCTTCTCTTCACTTCCCCCATTCCACACTGTCCTATTCTCATTAAATACCTTCACTGCTTTTATGTCCTCCAATTTTTTTTCACTATCATAGAATGCTGATAGTCGGTATATATTGAGTGGATACATACAATATCTTTCTTTCATATCCTGGCTTACTTCACTCAGCAATATATCCTCCGTATCTGACCACTTTCTATCAAATTCCAGGGCCTTGTTATTTTTTATGGCTGAGTAGTATTCCATAGAGTATATATACCACACTTTTCCAATCCATTCATGAGTTTGTGGACATTTAGGTTGGTTCCATGTCTTGGCAATTGTGAATAATGCTGCAATAAACATTGATGTGCAAGCACTTTTCTGACTGAGCGTTCTCCTGTCTTTTGGGTAAATACCCAGAAGTGGGATTACTGGATCGAATGGTAGTTCTATTTGTAGATCTTTGAGGAACCTCCATATTGTTCTCCACAGTGGTTGAACTAGTTTACATTCCCACCAACAGTGTAGGAGGGTTCCCTTTTCACCACATCCCCGCCAACACTTATCACTTTTTATATTCTTAATCTTTGCCATTCTGACAGGGGTTAGGTGGTATCTCATTGTAGTTTTTATCTGCATCTCCCTTATGATGAGGGATGTTGAGCATTTCCTCATATGCTTTTTGGCTATTCGTATGTCTTCCTTAGAGAGACTTTTGTTCAGCTCATTTTCCCACCTTTTAATTGGGTTAATCATTTTTTTTCGCATAAGGCACTTGAGTTCCCTATGTATTCTGGTTATCAGTCCCTTGTCTGAGGCATATTTAACAAAAATATTTTCCCATTCTGAGGGTTGTCGGTTCACACTTGTTACTGTGTCCTTTGCTGTGCAGAAACTTCTTAGTCTAATATAGTCCCACTTGTCTATTTTAGGGATTATTGCCTGTGCCTTGGGAGTCTTACTTAAGAAGTCTTTGCCTACTCCAATGTCCCCCAGAGTTTCCCCAGCATTTTCCACCAGTAGTTTTATTGTTTGAGGTTTTAGGTTAAGATCTTTGATCCATTTTGAGTTGACTGTTGTTAGTGGTGAAAGATGGGGGTTCAGTTTCATCTTTCTGCAGGTGGATACCCAGTTTTTCCAGCACCATTTACTAAAGATGTTTTCCTTTTCCCAATGGATTGACTGATATCCTTTGTCAAAGATCAGTTGGCTGTAAGCTTTGGGGGTTATTTCTGGGGTCTCTATTCTCTTCCATTGGTCCACATGTCTGTTTTTATGCCAATACCATGCTGTTTTGATGACCACAGCTTTATAGTATATTTTGGGATCAGGGAGTGATATGCCTCCTACTCCATTCTTCTTGCGCAGGATTGCTTTTGCAATACGAGGTCTTTTATGGTTCCAGACAAATTCTATGATTGCCTTTTCTAGATCTCTGAAGAATATCTCTGGTATTTCGATTGGAATTGCATTAAACATGTAGATTAATTTGGGTAGAATTGCCATTTTGATTATGTTAATTCTTCCAATCCAGGAGCATGGGATATCCTTCCACTTTTTTATGTCACTTTCAATGTCTCTTTTAAGATTTTCGTAGTTTTCTTTATAAAGATCTTTGACTTTCTTAGTTAGGTTTATCCCTAGGTATCTTATACACCTTGTGGCTACGGTGAAAGGGATTCCTTTCTTCAGCTCTGCTTCGTTCAACTTGTTGTTCATAAATAGAAATGCTATAGATTTTTGGATATTGATTTTGTATCCTGCCACTTTACTGTATTCACTTATTACTTCAAGCAGTTTTTTCATGGATACCTTTGGGTCTTCTAAGTATACCATCATGTCATCTGCAAATAAAGATATTTTCAATTCTTCTTTGCCTATTCGAATGCCTTTAATATTGTTCTCTTCTCTGATTGCAATAGCTAAGACTTCCAGTACTATATTAAAGAGCAGTGGAGAAAGTGGGCAGCCCTGCCTAGTACCTGTTTTCAGAGGAAAAGCTTTCAGCTTTTCCCCATTCAGTATAATGTTAGCTGTAGGTTTTTCATAGATGGCTTTTATTGTGTTGAGAAATGACCCTTCTATACCAATCTTACTGAGAGTCTTAATCATAAAAGGGTGCTGTATTTTATCAAATGCTTTCTCCGCATCAATTGAGATGATCATATGGTTTTTATCTTTCTTTCTGTTAATGTGGTGTATTACATTTATGGTCTTGCGTATATTGAACCATCCTTGCATCCCTGGTATAAAGCCTACCTGATTGTGATGAATGATCTTTGTTATATGTTGTTGGATACGATTTGCGAGTATTTTGTTGAGAATTTTCGCATCTATATTCATCAATGATATTGGTCTGTAGTTTTCCTTTTTTGTCATATCCTTATCTGTTTTGGGGATGAGGATGATGGAGGCTTCATAAAATGAATTTGGAAGGTTTCCTTCCTTTTGAATCTTTAGAAATAATTTTAGTAGGATAGGGGTTAACTCTTCCTTAAAAGTTTTGTAGAATTCACAAGTGAAGCCATCTGGGCCTGGGCTTTTCTTTGTTGGGAGGTTATTTATTACTGATTCAATCTCCTGGCTTGTTATAGGTCTATTCAGGTTCTCTATGTCTTCCTGATCCAATCTTGGTAGATTATATGCATCCAGGAGTTTGTCCATCTCCTCCAGGTTATCTTGTTTGTTGGCGTAAAGTTGCTCATAGTATCCTCTAATGATATTTTGTATTTCTGCTATGTCTGTGGTAATATTGCCTGTTTCATCACATATTTGATTAATCTGGTTTCTTTCTTTCTTCTTCTTAATCAGTCTAGCCAATGGTGTGTCGATCTTGTTAATCTTTTCAAAGAACCAGCTTTTGCTTTCATTTATTTTCTGTATGGTTCGTTTATTTTCTATTTCATTTATTTCTGCTCGAACCTTTATTATTTCTTTTCGCCTGGCATTTAGGGGATTTGTTTGTTGTTGTTTTTCCAATTCTCTGAGGCATGATGATAAGTTATCTAGTTGCCATCTTTCTGTCCTTTTCTTATGTGCACTAATTGCTATGAATTTTCCTCTTATGACTGCTTTTGCTGTGTCCCATAGATTCTGGACACTTGTGTACTCATTATCATTAGTTTCCATAAATTTTTTAATTTCAGCCTTAATTTCTTCAGTAGTGAAGAAGTCATTCAGAAGTAGGTTGTTCAGTTTCCATGTGTTCGTGTATTTTCGGGGTTGTGTCTTGAAATTAATCTTGAGTTTAATTCCATCATGGTCAGAGAAGATGCTGGGTACAGTTTCTATGCCTTTGAATCTATAAAGGCTTGATTTGTGTCCTAATATATGATCTATCTTTGAAAAGGTTCCATGTCGGGGTGAGAAAAATGTATATGTTGTGGATGTAGGGTGGAAAGTTCTATAGATATCTGTCAAGCCCATTCCATTTATAGTATCATTTAAGTCCTGTATCTCTCTATTTATTTTCTGTCTAGAAGACCTGTCTATAGGAGATAATGGGGTGTTGAGATCTCCAACAATTATAGTATTTCTCCCTATCTCTCCTTTTAGCTCCAACAGTCTTTCCTTCACATATTTAGGCGCACCTGAGTTGGGTGCATAGATATTTATAAGGGTTATGTCTTCTTGCTGGATTACCCCATTTACTATTATATAATGCCCTTCTTTGTCTCTTCTTACAGTCTTTGTCTTGAAATCTATTTTGTCTGAGATCAATATCGCTACTCCAGCCTTTTTTCGATTTCCATTTGCATGGAATATCTTTTTCCAGCCCTTGACTTTTAGTCTATGTATGTCTTTATCCATAAGGTGAGTTTCTTGTAGGCAACAGATAGAGGGTTTCTGTTTTCTTATCCAGTCAGCCAGTCTATGTCTCTTTACTGGAGAATTTAATCCATTGACATTCAATGTAATTATCGATATTTCCGTACCTGATCCTATCATTAAGTGAGCCATTTTCTTGGTTGCTCTTTGTTCTCGTATAACTGTCTCTGATTTTTTAGTTTTCCTGGTATAATACTCCCTTCAGAACCTCTTGAAGAGCTGGTCTGGAGTTGGTAAATTCCTTCAAATTTTGTTTATTCGAGAATGTTTTTATCTTTTTTTCCCATATGAAAGATACTTTTGCCGGGTATAATATTCTTGGTTGAAATTGTTTTTCACTCAACACTTTTACTATGCTTCCCCATTCTTTCCTTTCTTGCATTGTTTCCGCCGAAAGATCCGATGTTAGCCTGATGGGGTGACCTTTGTAAGTAACCTGGCGTTTCCCTCTTGCCAACTTTAGTATCTTGTCTTTGTCTGTTGTTTTTGCCAGTCTGGCTATAATGTGCCTTGGAGAGGATCTTCTTGGGTTGATTCTACCTGGGGTCCTATGTATTTCCTGGGTCTGGATATTTGAGTGCCTTTCTAGATTTGGAAAGTTTTCTTCCAGGATCTTATGGAATAAATTATCTAGGCCCTTATTATTTTCTTCCTCTTCTGGAATACCTATTATCCGGATGTTGGGGCGCTTGATAGTATCCAGTATTCCTCGTATATTATCCTCATTTTTCATGGTTGTTTTCTCAGTCTTCTTGATGCTTTTTTCTAGGTCAGATGTTTTGTCTTCTACGTTAGATATTCGATCTTCTGCCTGGTCTAACCTACTTTTAATACTTTCAAGGGAGGTTTTGATTTCCTGTATCACATTCTTCATTCCTAGAAGTTCCATCTGGTTCTTGTTTAAGGTATCCATTTCTTCTTTCAAGTCATTGAAGGACTTCCTCATCTCCTGGAGCTCCTTGTCTCTTTTCTCTTCCATCTCAGTTAGTTTGGTCACTACAAATAATCTGAATTCCTTATCAGACATGTCCACGACGTCCATTGTATTGACTGTGGGTGATGTAGGCTTGATGATTTCCCTTGAGGGAGAGGCCTTTTGTTGGTTGCTCATATTTCTGGAGCCTCTGCGATTGTTCTTAGTCATTAGGTATTCTATATGTTTCTTCCTAACTGATTGTTAATAGTTGTACAGGCTTAGAAAATTGATGATTTCCCTTATGGTTGGCCTACCTGTTGCTCACAATTACCATTAACTGTTGCCACTACCCTGGATGGCCCAAAGTCCTCACTGTCTCTAAGGACAGGTGAGTCTACAATTGACTGAATAAGCAACACCCCAAGAGCAAAGAAAAACAAACTGAAAAAAGGAAATCGCGCGGCGCGCAAGCGCGCAGCGCGCTATTCAAATCACCAGAATTCAGAGTCCAAAGGCTAGTGGGAAAGTGTCAGAAGATGAGTGACAGGACCAGGTTGGTCAGGTCTGGAGCCTGAGTCCGCCTGGTGCCCGGAACTGCTGGCCGGCTCGATCCGGATTGCGGGTGGGGTGGGGTGGGAGTTCGCCTTAAAGTCCCAGACAACCAACCTGGGGTCCAAGGAGGAGAAACGGTGGGGATGCGTGGAGATTCGGAAAGGTCGGGCCTGCAGCCTCAGTCCGCCTGGTGCCCGGAACTGCTGGCTGGCTCGATCCGGGTTGCGGGTGGGGTGGGGTGGGAGTTCGCCTTAAAGTCCCAGACAACCAACCTGGGGTCCAAGGAGGAGAAACGGTGGGGATGCGTGGAGATTCGGAAAGGTCGGGCCTGCAGCCTCAGTCCGCCTGGTGCCCGGAACTGCTGGCCGGCTCGATCCGGGTTGCGGGTGGGGTGGGGTGGGAGTTCGTCTTAAAGTCCCAGACAACCAACCTGGGGTCCAAGGAGGAGAAACGGTGGGGATGCGTGGAGATTCGGAAAGGTCGGGCCTGCAGCCTCAGTCCGCCTGGTGCCCGGAACTGCTGGCCGGCTCGATCCGGATTGCGGGTGGGGTGGGGTGGGAGTTCGCCTTAAAGTCCCAGACAACCAACCTGGGGTCCAAGGAGGAGAAACGGTGGGGATGCGTGGAGATTCGGAAAGGTCGGGCCTGCAGCCTCAGTCCGCCTGGTGCCCGGAACTGCTCTGTGATTTTATATTAAAGATAGGTTTTTGATACATATTTTTCTATAACAAAGGCTTTCTTTTTTTTAATTAATTAATTCATTTATTTTTGTATATACTTTCAATCATATTGTTTGGCTTACAATGAGACCATTTCGATATGTGAACATTTCTCCCCAGACCCGTTGATCGAAATATCTTCAACAGATAACACCACACCTCCCCATCCCGTCAATGCTCTACCTCTGTATCCCTTCTCCAAATGTCTTTCGTTGGGCCCCACTCCTCCACATACACCTCATCTGACATTCACACCCATCTCTTGTGTTTGTTCAACTGTTAGTCAATCAGTTTCAGACATAGAATGCAGACAAACGGTATATGTTAAGTGGGGACATACAATGTCTCTCCTTCATAGCCTGGCTTGCCTCACTCAGCAGTACATCTTCCATATTCTTCCACTTTCTGTCAAAAGCCAGGGCTCTGTTGGTTTTTATGGCTAAGTAGTATTCCATAGAGTATATGTGCCACAGTTTTTCAATCCATTCCTCCATACGGGGGCATCTGGGTTGGTTCCATGACTTAGCAATTGTGAATAGTGCCGCAATAAACATCGATGTGCAAGCACTTTTCCAATGAAGAATTCTTCTGTCCTTTGGGTAGATACCGAGGAGTGGGATCTCTGGATCATATGGCAGATCTATCTGTAGATTTTTGAGGAATCTCCAAATTATTCTCCACAGTGGTTGGACCAATCTACATTCCCACCAGCAGTGTAAAAGAGTTCCCCTTTCACCACACCCCCGCCAACACTTATCATTTTTTGTTTTTTTAATATTAGACAATCTGACTGGGGTTAGGTGGTACCTCATTGTTGTTTTTATCTGCATTTCCCTTACGATGAGGGAGGTTGAACATTTTTTCATATGCCTTTTGGCCATTCATATGTCATCTTTAGAGAGTGTTTTCTTCATCTCCTTCTCCCATCTTTTAATAGCGTGGATCATCTTTTTTCCAAACACCTTTTTTAGTTCCTTGTGTATTCTGGTTATCAGTCCCTTATCTGATGAAACATTTACAAAAATATTTTCCCATTCTGAGGGCTGTCGATTCACACTAACTACTGTGTCTTTGGCCATGCATAAACTTCTTAGTCTGATGTAATCCCACTTGTCTATTTTGTGGACGATGGACTCTGCTTTGAGGGTCTTCTTTAGGAAGTCTTTCCCTACCCCAATGTCTCCCAGAGTTTCCCCAGCATTCTCCAGGAGCAGCTTTATAGTTTGAGGTCTTAGATTTAGATCCTTGATCCACCTTGACTTGATTCTTGTCAAAGGGGAGAGGTAGGGGTTCAGATTCATCTTTCTGCAAGTGGAAGTCCAGTTTCTCCAGCACCACTTGCTGAAGAGGCTTTCATTTTCCCACTGGATTGACTGGTACCCCTTGTCAAAGATCAGTTGACTGTATGTTTGGGCACTTATTTCTGGGGACTCTATTCTGTTCCATTGGTCCACATGTCTGTTTCTGTGCCAATACCATGCTGTCTTTATTACCACAGCTTTGTAATATATTTTTGGATCGGGGATTGAGATGCCACCCACTCCATTCTTCTTGTGTAGAAGTGCTTTGGCAATACGGGGTCTTTTATGATTCCAGACAAATTTTAAGATTGTCTTTTCTAGATCTGTGAAGAATGTGTCTGGTACTTTGATTGGCATTGCATTAAATAGGTAGATTAATTTGGGTAGAATTGCCATTTTGATTATATTAACTCTTCTAATCCATGAACATGGGATGTCCTTCCATCTTTTTGTGTCATTTTCAATTTCTTTTTTTACCTTCTCATAGTTTTCCTTGTGGAGGTCTTTAACTTCTTTGGTTAGATTTATTCCTAAATATCTTATACTTTTAGTGGCTATGGTAAACGGAATAAGTTTTTTCAGTTCTATCTCAGTCTGCCTGTTATTCGTATATACATTTATCTAATTTTCGTCTAACCATTGTTTTAAGTTATTTTTGAAAATAAGGCTATTTATTTAAGATGTTTCTCTTCAAAAAAAAATAATAAGTAATACCAGGCTAGCTTTACATTAGCTAGTCTTATTTTATTTAGACACTGAATTGCCAGACAGAATATATTGCCCAGTGTTTTTCAAGTTTTCTGTACTGTAGGCATCTATGGGACACCCAGAATGACCATGAAGAGTTGTGCTTAGTGTCAAAAGGCATGTCCTAGAGTTTGCAGTTGGCAGGACAGTTTTAGCTTGCCTATCTGTCAAGATAGGTAAGTCACTGATAAGAAAACATTTTATGAGGACCAGCAGTTAGCGTAATGGCTATGTCACTGGACTCCCATGTAGTCGACCGTGGTTCGCGTCCTGGACCTGGTGGCTTAAAATTCACACCAGGCGCATGTGCGTGTGTGCCCAAGATCCCAAGAGGAGAACTGAGGAGAAGGGATTGCAGCGTGGCCATCACCCCTGGCGGGTGATTTCTCTCTTTCTGTCTCTATCTCCCTCTGTCTGGTGAGCGCACAAGCCCTATAGCAAAAACCTCTCCAAAAAAAAAAAAAAAAAAGAGTCTCCTTTTAGCTTAAAAATGACAGAAGGGCATTCAAACAGAATTTTAAATAGAGAGTAGTTGGACCATCCAGAACTGCAATGAACCTGATTATGATGATAATAAAAATTTAAAAAATTAAAAATAAAAATATAATAATAAAAAAAAAGAAAGTGAGCTTAAGATAACACATCCAACTATTCTGTTACTGATCCCTGGCATAATTTAGCTAGGGTGTTTTTAATGGCCTAATTTATGCACTAAGCTTTTCTTGAATCTTGGGGTATGTAGGCTATATAAAGTTTTTACTTGACTTCTAAAATCTTAGCCAGTGTCTGTGTGATTTTAGAGACAAAGATAGACCCACTGTCTGACTTTATGGTTAACAGTAACCTGTACTAAGAGGTAATTTCTGGAGCAAACTTTTGGCTTCTTCTGGGACCTTTTCTCCTCTGGTAGGGAATACCTCAACCCAGCCAAATATGTGCAGACTAGAACCAACAGATATGTTTAGCCTTTGCATGGATTGACTAAGTAAAGTCCATTTCTAGGCCCTCATGCAGGAAAGTTTCTATAGTCTGGACTCCAGGGACCTGGCTTGACCTCTGCTGGGTAATGTTGCTGGTACATGCTACATATTTGCTGCTGACATGCTTTTACAAGGTAAAAGGCTCTAGCAACAATAGGACACTAGTTGCTGGCATAGATATTTCCCCTCCAGTTAGGTCTCATAATTTCCTCTCTTGCCACATGGCCAGTCAAACCATTTATTACTATTTTCTCTAGTTTTTTTATGAGTACACTTCTAGAAAAAAATAAAGTTATACATGAACACACACACACAAAGAAACAACCTTAACCTCTGATTTTGACAGAAATGAATCTTAGTCACTTTAAGGGTTACCTCAGAGTTGTCCAGGGATATTGTCAGATTTTACTGGGGCTCCAGGCCCCATCAATCCTCAACTTCAAAGGCCCACATGGACTTTAGAAGTCCCAAGCTCCCTTTCAGAGGTCAGTGTATTTTTCTAGTGACCAACTCTGTACTGGAGACAAGACCCCAGTGGGGGATATGAGGATGTCTGTCATGGACATTATTCTATACCTGAGATAACCACATTAGAAACAGAGTTTCTTCCAAGGAAGAGGCTCTGATCTGGGCTCTTTCCAGATCCTGCCCTCAAAGAAGTTTCCAGCTTTCAAAATTACTGAGTGACTACTGGGTGCTATTAAAGTGAGAGTTAATAAATAAAAGGCTAAGGTGCCTTGACAATTTTGTTATACCACTTCTCTGAATTATTTGGGAACTTTTCTATACTTGTTCTGAATTGTGATAAATCATACACTGAGAAGAGAGCCTAACTTCCAGTAGATCCTGCAAGGACTGGCTGCGTACTGCCATGAGGAAGTTCATTTTACAGGTTTTTACAAGGCATTGGCCTTACTGACTATACAAAGGGCCTAGCTAAAGAATACAGTCTTAATCTAAATTCTTATTTTTCTAGCTAGACCTTTTTATGATTTAACAAAGGGGAGAGTCCAGTGGGGAAGATATCTAATTAAATAATAACAGAAAGAATACAAGAAGGCAGGGAGGGAGAAGTCAGCCAGGAGCTCTAAACCTAACCTGTCCCACTCCATTACTTGAAACTCCAACCTTATTAAGTTTTTGGACTGGAGTTTTCAAGCTTTTTGTCCCTGATTTTGGCCCAGTTTTTATTAACTGCCCATGTTTATCTTTTCCTCCCCACCTTAGAAAAATTGATATTTTCCAGAGGAGCTATTAAACTTATAGAAATAGAATTACATACGTTCATATTGATTATAATTTATTTTTGGCAACCCTAAATTTTAGCACACACCAGTAGCTTATGAACATTTACAAACAAGTAGCAATAACAATAAAATTTACTTAACAATGCATAACTAAATAATCTTACTAATAAACTCACCCAATATTTTTTCTTATAAAATCTAAAGACCAATAATAGGAATAATTAAAGCATGTTAACTTAATAATAACTATAAAGAGAACTCAGGGAAAACCAGGCAGCAATACTCCATGAGTCCATGCTTAACATGGGATTTATAGCCCTTTATACCAATTTTATTTTTATTAATTTATGTGTATTGCATTGACTACTTAGTATGCAATTCTATCAAATCTTTCCCTGATTTCAGTTAATTTTGGCTTATGAGTTTAGAAAACCATGAATTTTTCATAAAAATTTTTATTCAGCTAAATGATTAGATTTTTAGAAACCTGTACTTGTAAGAATACATCCTCTTTTCATTATCTCTGTGAATTTCCTTAAGGACATAACATTAGGATTATAGCCACTTGAAAAAAGCTTATAGAAATGCATTGAACAAAGCAATTACCCATGGACAATAAGAACTGAACCAACAATAGTTATTGCTCTGACAGAAATTTACAACTGAAAAAGAAAAATATATATATATATATTTGTGTGTGTGTGTATAATATCCTACCTATACATTTTAAAACATATATATATATATACACACACATATATATATATATATATATATATATATATATATATACACACATATATATATACACTAGCTATTTCATTAAACTAACCATATTAAGATAAATATGATGTTAGCTAATTAATAAAACCCTGAAAAATATGTTGGAAATTGTGAAAATTTTCTTATTAAATTTTTTTGAAGCCAGCTTATTTAATAAAATTATATAAATATAAAAAGCATATAAGCTAATTTGTATGATAATTCTTTCTACAAACCAAATTGAATAAAATTTTGAAGGCCCTTTTCACACAAACATACAACATATAGTACATAACATAACATATTGGAAGTATGCATACACACATACATCAGGATTATAAGAACCAATTTACCTGGGGTTACTTTGACACAAATACTCTCCAGATAGACCCCCTTATTTTTAAAAATTTTAATTATACCTTTTTTTGTCTACACCATTAGAGTTGTCACAACACAAATATTCCTGATATCACCATTTTTTATAAGTGTAATATTCCCAAACGGTCCTTTCAATTAGCAGGCAGAGATGGGTATCTGAACTAAAGTTTGTAAGACTTTCTGGCCCCACTGAGTCTGGGGATATTTAGTTTCTATTTTACATACATTCACATAAGGTGAGTCCTGTTTTTGATGAAAAGGGGGCTTGACAGACAAGGGTTGACAAACAAGGTGCTGGGACAAAACAGATAAAAAATGACTTAGAAGAAAGTAATGCCAAAAGCCCGAGGACAGAAAGCTCTCTTAGACACATGACAAAATTCCTCCTCCCTGTGTGTCCCTTCTGCAATGACAGACAGACAAGGGTGGGTGCCCCCTCAGAGAGAGGACCACACAGGTGCTCACTGGCCACACACTTAATAGGGACCATAGAGTACCTCTTAGATTTGGCAAACAGATATAAACCCTCTGCTTTTACTGGGACTACAGAGAACAAGATTGTCATCCAGGTCCCAGTACCACTCTGAGCCATATGAGTCACTACAACTATCAGGTTAGAGTTCACTCATGCTCCATTGACGAAGCCATGGAGCCACAAACATAGTCATGCAGTCATTCACAATTGACTAAAAGAAATTCACTTACACTGAGAAATATTTCTAAAACTGGCAATAGAGGCATAAAAGACTCATAAGAATCCTCCTACCAGGTTCTGAAAGAGAAGGACACAGTTAAAATAACAGTAGATATCCTGAGATGTATACTGAACTTCAGCTGTGAAATTTGATTTCCTTGACCAAAAATGAAGATTTTTGGTGGACATTTTTACTCCAGATTCATTTCTAGTGGGAAAGGCACAAACCCAGGACAGGCTCATTCTGAGAGGGATACTGAACTTCAGCTGTGAAATTTCATTTCCTTTACCAAAAATAAAGATTTTCTGCTGAGACTTCTTACTCCAGATTCATTTCTAGTGGGTAAGACTACCTCTTCCTCCTTCACTCCATTTCTCTGTCTTTCTCTGTCTGTGACTCTCTGTGACTTTTAAATTTACTATTTTTTTTTTTTTTGGAGAGGTTTTTGCTATAGGGCACGTGCTCTTGCCAGACAGACAGAAAAAGACAGAGAGACAGAAAGCGAGAAATCACCCCCGGGGGGATGGCTGTACCGCAATCCCTTCTCCTCCATTCACCTCTCGGGATCTTGGGCATGCAAGCTCATGTGCCTGGCATGAGTTTAAGCCACCAGGTCTGGGACTTGAACTGTGATCGACTATGTGGGAGTCCAGTGACATATCCATTACGCTAACTGCTGGTCCCAATTTTTACTTTTTTTTTTTTTTTTACGGTAAAGTATTCTCTGGGATCTCAAGCCCCTAGTTATTTTGTTAATTGGTGCCTTTCCACATTCCATTTAGGAAAGGCAAAAACCCAGATCAGGCCCATCCTGAGATGGATACTGAACTTTAGCTGTGAAATTTGATTTCCTTAAGCAAAAATAAAAATTGTCTGCTGAGACTTCTTAAAACCCAGATCAGGCCCATCCTGAGATGGATACTGAACTTTAGCTGTGAAATTTGATTTCCTTAAGCAAAAATAAAAATTGTCTGCTGAGACTTCTTATTCTAGATTCATTTCTACAGGGTAGAGCTACCTCACACTCCCTCTTTCTATTTCTCATTGTCTATCTCTCCTGTGTCTCTCTTTGACTTTTAATTTTCATTCATTTTTATTAAGGTAAAGTATTCTCTGGGATCTCAAGCCTCTGCTTTAGTGTGTTAATTAGTGCCTTTCCACATTCCATTTAGGAAAGGCACAAACCCAGTCCAGGCCCATCTGGAGATGGATACTAAACTTCAGCTGTGGAATTTGATTTCCTTCAAAAAAAATAAGATTTTTCTGCTTAGACTTCTTAATCCAGATTCATTTAAGGTTGGTAGGGGTACCTCGGCCTTATTGTCTTTATCTCACTGTGTCTCTCTGTGACTTAATTTTTATAATTTCTTTAAGGTAAAATATTCTCTGGGATCTCAAGATCCTGCTTTATTGTGTTAACTGGTGCCTTTCCACATTTCATTTAGGAAAGTCACAGAGTCCAGGCCAGTCCTGAGATGGATACTGAACATCAGCTGTGAAATTTGAGTTCCTTGACCAAAAATGAAGATATTCTGCTGAGACTTCTTAATCTAGATTCATTTCTGGTTTATAGGGCTATCTCTGACTAGTTCTCTCCATTTCTGTCTGTCTCTCTCTTGCTGTTTCTCTCTTTCACTTTTAAATTTAAAAAATATTTTTTCAAGTAATGTATTCTCTGGGCATTCAAGACCCTACTTTATTGTTTTAATTGGTGCCTTTCCACATTCCGTTTAGGAAAACACAAACCCAGTCCAGGTGCATCCTGAGATGGACACTGAACTTCAGCTGTGAAATTTTATTTCCTTAATCAAAAATGGAAATTTTCTGCTAATACTTCTTACTCCAGATTCTTTTTAGTAGGTAGAGCTAACTCTGCCTCCTTCTCACCATTTTCCTCTGTCTGTTTCTGTCTTGCTGTCTCTTTCTTGGACTTTTAATTTTTTATTAAATTTTTTAAAGTAAAGTATTCCCTGGGCTCTCAAGTCCCTACTTTATTGTGTTAAATGGTACCTTTTCACAATCCTTTCAGATAAGGCACAAACCCAGGTCAGACCCATCCTGAGATGGATACTGAACTTCAGCTGTCAAATTTGATTTTCTTGACCATAATGAAGATTTTCTGCTGAGTCTTCTTACTCCAGATCCATTTCTAGTGGGTAGGATAACTGTTAGGTTTGATTTGGGAGCAGTGGCGAAGTCAGAGCAGCAAGGATGAAAATACCAGAGTCATGCTTTGGGCTTTAATAAAACCAGCATAATTTATTCTGTGCTCTCCAATGAGGTCTCTGAGCCTTGGTCGGGCTCAGCCTGGTCAGAGGCCAAGGGAGTCACGCCCAGGGTATGTGCTACTTGTTCTTAAAAGGCCTTTGTTCAATAGATGGTCACCATGGGTCCTTGTCTGGCCAATGAAGTTTGCTGTTTCTGTTCAACTTTGGCAGGTGCGCCAAATGCTGAAGGGCGGGAAAGTCCTTTGGTGATGGCAGACTGTTACTGAACTCAAATCAGGTCCACTCACCCAAGCGCTATAAAACCAAGCCATAGGCACATAGTGTGATGAAGGAAAGTACAGCTTTATCGCAAAGCGCAAAGCAAGGAGAGCGGGCAGCTCATGCTGAAAAGACCTGGTCTCCCCAAGATGTTCTCCACATGTGTTTTTAAGGGCAAAATTAGGGGCAGAGGTCTCAGGCACATGATTAGTTCAGTGATTGGTTCAAGAGAGCATCATCATCTTGTGGACATTCTTGATTGGTGAGGCATTAGATAATCAAATTCCTCTTCAGGTGTCTGGAACCGTTCAGCCTGGAGTCTCTGAGCTCACAACCAGCAGTTTCCAGTCTACAAAACATCTTACACATTGAAATGAAAACCTTCTTTTCTTTAAGTGAGAGTTTTAGAGGTCAAATGGCCCTCACTCATGGTCCATGTTGGTCATTATCATAACCAAAGTCTGAAGACTTACTCCTTACTCCGGGCCATTACAATGGAGATGGACTTTATATTTCAGGAACCCTAGAAAATACATTAGGGGGTTCTTGCTTGGTTTCAAGGCCAAATGCAGAAAACAGGAAAGTTCTGTCAGAGGGAATGTTTTCACCATGTTTCTTATCCCTTCCCCCAGACTTTACAATTACCTCTGCCTCCTTCTGTCCATTTCTCTCTATCTGTCTCTGTCTCACTGTGTCTCTCTGTGACTTTTAATTTTTTATTAATTGTTTTTAAGGTAAAGTATTCCCTAGGTTCTCAAAGCCCTGCTTTATTGTGTTAGTTGGTACCTTTCTGCATTCCATTTAGGAAAGGCACAAAACCAGGCCAGGCCCATTCTGAGATAGATATTGAACTTCAGGTGTGAAATTTGATTTCCTTGACCTTAAGTGAATATTTTCTGCTAAGATTTCTTACTCCAGATTCATTTCTAGTTTATAGGGCCTCCTCTGCCTCCTTCTCTCTATTTTCTGTCTGAGTCTCATTGTGTCACTTTTTGACTTTTAATTTTTTTAGAGATTTTTTGCTATAGGGTGCATGAACTCAACAGAAAGAGCAAGACAGAGAGACAGAAAATGAGCAATAACCCCCCGGGGGGATGCCACACTGCAATCCCTTCTCCTTTATTCTCCTTATCAGGATCTTGAGCACACACGCACATGAGACTGGCATGAGTTTAAGTCACCAGGCCTGGGACTTGAAGCATGGTCGACTGCATGGGAGTCCAGCAACATAGCCATTATGTCAAATGATGGTCCCAACTTTTAATTTTTTTAAGGTAATGGAATCTCTTGGCTCTCAAGCTCCTACTTTATTGTATTAAATGGCATCTTTGCACATTTCTTTTATAAAAGACACAAACCCAGCCTGGATCATCCTCAGATGGATACTGAACTTCAGCTGTGAAATTTTATTTCCTTGACCAAAATAAAGATTTTCTGTTGAGATTTATTACACCAGATTCATTTCTACTGAGTAGGGCTACCTCTGCCTACTTCTCTCCATTTCTTTCTTTCTGAGTCTGTCTCACTTTGTCTCTCTGTGAATATTAGATTTTTAATTTTTTTTAATGTAAAGTATTCTCTAGGCTCTTAAGCTCCTTCTTTATTGTGTTAATTGGTGCCTTTCCACATTTCATTAGGGAAAGGCACAAACCAGGCCAGGACCATCATGAGAGGGATACTGAACTTGAAAGGGTGCTGGCCGCCTGGCTCGGCGCGCTTTCTGTCCAGAGGATACATGACCCCCAATCAACCACAAGAGTCGGTTCTTGATGTAAAATGCAAGAGGTTTTATTTTTCCAGCCGGCTGGGGTCCAAGAAAACACCTGACTCAGCAGGCCTGAGCGAGGACCCCATTTTTAGGGTTATAGGTCTTTTTATAAGCAGGAGAAGGTATGCGGAAGTTTAACGGGTAGTTCATTTCTAGGGAGAAGAGTGGCAGTCTTGTGACACAGGTGCGTGGGTTGTCTTTCTAGTTCCTTGTCCATATTCCATTTGCTCCGTTCCTGGAGGTTTGCATAATTAAGTCTGTCGGGGCAGTTTATCACAAGGGCAGTTTATCACAAGAGCGTCCAGCAAAATCAAAGGTTAAATTTTATCTTTACAAAGCAAAAAGGAACAATTTAAATCTATTCTTACATTCCTCCATTTTGCGTTTTTTGGGAGAAGTTTTAATCATAAAACTTATGGACCCACAAGAGCATCGGGATAATTTTCTGACTGTTGGAGGGTCTGATATTGTTGTTGGAGCATGAGTACTTGAACTGCGCTTACTCGCTCATGGACGAAAGTGACTAGGCGGTTTAAAATGCAGGGCCCAAAGGTTAAGATGAGAAGGAGTATAATTAGGGGACTGAGCAAACTAGAGACAAGGGTGGTGAACCAGGGGGAACGGCTATACCAACTTTTGAACCATCCCTGCTGGGTTTCTCGGTCTTGACACCTTTTGTCTAGCCATTCTCGAAGTTTAGTCATGGAGTCTTTAATGACTCCTGAATGGTCTGCATAGAAACAGCATTGTTCATTTAAAGCAGCACATAGTCCCCCTTCTTTAAGGAATAGGAGGTCGAGTCCTCACCTGTTTTGTAATACTACTTCAGACAAGGAGGTTAGGGACTCTTGAAGTTTAGTTATAGAGTTTTCTATGGCCTGTAGATCTTTGTCTATGGCTGCACGCAGGCTTTCTGCATATTGGGGGGCCTGTATAAGTGCAGTTGTCCCAGTTCCAATGCCCGCGGCCACTCCGAGGCTTAATAATACTGCCAGGGTGGTCAACGAGACTGGGTCCCTCTTTTGTCTAAAATGTTTAAGACCGAATTGGTTTTCAAAGGTGTCAGAAGCATAATAGATGACTCTGGGGAGTACCTGTACTAGAACACAGTAGTCAGAGTTGGGGTTGAACACCGAGGAAGAGACGCAAGGGGTCAGCCCAGTAGTACAAGTCCACCAACTCCCAGGAGGGGGCACTAAGTATGTATCAGTGGAGTGGATGGTTGAAATAGTCTTATTATGCAAATGATGGCGGTCAGAGGGCACTTTGCCAAGGCAAGTGTCCTGTCCCGAGACCATTGTGAGGGTGAGCGTAGAGTTCCAACTACAGGAGTGGGGGGAGGGAGTGGTGTTATAAGTTCCTGGGAAAGCTATGCCCTCATAGTGGGGGGGGGGGGGGCTCAAGGCTAAGCACAGCCAACAGGACTTGGTAAGGCTGGGACTAGAGGAATTGAGGGCAGAGAAGACTCCCTGTACTAAATTGAGAAGTCTCTGCCCAGTACTGGGGGGGTTCGGAGTACTTGGGGTGAGGGTGGACTGAACTGTGGGGCTGGGTACTGGGGGTTTCTGAGGGATGGGGATGGCAGGTGTTTGAGGGACCTGGGGAACTCTGGATGGTGATTTTTGTTCAATCAGGACAGAATTGGGCCCCACAGGTGCAGTAGGAGGGTCTTGTATGCACAGCCTGATGGAAAAGACGATGCCGGGATCCGTCCCCGTGGCATATAGTCTAAGGCCCCACATTTTCCCGGTGAGCCAATCTTGGGTTCTTCGCTTACCCTCAGCAGTAAAGGTGACCTGAAAGGGGTTGCATCTACTAGTGAGGGTACCTTTGCAAGCATCCCGGGTGTTAGGTCCTCGCCAGGGCCCTCTAGTAACAGTTATCAGAGGATCTGGGTGTGGCGGAGTCCAAGAAATGTAGCCGATAGACACACAGTCCCAATCGTAACAGAAGAAATGTGCAGGGCCCCAACATTTGTAAGAGTTGCTACCAGGGCAGACATAAAAGTAATGATCGTAGGTGCCTGATTTAGTGCCCGGACCCACGCATCCATACTGCAGCCTGAAGGGATCCTGGATGGACTTAGTCCACAAGTCACCCACGAGGTCACAGAGATCAAATTCTAGGGTGGGAAACCAAGTCCCCAATGGGGCCGTGCGAGTGGTGATGTTAACAACGTGGTTATCACCTACACGGGAGATTACCCAAGAAAAGGACAGGGGCTTATGGGGGTTGGCACTACTTATCGCAGGCAGAGGCATCAGGAGGAGCAAGACTGCCACTGCGAATGCGGAGCTTGAGTGGGTGATACAGTTTTTCCACCTTCCAAGTGGGGTCTGGCGGAGGCGCTGGTTTAGCATGGGAGGCATTGATCCAAGAAGCGATGCCATCAACCTTTATCGTCGTTGGAGTGGTCAGCAGCACCAGGTACAGTCCCTTCCACCGAGGTTCGAGGGTGGCCGCTCTATGTCGTCGGATGAACACTGAATCTCCAACCTGGAATTGGTGAGGCACCTGGGAGTCTCCTGGCTTGTAGGCTTCTGCAAGTTGAGCCCAAGTTTCTTTTTGGACAAATTCAAGGGCTTTTAGTCTAGCATAAAGAGATTGAGAAGCTTGAGAGTGGGAACAAGAGAGGCATACATTAGTCAAAGGTGGCAGTGCCCCATATAGAATCTCGAAAGGGATTAAAGCGAAGGGGCCGGGTGTATTTCACATGCGGAACAGGGCGAAGGGAAGGAGGACTGTCCAATCTTTTATGGCAGTCTCTAAAGCCAATTTTGTCATGGCCTCTTTTAGGGTTCTATTCATTCTCTCAACCTGTCCTGAGCTTTGGGGCCTATAAGCACAATGCAATTTCCAGTCAGACCCCAGGACCCTGGCCAGTCCCTGACTAATCTGGGCAACAAAAGCGGGGCCGTTGTCAGACCCAATAACCAGTGGCACCCCAAATCTTGGGAAGATTTCTTCTAGGACTATCTTGGCAACTGTCTGAGCAGTCTCTTTTTTAGTGGGGAAGGCTTCGACCCACCCTGAGAATGTATCAACCAGAACTAGCAGATACTTGTAGCCATATTTGCCTGGTTTTATTTCAATGAAGTCTACTTCCCAGTAGCTTCCCGGACAATGTCCATGAAGCCGCTTTCCTTGTGGTGTCTTGTCTGGGTAGGCATTAACTAATTGGCAGGGTATGCATTGGTTTACTATTGTTTCGGCGAGTCTGCGCAGGTTTATGACATGGAACGAGGACTGCCGGACTGAGGTAATTAGATGTTTGGAGCCTAGGTGTGTCAACTTATGAAGCTGATTGAGGAAAGCAATTGCTTGTTCTCGAGGGAGGATAGTCTTTCCCTCGACAGTCTTACGTACCCCCTCTGGGGTCACGGAATGAGGTCCCATTTTATTTATTTCCAGTAGGTCTTGTTCGGAATATGAAAGAGTCTCATCCGAGGGACCTGAGTCGATTGCCTCATGTAGTGGTAGTATATTAAGCCCCTGGGCCGCCCGCTTAGCCTCCTGATCTGCTTGCCAGTTTCCCTCTGCTATCCAGGATTTTGCCTTTTGATGCCCGGGGCAGTGGATAATAGCTACCTTCTTAGGGAGGTGTATAGCCTCTAGCAATTCCAAGATCTGTTCTTTATGTTTGATATCTTTACCAGCTGAAGTCAGTAAGCCTCGTTGTCTATAGATAGCCCCATGGACGTGGGTGGTAGCAAAGGCATACCGGCTATCAGTGTAAATATTTATGACCTTTCCCTCTGCCAGACGTAGGGCATGAGTCAAGGCTATGAGTTCAGCTTTTTGGGCTGAGATTCCCTCAGGAAAGCTACTCACCCAGACGGTCTGGTCATTGTCTACTACAGCCACCCCTGCCACCCTTTTACCTTCTATGATGTAGCTGCTTCCATCAGTGAACCAGGTCAGCTGGGCATTTGGTAGCGGCTGATCTTGGAGATCCCGTCGGGTTCTGGTTTCTTCCACCAGGACTTCTTGGCAAGTATGGAAGACAGCCCCCCTTGGTGGAGGTCTTGGGCAGCAGCATGGCAGGGTTGAGATTGACCGGGGGTCCAAACTGGACCCTGTCCTTATCTAACAAGAGACTCTGGTAATGAGTCATATGAGCATTGGACAGCCATCAGTCGGGGAGCTGCCAGATGATGCTCTCTAAAGCGTGTGGGGCAATGACTAGTAATTTTTGTCCCATAGTCAATTTGTCAGAATCTTTTACCAGTGTTGCCACAGCCACTATCGATCTCAGGCAAGCCGACCATCCCCCAGCCACTAGGTCCAGTTTTTTTGAGAGATAGGCCACCGGTCTTTTCCAAGGCCCTAAGGGTTTTGTGAGTACCCCTCAGGCCACCCCCTTTTTTTCATCTACATATACAGTGAAAGGTTTTGTCACATCAGGCAGGGTCAAAGCCGGGGCTGATAGTAAGGCTTTTTTTATGTCATCAAAAGCCCATTGTTGGTCAACGTCCCACTCAAAGGGGGCTCCCTCTTTAGTCAGTGGGTAAAGAGGAGCAGCCACAGCGGTGAACCCTGATATCCATAGGCGACAGAATCCCGCTGTCCCCAAGAATTCTTGCACTTGCCGGGGCGTGCGAGGAATGGGGATCTGGGTTACAGTCCGTTTTCTGGCTTCGGTGAGCCACCTCTTTCCACCCCTTAAAGTATAGCCCAAGTATGTTACCTCTTGTTGACAGATTTGGGCCTTTTTAGCAGAGGCACGATACCCCAGGTGGGCCAGTTCTTCTAGCAGCAGTCCAGTGCCCTGCCGACATGTTTCTTCAGTTGCTCCTGCAAGCAACAAGTCATCTACATACTGTAGGAGGGTTACCTCAGGGTGGCTGGCACAGAAGTGTGTGAGGTCTTGATGGAGGGCTTCATCAAAAATAGTAGGCGAGTGTCGGAAACCCTGAGGGAGTTGAGTCCATCTTAATTGTCCCGTGATCCCAGTGTCGGGGTCCCTCCATTCAAAGGCAAATATACTCTGGCTGGAGGGGTGCAGTCGCAGGCAGAAGAAAGCGTCCTTTAAGTCTAAGACAGTATACCAGTCCCGTTCTGGAGGTAGAGAACTTAGCAGGTTATATGGATTAGGTACCGTGGGATGGATGTCCTGTACCCGCTTATTGACCTCCACAAGTCTTGCACAGGGCGATAGTCACTTGAGCCGGGTTTTTTTACGGGCAGCAAGAGGGTATTCCAAGGTGACTGGCATTTTTTAAGAATACCCAGGTGTAGGAGGCGTTGTATGTGAGGCCTGATACCTTCTCGGGCTTCTTTAGTCATAGGGTATTGGCGTAGTGCCACAGGGGTAGCTGTAGCTTTTAGTTCTATTAGTATTGGGGGCCTGTTGGTGGCTAACCCCATTCCAGCTGTCTCGGCCCAGGCTTTAGGATATTTTTGCAGCCAAGCATGAAAGGGGCCAGTGTTACTATCTTGACTTTCGAAAAGCTGGTGTTCATCTTGTAGGCGTACAGTTAGGGCTAATGTCTGCACGTCCGGAGTAACCTTTGGGCCCCGTGGGGTAAAATTAATCTGTGCCCCCATTTTGGTAAGTAAGTCTCTCCCAAGGAGGGGCGCCGGACATTCAGGAATGACCAAGAAGGAGTGGGTCACTAGGCCTCTTCCGAGGTCAACTGTTCTATTGGTGGTCCATGGATACTGCTGGTGCCCAGTTGCCCCTATGACCCAAGATTTTTTCTTGGAAAGTGGCCCCAATGGTGCCAGTAACACTGAGTGTTGGGCCCCAGTGTCGACTAAAAAATTAATTGGCTTCCCCTCCACTTTTGGAGTTACCCTAGGCTCGGGAAGGGGCTCCGAGCCCCGTCCTCCCTAGTCTGAGTCCTTGTGCAGGGCAATTACTTCGGCCGGAGGGAGAAGCTGCACTTTGTTTCTCTTGGCCCTTTTAGGACAGTCTTTTGCCCAATGTCCTTTTTCTTTACAATAAGCACACTGGTCCTTGTCTAGTGAGATACGGCCAGGCTTTGGTCCCTTGTTGGGGCCCCGTTCTTGTCCCCTTTCTCGCACTACAGTGGCCAGGATCCGAGCTAGATTTTTTTCTTGTCTTTTTTCCTTTTTACTCTCTCTTTCCTCCCTTTCTTTTTCCCTCCTCTGTTCTCTTTCTTCTTCTGTTTCTCTTTTATAACATACTTTTTCTGCTTCTTTAAGTCCTGTAAAGAGAGATCCTGCAACCCATCGAGTCTCTGGAGTTTTTTCTTAATATCTAATGCTGATTGTCCAATGAAGGCCATAGCTACAGAGGCTCTCTGTCCCTCAGAAGCAGGGTCAAAAGGGGTAAACTGCCTGAATGCCTCCATGAGATGCTCAAGAAACACTGACGGGGGTTCTGTAGCCCCCTGCATAACCTCTCTTACCTTAGCCAAATTAGTGGGGCACCTGGCAGCCCCACAGAGGACAGCCACTAGAGCCTGGTGATTGACTGTCAGTCGCTCCCTACCTTCTGCCATATTGTAGTCCCAGTTGGGTCGAGAGAGAGGAAAAGCAGCCTTGATAAGGTTAGGAAGCTGAGTGGGATGTCTGTCAGCCCCGGGGATATTTTTTCTTGCTTCAAGTAAGACCCTCTCTCTCTCTTTGGTGGTGAAGAGAATCTGCAGGAGCTGCTGGCAATTGTCCCATGTTGGCTGATGAGAGAACATTAGGGACTCTACCAGGCTGGTTAGGCGCTGGGGATCCTCGGAGAAAGGGGGGTGGTTAGTTTTCCAGTTGTAAAGGTCAGAGGAAGAAAAGGGCCAATATTGGGGAGGCTGTAGGGGAGGTAGCCCCTCGTTGGCAGGTGGAGGTGGGGGCCCATAGGCCCATAAGGGCAGTGCCACAGTGGTATCAGGAGATGAGAGTGCACGACATTGACTCCTAGTGCCCTGAGCAGGCCCTAGAAGGGCACCCTCAGAGGGGGTGGAAGGACCAAGTCTAACGTTAGGTGGCACTCCGGGGTCTCTGCACCTTTCTTCATCTAGCAGAAGGGATGGGGGGTATGGGGGAGGGGTGTCTAAGAGAAGGAGGTCTTGGGTCTCTGGATAGATTCGCTTAGGACGTTTGGTAAGGTCTGTACCTTCTGGAGGGTTGGGGGACTGGGCCACCAGGACCTGAGGGGGGTTTGGACGGGGCCTGGGCAACCATGGTTGAACCCACGAAGGTGGGTTTTGGATCAGATCTTGCCAAACGATGATGTACGGTTGCTGGTCCGGATGACTTCCTGGTCCCTTTTGAAAGACAATGTCTTTGATGGAAAGGATAGCGTTAAGGTCAAACGTGCCTTTGGGTGGCCACCTGACACCAAAGGTGGGCCACTCAGAGGCACAAAATGTCTGCCAGAGTCCCTTTTTAATTTCTACAGACAGGTCGCGACCTCTTCCCTTCACTTCAGTCCAGTGTCTGAGAGTCAAATTTAAAGGAGTCATCACAGTCTGCCCCATCGTCAATGGTTAGGTTAAGAGTACAGACAACAGAACAAAGAACAGGACAAGAAAAACAGAAAGTAACTATCAATTTTTGTTTTCCACAGTCTTAGGACAGATTCAGACGGGCGCAGGCCAAAATATGTACCTGATCTGCGCCCTTACCGTAGGAGATGATCAGGCATCCCTAATCCTCCTCCGCCCTTAGGGCATCCCCTAGGGCTGCAGCCTGCGGTTCTCCAGGCACGTCTACTGACCACAGTTCGGCTATTTTACAATAGGCCAAATGGCTGCAGAACCTGAAACAGACTACTGGGTACCACACCGAAACAAACAAGAAAGTCAACAAACAAACAGGGGTTTCTTTAGGCTTACCTCCAAGGCCGATGTTGTAGATGACGGGTAGCCACAATATCCCGGATGAGCCCCCAAAATGAAAGGGTGTTGGCTACCTGGCTCGGGGCGCTTTCTGTCCAGAGGATACGTGACCCCCAATCAACCACAAGAGTCGGTTCTTGATGCAAAATGCAAGAGGTTTTATTTTTCCAACTGGCTGGGGTCCAAGCAAACACCTGACTCAGCAGGCCTGAGCGAGGACCCCGTTTTTATGGTTATAGGTCTTTTTATAAGCAGGAAAAGGTATGTGGAAGTTTAACGGGTAGTTCATTTCTAGGGGGAAGAATGGCAGTCTTGTGACACAGGTGCATGGGTTGTCTTTCTAGTTCCTTGTCCACATTCCATTTGCTCCGTTCCTGGAGGTTTGCATAATTAAGTCTGTCGGGGCAGTTTATCACAAGGGCAGTTTATCACAAGGGTGTCCGGCAAAAGTAAAGGTTAAATTTTATCTTTACAAAGCAAAAAGGAACAATTTAAATCTATTCTTACAAACTTCAGCTGCGAAATTGATTTTCTTGAGCAAAAATAAAGATTGTCTGCTGAGACTCCTTATTCCAGATTCATTTCTAATAGTTAGAGCTATCTTTGCCTCCTGTCAATGGAAAAATAACCAACTGTAAAAATTAATAATTAATACTCAACGTGGTTTATTTTCAAGCCAAATATGAGTGACCTAGGCCAAGAGAAGAGGCATACATGCCTTTCTTGGGGTGATCATGTACAGGGGTTTCCTTTTATTTGTTTTTGAGACTGACAGAAAAAATTTAATGAAGAGATTTTCCATTGGTCTGGCCCAAAAAGGTGGGGCATGTAGAAACGGGGGCTTGCAGGTTATAGGTAGGTTCCACAATTCTTAGGTTGTTGAATGGACAGGAAAATCTGAGTCTTGGGAAGAGATTAGTTAAAGAAAGGTTTAAGGAACCAGCAGTTAGTGTAATGGCTATGTCGCTGGACTCCCATGTAGTCGACTACGGTTCGTGTCCCAGACCCGGTGGCTTAAAACTCATGCCAGGCGCGTGTGTGTGCATGCCCAAGATCCCGAGAGGAGAATGGAGGAGAAGGGATTGTGGTGTGACCATACCCCCTGGGGGGTGATTTCTTGCTTTCTGTCTCTATGTCTCTCTCTGTCTGTATGGTGAACACATGCGCCCTATAGCAAAAACCTCTCCAAAAAAAAAAAAAAAAAGAAAGAAAGAAAGGTTTAATCTACATCTCAAGGAAAGGGAAGTTCTGTGTCTTGGGAAGAGATAAGCAAAAGAATATACTGCAATTAGTTGAAATATACATCACAAAGATACTATGCCAGGGACAGGATATAGGAAGAATCCTGTTAATAGAAAATAAATGGTCTGTTAATATTTGTGGGCATGGCTTCCCCAGCCCCTTTTGAAAAGATTTTGAAAAATAGGAAAATTGGTCAGACTTTTTGTCCTCAGCACCCCCCCCCCCCCCCCCCCGTTGGCCAAAAATCATTCCTCTAAATGCATGCTTAGGCCACAAACACAAAGGTTTCCATGGCACTAAGAGTGCTTATTTTGAGGAGTCAAGTCCCACAGTGCTAGGAAGACTCATTCGAAGGAGTCAGGTCCCACGATGCTAGGAAATCTCATTCCTAGGAGCCAGGTCCCACGGTGCTAGGAAGTTTATCCTAGGAGTCAGGTCCCACAGTGCTAGGAGGCTTATCCTAGGAGTCAGGTCCCAGGGGAAGGACATGTTTGACAGACTTTTCCTAAATAGCCAACTTACCTTTGGGCAAGGGAAAAAGAGTCAGGCCTCTAAGTTCAGGGGGAAAGACACCTTGGAGAAGATGTATGTTACGATGTTACGTGCTACCATAATCCATGTTTGTGATTTTTTGTTCTTCCTCTTGCTGTATCTGGCATAGCATGTACATGTGATATATAACACAAATGCAGAAATAATCATCAAAAAAAACTGTAAAGACTATATGTCCAACAGTGTTGTAAATAGAATCAGAGGGCATCGAACATCCCAACCACCCAAAAATACTTCTACATGCATCATCATATTCTTTAATCAGGCTCACAATATGTTTACCTTCCTTATCAACAGTTACTTGAACTGTATGGTAAATTTCATTAGATGATTTTAAGACTGATACTAGTTCAGAGTCTAATAAGTTTAATTTTTCTTCTGGCCAGGCTGTTTCCATCAGTAAAATATCCTGAGGGGGGTATAAGTCAAAATCAAGAAACATCTGATCTTCAATGTCTAGATTATCATAGGACTTATTTAAAGGGAGCAAAATTATCTTCCTAACAACTTTAGTGTTGCACCAGATGTTGGTACTAGGTAAAGTAAAAGAAGTCTTATTACAGGAAAAATCATAAACTTCAACCATGTCATTCTGTTTTCCTTCCCAGCAAAAATGACCTTTTCCCATGTAACAGATGTTATGTTTTATGGAAGTTGACACCAGGGGCCAGACCTGCAAGAAATCAGGGTTTCAAGTAGCCTGGGGACATAGCCATTATACCCTCCTATTTTCATAGTCAGAAAGGGAGATGGGATGCCATGTACTTCCATTGATCAAAATCTCCCTGCAACTCCTTATAGGGAGTACTCGTGTAGTATTAACAACTGCCAATTGGACTACAGAGTACTTTTTGCATGCTTTAGTTTTGGCACATGGGCTCTAAGGATACAATATTTGAGATTCATTTACCATCTAAGAACTTCTATAAATCTGGAGGTCCATAGGTTACCCATAAGTGTTTGGATTGTGCTTCAGCACTGAGCAATGTGAGCCAATGCTTCATGGCCACCTCAGATTCCATTTGTATTAACATAGACATGAGGCCTTGCTGGGTTAGGGTACAGGCCCGTTCCCATCTCTGGGTTACTGAATAGGCCATTATGGTTTGTCTGTTTTTCTCTACCCATTGGATAAGGGCCACATTGTCTTTTAGGGCTGCTTTCCATCCCTTGCCTTCTTTCTGAAAAAGCATCCCTTCTATGTGACCTATATTAGATAGGGATTCTTTTTCCAAAAATGCCCTTCTTTGTTAGCTGCAAACTCAGCTTGTCCTAGTATTCCCAAAATGGCACCCACCCCTCTTAGCAGATCACGCTTTGTCAATTTTTTTTTTTTTTTGAGGGCCAATTTTGGCATATCCACCAGGAATGTTGTTGTCTTAGCATACTTATAGCCATAATACAAAATGGGTAAATGGAGTCAACCCAGAGTCTTTGGGTGTCCCAAAACACCGTTAAGTGAGTAGAGGTTGTGCCTAAATATGCTCTTGTTTGAGTGTTCCAAAGAGCCTCCCAGAGATGTCCCAGTTGTAATGTAGCATTTGTACCATGAGGGACCTCTGTCCACCAGTAGACTCCCATGAACTGCTCTGTAAGAGCAGAGTCTGTCTGATTTGGGCTGGATAAGGGCATCCAACCACATCTACAAGGCTGATAAGTGTGTGGGGAGGTCGCACTGTGGCAGTTAACATGAGGCATCTAGCTTTTCTCCATCATACCCAGGCAATTGCCTGAATTTGTCATCATTGAGGTCTATGGTGACACATTGCTCTGCTTGGATTGATCCTTGCAGAAATCTGCCTGAGGTATTGTTAGGTAAATATTCTTGCATAGCATCATATTTTGTAAAAGTTTTATAGTATAAGTATCCCATAAAGGGGATACCTTTTGCAATGTTTACAATAGAGCTGTCCCATTCAGTAGCTTTCATTGTTTCCTGATCTATGTCATACCAGATGATATGGTTTTTACCTGGTGGAAATTTGTGATATTTTCTGTAATCCAGGACAATCTGTTAAGCTTAAAGAGAGGTGGAGTATTGGGAAAGCAGACAGGGAACACAGTGGGAACAAGGACGATTAGTAGAAACATTATTACCTAATTTTGATGAAAAATCTCGACCACACCTATTATTAAAAAAATCTCAAGGGAAAAAAATTAAAAATAAGGGAAGAGGGAACAAAAGAATCTTATTCAGGTTTCTCTGGAGGGTGTCTCTGGAGACTTTCAGAGTCAAAGACGAGTATCAGAGATGGGCTCAGAAGTCAAGGAGTGACTTGGGATAGGGACTGGGTCAGGTGCTCGTTTTAGGGGTGCAACATGGAACCATGAGGGGACTCCTTTTAACTTTGCAGAGCATGAATTTGTCAAGAGTACCTGATAGTGTTCTTTCCATCGGGTTTGTAGGGAATCCTTCAGTTGGTGCCGCTTCCAATATACAAAGTCACCTGGTTATAGTCCATGATCCTTTATGTCTTCATACCCCAGGTGTTCACTGTGAAAATATTTCATTACTAATTTTGCATTTTCTGTTAGTGTCTGCAGAAGGCCTTGGCAGTAGTGTAATATTTCTCCTTTTATTAAAGCTGGTTCATATAGGCTTTCATCCAGTCTCACAGGTCCTGTGATTATTTCAAAGGGAGATAAATGATGTTTCCCAAAAGGGGTGATTCTCAGATTTAACAAAACCAGTCGAAGGGCCTTTGGCCAGGGGAGGCCAAAAGCTTCTGATAACTTTGTCAGTTGAGTCTTTACAGTGCTATTTGTATGTTCCATCAAACCAGAGGATTGAGGATGATAGGCACAATGGAAGTGTTGCATTATAGGCCAGATCTTACAGATTGATTGAACAATGTGTCCTGTAAAGTGAGTTCCTTGATCACTGTGCAGCTCAGAAGGGATTCCCCAAACTGGAATAATTTTTTTTCTAATAAGATTTTTCTGATGGTTAAGGCAGTAACGCTCTGACAGAGAAATGCTCCTACCCAGTGGAGAACATACAAACCAGAACAAATACATATTTAAAGTTCTGAGATAATGGCATCTGGATGAAATCTAGTTGCCATACTTCAAATGGTTCTTTAGGTAGGGGAAAATGACCCTGGGAACCATGAAAGGGTTTCCAGGGTTATGCTTTGGACATAATGTGCACCAGGAATATAGCTTTGCAGCTATTGTGGGGGATGGTTTCCAAAAATATTGTTTTCCCCATGATATCATTTTTTCAGGGGCCCAATGAGTCATTTCATGAGTAAATTGGAGAAGAGGTAGCTGGGCACCTATAGGAACAGTAGGTTTACCTGTAGATCCTACCCATAAGTCTTTGTCTGCTACAAACCTGCCTCCCTTTCATTGTCATATCTGTATTTCCCTAGGAGAAGAAACCTGCTGGTGTTGAAAAAAAAAGTTAGTGAGAGTATTTGCAGGCTTGAGGGTGCATTCCCAGGCAGGACAGGCCATTTTTCCTAGTGCAGCACTTTTTGCTGCACTATCAGCCAAATTGTTACCTTTAGTTTCACCTGTATTTAGTTTTGAATGTCCTGGGATTTTGATAATGGCTAGTTGCTTTGGTGTCTGGATTACTTCTAACAATTCTGAGACTTGTTGCCCATTTTAGATGTGTTGCCCAAACAAGGTGAGAAAACCTCTTTGTTTCCACTTCATACCAAAATTGTGGGCCACTCCAAAAGTATAGCAACTGCCTGTGTATATATTTGTGACCTGTCCATTTGCCAACTGGCAGGCTCTAGTTAGTGCTATTAATTCAGCCATCTGGGCTGATTTCACTACTATGAGTTGGGTACTTTCAATGATCTCTACCAAGAATCAATGGCATATCCTGCTCAGTAATGTCCCTGATCATCCCTTAAACAGGAACCGTCTGTGAACCAGACCAAGTCAGTATTTTCTATGGGGGTCTCCTGCAAACATTCCTAGGGTAGAGAAGGATATCAGTTAGTAAGATGCAATCATCTTGTTCATCTGGCATTAGAAGCAAGGTGGCAAGATTGAGAATGTTACAATATTTTAAAGTTATGTTTGGGGCAGAAAGTAGGAGCAATTCATAAGAAGCAAGGCGACTGACAGAATAGTTTTGAGTATGGTGGGAATTCAAAAGTGATTCCACAGAATGGGGGGCATATATAATAAATTAAGATCAAAGGATGAATTCCTTGATGCTCTTGCATAAAGTGGCTGCAGCTGATATAGCTCTCATACAAGGGGGATGTCCTTTTGCTACAGGATCTAACTGTTGGCTAAAATACCCAACTAGTCTGTGGTGATCATTATGTTTTTGGGTTAGCACTCCCAAGGCATTTCCATTTACTTCATGTACAAAAAGGAAAAAAGGAAGTTGGTAATTTGAGTGACCAAGCACTGGTGCCCAGGTAAGAACTTGTTTTAAGTTTTCTGTGCAGAGTTTTTTCTTTTCTTCCCAGCAGATTGGATCTGGCTGGACTTGTTTCAATTTCTTGTATAAAGGCTGGGCCATCAGTGAGTAATTTGGAATCCAGTTTTTACAGTAGCCAGTAAGTCCTAAAAACCCCCTTAATTGTCTTTTTGTTTTGGGAATAAAGAAGTTCATGATAGTGGAGATTCTCTCAGGATTTATTAATAACCCCTTTGAAGAGATTATGTTTCTCAGATACTTAACTGTAGGAAGACAGAGTTGTAGCTTCTCCTTAGATACTTTGTGCCCCTTATCAGCAAGTTGTTGTAACAAGGGAATAGTGTCTTCCTCACATTGAGTCAGAGATGACAAACACAATAACAGGTCATCCACATACTGAATTAAGATGGATCCACTTGGAAATTCAATATTTTCCAAATCTGCCTTTAAAATTTGGGAAAAAATATGTAGGAGACTCACAATAACCCTGGAGCAAAACTGCCCAGGTATATTGCCATTTTTCTCACATAAAGGCAAAAAGATATTGACTATGTTGCTCTATGGGTATGCTGAAAAAGGCACTGCATAAGTCAATGACAGAGAAATGACTAGCATTTGTGGGGATGCTAGATAGTAAGGTACGGGGTTTGAAACCACAGGAAGTCTAGGAACTATTATTTTGTTAATGGCCCTAAAGTCCTGAACAAACCTCCAGCCCTTGCCATTTGGCTTTTTCACTGAAAGGATTGGTGTATTACAGAGACTAGTGCAAGATATTATGAGGCCCTTGTTTAAAAACTCCTGAACAATGGGTTTAATTCCTAGAAAGGCTTTTGGTCTAAGAGGATACTGTTTAATGTTGGGCAAAGGTTTAGACTTATCTACAGCTATCTCTGTGGGAGTAGCTGATCTTATCCTTCCAACATCTGAGGAAGAGTTTGCCCATAAGGAATCAGGTATTTGGGATAAGAACAGCTCTATTTCTCCTTGCCTGGGATCTTGGTCAGCATTTATCACCATAATATTACATGTAGGCTTTTGCAGGTCTTCAACATCTCCTAGATTTAGGACAATCTCCCCCTTCTGTGAAAATGAGATATGGGCATTATGTGTTTCAAGGAAATCTCATTCTAACAAGTGTATGGGAGCACTGCCTACTATAAGGAATGTATGGTGGCCAGTAAGTTCTCCCACTAATTCTAAGGGGTTATATTTAAAGCCACGATGGGGAAATTTGAAACACCTACCATTTGGATTGTTTCTTTACTCCATGGGAAAGTGTTTTTTTTTTTTTTTTTTTTTTTTTTTTTTTTTTTTTTTTTTTTTTTTTTTTTTTTTTTTTTTTTTATCAGGATAGGGTTTAAAACTGACAAAGTTGTGCCAGTATCTACTAGTGCCCTGGTATCTTCCCCATTCATGGATATCTCAATTTCGCCCAGGGCATTAGTGAAGAGCAAAGGAAAAACCCCCTTCATTTACTTGGAACATTCCTATTCTGGAATCTGGCTTCCCTCATGTTCTGTCCTTGGGGCTGTGTGTTCCCTGTGTACGAGGGCTTGTTTGTGCTTCCTACAGTGTTGCTTAATGTGTCCTTGCCTCCCACAGTAATAGCAAACTTTCCTTTTCTGCGCTAGTCGCAGATTTTTGGGAGTCTGGCAAATTACTGGTTCCTCCACTTGTTTGCTTAGCTGTTTTAATTGTAGGTTCATAATTTTGGAAGTCATATCTTTTTCTCCTTTAAGAATTGTCTGAGGGTGTGGTGGTGCCCGCCCTATGGCAAAAACCTATGGAGGCTGGAGGATTGCAGCATCGAGTCCATCTCACTCTCTCTCTCTCTGTTTCTCTTGATGAATGCATGATTTTTGGGAACCAGCATTTAGTGTAATGGCTATGTTGCTGGACTCCCACGTAGTCAACCGCAGTTCGCGTCCTGGACCCGGTGGCTTAAAACTCATGCCGGGCGCGTGTGCATGTGTGCCCAAGATCCCAAAAGGACAATGGAGGAGAAGGGATTGCGGCATGACCATCCCCTCTGGGGGTTGATTTCTCGCTTTCTGTCTCTATGTCTCTCTCTGTCTGTCTGGCGAGCACACGCGCTCTATAGTGAAAAATCTCTCTCAAAAAAAAAAAAAAAAAAAGAATTGTCTGAGATAATTGGTCAGCTAATGTAATGATTTGGTTAGTGGGTAGGGACACCCAAGCCACATTGTTTCTTTTTACCAGGGTCACTAATTCCTCATCTAAACCCTGTATGAAACCAGAGTTTAACAAAGTGTCACTCCTACCATTTTCAAAGTTTTCAGGAGGTATCCCTGAATATTGTTTGAACGTTTTTTTCAAATCTACAAATAAAATGGCTATTGATTCATTTGGGCTAATCTTGCATTGTTGCACTTTTGCTCAATCTATAGTCTCAGGAAATACTTGAGGCAGAATAGTGCTTAGGCGGTCTGAAAGTTCTCTGTATTTGATCCTCACTTCTGCACTTATTTTATCAAAATATTCTAAGGGGTTTTTCCAATATGCTAACCTAAACCATTCTTCTGCCTTGCTTCCTGGAACTAGAAGCTGGATTAGCTTCTAGTTTTCACAGATGTGAAAATCCTGGGTCATAGGTTTTAAGGGTTATTTCAAACTCATTTGCAAACCCAGTAGGGTCTTTAGTTGTGTCAGGAAACTCCAATATTAAAGCTTTTAGTTCAGCCTTTGTCCATGGTGTATACAATGCATTTGGCTCTCCTCGTCCAGTGGATTTCTCCTTAAAGGGAGCAGCTATGATTTTATTTCCCACGTTAGTATGGCCTACATCTTCTTTAGTTAGGGGAGAGGTAACAGGAGTATGAAGAAAGAGTCATCTGGACAAGGATAAAGGACAGGGAGAAGCAGAAAGAGAAATAGATTCTGGTGCCTTTTTTGTTTCAGAAACAGTTTCTGTATCCCTTTTAATTCTGAGATAGTCTCAAGTATTTTTTATTAATTTCCTGAAGGGATGTAAGCTTATCATTTCATATTTTTGTTGATTCTAAATACCAATCAAAAAAAGATTCCTATTCTTTTTCCTTAATGCGAGACCCTAGTTTTTCTAACTTAGCGCACAAGAAAACTAACAGGAATATCAAAAGTTCCCCACTTAGGAAATTTCAATCCTAAATTACCTTTTGTAAGGTTTTCTGAATTTTCTAAGTACTTGCAAGTTAAGGTACCATAAATATTGTACATAAATCTAGCTGGAGTGCCTGACGGGGGTCGCTCTCCTTGTTTTTTTTCAGTTGTAGATATTATCTTATTTCCCATGTTTTATTCCTCCTCTTCTTTTTTTTTTTTTTTTTTTTTCTTTTCCTTAAATAGGAGAAACTGGTCTGAAAACTAAGGATTTTTTTTTTTTTTTTTTTAATGTGGTGGACCAATGTGCTGCTTTATAAGCGACTCTCCACTAGATGTCACTCTCGTGTCAAAATCGCTAGTCTGTCTAAATTATTGTGTTGGGGATTTCCTATAGGGCCACTACTTATGCAGGAGAGGAAATAACTTCTCCTTTTGGACACTCCCTAAATATGGCTCTCAGTCGCCTGAGATGCCTACCCAAAGGGAGGAGCAAATGCCCTTTCTCTTCAGAGCTGAGAGGCTCAGTCTCTCATTTGTCTATTTTATAGGACAGTCCAGTTTCTCCACAAAATAAATAAATAAAAATAATAAATTGTACAAAACTGTTTTAGGATGTAACCTCAAATGTTAGGATTTTGCAACCACCCCCTTAAAGGAGAGCAAACCACTGATCCTTGATAGGAGGAGAGCAAAAACTGCTACTCCTCACTATGAGGAGAGCAAAAACCACTACTCCTGACTCAGAGGAGAACAATCTGCTGATCCTCACTAGGAGGAGAGCAAACCACTAGTCCTGACTCAGAGGAGAGCAAACCTGGGTTACCCAAAACAGACAAACAAACAAGACAGATGAACAAGAAACCAACTTAGAAATAAACCAAACCATCTACCAAGTTTGGGGATGTCCAGGGCCAGGGAACTTACTGAATCTCCCCCAAGGAGAAGCTTGGAGCTGGAGGGGGCTCAAAGGGACCACTGTGCTGGAACGAGGCACCGGGTTCAAAACAACCCCTTGGAAGATCTTCAGTTCCTCTCTGGTCCCATCTCAAGGAAAGGGAAGTTCTGTGTCTTGGGAATAGATAAGCAAAAGAATATACTATAATTGGTTGAAATATATATCTCAAAGATATTATGCCAGGGACAGGATGTAGGAAGAATCCTGTTAATAGAAAATAAATGGTCTGTTAAGGTTTGTGGGCATGACTTCCCCAGTCCAATTTGAAAAGATTTTGGAAAATAAGAAAAGTAGTCAGACTTTTTGTCCGCACTCCTTTCCATTTCTCTCTGTCTGTCTGTCTCACTGTGTCTCTCTGTGACCTTAAATTTTTGTATTTTTTAAAGGTAAAGTATTCTGGGCTCTGAAGACCCTGCTTTATTGTGTTGATTGGTGCTTTTTCACATTCTATTTAGGAAAGGCACAAACCTAGGTCAGGCCCATCCTGAGATAGATATAGAACTTCAGCTGTGAAATTTGACTTCCTTGATCAATAAATGAAGATTTTATGCTGACTTCTTACTCCAGATTTATACTTAGTGAGTAGGGCTATCTTTAGCTACTTCTATCCATTACTTTCTATCTATCTTGGTCTCACTGTGTTTCTTTGTGACACTTAATATTTTTATTTTTTTCTTTTAGATAAAGTATGCTTTGGGCACTCAAATCCCTCCTTTATTTAGTTAATTGGTGTCTTTCCACATTCCATTTCAGAAAGGAACATACCAAGGCCAGGAACATGCTGAGATAGATATTGAAGTTCAGCAGGGAAATTTGATTTCTTTGACCAAAAATGAAGAATTTTTGCTGATACTTCTAACTCCAGATTCCTTTCCTCCTTCTCTCCATTTCTGTCTGTCTGTCTGTCTCTTTCTCGCTTGTTTCTCTGTGATATTTAAATTTTTAAATATTTTTAAGGGCAATTATTCTCTAGGCTTTCAAGCACCTGTTTTTGTGTGTTAATTTGTGCCTTTCCACATTCCATTTAGGAAAGTCACAAACCCAGTCCAGGTGAATCCTTAGATGGACACTGAACTTCAGCTGTGAAATTTGATATCCTATACCAAAAGAAGATTTTCTGCTGATACTTCTAACTCCTGGTTCATTTCTAGTGGGTAGGGATACCTCAGCCTCTTTCTCTCCATTTCTCTCTCTCTATCTGTGTCTTACTGGGTCGCTTTTTGACTTACATTTTTTATAATGTTTTAAGGTAAAGTATTCTCTGTGCTCACAAGCGCCTGCTTTATTGTGTTATTTGGTGCCTTTCCATATTCCATTTAGAAAAGGCACCAACCCAGGCCAGGCCCACTATGAGATGGATAACAGACTTCACCTGTGAAATTTGATTTCCTTAACAAAAAATGAAGATTTTCTGCTGAGAGTTCTTACTCCAGATTCATTTCTAATGAATAGGACTATCTATGCATACTTCTCTCCATTTCTCTTGTACTGTCTCTATCTTACTGTGACTCTCTGTCACTTAATTTTTTTAATTTTTTTTAAAGTAAAGTATTCTCTGGGCTCTCAAGCCACTGCCATATTGTGTTAATGGGTGTTTTTTTACATTTTATTTAGCAAAGGCACAAACCCAGGCCAGTCCCATCCTGAGATGGATACTAAACTTTAGCTGGGAAATTTGATTTTTGACCTAAAGTGAAGATTTTCTGCTGAGACTTCTTACTCCAGATTCATTTGTAATGCTAGGGCTACCTATGCCTCCTTCTCTCCATTTCTCTCTGACTGTCTTTATCTCCCTGTGTCTCTCAGTGACTTTTACTTTTTTAACTTTTTAAGGTAATGTATTCTCTAGGCTTCAAGCACCTGCTATATTGTGTTAATTTGTAATTTACCACATTCCATTTAGGATGACATAAACCCAGTCCAGGCCCATCTTGATATGGAAACTAAAATTCAGCTGGGAAATTTGATTTTCTTGACCAGAAATGAAGATTGTCTGCTGAGACTTCTTATTCTAGATTTATTTCTAGAGGGTAGGGGTATGTTTGCCTCCTCTCCATTTCTCTCTCTGTATTTGTCTCAGTATATCACTCGTTGACTCTTAATTTTTTATTAATTTCTTTAAGGTACTGGATTTTCTGCACTCTGAAGCCCCTATTTTATTGTGTTAAATGGTACATTTTCACATTCCATTTAGGAAAAGCAAAAACCCAACCTGACCCATCTTGAGATACATACTGAACTTTAGCTGTGAAATTTTATTTCCTTTACAAAAATAAAAATTTTCTACTGAGACTTCTTACTCCAAATTTATTTCTAGTGTGTAGGGCTACCTCTGCCTCTTTTTCTCCATTTTTCTCTGTCTATATATATCTCACTTTGTCTCTCTGTGACTTTTTTTATATATTCTTAAGGTAAAATATTCCCTGGGCTCTCAAGCCCCTGCTTTTTTGTGCGAATTGGTGCATTTCTCGTTCCATTTGGGAAAAGAACACACCCAGGCCAGGACCATCATGAGGTGGATACCAAAATTCACCTCTGAAATTTGACATCCTTTACCAAATATGAAGGTTTTCTGCTGAGATTTCTACTTCAGATTCATTTCTAGTTGGTAGGGCTGCTTCTGCCTCCTTCCTTCCATTTCTATCTCTCTCTCTCTCTCTCTCTCTCTCTCTGTCTCTTTTTCGTTTTGGAGAGGTTTTTGCTATAGGGCACATGAGCTCGCCAGACAGACAGAGAGAGACAGAGAGACAGAAAGTGAGAAATCACCCCCCAGGGGGGATGGTCACAACGCAATCCCTTCTCCTCTATTCTCCTCTCGGGATCTTGGGCACACAAGCACACATGCCTGGTGTGAGTTTAAGCCACCGGGTCTGGGACTCGAACCGCAGTCGACTACGTGGGAGTCCAGCGACATAGCCATTACGCTAACTTGCTGGTCTCTCTCTGTGTCTCTTTTTGACAATTTTTTTTTTCATTTTTTAAGGGTAAGTAGTCTCTGGGCTCTCAAGCCTCTGCTTTATTGTGTTAATTGGTGCCTTTCCACATTCCATTTAGGAGAGGCACAAACCCAGACTAGACCCATCCTGAGATGGATACTGAACTTCTAGCTGTGAAATTTTATTTCCTTAAAGAAAAATGAAGATTTGTCTGCTTAGACTTCTTACTCCAGATTTATTTCTGGTGGGTAGGGCTTCCTCTGCCTCCTTGTCTCCATTTCTCTCTTTTTCTGTTTTGCCGTGTCCCTCTGTGACTTTGAATTTTTCTAAATTTTTTTAACAAAGTATTCTCTGGTCTCTATCCTCTGCTTCATTGTGTTAATTGGTGCCTTTGTACATTTCCACATTTCATTTAAGAAAGGCCCAAACCCAAGCTAGACCCACAAACCCACTTCAGCTCTGAATCTACACTACATGGCTTTCATCTTTTCCTTTTAAAATTAAAATCTGGGACCAGCAGTCAGTGTAATGGCTGTCATTGGACTCCCATGTAGTCAACCGCAGTTCACGTCCCGGACCCGGTGGCTTAAAACTCATGCCAGGTGCGTGTGCATGCGTGCCCAAGATCCCGAGAGAATGGAGGAGAAGGGATTGTGGCATGGCCATCCCCCCTGGGGAGGTGATTTCTCACTTTCTCTCTCTCTGTCTCTCTCTGTCGGTCTGATGAGCTCATGCGCCCTATAGCAAAAAAAAAAAAAAAAAAAAAAAAAAAAAAAAAAAAAAAAAAAAAAAAAAAAAAAACTAACAAAAAAAACAACAAAAAAAACAAAAAAAACTCTCCAAAAAAATAAAATAAAATCTAACCTTTTTATATTTTTTTCTCCTTTTATTTTATTTTTTTCTTCTTTTGGATTTTTTTTTTCATTTTTTTTATTGTTTGCTCAGCCTCTACACACTAAGCATCTACACAGGTGCAAGTGAACAGCTTCCAAATATTTCAATATGATTAAGATCAGAATATTTCTGTTTCCACTGAATCTGATGCACAAAGACTGAAAACAGAAATGAAGAGAGTTTGCCAATGTATTCCTTCTGCAAGCCTCTGAACACTCAGATTGAAGTTCAAGAATTAGGAAGAGATGTACCATCGATCACATGACTAAAAATCACCATAGGACCACAAGTATTATGGAAAAGCAAGAAAATTATTCTCCCCCAAGGTAAAATAATAACTCCTCTTCATGCTCATACAGGACAATGAAACTCATGAACATGTCTTATAAAGAATTTATAATGTTCACAATGACAAAGCTAACAGAGATAGAAGAGAAGAAAGACAATTAACTGCAGAAGAAGCAGGAGACAGGAGCTGATGAGTTCTAGGAGGTGAGGAAATTCTTGCAAGATCTAAAAGAGCTAATACAGGCTATAAAAAGTAAGCAAATGTACCTGTTAGAGAAGAAGGATATACAAGGAGTCAAAAACTCCCTTGAAAGTATTAAAAGCAGAGTAGATTATACAGAAAATTGAATTTCAGACGTAGAAGATAGAATTGCTGGCTTAGAAAAATCCACCTTGAAGACGAATAAAATTGCCAGAAAAAAAAATGAGAATAATTTATAAGAAATACTAGATACCATCAAATATCCACATATCCGGATAATTGGTATCCCAGAAGGCAAAAAGACTCATAAGGGCATTGATAATCTACTCCATGAAATCCTGGAAGAAAACTTTACAAACCTAGAGAAGTAGTCAAAGATCCAGTCTCAAGAAATACAAAGGACCCCAAGTATGATCAACCCAAGAAGATCTTCTCCAAGACACATTATAGCCAGATGTACCAAAACCATAGACAAAAACAAGATACTAGGATTGTCAAGGGAGAAACATCAAGTTACCTATAAAGAATATCCCCTCAGGCTCACAACAGACCTCTCATCGGAAATAATGTGAGTGAGGAAAGAATGGGAAAATATATTCAAAGTGTTAAGGGAAAAGCAATTTCAACCAAGAATACTCTACCTGGCAAGATTAACCTTCGTGTGGGTAGAAAAGACAAGAACATTCTCAGAGACACAAAGCCTGAAAGAATTTATCAACACCAGACCAGATCGTCAAGAAGTTTTCAGTGGAGTGCTATACCAAGAAAATTAAATACAGATACACAGAAATGAGGGTTCAAAGGTGAGAAAATGGTCAACTTAATTGGAGGGACAAGTCTAGAGTTGAATATTATATTCGAAAATTTAATTGGGTAGATGGAACCACAACAGATGATAGATTAAGTACATGAGATTGAACTGGTGAAATATAATTTTATGACTTTGGGTTAAAACATTGCTTATTTTCTTCTAGGCATTGTTTTCCAGTTTTAAGAATTTTTGTCATGTCTTGAGCTGCTGATAGGTTCTTGTACCTACTATTTGAACAGAATCCTAACCTGTTTCCTGGTCTTAGGTTTTAGGCAAAATTCATTGACATTTCTTTGATTTATTAAAGCTAAAACTGCTTTTCTTGAAATTAAAAAATATATTAAGAAATACCTATTTATTGACTGTAGTAAGCTATACAGCATCAGCCAGGTGCTACCTTCTAGTATATTCATTCTACACAGAGTTTCACGCCTAAAGTCAGACATTATTCACAGATATGTATATATCAGCTGAACCTGCTATTGAAAGTAGTGAAATTATTTAAGAAATTTTGCAAATCAATAAATTGTGGGGATCAAAAGGAATAGAAAACAGCTGTAGACCCCTGAGATTGTGTGGGAGGAGGAGGGTGAGAAATGGAAGAGAGTGAGAAATAATGATTATATATATATATATATATATATATATATATATATATATATACACACATAGGAAACTAGAAATGTTGCAGAAGAAAATTACAGTGCACCTGTCTAGATTCTACTTTTGTGCATACTTTTAGTTTAAGGTATTTTGTGAATTACTAAAATGTGGAAAAAAGTTTAATATGGAAGAGAGAGAGTGGAAAGGGAAAGGAAAAAAAGTAAAAGTATGCTTAATAGAGAAAAAATAGAAGCTATTTGCTGATAAGTTATAGAGTAATATCTTTGACTTGACTGACATGCATAGTATTTGTGCTAGAAAAAGAAATGTTATACACTGTAAAGATGTAATTAAATGTAAATAAATTAAAAAATTATAAAAAAAATTAATTAATTATTTTAAAATCATGTAGAGACATAAATGAACAAAAAAAAAAGAAAAGAAAAAAAACAAAGCAAAAAAAAACCCTGCTACCAACGTTTCATGTGTGGAGGCCAGGCCAGGAAGAAAACAGACTATCAGATCAATCTCTAGCCCCAGGATTCTGTGGAAGACTATGGGAAACAGCCTATTATGTCACTTTAGTCCTTGGATTCTGCATCTGGAGACTAGTAGGAAACAGTCTACTGGGCATTAACCTAGCCCTAAGATTCCAACAACGGCTTGTTGGAATCTGAGTAGGAATTTCTCTAAATACTTCCAGTTGGCCCTGGATTCCACATCAGAGGATGCCTCTCATGCCAACCCTGCACTCACTAATTGACCAGTCCCAAAGCAGAAAGAAAGAAAGGCATCTTCAGAGGTGTTCTCAGATTTTACCAGGACTCTTATTTTGAAGGAGAAGTTAGCATCTCCTGTCTGGCTGTTGAAGACCCTAAAAGCTGTCTCTGGGGTCCTCGAACATCTCAGGTGGTGCCTCCCCTAGAGGATCCCAACTGTTGGGCCACCAGGTCAGGCAAGGCCATCCTCCTTTGATTTCTCACCCAGGTACCAGTGGGTATTTCACTGGGGCCTGTAAATGTTACATTCTAATCTGTAAAAAGTAAGAGATCATCCAGTCATACCCAACTGCAAGAAGACTAATGTTTCTCAAAGACCCCACAGCCCTAAGTGTAAGTAGAAGAGAGCTTTTAAAGACAAAAACCACATTCATGGTGAAAAGCAGTGACCCAAGGAAGAAAGGAGAGGTGAAGAAGGGAGAGGTTTGACCTTTGCACAAGGGGTTTTACGGAAGCCAGATTAAGCATCATTAATCCTATTTACATTCTATAAATCAGAGGTGTTTCAGTCTCTGGCAAAACGTGGTGGAAGTTTAACTACTTGGATAAACACAGTGGAATTTTAACTATTTCTAATTTTACGTTACTTTTAATTACCCAGGGGAAAGGGCTGTCAACTGTCAGTGTAAGAATCAAAACAGAAATGCAGATTCCACACTGGTTTCTGGAACTGAGGATTAATGGGGCATGAAACTCCAATGGCTTCCCTTACACATCTAGAAATCTCACTGGACTAGTCTCAGGTAAACGTTAAAGTGACAAAGCATGTTATTAAAGACATAACCTATTTGGTTAGCAGAGAAGATTTTGGTATACAAGGAATTTTATATGGTAGTTTTTATCTTAAACTAAAAAGGCAAGATTATCTCATAATAGAAGAAAGAATGTCTAAATCCTGTGGTTGAAGATTTGAGTTATGTTAAAAGAGACTGAGAAAGAGTTTTAAAAATTCCTTGAAAAATCTTTGATACACAGAGCATGTACTATTAGATCCAAAATTAACACTAAATAGTCCAACTAAACTTACCCTCAATTCCTTTCAATTACTTGGAAATAACCCCACAGTCCCTTCTAGATGATCATACACAACCTATTTTTGTAATACATATTTGCTCACATTAGGACCTGCCCAGCCCTCTAACCTTAGGCAATCGCTGCACAGATCAAGCTGTTGCTACCTTCTCTCTTGCTTTTAATCAGACACAACAAAATGCTCCAGCACCAAAATGTTCGAGCTGTTTGTAAAACTTTCCATATCACTGCTAGACTAGCCCAAACTTGTTTGCACATGTCCCTCCTGTCAGTTCATTTCAGGCCCGTATTTAGTCCTTGGAGTTAATCCTAGAGAATATCATTATAATCATATTTGGCAAATGACGTTACTCATGAGCTTTCCTTTGGTAATCTAAAATTTATTTGTGTAACTATTGATACTTACTTGAAACTTATTCATGCTACCCCTTTATCAGGGGAAAATGACTCATCATGCTATGTCTCATCTTCTTGAATGCATTGACATAATGGGTGTCCCTAAACAATTAAAAACAGATAATGACCCCTGCTATACCAGTCTCAGTTTTACTCATATTCTCCAAGATTTTCATATACAATGTATTATTGGAATTCCTCATAATCCTACTTGGACAAGCCTTTATAGATCACAGTCACTGCACTCTTAAGGCTTACATTACCAAAAAAAAAAAAAAAAAAAATAGGAGGAGTCTATCTACCCCAGGGGAATCCCTTTGAGATAGGCTCTCCAGAAGTGAATATACTATTAATTTTTAAAATTTTATAAACAAAATACTGCAGCCTATAAAAGACGTTGGCAATTATCCCAATATTAACCTGGCACCCCACTACAGATTTACATCCAAGACTGGGAAGCAAATTCACAATGGGAAGGACCATCCTCCTTAATAACTCTGACCAGAGGGTCTGCGTGTCCTTCTTTACCTACAGGAACCCACTGTATACCACTGAAATGGATATAATTTTATCATGGAATCCAGTTTTCAGCTGTAACTTCAGAACTTCAGCCTGGATGATGGTTTGAACTTCTCATCCTTACATTGTTCTTACCAAATCAGAGATACCCAATAGTACTGAATTTAACTCATATTATGAATTCTCCATACCCAATGTCTTACATATTCTAATGTTAAGAATTTAAATATCTCTTTTATCATTCCCCTACAAAGACAAGCACAGATTTGAGTTCCAGTTAATCTAAACAGATCCTGGACTGAGTCACTGCCCTCCCCTTACAAATCTTAGAGTCAGCCCTTAGCCTTCTCTGCACTAAAAGATTTCTTTTTGCTTTTATTGCTTCCTTGTTTCTGACATTGTTGTTTTAGCCACAGCCACTATAGCATCAGTTTCCTTCTTTTCATTTGTTTATTTCAACTTCTTTTATGCATTCAATCACGTTATTTAGCTTGCAAAGTGAAAACTCCAACATATGCACATTTCTCCCCCATCCGGTTTATTATACTATAAAGTTATCTTCAAAAGATAATACCCCATTTCTTTATCCCATAATTGCTTTGTCTATCGATTTTTCTCCTTAATGTCCTTCCTCAGATTCTACACCTTCACCCACCCACTTCTCACACTGTTACTGGTATTCAAAACCATCCATTGTGTTTCTATATCCTTCAGTCATTAAGTTTCAGTCATAGGGTGGGGACACTTGGTACATATGCAGTGGAGACATACAATGTCTCTCCTTCATAGCCTGGTTTGCTTCACACAGCAGTAAATCTTATATATTCATCCACTTTCTGTCAAAGGCAAGAGTGTGGTGTTTTTATGGCTGAATAGTATTCCATAGAGTATATGTACCATAATTTTTCCATCTATTCCACGGTTTGTGGGCATTTGGGTTGGTTGAATGTCTTAGAGATTGTGAATAATTCTGCAATAAATATCAATATGCAAGAACTTTTCTGATTAAAAAACTTTCTGTCCTTTGGGTAGATACCAAGGAGTAGGATACATGGATCATATGGTAGTGCTATTTGTAGATCTTTGAGGAATCTTCAAATTGTTCTCCACAGTGGCTGGACCAATTTACGTTTCCACCAGCAGTGTTAGAATGTTCCCCTTTCACAACACCCCCACTAGCAATTGTCAATTTTTGTTTATTTAATCTTAGTCATTGTGACTGGGGTTAGGTGGTATCTCATTGTTGTTTTCATCTGCATTTCTCTTAAAATTGGGAATATTGAGCATTTTTTCATATTTCTTTTGGCTATTATTATGTGTTCCTTAGAGAGTGGCTTGTTCAACTCATTCTCATATCTTTTAATATGGTTGCTCATCTTTTTTTCAGGACAGTTTCTTGAGTTCTTTGTGTATTCTTATCAGTTTCTTCTCTGATGCATAATTTTAAAAAATTATTCTCATTCTGAGGGCTGTCAGTTTACACTAATTACTGTGTTCTTTGTCATACAAAAACTTCTTAATCTAATGTAATCCCACTTGTCTATTTTTTGAATTACTGACCTTGTTTGGGGTCTTACTTAAGAAGTCTTTGCCTACCCAATGTCTCACAGAGTTAACCCAGTGTTTTCCAGCAGCAGTTTTATAGATTGAGGTCATAGGCTTAGATATTTGATTCACTTTTAGTTGATCTTTTTCAATGGTGAGAGGTAGGAGTTCAAATTCATCTTTCTGCAGGTGGATAATCCAGTTTTTCAGCACCATTTGCTGAAGAGGTTTTCCTTTCACTACTGGATTGACTGGTATCCTTTCTCTAAAATCAATTGACTATATGTCTCAGAGTTTATTTCTGGGGACCCTATTTTTTTTTGGAGAGGTTTTTGCTATAGGACATGTGGGCTCCACAGAAAGACAGAAAGAGACAGAGAGACAGAAAATGAGAAATCACACCCCAGGGGGGGATGGCCACATTGCAATCTCTTCTCCTCCATTCTCCTCTCTGGATCTTGGGCATGCATGCACATGCACCTGGCATGACATTTAAGTCACCGGATCCAAGACGCAAACCACGGTTGACTACATGGAAGTTCAGCAACATAGCCATTATACTAACTGCTGGTCCCAGACCCTATTCTGTTCCATTGGTACACCTGTCTATTTCTGTGCCAATACCATGCTGTTTTGATTACCACAGTTAGGTAGCATATTTTTGGTTTATGGAGTGTGATGCCACCCATTCCACTCATCTTGTGCAGGATTGCTTTGTTGATATGAGGTATTTTATTATTACAGAGAAATTGAGTGATTTTCTTTTCTAGATCTGTGAAGAATGTCTCTGGCACTTTGATTGGGATTATGTTAAATATGTGGGTTAATTTCTATAGAATTGCCGTTTTGATTATATTAATTCTTCTATACCAGGAACATGGGATGTCCTTCCATTTCTTTGTGTCATTTCAATTCTTATTTTAGCTTCTTGTAGTTTTCCGTGTGGAGGTTTTTAACTTCTTGGTTTAGATTTATTACTAAGTATCTTATACTTTTTTGTGGCTATGGTAAATGGAATAACTTTTTTCAGTTCTATCTAAATCTGCCTGTTGTTCATATATAAAAATGCTATAGATTTCTCTATATGGATTTTGTATCCTGCAACAATGCTATATCCATTATATCCATGCATTACTTACAGAAATTTTTTCTGGAAACCATTGGGTTTTCTCTGTATAGAATCATGTCATCTGTGAATAAAGACCTCTTCTTTCCTATTTGAACGATTTATTTTTTTCTCTTTTCTGATTGTGTTCGTGAGGACTTCCAGAACTATATTAAAAAGGAGTGGAGAAAGTGGGCATCCTTGTCTTGTACCTGATTTTGGTGGAAAACCTTTCAGCTTTTCTTCATTAAGGATGATGTTTGCTATGGTTTTTTTCAAAGATAGCTTTTATTGTGTTGAGAAATGACACTTCTATGCCAATTTTGTCGAGAGTCTTGATCATGAAGGGATGTTGTATCTTATCAAATTATTTTTCTGCATGAATTGATATGACCATATGACTTTCATCTTTCTTCCTGTTAATATGGTGAATTACATGTACGATTTTGCTTATGGTCAACCAACCTTGCATTCCTGGAATACAGCCTACCTGATCATGATGTATAATCTTTTTATAACTTGTTGGATATGATTTGATAGTATTTTGTTGAGAATCTTTGTGTCTATATTCATCAGAGATATTGGTCTATAGTTTTTCTTCCTTGGCCTGTCCTTATTTGTTTTAAGGATAAGAGTGATAGAGGCTTCATAGAATAAGTTAGGGAGAGGTTCACCCATTTGGATCTTTAGAAATAACTTGAGGAGAGTGGGGGTTAAGTCTTCTTGGAAAGTTTTGTAGAATTAAGAGGTGAAGCCCTCAGGGCCAGGACTTTTCATTGTTGGAAGGTTACTTACTACTGATTCAATCTCCTGGCTTGTTATAGGCCAATTCAGACTTTCTATATCCTCCTGGCTCAATTGTAATAGACTATATGTGTCCAGGAATTTGTCCATATCATCCAGATTATCTTGTTTCTTGGCATACAGATGGTCACAGTATCTTCTAATAATGTTTTGTATTTCTACTATGTCTGTTATATTTCCTGCTTTGTTGCATATTTGATTCACTGGGTTCTTTTCTCTCTTCTTCTTAATAAGTCTCACTAGTGGTGTATCAATTTCGTTTATCTTTTCAAAGTACCAGCATTTACTTTAATTTATTTTCTATATAGTTCCCTTATTTTCTTTTTTTTTTAAAGTATAGTAAAGTGAGGATCAGGTAGGCCCAACTTCTCTGATGGAGAAAGCTTTGACCCTGTACCAGTATCAGGTTTATTATTTTATATGGTAGAAAATGGGGCAAGCACTCCAGATTCATTTCTAGTGAGAAAGGCACACACCCAGGCCTGGCCCATCCTGAGATGGATACCACACTTGAGCTGTGAAATATTGCTTTTCTTGACACAAAATGAATATTTTCTTATTCTTTTTTTAATTTTTACTGCGCTCCTGGAATTTTTTGGATCTTTTTTCTTTTGTTTTTCCAGTTTTCTGAGGCATGATGTTAGGTGATCTATTTACTTTCATTTCATCTTCCTCTTATGTGCACTAATTGCTATGAACTTCCCTCTTATGACTGCTTTAGCAATGTCCCAAAGATTATGGAAACTTGTGTCCTCATTGTCATGGACTTCCATCAATATTTTGATCTCTGTCTTTATTTCTTAAGTAGCTGTAGAGTCATTCAAGAGTAGGGTATTTTGTTTTCATGTATTTGAGTATTTTTGAGGATTTCTCTTGAAATTAAACTCAAGTTTAATTCCATCATGGTCAAAGAAGATGCTGGATATAGTTTCTATGTCTTTGAATCTGTAGAGCCTTGTTTTGTGCCCTATGATGTTGTCAATCTGTGAGAAGGTTCCACGTGAAGTTGAGAAAAGTGTGTATCTCATGGTTTTTGGATGGAAAGTTCTATAGATGTCTGCTAAGTCCATTTGATTTCTGGTGTCATTTAGATCTTCTATGTCTTTACTTATTTTTTTTGTCTAGATAATCTGTCCAGAGGGGATAGTGTGCTGTTGAGGTCTCCAACAATTAGTGTGTAGCAGTCTATCACCCCCCTTCAATTTGTCTTTCCTTCACATATGTGGGTGATCCTGTGTTAGGTACATAGATATTTATAAGCACTATATCTTCTTGATCTATTTATCCTTTCACTACAATATAGTGCTCTTCTTTGTCTCTTAGAAAAGCTTTTGTTTTAAAACCCATTTTGTCAGAAATTAGTATCACAACTCCAGCTCTTTTTTGGTTCCCATTTGCATGGAATACCTTTTTCCAACCTTTCACTTTCAGTCTATTTATGTCTTTAAACATAAAGTTGGTTTCCTGTAGGCAACAGATAGAGGGTTTCTGTTTTGTTTTATTGTTGTTGTTATTGTTGTTGTTTGTTTGTTTGTTTTTTTATCCATTCAGCCAGTCTGTGTCTCTTGATTGGATAATTTAATTCACTAACATTTAATGTTATTATAGATATTATCAGCTCTGTCTTGATCTTTAAGTTGACCATTGTCTTAGTTGCCTTTTATTCCTTTGTTTCTGTCTGTTAATTCTTTAGTTTTCCTTCAACAGTACTTTCTTCAGGGTTTCTTGAAGAGCTGGTCTGGTGCTAGCAAATTCTTTCAGGATTTTTTTGTCTGAGAAAATTTTAATCTTTTTTTTCACAGATGAAGGATAATCTTGCAAAATATTATAATCTTTGTTGAAATTGTTTCTTTCTTAACATTTTCAATATGTGTTCCCACTCTTTTCTAGCTTTCATTGTTTTTGATAAGAAGTCCAGTGTTAGTCTGATGGTGTGACCTTTTTTAGTTCCTTGTTGTTTCTCTCTTGCCAGTTTTAGTACCTTGGCTTTATCTATAGTATTGGCCATTCTGACTAAGACGTGCCTTAGGGAAGATCTTCTTGGGTTGATCTTATTTAAACTCCTGTGTATTTCTTGGGTCTGGATGTTTGAGTGCCTCTCTAGACTTGGGAGATATTTTCCCAGGATTTCATGGAATAGATTTTCCATGCCCTTATTAGTTTCTTCACCTTCTGAGATACCAATTATTCTAATGTTAGGGCATCTATTGGAATCTAGTATTTCTCGTATATTATCCTCCTTTTTTTTCTATTTTCTCTATCTTTTTGGTGGTTTTCTCTAGGTCAGAGGTTTTATCTTCTACATCAGAGATTCAGTCTTCAGCATAGTCTAATAAACTTTTAATACTTTCAAGAGAGTTTTTTTTTTCTTTTTTCTTTTTCTTTGAGTTTTTTTTGCTATGGGGTTTGTGATCTCACCAGAAAGACAGAAAGAGACAGAGAGATAGAAAGCAAGAAATCCCCCCCAGGGGGATGGCCACGCCACAATCTCTTTTCCTCTATTCTCCTCTCAGGATCTTACACACACACACACGTGCCTGGCGTGAGTTTAAGCCACCAGGTCTGGGATTGAACTGCGGTTGACTACGTGAGAATCCAGCGACATAGCCTTTATGCCTAATGCTGGTGCCTTGAGAGAGTTTTTGATGTTCTGTACTACAGACTTCATCTCTAATAGTTCCATCTGATTCTTTCTTAGTGTGTCCATTTCTTCCTTTTTAAAAAATTTATAAGGAATAGAAATTTATTTAGTTAGTGGTTTTGGAGGCCCAAGGTCAAGAGACTTCTTTTGATGGAGGTTTTTTTTTGCTGATGAAGACTCTCTGTAGCATCTCAACATGGCACAGGACATTGCTTGGTGAAACAAGAGCAAACATGTATCTATGGGCATATCAAGTGTGTACATCATCCTTCTCCAAATAAACCCACCAGGATTCAATCACCTTAATTGTATTCTAACGACCTTAATTGTAATCACTTCCCAAAAGTTGACATTTCAACATCATAATAAAATTAAGTTTTTACTCTCTCTCTCTTTTACTTTATAAGCTTATCTTTTTTTAAAATTTATTTTTATTTACTTTTTTAATACATTCAATCACATTATTTAGCTTACAAGGTGATCATTTCAATATGTGAACATTTCTCCCCTGGTCCAGTTGATCAAAATATAACAACACTACCTCCCTGTCTCAACAATGGTGTCTCCATATCCCTCCTCCAAATGTTTTTCCCTGGGCCCCACTCCTCCACATACACATCTGGCATTCACACCCAACTCTTGTTTTTGTACATCCTTTAGCCCATCAGTTTCAGTTATAGAGTGTGGACACTTGGTATATATTAAGTGGGGACATACAGTGTCTCTCCTTCATAGCCTGGCTTGCTTCACTCAGCAGTAAATCTTCCATATTCTTCCACTTTCTGTCAAAAGGCAGGGTTTTTGTCTTTTTTTTTTTTTTTTTTTTTTTTTTTTTTTTTTTTTTTTTTTTTTTTTTTTTTTTTTTTTTTATTCAGCCATACTCTATGGCTGAATAATATTCCATAGAGTATATGTGCCACAGTTTTTCAATCTTCTTTCATATCATGGAAGGACTTCCTAATCTCCTGTAGTTTCTTGTCTCTTTTCTTTTACAACTCATAGATTCTTGTCACCATGACTGTTCTAAATTCTTTCTCGGGCATTTTGGTAACACCCTTTGTTTTTTCAAGAAATGGAAGGAAGTCACTGTGTTCTTTTGATGGAGACATATTTTCTGGTTTATTCAGATCTGAGGCTCTTTTTCTACTTCCAGCCATTGAGAGATGTACTCAATTTGGGATACCTTTTAGGAGAATGTTTATTCAACTAGGAATAAGTGTGTTTCCCTTTTGCTGTGGACTGACAACTGCCAAAGTCTCTCTTCTGTTGTGTTTAGCAATGTGGTCTGAGGAGCATTATGCTATTCAGGTGTCTGAAGCGCAGTATCTCCTTGTTCGCAGGTGGCTCGGTAAAATGGAGGATCCCAGAGATCCTAGAGTATTTCAGAACTGTGACTCTAGACCTATTTAGACCATCTGGGAGGGTGAAGTAAGAGGAAGAGTGGACCAAATAAGTGGGAAGAAAGTAAGAAGGGAATAAAGAAAAACTCGCACGCCATGACGCGATTTCCCCAGGGGTCTGGAGATGGACGTGGGGTTGCTATATTGCTGAGGGAAGTCCTGTGTGGTAAGGAGAAGTGTAAAATTTACAAATGAAAGAAGAGAAGAAGGAAAAAACAAGCCCTACCTGGCTGACAGAGATAGAGGTCCCTGGGCTTGGGGGTGCTGGGCTGGAGCTGGGGCAGGGGACCCTGCCTCAGTATACCTTAAGTTAGGGATCTGGAGATGGAAATTTTAATCTAGGTATATTAAATGTGTTCAGGAATTTGTCCATCTCATCCTGTTTTCCTTGTTTCTTGGCATATAGTTGCTCATAGTATCCTTTAACGATGTTTTGTATTTCTATGTTTGTTTTATTGCCTGCTTCATTGAAGATTTTATTTATCTGGGTCCTTTCTCTCTTCTTATTAATAACTCTCACTAGTGGTGTATCGATTTTTATTTATCTTTTCAAAGAACCAGCTTTTACTTTCATTTATTTTCTCTATAGTTTATTTTCTATTTCATTTATCTCTTCTTGTATCTTTATTTTTCCTTTCTCCTGGAGTTGTTTTGAATTTTTTTTTTTGCTGTTGCTTTTCCAATTCTCTGAGGTACAATGTTAAGTGATCCCTTTGCCTTCTTTCTGTCTTCTTTTTATGTGCACTAATTGCTATGAAATACCCTCTTATGACTGCTTTAGCAGTGTCCCAAAGATTATGGAAACTTGTGTCCTCATTGTCATTGGCTTCCATGAATCTTTTGATTTCAGTCTTTATTTTTTCAGTAGTTGTGAAGTTATTCAGCAGTAGGTAATTTAGTATCCTTGTATTTGAGTATTTTTGAGGATTTTTCTTTAATTTAAAATCCAATTTAATTCAGTCATGTTTAGAGAAGATGCTGGATTTAGTTTCTATGCCTTTGAATCTGTAGTGGCTTGCCTTGTACCCTATTATGTGGTCAATTTTCTAAAAGGTTTCATGTGGGGGTGAGAAAAAAAGTTTATCTCGTGTTTTTATGTGTGTGGAAAGTTCTATAGATGTATGTTAAGTCCATTTGATTTGTGGTATTATTTAGATCCTTTACCTCTTTATCTATTTTTTGTCTAGATAATCTGTCCAGAGGGGATAGTGGGGTTTGAGGTCTGTGTTGCAGTCTAGCTCTCATTTTAGATCTAACAGTCTTTCCTTTACATGTTTGGGTGCTCCTGTGTTAGGTGCATAGATATTTATAAGCATTATATCTTCTCAATTGATTTATCCTGTTGCTACAATATAGTGTCTTCTTTGTCTCTTTGAACAGATTTGTTTTTAAGCCTATTTTGTCAGAAATTAGTATCTCAACTCCAGCTCTTTTTTGGTTCCTATTTGCATGGAAAACCTTTTTCCATCCCTAGACAGTTTCTGTTTTTTAATCCATTCAGCCAGTCTGTGTCTCTTGATTCGAGTATTTAATCCATTAACATTCAATATTATTATCAATACTTTTGGACTTGTGCTGACATTTAACTTGGCCATTGTCTGGTTCCTTTTATTCTCTTATTTCTGGCTGTTCATTTTTTAGTTTTCCTGGTACACTACTCTCTTCAGGGTTTCTTAAATAGTTTGTCTGGTGTTGGTAAATTCTTTCATGTTTTGTTTGTTTGAGAAGATTTTTTTTCCTATATGAAGGATAATCTTGCAGGATATAATAATCTTGGCTGAAATAGCTTTTCTCATAACACTTTCAACATGTCTTCCCATTCTTTCCTTGCTTGCATTGTTTCCGTTGAAAGATCTGGTGTGGGCCTGATGGTATAACATTTGTAAGTCACTTGTCATTTCCCTCTTGCCAGTTTTAGTATTTGTCTTTATCTGTGGTGTTTTCCAGTCTGGCTAAGATGTACTTTAGGGAAGAACTTCTGGAGTTGATTCTATTTGGGGTTCTTTGTATTTTTTGGTCTTGGATGTCAGAGTGGCTTTCTAGACTTGGGAAATTTTCTTCCAGCATGTCATGAAATAGATTTTCCATGCCTTTATTAGTTTCTTCACCTTCTGGGATGCCCATTATTCTAATGTTTGGGTGTCTTATGGAATCTAGTATTTCTCGTATATTAGCCTCATTTTTTTGTTGTTATTTTTTTCTATCTTCTTGGTCTTATTTTCTAAGTCAGATGTTTTATTAGTCAAGCCACTGTGGAGAACAACTTGGATATTTCTCAAAAATCTACGAAAAGAACTACCATATGACCCAGGAATACCACACGTCAGTATCTACCCAAAGGACAGAATTCTTCTTCATTGGAAAAGTGCTTGCACACTGATGTTTTTACAGAACTATCCACAATTGCATAAAATCTTTTCCCATCATCTTCTCTGACCATCAAGGAATTAAATTTGAGTTTAATTTCAAGAGAAATCCTCAAAAATAGTCAAATATATGGAAACTAAATAACCTGCTTCTGAATGAATCCACAACTACTAACAAAATAAAGATTGAAATCAAAAGATTCATGAAAGTCAATGACAATGAGGACATGAGTTTCCATAATCTTTGGACACTGCTAAATCAGTCATAACAGGGAAGTTCCAAGCAATTAGTGGACATAATAAGAAGATGAAAAGAAAGCAAATAGATCACCTAACATCATGCCTTAGAGAATTAAACAAACAACAGCATAAAAATCAAAAAAACTCCAGGAGAAAGGAAATAGTAAAGTTATGAGCAGAAATAAATGAAATAAAAAATAAATGAACTGTACAGAAAATAAATGAAAGTAAATGCTGGTTCTTTGAAAAGACCAATAAAATTGATACACCACTAGGGAGACTTATTAAGAAGAAGAGAGAAAGGAACCACGTGAATCAAATATGCAATAAAGCAGGCAATATAAAAACAAACATAACAGAAATGCAAGACATCATTAGAGGATACTGTGAAAAACTATATGCCAAGAAACAGGACAATCTGGATGAGATGGACAAATTCCTGGACACATGCAATCTACCAAGATTGAGTCAGGATAATATAGAAATTTTGAATAGGCTGATAACAAGCCAGGAGATTGAATTAGTAATAAATAACCTTCCAACAAAGAAAAGTCCTAGCCCTGATGGATTCACCTCCAAATTCTATAAAACTTTCAAAGAAGAGTTAACCCCCATTCTGCTCAAGTTATTTATAAAGATCCAGAAGGGTGAATCTCTCCCTAATTCATTCTATGAAGCCTCTATCACCCTTATCCTTAAAACAGATAAGGACAGGACCAGGAAGGAAAACTATGGATCAATACCTCTGATGGACTTAGATTCAAAGTTCCTTAACAAGATACTAGCAAATCGTTAGTTCGACATTATGAATGCTCTAAATTCTTTATCAGACATTTCCAGGATTTTCACCAAACTGCTTGTGGATGAGGAAGAGTTACTCTTTTCCCTTGGAGGAGAGGTATTTTCTCGTTTTCCCATATTTCTCATGATCAGGTGGTGATTTCTTGTCATAATGTCGAAGCTAGCAGAGATGGAAGAGAAGAGAGATAATGAACTGCTAAAGAGAAAGGAGAAAGAAGCTGACAAGTTCCAGGAGATGAGGAAATTCTTGCAAGATCTAAAAGAGGAATTACACACTTTACAAAAGACTCAAATGGAACTGCTAGAGATGAAGTCTATAAAACAAGAAGTCAAAATCTCCCTTGAAAGTATTAAAAGCAGACTAGATCGTTCAGAAAATAGAATCTCAGATGTAGAAGAGAAAATGGCTGGCCTAGAAAAATCCACCATGAAGACTGAGAAAATGGCCCAAAAATTTGAGAATGATATGCGAGAAGTACTGGATACAATCAAATGCCCAAATATCCAGATAATTGGCATTCCAGAAGGTGAAGAGACCCATAAGGGCATTGATAATCGATTCCATGAAATTCTGCAAGAAAACTTTCCAAACCTAGAGAGGCATTCGAAGATCCAGTCCCAGGAAATACAAAGGACCCCAAATAGAATCAACCCAAGAAGATCTTCTCTAAGACACATTATAGCCAGGTTGACCAAAACTGTAGACAAAGACAAGATACTAAGATTGGCAAGAGAAAAACATCAAGTTACCTACAAAGCACATCCCATCAGGCTAACAGCAGATCTCTCATCGAAAACAATGTGAGCGAGGAGAGAATGCGAAAATATATTCAAAGTGTTATGAGATAAGCAATTTCAGCCAAGAATACTGTACCCAGAAAGATTATCTTTCAGGTGGGAAGAAAAGACAAGAACATTCTCAGATAAACAAAACCTGAAAGAATTTACCAGCACCAGACTAGATCTCCAAGAAGTTCTCAAGGGTGTGCTGTATCAGGAAAATTAAACACAGGCACACGGAAATAAGTGTCCAAAAGCTAAGAAAGTGGCCAACTTAATCATAGGGACAAGTCTGGAGTTGAATATTATATCCCAGAATGTAATCAGGAAAATTGAACCAGAACAGAAGATAAAAGTACATGAGACTGATAAGTTCATGCACCTACCATTTGAACAGAATCCAAACCTGTTTCCTGGCTTTAAGCAAAGTTCCTTGGCATTTCTTTGATTTAAGTTAAAACTGGTTTTCTTAGTAGTAATGAGTGAACTCACCATTGAAAGTAGTTAGATTATGTAGGAAATTGTGTGATCAATGCAATGTGGGTGGGAAGGGAATGAAGGACAATTGTGGACACCAGAGGTGGTGTGAGAGGAGGGTGGGAAGGGACAGAGGGTCAGAAAGAGGGGTGGAAATATTTCTAGGAACTAGAAATGGAAAATTTTTTGTAATGTGCATGATTGAGTCACTATGCAGTGTGTACTGGATGGGAGATTGCACTTGGTGTGCTGTGATGATGCTTAGGGAAGGGATGTAATTTGAGTTACAAAAAAAAAAGTTTCAGGAAAAAAAATATATATCTATTCAATGACTGCAGTAGGATATGTAGCCCCAGCTAGGTGCTACTTTATAGGATGCATAAAGTTAGACTTGTGTTCATGGAAATGTGTATGTCACCTGTGTTTGCTATGAGGGTATTTGGATTCATTAGGGTCTTTGGTGATTCAGTAAAATGTGGGGGGAAAACAGTATAGAAAGCAAACATAGATACCAGAGACAGTGTGGGAGGAGAATGGGAGATGGCAGAGGGTAAGAGATAGAGAATCAAGGATGGGGGGGGGGGGGAAGGAAAACATACAGAAAGACCCAGCGGCAGGCCTCTGGCCAGCCAGCGATTCTGAGGCAGGGACATCACTGCCCACATACCTCTCCTGCAGACCCCAGCCCCAGCACCCACCTGCTAGCTAGCCTGTCCTGTCCCCAGCTGCAGGCCACAGACAGACCCAGCAGCAGGCCTCTGGCCAGCCCGCGATTCTGAGGCAGGTACATCACTGCCCACATACCTCTCCTGCAGACCCCAGCCCCAGTGCCCACGTGCTAGCTAGGTAGGTCACCATTACTTTCTGCTTTGGATTTTAAGCTCCTTTATTCTCTTGTTAATTTTCTGCTCTTCCTTCTCTCACAGCCTGTCCTGTCCCCAGCTGCAGGCTACAGACAGACCCAGCGGCAGACCTCTGGCGAAACCGCACACCGCAACTTTTTCTTTATATCTCTGTGTTCTGGTTTTTCTTTTTTTCTTCTGTTGTTTCATCTAATTCTCTCACCTCTTCATCTTCCACCCTTCCAGAAGGTCTATAATCAGATATCTGAAATCCCCCAGCAACCTAACTTTCTGTGGGATCTTCCCTTGTACTGATCCACCTGAAAAAAAGGAGATATTGCTTTTCAGACACCTCAATACAGTACCCGTCTTTTTTTTTTTTTTTTTTTTTTTTTGGAGAGGTTTTTGTTATAGGGCGCGTGCGCTTGCCAGACAGACAGAGAGATAGAAAGCGAGAAATCACCCCCCAGGGGGGATGGCCACCCCGCAATCCCTTCTCCTCCATTCTCCTCCTGGGATCTTGGGCACGCACGCACACGCGCCCGGCGTGAGTTTAAGCCACCGGGTCCGGGACTCGAACCACAGTCGACTACGTGGGAGTCCAGCGACATAGCCATTACGCTAACTGCTGGTCCCCAGTACCCGTCTTGATACCACATTGGTAAAAACAACAGAAGAGAGACTTTGCAAACATTAATTTGCAGCAAAAGGGAAAGTCAATTATCCCTAGACAGAGTAACTTTCCCGCAAGAGGTCTTCAAAGTGAATACATCTTCTAATGGCTAGAAGTAAAAGAAGAGCCTCAGATATGAATAAACAAGGAAATACATCTCCATCAAAAGTACAGAGTAACTCCCCTCCATCTGTCGTGCTAATGGACGATGTTACCAAAATGTCAGACAAAGAATTTCGAACATTTATGGTGAACAAATTCTTTGAGTTGTAACAGAAACGAGACAACAAACTCCAAGAGATGAGGAAGTCATTCCAAGATATGAAAGAAGAAATGGACACTCTGAGAAAGAACCAGATGGGACTATTAGAGATCAAGTCTGGAATAGAGGAAATAAAAAACTCCCTTGAAAGTATTAACAGTCTATTAGACCATGCTGAAGATCGAATCTCTGATGTAGAAGATAAAACCTCTTACCTAGAAAGAACCACCAAAAAGATAGAGAAAATAACAAAAAAAACACGAGGATAATATACGAGAAATACTAGATTCCATAAGACGCCCAAATATCAGAATAATTGGCATCCCAGAGGGTGAAGAAACTAATAATGGCATGGAAAATCTATTCCATGAAATCCTGGAAGAAAATTTTCCGAGTCTTGAGAGGCACTCAAGCATCAAGACCCAAGAAATACAAAGGACCCCAGTTAGAATCAACCCCAGAAGATCTTCCCCAAGGCACATCATAGCCAGACTATCCAAGACCACAGATAAAAACATGATACTAAAACTCGCAAGAGAGAAAAGGTCATCCCATCAGGCTAACTCCGGATCTCTCAACGGAAACAAAGCAAGCAAGGAAAGAATGGGAAGATGTATTGAAAGTGCTAAGAGAGAAACAATTTCAACCAAGATTATTGTATCCTGCAAGAATATCCTTCATATGGGAAAAGGTTAAAATCTTTTCAGACAAACAAGACCTGAAAGAATTTGCCAGCACCAGACCAGCTTTTCAAGAAACCCTGAAGAAAGTACTGTTCCAGGAAAACTAAAGTGCTAACAGACAGAAACAAAGAAATAAAAGGCTGCTGTGACAATGGCCAACTTAAACGTTGGAACAGATCCAGTTACAACGATAATAACACTGAATGTGAATAGATTAAATTCCCCAATCGAGAGACACAGACTGGCCGAATGGTTAAAAATACAGAGACCCTCTATCTCTTGCCTGCAGGAAACCCACCTCATCGATAAAGACATACATAGACTGAAAGTGAAGGGTTAGAAAAAGGTTTTCCATGCAACTGGGAACCAAAAAAGAGCTGGAGTTGCGATACTAATTTCTGGCAAAATAGCCTTTAAAACAAAAACTGTTAGAAGAGACAAAGAAGGGCACTATATTGTAGTAAAAGGATCAATAGATCAAGAAGATATAACTCTTATAAATATCTACGCACCCAACACAGGAGCCCCCAAATATGTTAAGGAAAGACTGTTAGATCTAAAAGGGGAGATAGACTGCAATAGATTCATTGTTGGAGACCTCAACACTGCACTATCCCCTCGGGACAGATCATCTAGACAAAAAATGGATAAAGAGATAAAGGATCTGAATGATACCATAAATGAAATGGACTTAAGAGACATCTATAGAACTTTCCATCCAAAAACCACGAGATACACTTTTTTCTCATCCCACATGGAACCTTTTCGAAAATTGACCACATCATAGGGCACAAAGCAAGCCTCTACAGATTCAATGGCATAGAAACCATTCCCAGCATCTTCTCTGACCATGATGGAATTAAACTTGAGTTTAATTTCAAGAGAAATCCTCAAAAATACTCACATACATGGAAACTAAATAACCTACTACTGAATGACTCCACAACTACTGATGAAATAAAGTCTGAAATCAAAAGATTCATGGAAGCTAATGATAATGAGGACACGAGTTTCCATAATCTTTGGGACATTGTGAAAGCAGTCATAAGAGGGAAATTTATAGCAATTAGTGCTCATAAGAGGAAGACAGAAAGAAGGCAAATGGACAACTTAACATCATGCCTAAGCGAATTGGAGAAGCAACAGCAAAATAACCCAAAAAACTCCAGGAGAAAGGAAATAATAAAGATCCGAGCAGAAATAAATGAAATAGAAAATAAGCAAAACATACAGAAAATAAATGAAAGTAAAATCTGGTTCTTTGAAAAGATAAACAAAATCAATACACAACTAGCAAGACTTATTAAGAAGAAGGGAGAAAGGAACCAGGTGAATCAAATCTGCAATGAAGCAGGAAATATAACAACAGACAAAGCAGAAATACAGAACATAATTAGAGGATATTATGAACAACTATATGCCAAGAAACAAGACAATCTGGACGAGATGGACAAATTCCTGGACACGTATAATCTACCAAGATTGAGCCAGGAGGATATAGAAAGCCTAAATAGACCCATAACAAGCCAGGAGATTGAATCAGTAATAAATAGCCTTCCAACAAAGAAAAGTCCTGGCCCGGATGGATTCACCTCTGAGTTCTATAAAACTTTCAAAGAAGAGTTAACCCCCATTCTGCTCAAGTTATTTCTAAAGATCCAGAAGGGTGAATCTCTCCCGAATTCATTCTATGAAGCCTCCATCACCCTTATCCTCAAAACAGACAAGGACAGGACAAGGAAGGAAAACTATAGACCATTATCTCTGATGAATATAGACACAAAGATTCTCAACAAGATACTAGCAAACCGTATCCAGCAACTTATAAAAACAATTATACATCATGATCAGGTAGGCTTTATTCCAGGAGTGCAAGGTTGGTTCAACATACGTAAAACCATAAATGTAATACACCATATTAACAGGAAAAAAGACAAAAACCATATGGTCATATCGATTGATGCAGAAAAAGCATTTGATAAGATACAACATCCACTTATGCTCAATACGCTCAGCAAAATTGGCATACAAGGGTCATTTCTCAACACAATAAAAGCTATCTGTGAAAAACCCATCGCAAATATCATCCTGAATGGAGAAAAGCTGAAAGCTTTCCCTCTAAAAACGGGTACAAGACAAGGATGCCCACTTTCTCCACTCCTTTTCAACATAGTACTGGAAGTCCTCGCCAACTCAATCAGAAAGAGGAAAAAATTAAAGGCATCCAAATAGGAAAAGAAGAGGTGAAACTCTCTCTATTCACAGATGACATGATTGTGTACATAGAAGACCCAATGATTTCCATGAAGAAATTTCTAGAAGTAATGCATGAATACATTGAAGTTGCAGGATACAAAATTAATATACAGAAGTCTATAGCATTTCTATATACAAACAACAGGCAGATGGAGATAGAACTGAAAAAAGTTATTCCATTTACTATAGCCACTAAATGTATAAGATACTTAGGGATAAATGTAAACAAAGAAGTTAAAGACCTCCACAAGGAAAACTATGAGAAGCTTAAAAAAAGAAATTGAAAATGATCCAGCAATCCCATTTCTTGGCATCTACCCAAAGGACAGAAGAATTTCTCATTGGAAAAGTGCTTGCACATCGATGTTTCTTGCGGCACTTTTCATGATTGCTAAGACATGGAATCAACCCAAATGCCCTGTACGGATGAATGGATTGAAAAACTGTGGCACATATACTCTATGGAATACTATTCAGCCATTAAGAACAACAAAACCCTGGCTTTTGACAGAAAGTGAAAGAATATGGAAGATTTACTGCTGAATGAAGCAAGTCAGGCTATGAAGGAGAGACACTGTATGTCCCCACTTAATATATACAGAATGTCCACACTCTATAACTGAAACTGATGGGCTAAAGGATGTACAAACACACGTGATAGATGTAAATGCCAGATGTGGGGTGTGTGGGGGAGAGGGGCCTAGGGAAGAACATTTGGAGGAGGGATACGAAGACAGCATTGTTGAGACAGGGAGGTAATGATGCTGTATTTTGATCAACTAGACCGGGGAGAAATGTTCAAATATTGAAATGATCACGTTGTAAGGTAAATAATGTACCTGAATGTATTAAAAATGTAAATAAAAATAAATTTTAAAAAAGCAAAACATACAGAAAACAAGAAATGGAAGATCATCTGCTGACAATAACATGTTTGTTGATGTGCTTGATTGATACAATATACAGTGTACTCTAGATGGAAAATCTCATTTTGTGTGCTGCAATAATGTACAGTGAATGAATAAAAATAAATAAATTGAAATAAAAAAAAGATACTAGCACATTGTATCCAACAACTTATAAAAAGATTATACACCATGATCAGGTAGGCTTTATGCAAGTTTAGTTCAACATAAGCAAAAACATAAATGTAATACACCATATTAACAGTAATAGATAAAATTTATATGGTCATAGCAATTGATGCAGAAAAAGAACTTGATAAGATACAACATCCCTTCATGATCAAGACTCTTGACAAAATTGGCATGAGGGTCATTTCTCTTTGGAGGAAATTTATGATGGATTCAGTCTGTTTATTATTGGTGTATTTAGGTCTTATATGTATTCCTGATTCATTCTTGGTATATTGTATGTGTCCATAAATGTATTCACATCATTCATATTTTTGTTTTTGTTACTGTATTGTTTAATGATCTTTTTTATTTGTGTTATGTCTGTTGTAATATTGTCTGTCTCACAACTGATTAGATTCTGCCGGATACTTTCTCTGTTCTTCTCAATTTGTGTAGCTAACATTGTCCTACTTTTGTTTACCTTTTCAAATACCAGCTTTTGGTTTCATTTACTTTCTGTTTAGTAAATTTATTCTCTATTTTACTTATTTCTTCTCTAATTTTTAGTATACTTTTCTCCTGGTATTTTGTTGTTGTTTTACCAATAGCCTGAGGTGTGTTGTTAGGTTGTCTATTTGCCACCTTTCAGTTCTTTTCTTGTGAGTGCTAATTGCTATGAATTTCAACTGCTTTCACTGTGTCCCATTAGTTATAAAAATTCATGTATTCAAGGTCTGGTAGGTGATGTGGTGGTTAAGGGCACTGGATTCCCATATGGCTGAACAGACTGAGTCTCAGACCTGGAGGCTTGCTTTCTCATTTTCTCTCCATTTCTTTCTCACTCTCTCTCTCTGTCTCTCTTTCTCACTCTCCATCAATCTCTGGTCAAATAAAAATAAACATAAATAAATAAAAGTATTCTTTTAAAGAAATGGTCATTTCTCAACACAATAAAAGATACCTATGAAAAACCCATAGTTAAAATCATCCTGAATGAAGAAAAGCTGAAATTTTTTACTCTATAAATGGGTACAAGACAAGGATGCCCACTTTCTCCACTGCTTTTCAATACAGTAATGGAAGTCCTCGCCAATGCAATCAGAAAAGAAGAAAAAATAAAGGCATTCAAATAGAAAAATAAGAGGTGAAACTCTCTATTCACAGATGACATGATTTTATACATAGAAGACCCAATAGTTTCCATGAAAAATTTTTGGAAGTAATACACAAATACAGTAAAGTGGCAGGATGCAAAATCAATATACAGAAATCTATAGCATTTCCTTCATAGCCTGGCTTGCTTCACTCAGCTTGATCAACTGGACTGGGGAGAAATGTTCACATATTGAAATGCTCATTTTGTAAGCTAAACAATATAATTGAATGTATATAATAAATAAATAATAAATAAAATAAAATAAGAAATCTATAGCATTTCTATTTATGAACAGCAGACAGACTGAGATAGAACTGAAAAAAGTCACTCTATTTACCATATCCACAAAAAGTATAAGATACTTAGGAATAAATCTAACTAAAGAAGTTGAAGACCTCCACAAGGAAAAATATGAGAACTTAAAAAAAAACAAACAAACAAAAAACTAAAAACTATACAAAATGTGGAAGAACATCCCATATGCCTCATTGGAAGAATTAATATAATCAAAATGGCAATTCTTCCCAAATTAATCTACATATTTAACACAATCACACTCAAAGTGCCAGAGACATTCTTCAGAGACCTAGAAAAGACAATCATAATATTTGTCTAGAATCATAAAAAAAATGGTATTGCCAAAGCAATCCCGCAAATGAAGTCTGGAATGGGGGGCATCTCACTCCATAACCCAAAAATATACTACAAAGTTTAAGTAATCAAAACAACATGGTATTGGCACAGAAATAGACATGAGGACCAATGGAACAGAATAGAGTCTCGAGAAATAAACTCCCAGATATACAATCAATTATTTTGGACAAAGGGTACCAGTCAATTCAGTGTGAAAAGGAAAACGTCTTTAGCTGCTGGTGCTGGGAAAACTAGATATCCACCTGCAGAAAGATGAATCTGGATCTCCAAGTCTCACTATTGACAAAAATCAACTCAAGGTGGATCAAAGTTCTAAGCCTAAGACATCAAATTATAAAACGGCAGCTGGAAAATACTGGGGAACCTCTGGGAGACATTGGGGTAGACAAAGACTTCTTAAATAAGACCCCAAAACTACAGTAAATAATTCCCAAATTAGACTAGTGGAAATCCATCAGATTAAGAAGTTTATGCTTGGCAAAAGAGAGAGTAATAAGTGTGAATTGATAGCCCTCAGAATGGGAAAATATTTTTGTAAACTATGCATCAGATAAAGGACTGATAACCAGAATACCACAAGGAACTCAAGCAGCTGTCCTATTAAAAGATGGGAGAATGAGTTGAAAAAAAAAAAAAAAAAAAAAAAAAAAAAACACTCTCTAAGGAAGACTTGCAAATAGCCAAAAGGCATATAAAAAAAAAATGCTCAACATTTCTCATTGTAAGGGAGATACGGATCAAAATCACGAGATACCACCATGTGGATGTGTAGTGAAAGGGAACTCTCCTACACTGCTTGTGGGAATGTGAATTGGTCCAGCCATTGTGAAGAACAATTTGGAGATTTATCAAAGATCTACAAATACAATTACCATATAATTTGACAATCCCACTATTTGGTATCTACTCAAAGGACAGAAGAATTCTCAATCAGAAAAATACTTACAGGGACCAGCAGTTAGCGTAATGGCTATGTGGCTGGACTCCCATGTAGTCAACCGTGCTTCGCGTCCTGGACCCAGTGGCTTAAAACTCACGTTGGGTGCATGTGTGTGCATGCCCAAGATCCCGAGAGGAGATAGGGGAAGAAGGGATTGTGGCATAGCCATCCTCTCTGGGGGGGTGATTTCTCACTTTCTATCTCTCTCTCTCTCTCTCTCTCTGTCTGTCTGGTGAGCACACGTGCCCTATAGCAAAAACCTCGCCCCCCCCAAAAAAATAAAAGTACTTACACATGGATGGCATTATTCATAATTGCTAAGACATGGAACCAACCCAAATGTTCACAAACCAATAAATGAATTTAAAAAGTATGGCACATATGCTCTAGGGAATACTACTGACCCATAAATGTGGGAGGCTGTGCACCAGTGAGTCTGTCGAGGCCATTTTTATGAGTCTCTGACTATTGACATCTTAGGCTCAGAGAGCAAACAATTACACAATGCCAAAAGCCATAATTGACTCCCCTTCAAAAACCTCACCTTCAAAACCATACTCTGATTGGCCACTTCCCATAGCAAATTGGTGAGCTTAGAATCCCTCAGATTTGCATATCTGGCACCTCATGATTGGTCCACAAAGCAACCAATCATAACCCACCTTTTACAATCCTTCATTCAACCAATCACTGCCCACCAACATGTATATAACCAATGTCCCTGGCCCACAATCACCTGACGACCCTGAAGACACTGAAGAGTTGTCACACCACGTCGTCTCCAGATGACCCTGAAGATCTGTGACACTGCGTCATCTCCGGATGACACTGAAGAGTTGTAACACTATGTCATCTTCATGCTGCCCACAATAAACAGACGACCCTGAAGAGTTGTAACACTGCATCATCTCCGTGTTGTAACACTGTGCCGTTCATCCCATCTCTCACTCCTTCCCTCAGGAAACCTGTTCGACTATCCTGCGGATTGGGACCCATGGCGCCTGGACAAGGGACCTGAGTATGAAGGATCCAGTGAAGAGCTCCTGAGGAAGGCTCCAGTGCAGAGCAACTGAGAAAAGCCAGCGGAAAACATAGAGGGACGAAGAGAAGATGTCCTGGTAAATATTTACTTATGTTTTATTTTAAGTATGGGTAATAATGGGGCAAGCACTTAGTCAGCACAAACTATCCATGCAGGGCTTAATAGAAGCCCTTGACGTTATGGTTGCTAAAGGAGAGCAGATCATGCAAAATGATCAACCACAGGAGGAGGGTATAGCCGCCTCAGATCTAACCAAGGATTCTAAAATTGAAAAAGAACAGGGAGGGGATCTTATTTCCTTAGATAGTGAGAAAGAAGTAACAAATTTTACTAAACAATCAGATGTCAGGTCAAAACAACTTAAGAAACCAAAAATCAATGAGAAAGTTACAAACCTTGAAAAGCCTCAGAAAAAAATTATAACCATCTCTTACAGAGCTTAAAGCTCATTTGGATAATCAATTGACTAATTCTGAGGAAGAAACTTTAGAACCAAAACAGTCAAAAATAACAACTCAAAATGGCTGCCTGAAAAAGAAACTTTGGAAACAAAGACTGCCACATACAATAACCCAAAATGGCCATCTGAAGAAAAAATTTTAGAAACAGAGGCAGCCAAATACAATAATCCAAAATGGCTGCCTTTCAAAATACGACTGCCATCTTATAGCTCGGTCGCATCTGCACCACCTTTGGTGATGCTGGTTATTATTACTTTTTTTTTTTTTTGGAGAGGTTTTTTCGCTATAGGGCGCGTGTGCTCGCCAGACAGACAGAGAGAGACAGAGAGACAGAAAGCGAGAAATCACCCCCCGGGGGGATGGTCACGCCGCAATCCCTTCTCCTCTCGGGATCTTGGGCACGCACGCACACGCGCCCGGTGTGAGTTTTAAGCCACCGGGTCCGGGATGTGAACCGCGATAGACTACGTGGGAGTCCAGCGACATAGCCATTACGCTAACTGCTGGTTCCCTGTGATGCTGGTTATTGATCCTAGGGAAGAGATTTTGAATAAAATTAAACAACTTGAAGAACAAATTCAATTAGAAAAGAAACATCAAGACTTAATATCACAATTGGAAAAACTGAGAGTGGGTAAACCTAAAAGTACAGATTCCTCACAGAATTTCTATCAGCCCACTTTTACCCCTGGCACAAAAATTAAACCAGTTCAGATACCACAACGATCAATGAACTTTGAGGAACAGGAAGCCTTCCTGGTAACAGAAACCATAGATCAACAAGGGCAAGCATGGTGTCACATACATGGCTTTGATTTTAACATTATAAAAGAAATTAAAACAGCAGTTGCTCAATATGGAGCTACAGTTCCATATACTTTAACCATAGTTGACTCGGTGGCAGAAAATTGGCTTCCACTGTTACCTTTGTTCAGGACCAATTAGACTCCCTTGTAGAAGTAGTACTCCAAAATAGACGTGAGTTAGACCTCCTCTTGGCAGAACAGGGGGGGATCTCTGTCTTGCTTTACAGGAACACTGCTGCTTTTATGCCAACAAGTCCGGCATCGTTCATGACAATCCCTTCTGGTCTGCCTGGAACAGTCTCCTCCCTTTCCTGCTCCCCCTACTTGGCCCATTCATTGGCCTTTTAATTGTTTCCTCACTGGGACCTGTTATATTTAATAGGCTCATGTCATTCCTCAAACAACAAATTGACTCACTTACTATGTGGCCTATTCAGGTCCACTATACTAGATTGGAGATGGAAGACCAACACCGCTATACTGGTCTTGCCTGAGGCACTGAATCGGTTAAACAAAGATGGGTAAGAGAGTCTGATGAACCCAATAACTATTCAGTCCTTCCACCTAAGACAGGAAGCCCATCATAGCTATGGGACTCTCCAATGACGGGTAAGAATGGACGTATGGTTCCATAAATGACTCCAACATAAGACAGGCACAATTCCCCTAGGTCTTATCCTCATCTCTCAAATTAAAACAGAAATGGGGGACATGTGGGAGGCTATGCACCAGCGAGTCTGCCAAGGCCATTTTCATGAGTCTCTTATTATTGCCATCTTAGGCTCAGAGAGCAAACAATTACACAATGCCAAAGGCCATAATTGGCTCCCCTTCAAAAACCTCACCTTCAAAACCATACTCTGGGGAACCAGCAGTTAGAGTAATGGCTATGTCACTGGACTCCCATGTAGTCGACAGTGGTTCATGTCCCGGATTCGGTGGCTTAAAACTCACACAAGGCGTGTGTGCATGCGTGCCCAAGATCCCGAGAGGAGAATGGAGGAGAAGGGATTGCATCATGACCATCCCCCCTGGGGGGTGATTTCTCGCTTTCTGTCTCTATGTCTCTCTCTGTCTGTCTGGAGAGCACACGCGCCCTATAGCGAAAGCCTCTCCACAAAATAAAAAAAACATACTCTGATTGGCCATTTCCAATAGCAAATTGGCGAGCTTAAAAGCCCTCAGCTTTGCATATCCAGCACCTCATGATTGGTCCACAAAGTGACCAATCATAACCCACCTTTTACAATCCTTCATTTAACCAATCACTGCCCACCAACATGTATATAACCATGATCCCTGGCCCACAATCGCCGGATGGCCCTGAAGACCCTGAAGAGTTGTAACACCATGTCATCTCCAGACGACCCTGAAGAACTGTGACACCGCGTCGTCTCCAGATGACCCTGAAGAGTTGTAACACTGCGTCATCTCCATGTTGTAACACTATGCCGTTCATCCCGTCTCTCACTCCTTCCCTCAGGAAACCTGTTCGACTGTCCTGTGCATCAGGACACATTAAAAAAAGACCCTGGCTTTTGAAAGAAAGTGGATAAATATGGAAGATTTCCTGCTGAGTGAAGCAAGTCAGGCTATGAAGAAGAGACACTGTATGTCTCCACTTAATATATACCAAGTGTCCACACTATATTGCCGAAACTGAATGACTAAAATGTATAGAAACTTAGTAAATGGTTGTGTATACCAGATACAATATGGGAAGAAGTCAGGTGAAGGAGTAGAGTCTGAGAAAAAATATTAAGGAGAAAAATAGATAGCTAAGTCATTTATGGGACAAAGAAATGAATTGATTTTTTAATTTTATGTTTTTTATACATTCAAACACGTTATTAAGCTTACCAAATGAATACTTCAACATGTGAACTTTTCTCCCTAGTCCAGTTGATAATACTATAAAATTATCTTCAACAGATAATATCACATTTCTTTGTCCCATTATTGCTTTGCCTCTTTATATTTCTTCTAAATGTACTTAAACCCCACTCTCACACACACTATATCTGATATTGACAACTATTTACTGTGTTTTTATATCTTTTTTTACTTTTTTATTTCATTTTCTTTTATACATTCAATCACATTATTTAGCTTACAAAGTGAATACTTCAACATGTGAACATTTCTTCTCCTTAGTCCAGTTGAGAAAACTATAAAATATCTTCAACAGAAAATACCACAGTTATTCCCATTAATTCTTTGCCTCCATATTTTTCTTCTAGATGTTCTTGCTCAGACGCTACTCTTGCACACACATTATATCTGGTATTTACATCCATTTACTGTGTTTTTATATCCTTTAAGCAATCAGTTTCAGTCATAGAGTGCTTACACTCAGTATATATTAAATGGGCACATACAATGCCTCTCCATCATAGCCTGGCTTGCTTCACTCTGCAGTAACTCTTCCATATTAATCCACTTTCTGTCAAAAGCTAGGGTCTTGTTTTTTTATGGCTGAGTAGTATTCCATTCAGAATATGTGCCACAGTTTTTCTATCCATTCATCTGTTCATGGGCATTTGGGTTGTTTCCATGACTTAGCAATTGTGGATAGTGCCACAATAAACATAGATGTGCAATCACTTTACCAATTAAGTATTCTTCTGTCCTTTGATTAGACAGCAAGGAGTGGGATTGCTGGATCATATGGTAGTTCTATTTGTAGATTTTTTAAGAGATTTTTGCTATAGCGCACGAGCACTCACCAGACTGACAGAGACAGAAATATAGGAAGCGAGAAATCACCCACCGGGGGGGATGGCTACTCCGCAATCCCTTCTCCTCCATTCTCTTCTCAGGATCTTGGGCACGCATGCACATGCACCCGACGTGAGTTTTAAGCCACTGGGTCCAGGATGCAAACTGTGGTCGACTACATGGGAGTCCATTGACATAGCCATTATACTAACTGCTGGTTCCTATTTGTAGATTTTTGAGGAATCACCACATTGTTCTCCACAGCGGCTGGACAAATTTACATCCCCACCAGCAGTGTAAGAAAGTTCTCCTTTCACCACAGCCCGCAAGCACATATATGTTTTCTTTTTTTTTTTTTTAATCTTAGTCATTCTGACTGAGGTTAGGTGGTATCTCATTGTTGTTTTGATTTGCATCTCCCTTACAATGAGGGATGTTGAGCATTTTTTCATAGGTTTTTTTAGCTATCCGAATGTCATCTTTAGAAAGTGGTTTTTTCAACTCATTCTACCATCTTTTAATAAAATTGATCGTCTTTTTTCAGAACAGCTGATTGAGTTCATTATGAATTCTAGTTATCAGTCCCTTATCTGATGCATAGTTTAAAAAAATGCTTTCCCATTCTAAGGGATGTCTATTCAAACTAATTACTGTGTCTTTTGCTATGCATAAACTTCCTAGTATGATGTAATACCACTTGTCTATTTTGAGGATTATCAACTGTGCCTTGGGGGTCTCATTTAAGAATTTTTTCCCTACCCCAATGTCTCCCAGACTTTCCCCAGTGTTTTCCAGGAGTAGTTTTATAGTTTGAGGTCTTAGATACAGATCTTTGATCCACGTTGACTTGATTTTTGTCAGAGGTGAGAGGTAGGGGTTCAGATTTATCTTTCTGGAGGTGGAAATCCAGTTTTTCCAGCACCATTTGCTAAAGAAGTTTTCCTTTTCAAACAAGATTGACTGATACCCCTTGTCAAAAATAAGTGGACTATATGTTTGGGAATTTATTTCTGGGGACTCTATTCTGTCCCATTGGTCCACGTGTCTATTTCTGTGCTAGTACCATGCTGTTTTGATTACCACAGCTTTGTAGTATATTTTTGGGTTGGGGAGTGAGATGCCGCCCACTCCACTCTTCTTGTGTAGAATTGCTTTGGCAATACGGGGTCTCCTATGATTCCAGACAAATTTTATGATTGTCTTTTCTAGATCTGTGAAGAATGTGTCTGGTACTTTGACTGGCATTGCATTAAATATGTAGATTAATTTTGGTAGAATTGCCATTTTGATTATGTTAATTCTTCCAATCCAGGAACATGGGATATTCTTCCATTTTTTCTTTTTTTGGGGGAGAGGGTTTTGCTATGGGGGGATGCACTCACCAGACAGAGAGAGACAGAGAGATAGAAAGCGAGAAATCACCCCCCAGGAGGAATGGCCATGCCACAATCCCTTTTCCTCCATTCTCCTCTCTGGATCTTGGGCACGCATGCACATGCGCTCAGCGTGAGTTTTAAGCCACCAGATCTGGGACGTGAATCACGGTCGACTACATGGGAGTCCAGCGACATAGCCATTATGCTAACTGCTGGTCCCTCCTTCCACTTTTTAGTTTCATTTTCAATTTCTTTTTTTTATCTTCTCATAGTTTTTCTTGTGGAAGTCTTAAATTCCTTGGTTAGATTTATCCCTTAGTATCTCATAGTATTTGTTGCTAGGTTAAATGGAACAACTTTTTTTCAGTTCTATCTCAATCTGCCTGTTGTTTGTATATACAAATGCTATAGATTTCTGTATATTAATTTTGTATTCTGTAAGTTTACCGTATTCATAAATTACTTCCAGAAATTTTTTTATGGAAACCATTGGGTCTTCTATGTATAAAATCATGTCATCTTCAAATACAGAGAGTTTCTCCTATTATTTTCCTATATGAATGCCTTTTATTTTTCCCTCTTTTCTTATTGCATTGGCCAGAACTTCCAGTACTACACTGAACTGTAGGGAGAAAGTGGGTATCCTTGTCTTGTAACTGTTTTTAGTGGAAAATTTTCAGCTTTTCTTCATTCAGGATGATGGCCACTATGGGTTTTTCATAGATAGCTTTTATTGTGTTGAGAAATGACCCTTCTATGCCAATTTTGCTGAGTCTTGAATATGAAGGGATGCTGTATCTTATCAAATGCTTTTTCTTCATGAATCAATATGACTATATGGTTTTTATCTTTCTACTTGTTAATATAGTGTATTACATTTATGGTTTTGCATATGTTCAACCAACCTTGCATTCCTGGAATAAAACCTACCTGATCACAATGTATAATCTTTTATATAAGTTGTTGGATACTATTTGCTATTATCTTGTTGAGAATGTTTGCATCTACAGTCATAAGGGATTTTGGTCTATAGTTTTCCTACTATGTCCTGTCCTTGTCTGTTTTAAAAATAAGGGTGATAGAGGCTTCATATAATGAATTAGAGAGAGATTCATCCTTTTGAATGTTTAGAAATAATTTGAGCAGAATGGGGTTAACTCTTCTTTGAAAGTTTTGTGGAATTCAGAGCTGAAGCCATCAGGGCCAGGGCTTTTCTTTCTTGGGAGGTTATTTATTACTGATTCCATCTCCTGGCTTGTTATGGGCCTATTCAGACTTTCTATGTCCTCCTGGCTTAATCTAAGTAAATTACATGTGCCCAGGAATTTTTCCATCTCATCCAGATTATCTTGTTTCTTGGCATAGAGATCTTCATAGTATCCTCTAATAATTTTGTATTTCTACTATGTCTGTTGTTATTTTGACTGCTTCATTGCAGATTTGATTCACTTGCTTCCTTTCTCTCTTCTTTTCAATAAGTCTCACTAGTGGTGTATAATTTTTTTTTATCTTTACAAAGAACCGGCTTTTACTTTCATTTATTTTCTGTGTAGTACGTTTATTTTCTATTTCATTTATTTTCTGTATATTACGTTTATTTTGTATTTCATTTATTTCTGCTCGTATCTTTATTATTTCCTTTCTCCTGGAGTTTTTTGGGTCTTTTTGCTATTACTTTTCCAAATCTTTAAAGCATGATGTTAGGTGATCCATTTCTCTTCTTTCCATCTTCCTCCTATGTGTACTAATTACTATGAACTTCCCTATTATGACTGCTTTAGCAATGTCCCAAAGATTATGGACACTCATGTTCTCATTGTCATTGTCTTCAATGAATTTTTTTTTGTTCCCATTCACATGGAAAACCTTTTTCTTTTTTTATGTTAGTGTACCTTTATTATTATTATTATCTGCTTCAATGAATATTTTGATTTCACTCTTTATTTCTTCAGTATTTGTGGAATAATTTGTGTGTTGGTTATTTAGTTTCCATGTGTTTGAGTATTTTTGAGGATTTCTGTTGAAATTAAACTCAAGTTTAATTTCATCATGGTCAGAGAACGTGCTGGATGTAGTTTCTATGCACCTTCTCTGACCATGATATAGAGGCTTGCTTTGTGTCCTATGATGTGGTCAATCTTCGAGAAGGTTCCATGTGGGGGTGAGAAAAAAGTGTATCTCATAACTTTTGGATGGAAAGTTCTATAGATGTCTGTTAAGTCCATTTCATTTAAGGTATTATTTAGAACCTTTATCTCTTTACCTATTTTTTTGTCTAGATGATCTGTCCAGAGGGCATAGTGCAGTGTTGAGGTCTCCAACAATTAATGTGGTGCCAACTATCTCCCCCTTTTGTTCTAACAGTCTTTCCTTCACATATTTGGGTGCTCCTGTGTTGGGTGCATAGATATTAATAAGCATTATGTCTTCTTGATCTATTTACCTTTTTACTACAATGCAGTGCCCTTCTTTGTCTCTTCAAACATTTTTTGTTTTAAAGCCTATTATGTCAGAAATTAGTATCATGACTCCAGATCTTTTTTGGTTCCCATTTGCATGAAAAACTTTTCCAACCCTTCACTTTCAGTCTATGTATGTCTTTATCCATGAAGTGGGTTTCCTACAGGCAACAAATAGAGGGTTTCTGTTTTTTAATCCATTCAGTCAGTCTCTATCTCTTGATTGGAGAATTTAATCCATTAACATTCATTGTTTTTATCAATGCTATTGGCTCTGTCCGGACTTTTAAGTTGGCCATTGTCTTAGTTACCTTTTATTATTTCTTGTTTCTGGCTGTTAGTTCTTTAGTTTTCCTGGAACAGTACTTTCTTTGGGGTTTCTTGGAGAGCTGGCCTGATGTTGGCAAATTCTTTCACGTTTTGTTGGTCTGAGTAAATTTTAATATTTTTCCATATAAAGGATAGTCTTGCAGGATATAATAATCTTGGTTGTAATTGTTTCTCTCTTAACACTTTCAATACATCTTCACGTTCTTTTCTTGCTTGCATTGTTTCTATTGAGAAGTTTGGTGTTAGCCTGATGGGGTGACCTTTGTAAGTCACTTGTTGTTTTCTCTTGCCAGTTTTAGTATCTTATCTTTATCTGTGCTCTTTGCCAGTCTGGCTCAGATATGACTTTGGGAGGATCTTCTTGGGTTAATTCTATTTGGGGTCCTTTCTATTTCTTTGATATGAATGTTTGAGTGCCTCTATAGACTTGGGAAATTTTCTTCCAAGATTTCATGGAATAGATTTTCCATGCCCTTATTAATTTATTCATTTTCTGGAATATCATTTATTCAAATGTTAGGTTGTCTAATGGAATCTAGCATTTCTCATACGATATCCTCATTTTTTAAATTTTCTCTATTTGTTGGTTTTCTCTAGGTCATAACTTTTTTCTTTTACATGAGAGATTCGATCTTCAGCATGGTCTAATCGACTTTCAATACTTTCCAGAGATTTTTTGATTTCCTGTGTTACAGACTTCACCTCTAATAGTTTCAACTGATTCTTTCATAGCGTGTCCATTTCTTCTTTTATATTGTAGAAGGACTTTCTAATCTCCTGTAGTTCATTGTCTCTTTTCTGTTCCAACTCATAGAATTGTTCACTATGAATGTTATAAATTCTTTCTAGGATATATTAGTAACTTCCACTGTTTTTTTTCAAGAAATGGAAGGGAGTCAGTGGGTTCTTTAATGGAGACTTATTTCCTGCTTTATTCAGTCCTGAGGCTCTTCTTTTACTTCTAAACATTGGGAGATATTTTCACTTTGGAATACCTTTTAAGAGAACTTTTCCTCAAATAGCAGCAAGTGTTTTTCCCCTTTGCTGTGTACTGAAGACTGCTGAAGTCTCTCTTCTGTTGTGTTTAGCAATGTGATGCGAGGAGGCATATTCTATTCAGGTGTATGAAGATAAGTATTTCCATTTTCACAGGTTCTTCAGTAAAAGGGTGGATCCCAGAGAGTCTTAAAAGACTAGAATATTTCATACCTGTAATTCTAGACCTATCTAGACCATTCAGGAGGTTGAAGGTAAAGGAACAGAGGACCAAATAAGTGGGAAGAAAATAATAAGGTGAATAAAAAAAATTGTGCACCACACTAGCCAGGGATCTGAAGATGGAAGTGGGGTGCTCGTAGAGCTGAGGGCATTCCTGTGTGGCAAGGAGTAGTGAGAAATTTACAAATGAAAGAAGAGAAGAAGGAAAACAAAAGCCTAACTGGCTGACAGAGATGGGGTCTCTGGCTTGGGTGTCCCAGGGCTGAAGCTGGGATAAGGTGCCCTGCCTCAGTGTCTCTTGGGCCAAGGGTCTGAAGATGGAAGTGGACTGGCTGTAGAGCTTATGGTGTTCCTGGTTGGGTCCCAGGGCTGGAGCTGGGGTGGGGAGTCCTGCCTCGGTGTCCCTTTGGCCAAGGTTCTGAAGATGGAAGTCAGGGTTGATCATCATTTTTTGGAATAGGTGCTTGAGTTGCTTGTGTATTCTTTTAATCAGCCCTGTATCTGACTCATACTTTACAAAATATTTTCCCATTCTGAGGGCTATTGATTCACACTAATTACTGTGTATTTTGCCATGAAGAAACTTCTTAGTCTATTGTAATCCCACGTGTCTACATTGAGGAATATTGACTGTGCTTTCAGGTTCTTATTTAAGAAGTGTTTTCCTACCCCAATATCTCAAAGAGTTTCCCCAGTGTTTTCCAGAAGCAGTTTTATAGTTTGAGGTCTTAGATTTAGATCTTTAACCCACCTTGACTTGATTTTTGTCAAAGGTGAGAGGTATGGGTTCAGATTCATCTTTCTACAGGTGGAAATACAGTTTTTCTAGCACTATTTGCTGAAGAGGTTTTTCTTTTCCGACTGGATTGATTGATTTCCCTTGTCAAAAATCAGTTGACTGTATGTTTGGGAATTTATTTCTAGAGACAATATCCTGTTCCATTGGTCCACATATCTGTTTATGTGCCAGTACCATACTGTTTGGATTACCACAGCTTTGTAGTATATTTTAGAGTCAGTGAGTGAGATGCCACCCACTCCACTCTTCTTGTGAAGAATTGCTTTGGCAATACGGAGTCATTTATGATTCCAGACAAATTTTAAGATTGTATTTTCTAGATCTGTGAAGAATGTGTCTGGTACATAAATTGGCATTGCATTAAATATGTAGATTAATTTGAGTAGAATTGCCATTTTGGTTATATTAATTCTTCTAATTCAGGAACATGGGATGTTTTTCCACTTTTTTGTGTCATTTTCAATTTCTTTTTTTAGCTTCTCATAGTTTTCCTTGTTGAGATTTGTAACTTCTTTGGTAAGATTTATTGCTAAGTATCTTATGCTTTTTGTGGCTATGGTAAATGGAATAACTTTTTTCAGTTCTATCTCAGTCTGCCTGTTGTTTGTATATAGAAATGCTATAGATTTCTGTATATTAATTTGGTATCCTGTAACATTATTGTATTCCTGTATAACTTCCAAGAATTTTTCTATGGAAACCATTGGAACTTCTATGTAAACAATCATGTCATCTGCGAATAGAGAGAGTTTCACCTCTTTTTTCCTATTTGAATACCTTTTATTTTTTCCTCTTTTCTGATTGTGTTGGCTAGGACTTCTAGTACTATATTGAAAAGGAGTAGATACAATGGACATCCTGGTCTTGTACCCATTTTTTGTGGAAAAGCTTTCAGCTTTTCTCCATTCGGGATGATGTTGTTTATGGGTTTATTATAGATAGCTTTTATTGTGTTTAGAAATGACCCTTCTATGCTGATTTTGCTGAGTCTTGTTTTATCATATCAGTTACTTTTTCTACATCAATTGATATGACCATATGGATTTTATCTTTTTTCCTATTAATATGGTATATTACATTTATGGTTTTGTGTATGTTCAAACAACCTTGCATTCCTGGAATAAAGTGTACCTGATCATTATGGATAATCTTTTTTACAATTTGTTAGATATGGTATGCTAGTATTTTGTTGAGAATCTTTGTGCTTATATTCATCAGAGATATTGGTCTATAGTTTTACTTCCTTGGCCTGTCCTTATCTGTGTTAAGGATAATGGTGATAGAGGCTTCATAGAGTGAATTACAGAGACATTCACTCTTTCAGATCTTTAGAAATATCTTGAGCAGAATGGGGGTTAACTCTTCCTTGAAAGTTTTGTATAATCCAGAGTTGAAGCCATCAGGGCCAGAGATTTTCTTTCTTGGGAGGTTATTTATTACTGATCAGTCTCCTGGCTTGTTATGGACCTATTCAGACTTTTTATATCCTCCTGGCTCAATATTGGTAGATTATATGTGTCCAAGAATTTGTCCATGTCATCCAGATTATCTTGTTTCTTGGCATATAATTGTTCATAGTATTGTCTAATGATGTTTGGTATTTCTACTACGTCTGGTGTTATATTGCCTGGTTCATTGCAGATTTGATTCACCTTGTTTCTTATTCTCTTCTTTTTAATCAATCTTGCTAGTGGTGCATCAATTTTGTTTATCTTTTCAATCAACCGGATTTACTTTTTTTTATTTTCTGTATAGATAGCTTATATTCTATGTCATTTATTTCTGCTTGAATCTTTATTATTTTCTTTCTCTTGGAGTTTTCTTTTGTTGTTTGTTTGTTTGTTTTTGTTTTTGTTATGCTGTTGCTTTTCCAGTTCTCTGAAGCATGATGTTAGGTAATCCATTTTCCTTCTTTCCGTCTTCCTGTTATGTGCACAAATTTCTATGAACTTCCCTCTTATGACTGGTTTTGCAATGTCCCAAAGATTATGAAGAGTTATGTTCTCATTGTCATTGACTTCCCTGAATCTTGTGATTTCAGTCTTTATTTTTTCAGTAATTGTGAAGTCATTCAAGAGTAGGTTAATTTCCATGTGTTCGAGTATTTTTGATGATTTCTCTTGAAATTAAGATCAACTTTAATTTCATCATGGTCAGAGAAGATGCTGGGTATAATTTCTATGCCCTTGCATCTGTAGAGGCTTGCCTTCTTCCCTAACATGTGGTCAGTCTTCGAAAAGGTTCCATGTGGGAGTGAGAAAAAACTGCATCTCTTAATTTTGGGGTGGCAAGTTCTATAGATGTCAATTAAGTCCATTTGATTTATGGTATCATTTAAATCCTTTATTTCTTTACCTATTTTTTGTTTGATGGCCTGTCCGGGGGGATAGTGGGTTGTTCAGGTCTTCAACAGGGAGTGTGTTGCAGTCTCTTTCCTTTTAGATCTAACAGTCTTTCCTTTATGTATTTGGTGCTCCTGTGTTAGAGCCATAGATATTTGTAAGCATTCTATCTTTTTGATTTACTGTCCCTTTTACTGCAATATAGTGCCCTTATTTATCTCTTTGAACAGTTTTTGTTTTAAAGGCAATTTTGTCAGATATTCGTATTGTGATTCCAGCTCTTTTTTGTTCCCATTTACATGGAAAACTTTTTTCCTACCCTTCACTTTTAGTCTATTTATGTCTTTATCCATGAGGTGGGCTTCCTGTAAGGAACAGATAGAAGGTTTCTGTTTTGTTATCCATTATGCCAGTCTGTGTCTTTTGATTGGAGAGTTTAATACATTTACATTCAATGTTATTATCAATATTACTGTACTTTCCCTATGTTTAAATCTTGGTTGCCTTTTATTCCTTTTGTTCCAGCTATTCATTCTTCAGTTTTCCTCAAACAGTATTTCTTGAAGAGCTGACCTGGTGTTGGCAAATTCTTTCAGGTTTTGATTGTTTGAGAATAGTTTTATCTTTTTTTCCCATATGAAGGATAATGTTGCAGGATATAATAATCTTGGTTGAAATTGTTTCTCTCTTAACACTTTCAATATATCTTCCCATTCTTTTCTTGCTTGCATTTCTTCTGTTGAGAGGTCCAGTGTTTGCCTGATGTAATGACCTTTGTAAGTCACTTGTTGTTTCTCTTTTGCCAGTTTTAGTTTCTTGTCATTATCTGTGGTCTTTGCCCATTTGGCTAAGATGTGCCTTAAGGAAGATCTTATGGGGGTTGATTCTATTTGGGATCCATTGTATTTCTTGGGTTAGAATGTTTGAGTGCCTCTCTAGACTTAGAAAATGTTCTTCCAGGATTTCATGGAATAGATTTTACATGGCCTTATAAGTTTATTCACTTTCTGGGATACCAATTATTCAGATGTTTGGGCGTCTAATGGAATCTAGTATTTTTCGTATATTATCCTCTTTTTTTGGTTATTTTTTCTATCTTTTTGGTGTTTTTGTCTAGGTCAGAGGTTTTATCTTCTATGTCGGAGCGTCCATTTTCAGCATGGTCTAATCGACTTTTAATACTTTCAGGAGAGTTTTTTATTTTCTGTATTACAGATTTCATCTCTAATAGTTCCATTTGATTCTTGCTTATAGCCTCCATTCCTTCTTTCATATCATGGAAGAACTTCCCTATCTCCTTTTGTTTATTGTCTTTTTTGTTGTTGTTGTCCCAACTCATAGAATTTTGCCACCATGAATGTTCCAAATTCTTTCTCTGTCATTTTGGTAACATCATCTGTTTGTTCAAGAGATGGTGGGAGCATTATGTTTTTTTGATGGAGAGATATTTCCTGGTTTATTCAGACCTGAGGCTCTGCTTCTACGTCTAGCCATTGGGAGATGTATTCACTTTTGAATACCTTTTGGGAGGTTGTTTCTTTGACTAGGAGCAAGTGCATTTCCCTTTTGCCATTGACTGATTTGTGCCAAAGTCTCTCTTCTGTTGTGTTTAGCAATTCTATTCAGGTGACTGAAGAGATGTATCTTTTTTTTGGCAGGTGTTTCAGTAAAAGAAAGGATATCAGGGTATTTCAGAACTGTGATTCTAGACCTGTCTCTTTTCTCTGGGAAGGTGGAGGTTAAAGAAAAGAGGACAATATAAGAGGGAAGAAGGTATGAAAAGGAATATAGAAAAGAAGGAGAAGGAAATTAACAAAACAAGATGAGTAAAAAAAAAAAACTGCCTACCATTCTGAAGGAGAGGGTTAAGGGGTGGGGCACACTAGCTTGAGCTGAGACTCTGGCCAGTGGTGCCCCTGCCTCAGTGTCCTTTGCTGGCCTCGGAGCTGTAGATGGAATGAGGGCACTGCTGGTGAGCAAGCAGAGGACAGTCTGTGTTGAAATGGATTATTATCTATTGAAGATAACTTTATAGTATTGTCAACTGGACTGGTGAGAAATATACACATGTTGAAATATTCACTTTGTAACTTAGTAACATGTGATTAAATATATAAAAGAAATTGAAATTAAAATTAAAAAAAAGAAAAGAACCCTGTTGAATCAATTTAATAAGAATAACACACACAGTATTTGATTTTCTTAACACCCATGTTCCTGGTCCAGCAGGTGATCAGGGCCCTTCTCTTTCATCATGCACCAGATGATATCTTATTATCCTTACTGTCTTTTCCAAGAATATTGTTCAGTCACTAGTCCAAATCTCCCTTACCTTGATGTTTCCAGTTAGTAATTTTCCATCTGCTGACACCCTACTCCCCCCACCCCAACCTTGGCTTTAAATTCCCATGCAATATGCACAGTTCAGACGAATTGCTCTCGCTACTGTACAATTACATTGCAGTAGTCCCTATACCTACTGTAATAGTCCCAGATACAAGAGCCTCCACACTGTGTCTGTAACCACCTGACCTATGATTTAGAAATGTGTGTATAAACCAGGAAACACTCATGCAATGGTTCTTGGGAGTTTTGTTTAATTGGAAAATTAAATAACTTGTTTCAACATCACCCAAATACCCAGAAATCAGGCTACAACAAGAAAATGGAACAAAGAAAGAGAGAGAGGCACACCACACAGGAAATATCATTCTCAAAGTCTAGGTGAATCCAGACTCCTAGCTCCTCAGTTGGAAAGATCATGGACAAGCCCATGCCCAGTGTGCATGAGAGACCTCAGGACAAACATGAACCTTATCCTGTGGCTCCAGCATTACAGAGGGTTGCATTACTGCCATGCCCCTGTGGTTTGTGCCTAATCCCCTTAAAGGGCCTGCCTGGGACCTGTGGACATGGGTGAGATGTCAGAGTCAGGCATCAGTTGCTGCTCCAAGCTGCTAATGTCTGAGAAGAGGGCCAGGGCAGGAGTGAGGTTTTGCTTTGGCCAGCCTGGGCTTCTGGGCTCCAGGAGCAGCAGTGAGCCTCAGTGACAGCTTCAGGGAGGTCAACTTCCAACCCCTGTCTTCATCCTCTCACTGGCCCAGGAGGCTGAGAGCTGTAGTCAGAGCTCTCAGTCAGTGACCATGGCCTGGGAAGAGCCTTGCTTTGCCCTCACCCTCTCACAGGGTGGGCTTGGGGAGGCAGCTGTGGAGTAGAGAGAAATGAATAGACCAGAACATGCCTGTGTTCCTTCCTTAGGACTGCCCCAAAAGCATCACAGATAGGATGGCTCAGCACAACAGAGACTTGTTGTCTCTTAGCACTGAAGTCCAGGGGCCTGAGATCTAAGTGTCAGTAGAGCCATGCCCCCTCAGATGTGCTAAGGAGGGTTCATTCTAGGCCTCACTCAAGCCTCTGGTGGATTCTTGTCCATGACAGCAGAGCTCTGATATTCACAGGGCATCTTTCTTGTGTGTGTTTCTGTCTCCAGCTGGCTGCTTTGTAGAAAGACCCAATCACAATGGATTAAGACTGATTAATGAGCTTAGCTTGGTCATCTGCCAATACCTTGTTTCTATGTACGATCACAGCCACTGGTACTGGGGGCCCTGGTGGTGAAGGTTCTGACATACAAATTTTGGGGACACTGTTCAACTCATGACAGTGCACCCCTCATCTCACTCTTCCCACTGGCCTCACTTTTGCCCATAATGCCACCTCTCCTGGCCCACCTTTGCTGGGGATGCTCTCTGCCTCCCCAACTGTCCCACCTTTAGCTGTAATCCCAACTCCTTGTTGGCCCCAAGCACCCTGACCCCTCCCAGGATACCCCATTCCCCTCCTGGATGCTCCAGGCAGATCATAGGCAGACAGACTGCTGGACTTGGCACTGGCACTGGGGTCCTCCACCCAGTGAGTGCTGAGACAAGTCTTCAGAGATTAGACCACTGCAGTTTAGAAGGTAGAATGAAATGGGCACTGAGGGGATCTGGGGACTTATTCATATGGGAAGTTACCAGGTTCATATATGGAGACCTGCCTGAGCACAGTAGGTGTATGTGCCCATGGTCCAGAGCTGTTTGGCTGAGGCTGGAGGTGGATGTGGCATGAAGAGTTCCATTTCGAATGCCTGCCTCTCTATCGATCTCTGTCTGGGTCTCTATCACTCATGGAAGAAATAAATTTTTTGGAGAGATTTTTGCTATAGGGCATGTGTTCTAGCCAGAGAGACAGAAAGCAATAAATCACCCCCTGGGGAGATGGCCATGCTGCAATCCCTTCTCCATTCTCCTCTCAGGATTTTTGGCATGCAAACACACACACACACACCCTGGTGTGAGTTTCAAGGCACTGAGTCCAGGACTTGAACTATGGTTGATCATGTGGGAGTCCAGTGCCTTAACAATTATGCCACCTTTTGGCCCCCAGAATAAACTTTTTAAAAGAAAAAGGCCCTTGAGTCCAGCTGGTGGCATGGTGGTTAAGGTGCTGAGACCAGCAGTTAGCGTAATGGCTATGTCGCTGGACTCCCATGTAGTCAGCTACAATTTGATTCCCGGACCCAGTGGCTTAAACTCACACTGGGCATGTGTGCATGCATGTCCAAATCCCGAGAAGAGAGTGGAGGAGAAGGGATTGCAGCATGGCTATCCCCTTGGGGTTGATTTCTCACTTTCTGTCTCTCTGTCTCCCTCTGTCTTTCTGGCAAGCACATGTGCCAAATAGCTAAAACCACTCTCAAAAAAAAAAAAAGTAGACACCCAAAATATTCAGACAAGAAGCCATTTTAAAGCTGAGGTTTGTCCTGGTCCTGGTGTGTTCAGGGAAGCCATGCTCTAAACCCACCTCCTAGACTCCTAAAATATTCAGACACTGAAGGGCAACCTCTGTCTTTTCTCTGTCTCTGTCTGTCTGTCTCTCTGTCTGTTTCATGCTCTCTCTCCCTTTAAATTTTTTAACTATTTTTTTTAATTGTTTAAGCACCTCTCCTCAGCTTGGGCCTTTTCTTTCACTTGTTAATTTCAGAAGTAATTTTTTTTTTTAGAGAGGTTTTTGCTATAGGGCACTTGCACTCACCAGAAAGACAGAGAGGGATGGAGAGATAGAAAGAGAAAAATCACACCCCAGGGGGGATGGCCGTGCCACTATCCCTTCTCCTCCATTCTCCTCTCGGGATATTGGGTACACATGCATACGTGCCTGGTGTGAGTTTAAGTCATCAAGTCCAGGACTCGAACTGCAGTCAGCTATGTGGGAGTTCAGCAACATAGGCATTACGTTAACTACTGGTCCCTCAGAAACCATATTAAAGCTGAGTTGTTTCCTGGTGTGTTCACACAGCATGGTTTTCATCATTTTTTACTCTTTTTTTGGTAGCATTTTTCTATTATTTTTTCCTTTTTGCTTACATTTTTTCATCTTACTTTCTTACTCTAAGCTTCACTCTCCAGATACTTATTGTCTACATAGGCCTAGGTGCACAGGAGACAAGCATCTGAATTCTTTTAGATTCATTGAAATCCTCAATGTTTATTGAATCTCCTGCTTTAACAAAGAAATTTCTCTCTATAAATCTGAACTCCTAATCTTACTGTTTATACCACATTGCTAAGCACTGTGGAGGAAAGATTTTGCCGCAAAATGACCAGAAACAACCACAGAGGTACAAGAAACATGAGAAACCAAGAAAATGTCTCTCCCATAAGAGAAAAGAACAATACCTCACCATCTACAAACAGTACGGTAGAATTCTTGGAAATGTCTGATAAAGACTTTAGAATATTCATATTGACAAAACTAATGAGATGCAAGAGCTGAGAGATAATGAACTCCAGAAGATGCAGAAGAAAAGAGACAATGAGTTCCAGGAGGTGTTGTAGTTCTTTCATAATCTGAAAGAGGAAATACACGCTTTGAAAAAGAACCAAATGGAGCTATTAGAGATGAAGGATATCAAACATCACTCAAAAGTATTAAAAACAGATTAGTCCATGCAGAAAATCGAATCTCATATGTTGAAGGTAAAACCTCTGATCTAGAAAAAACAACAAAAAAAAAAACTGAGAAAATAACCCCCCAAAATGAGACCATTATATGAGAAATACTAGACAGCATTAAGCACCCAAATTCGGATGATCGGTATCCCAGAAGGTGAGGAAACTAATAAATGCATTGATAATCTATTCCATGAAATCATGGGAGAAAACTTTCCAAATCTAGAGAGGTATTTAGATATAAAAACCCAAGGTATACAAAGGACCCCTAATAGAATCTGCCAGAAGCCCTGCTCCAGCCAGGGTGGGTACACAGGAAGGTGACATGGGTGAACAAATCAGGTTGAAACCTCAATGCCCCTTAGTATGTTCTCAGCTGACTACAACCAGAGCAAGCTGAAGACTACAGCAGCAGTGGCTATCAAACATTTGTATTTATTGAGGGATGTCTTACAGAAGTAGGAGGGGTGAGGGGGGAGTAAAAGATTTACTCTAAGAAACAGGGTATTCAAAGTACAGGAACAATGGCCATAAAATATGATGTCTGTCTTGTTTAAGTATAATCAATTACAGTTCTCAGGATGAAAGAGTCCATTTGTCTGGTGTATTTTCTTCTTAAATCTTGATTACCGGACAAGGCCTTTTTGGATGAGATGATCTTGTAGCTCAGGAGACAACACAGGATGTTTTATTAGCAGTTTTTCATAGTTAACAGCACACAGGGGAGAAACTGTTTGTAGTTAGGGACTATCTGTTGCTTGCCCAAACCAGATAAGAACTTCCATCTCAGATAGTTTATCTTCCCCAGGAGCCTACAGGTTTGTTTATTCTGTCACTTTTAGCTAGATCTGTCCTTTCTCTATTAACCCACTGGTCCCTGTATTTTATTTGCTGAATTTTTTGTTAATCGGTGAATTCCTGTGCTTTATCTTTGAGTCGCTGTCATGGCAGTGGATATACTAACTTGGCCTAACATAAGCTAACTTTGGCCTGCAGCTTTAACAAGGGGAATTTATGTAAAATTAGCCTTAAACTAACTTAGTCTACATACGCTACTAACGCTAATTTGGCTTGTGCTAACTTAACCTAACATATGCTAATTTTGGCTTAAAACAGGCAGGTGGGGGAGTCTGTCTCAAGTTTCCTGATCCTTGCGCAATCTTAGTAAACTGCATTCCTAAAGGATCACTAATTTGCTTTATTGTAAAGTTGCAGTAAGGTTGGGAGTATTATTTTTCCCTTGCAGGGTACCATAATAACAGTAAAGCTCATGGCAGAGAAACTGAGTGCAGGCCAGTACAGCAACACAATGAAGAGTTAAATCTCTTAAACTGCCAGCCATGCCTTGCAGTTTCTTCCCAGTCCAGACCTTGCCTTAGGCATGGGAGGCAGCCTCTTTACTAGCTTATGTTGTCTGCATGGCCCCATCAAGAATCAACCCAAGGAGATCTTTTCCAAGGTACACCATAGCCAGAGTGGTCAAATCTACAGACAAAGACAAGATGTTAAAATTGGCAAGAGAGAAACATCAGGTTACTTATAAAGGTTATCCTATCAGGCTAAGCTCAGACCTCTCATCAGAAACAATGCAAGGAAGGAAAGAATGGGAAAATATATTCAAAGTGTTAAGTGAAAAACTGTTTCAACCAAGTATACTATACCCAGCAACATTATCTTTCATATGAAAAGAAAGAATAAAAACTTTTTAAGATAAACAAGACTTGAAAGAATTTGTCAGTAGCAGACTCACTCTTCAAGAAATTCTGAGAGTCTTGATCATGAAGGGATGTTGTATCTTATCAAATGCTTTTCCTGCATCAATTGATATGACCATATGGTTTTTATCTTTATTCCTGTTTGTATGATGTATTACATTTATGGTTTTGAGTATGTAGAACCAACCTTGCATTCCTGGAATAAAGCCTACCTGATCATGGTGTATGATCTTTTTTTATAAGTTCTTGAATATGATTTGCTAGTATCTTGTTGAGAATCTTTGAGTCTATGTTCATCAGAGATATTGGTCTATAGTTTTCCTTCCTTGTCCAGTTGTTATCTGTTTTAAGGATAAGGGTGATAGAGACTTCATAGAATGAATTAGAGAGAGATTCACCCTTTTGAATCTTGAAATGACTTGAGCAGAATGGGAGTTAACTCTTCTTTGAAAGTTTTGTAGAATTCAGAGGTGAATCCATTGAGGCCTGGGCTTTTCTTTGTTGGGAGGTTGTTTATTACTGATTCAATCTCCTAGCTTGTTATGGGCCTATTCAGTCTTTCTATATCATCCTGGCTCATTCTTGGTAGATTATATTTGTCCAGGAATTTGTCCATCTCATCCAGATTGTCTTGTTTCTTAGTATATAGATGTTCAAAGTATCTTCTAATGATGTTTTGAATTTCTATTATGTCTGTTGTTATGTTACCAGCCTCATTGCAGACTCTCAGCAAAATCAGCATAGAAGGGCCATTTCTCAATACAATAAAAGCCATCTATGAAAAACCCATAGTGAACATCATTCTGAATGGAGAAAAGCTGAAAGTTTTCCCACTAAACAGTAACAAGACAAGGATGCCCACTTTCTTCACTCCTTTTTAATATAGTACTGGAAGTCCTCACCAACGCAATCAGAAAAGAGGAAAAAATAAAGGGCATTCAAATAGGAAAAGAAGAGGTGAAACTCTCTCTATTTGCAGATGACATGATTGTATATATAGAAGACCCAATGGTCGCCATGGAAAAATTACTGGAAGTAATACATGATTACAGTAAAGCTTCAGGACATAAAATCAATATACAGAAATCGATAGCATTTCTATATACGAATGACAGGCAGACTGAGATAGAACTGAAAAAAGTTATTCTGTTTACCATAGCCACTAAAAGTATATGATATTTAGGAATAAATCTAACCAAAGAAGTTAAAGACCTCCACAAGGAAAACTATGAGAAGCTAAAAAAAGAGATTGAAAACGACACAAAAAATGGAAGGACATCCCATGTTCATGGACTGGAAGAATTAATATAATCAAAATGGCAATTCTATCCAAATTAATCTACCTATTTAATGCAATGCCAATCAAAGTAACAGACACATTCTTCTCAGATCTAGAAAAGACAATCATAAAATTTGTCTGCAATCATAAAAGACCTTGTATTGCCAAAGCAATTCTACACAAGAAGAGTGGAGTGGGTGCAATCTCACTCCCCCACCCGAAAATATCCTACAAAGCTGCGGTAATCAAAACAGCATGGTACTGGCACAGAAACAGACAGGTGAACCAATGGAACAGAATAGAGTCCCAGAAATAAATGCTCAAACATACAGTCAACTGATCTTTGACAAGGGCTACCAGTCAATCCAGTGGGAAAATGAAAGCCTCTTCAGCAAATGGTGCTGGAAAAACTGGATATCCACTTGCAGAAAGATGAATCTGAACCCCTACCTCTCACCTTTGACAAAAATCAAGTCAAGGTGGACCAAGGATCTAAATCTAAGACCTCAAACTCTAAAGCTACTCCTGGAAAGCACTGGGGAAACTCTGGGAGACATTAGTGTAGGGAAAATCTTCTTAAAGAAGACCCTCAAAGCACCATCAATAATCCCCAAAATAGACAAGTGGGATTACATCAGACTAAGAATTTACTGCATGGCAAAAGACACAGTAATTAGTGTCAATCAACAGCCCTCAGAATGGAAAAATATTTTTGTAAATTTTGCTTCAGATAAGAGACTGATAACCAGAATACACAAGGAACTAAAAATGCTGTTTGGAAAAAAGATGATCAACCCTATTAAAAGATGGGAGAAGGAGTTGGAAAAAAAAAAAAAAAAGCACTCTCTAAGGATGACATACGACTAGCCAAAAGGCATATGAAAAAATGCTCAACATCCCTCATTGTAAGGGAAATGCAAATAAAAGCAAGAATGAGGTATCACCTAACCCCAGTCAAAATGTCTAAGATTAAAAAAAAAATGATAAGTGTTGGCGGGAGTGTGGTGAAAGTGGAACTCTTTTACACTGCTGGTGGAAATGTAAATTGGTCCAGCCACTGTGGAGAATAATTTTGAGATTATTCAAAAATCTATGAATAGATCTACCATGTGATCCAGCAACCCCACTCCTCGGTATCTATCCAAGGAACAGATTTCTTCATTGGAAAAGTGCTTGCACATCAATGTTTATTGCGGCACTATTCATGATTGCTACGTCACGGAACCAACCCAAATGCCCTCGTATGGAGGAATGGATTGAAAAACTGTGGCACATATACTCTATGGAATACTATTCAGCCATAAAAACCAACAGAAACCTGGCTTTTGACAGAAGGTGGAAGAATATGGAAGATTTACTGCTGAGTGAGGCAAGCCAGGGTATGAAGGAGAGACATTGTATGTCCCCACTTAACATATACCGAATATCTGCACTCTATGACTGCAACTGATTGACTAATGGTTGAACAAACACAAGAGGTGGGTGTGAATGTCAGATGAGTTGTATGTGGAGGAGTGGGGCCTAACGAAGAACATTTGGAGAAGGGATAGGAGGTAGAGCATTGACAGGATGGGGAGGTGTGGTGTTATCAGTTGAAGATATTTTGATCAACGGGACTGGGGAGAAATATTTACATATTGAAATGCTCACATTGTGAACTAATCAATGTGATTTAATTTATATACAAAAATAAGTAAATAAATTTTAAAAAATGAAATTCTGAAAGGAGTGTTTGACCAGTGAAACTAAGGATACATACAGAAATAAGAGAACAAAAGGCACCAAGAAAATGAGCAATTTAATGCTAGGGACAAGAAACATCAATAACAATGTAGAATGTTAACTCCTAGGATTTAAATGGAAAGATTGGATTGGACCATAGCAACACTGCTTATTCAACAAAACAGAGTTTGAACATAAGAGTGAACTGGCAAAATATAATTTTATGACTTTTAAGTAAAACAGTATTGATTTTTTTTACTATGCTTTATTTTCCCAATTTAAACAGTTTACTTTCTTTTCAGTTGTTGATAGGTTTAGCAATATTTTAAAATATTTTTCTTGTTTGTTTCTTTAAATGCGAACAAACTTTTCTTCCTTTCTGATCCCTCTGGAATTGGAAAATCTTTGGGAATATTCTTATTTTGTGGGAAAATGGTTATTTACATAAGGTCAATAATGCTTGTTGCATTGATTCAGAAATCAGAAATACTCATTATTGGACAGGACTTTGTCGGGAATATCATAACTGAAGATTAATTACAAAACTATGGAACTAAGGTGGATCTCAATTAAGCTAACAGAAGCTCTTAGAGAGATGGTCTGGTACCATAAATAGTTCTGCCTGGTACAGAGGATTAGAGAAGATATATGAAAGAATTTATAACATAAAATAACCTGGACTTTTCCAGCCTAGCATTGTAAGCAGTAGAGATTGCAAAAGAGCAACCACACCAGAAAATCATCTTGCGAAAGACTTTGAAGGAAGAAAAAGATATTAATCTTTGCTAACAGATTGTATATCACAGAATACACTTGGGCAGGGCTTAATTGAGAAGGTTTATGTGTGACTAGTGTGCTGGGTGTTTGCTTTTCAACAATTTGAGTGGTTGACATGTAATTAGTTTCTCAAAAATATTTAAAACCGTACTGTTTCTGTTGTTATAGAGTCACAAAGAAAATTGTACAAAATTATAAGAAATATCTTGATATTTTGAAAGTTGTTTATTAACTTTCAAGAACTACGGAGTATGAATTAAATTTTTTAATATGTAAAGTACATGTTTGTAGAAAAATGTAAAAACATAAAATAAAATAAATAAAAATTAAAAGGTGTTGGGACTCCCACATGGCCAACAGTGGTTAGAGTCCTGGACGTGGTGACTTGCTTTCTCACTTTCCCTTTCCCTCTCTGTCGTTCTCTGGTCAAATTTTAAAAATAATAATAAATAAATAATTCTGTTTAAAAAAGTGGGACTTGAATCACAATGACATCTCTACTCGGGGCTCCTTGTTCCTGTGTCCTGAGCAGCAAGTACCAACAGCCCATACTACCGAAGGCAAAAGCCTCGCCAGCTCAGATAGGCATCCCTCCTATCCCTCAAGCTTGTGAACCCCCTGAGGTTTTTATTTATTTATTTTTTGGGGAGAGAGGTTTTTACTATAGGGTGTGTGCGCTCGGCAGAAAAAAAGAGAGAGATAGAGAGATAGAAAGCGATTTTTCACCAGTAGAAATCATCTCCCAGGGGGGGTGTGGCCACACTGCAATCCCTTCTCCTCCATTCTCCTCTTGGGACTTTGGGCACGCACACACATGTGCCTGGTGTGAGTTTAAGCCATCGGGTGTGGGACTTGAACCACGGTTGACCACGTGGAAGTCCAGCAACAAAGCCATTACACTAACTGCTGTTCCGTCCCCTGAGGTTTTCATAGTAAGCCTCAGTGAAACCAATTCTTGGAGCAAGGATGAGGCAGAACCTAGAAGTAATCTTTAGCATCTAAAGAGGAAGGGGTGTAGACTGGAATGTCTCATTACCAAGTGCAATGGTTCGGATGCTCTTCTGTGCTTCCTTATATAACTTTTACAATTTCACATTTGAAAATTCAAGTCTATGAACTATTAATATTTTAATTGGTTTTGGTGAACTGCAGAGTGTGCATTGACGTTCCCTTCTAGACAATTTTTGTTGTTCTGCTACCATTTGTGGAACAGACTTTTCTTTCTCCAGTAAATTTCCTTTGTCTTTTTGACAAGACCAATTAACTATATGTACATAGATCTCTTTTGGGCTTGATTCTGTCTGATTTATTTATTCATCTAATTCTTCTCCAATGGCATACATTCTTTATTAGTGTAGTTTTATGCTAAGTGTTCATATCCAGATATGCATGTTCTTTAGCTTTGTTCTTCAGTCTTACATAATCTATTCTAGGTTTAAAAATAATTTGTTATGGGGCCAGCAGATGTGGTAGAGTTTACATTGCTAGAATACCACATGCCTGACCATGATTCAAGTCCCCATGCCATTGACTTGAAAATCATGCCAGGTGTATGTGCTTGCATGACCAAGATACTGGGACAAAAATTGAGGAGAAGGGATTGCTGCAAGTCCATCCCCTTGTGTAGTGATTTCTCACTTTCCCTCTCAATGTCTCTGTCTTTCTCTCCCCAGCAAGTGCACACACCCTGAGGGAAAAACTTCTTTAAAAATATTAATTTTTTGATTGATACCTTGGCTGGGAACTTGATTGGGATTCTTTTAAGTCTGTGCATCAAGTTAGAAAGACTGTCATTTAACAATAATGAGTGGACTAGTCTTTAATAAGGCCTTTCTCTCTATTTACTTATATTTCGTCTGATTTCTCTCAACTGGCTCAAGGTTTGATGTATGTATATTTGTTAGACTTGTGCATAAGGCCTTCAGTTTTGGGATGCTAATATATATGGATTTTTATTTCATCTTAAATATCAAGTATTTCTTTATTGCTGGTATATAAGAACCAAATTGATTTTCTCTGCTAGCCATCTATAATACTTTTCTGCTTGTTGTCTCCATCCAGTTAATCAATGCAAAAGATGGTAGGTTTTATTTTGGTTTGAATCTACAAGTTTATGGCTTTAAGCAATTAAAAGCATTACCAACCAGTGAAATGGTGGTGAAAGTGGCTGGATCTCAAATAGCAGACTGTGCAGTTTGAGTCTCAGACCCTACAGCTTGAAAAACATGCCAGACATGTGTGCATTTGTGCCCAAAAATGCTGATAGGAGAGATGGAAGAGAGGGGATTATGGTGTGGTCATTCTCCTTAGGGTAGATTTCTCCCTATCCCTTTTTTTCTGTCTTCTGTCCCTGGTCATTCCCTCAGTGGGTGATTTCTCACTTTCTCTCTTTCTCTGTCTCCAATGTTTGTGCTCTATAGTGAAAAATAAAACAAACAAACAAACAAAATTACCAAACCAGAACTGAACTTTAGAGATTCACCCGGGACTGGTGTTGGGTGGGTGTGCCAGGCCCCATCAGAGCAATGGCATGGCTGCACTTTCCTAGGACAGCTAGCAGTAGTGGCTTTCCCCACCTAGGCCCAGCACACCCTGGTCTGTGCCAGCAGGGAGTATCTGGACCCCTACTGGGAGCTGCAGCCTGAGATGTCTGGAGTTGTGGAAGCCTTGAGATGTCCACTGGGAAACAGAGGTTGCCCTTTGCTTTGTTACAACACTGTGGAAATCTGGATGCCCAGCAAGGAGGGAGTCCCTCCTCTGGGACCCCAGCTGGAGCAGTGAGGAGGGAGGCCAACCCAGCACAAAGGCCTAAGCTCAGGTGAGTGAAGGTGAGTCCAGGGGAGTACAGGTGACTGCAGATGAATGCGGAGGTATCACAGTGTTCCCACAAATGGGTGTCCCTGGGGAGGCTTGTGCCCAGGGATAGAAAGGAGGGTGTTCAAAATCTCCCTTGAAAGTATTAAAAGCAGACTAGATCATTCAGAAAATAGAATCTCAGATGTAGAAGAGAAAATGGCTGGCCTAGAAAAACCACCATGAAGACTGAGAAAATGGCACAAAAATTTGAGAATAATATGTGAGAAGTACTGGATACCATCAAACATCCAAATATCTGGATAATTGGCATTCCAGAAGGTGAAGAGACCCATAAGGGCATTGATAATCTATTCCATGAAATCCTACAAGAAAACTTTCCAAACCTAGAGAGGCATTCGAAGATCCAGTCCCAGGAAATACAAAGGATGCCAAATAGAATCAACCCAAGAAGATCTTCTCCAAGACACATTATAGCCAGGTTGACCAAAACCACAGACAAACACAAGATACAAAGATTAGCAAGAGAAAAACATCAAGTTACCTACAAAGGACATCCCATCAGGCTAACAGCAGATCTCTCATCAGAAACAATGTGAGCGAGGAGAGAATGTGAAAATATATTCCAAGTGTTATGAGAGAAGCTATTTCAGCCAAGAATACTGTACCTGACAAGATTATCTTTCAGGTGAGAAGAAAAGACAAGAACATTCTCAGATAAACAAAACCTGAAAGAATTTACCAATAAAATGTGGGGGGAAAATGGTATAGAAAACAAACATAGATACCAGAGACAGTGTGGGAGGAGAATGGGAGATGGCAGAGGGTAAGAGATAGGGAATCAAGGATGGGGGGAAAAAGCAAAACATACAGAAAACAAGAAATGGAAGATCATTTGCTGACAAACAACATGTTTGTCGATGTGCTTGATTGAGACAATATACAGTGTACTCTGGATGGAAAATCTCATTTTGTATGCTGTAATGATGTACAGTGAATGAATGCAAATAAATAAATTGAAATTAAAAAAAAGAAAGGAGGATGTTCCTAGGCTATGGGGCCCAGGTAGAGGGAAATGCCACCTTTTCTGAGTTTTTGCCCATTTTTCTTAGTGTCAAAGCAGTTGACACTGCATTTATTAAAATTTGAATACTAGGTGAATCAAAACTCGTGACATTACTTACATTTGATCCTAAATATTTCTGTCCTAACATACATTTATTAAAAATGTATGTTGTGACCCAAAGGTAAGCTTACTGACATTTTTCTCTGTTGAGAATGAAGTTGAGTCAGCAGTGTGTCCCCAACACTGTGTTAGGTAAGACGCCTGTAACAGGAACTGAAGGACATTCTCATCTCTTCTTCTAGACTGTGACCATTTTAAATAAAATTGGAATTTGTTAAAGGTCACTTAACAGCCAGGAATCTGTGTGCCCCCCCCCAGGGTCTTTCCCAGTGGGGAGCTCAAGTATCTTTTCAAGCTTTTCTATTGTTTGCTGATTGGTTTGCTTACATATTACTTTAGAGTCCATTTTTAAAGGTTTATTTTTCCAGAAAATTATTTCCTCAATGTTTCTAGTTGGTTGCAATAGGTTTATCTCATTTAACTTAACTTTTTCTATTTAATTTTCCACAGAATTTTTAATTCTATGTACTTCTATTTTTGGTCATCAATATTTTCTTAATATATTTTTAGGTTATCTAACAATTCTCATGATCCAGTTTCAATTTAAATATTTTAAAATTAATTTCTACATATGGCAAGTAAAGCTCAATAACATGCAGAATAAAAATAGTTACAAAAACATTTAAAAATACATTTCACTTGCAATTTGCTGTTTAAATGATGTATCCCAGACAAAATCAGAAAAAAAAATGCCAAATTAGAACATCAGAGACTGTCCTTTTCTCTGCAGCAGTTTCCAGTTTCACCTCCAGGCCTCTGGCCACAAGGAACATTGTGGCAGGGGCACCACTGCCCACCTCCCACCTCACTTCCAGGCTCCCTAGCCCAAGATCCAGCCCCCTAGATAGGTAGGCAGTTTTTTTTTCTTTTTTTATTCTTTGCTCTTCTCCATTCTTTTGTTAATACCCCCCCTCCCTTGCCCCATAGACTGTCCTTTTCTCTGTAGCTGGCTCCAGTTCCAACTCCAGGCCTCTGTGGAAATTACACACCACGCTAACGCATGGCATGTGACTTCTTTATTCCCTTCTGTACGTCTTTTCTCTTACAATAGCCTCTCCTGCTCATCTTCTACCCTGCCAGAAAGACTAGACAGGTATAGAATTAGAGATCTGAAATTCCTTAGTAATGTAAGGTTCTCTAGGATCCTCCCTTGTACTGAAACACCTGTGAAAAAAGAGATACTGCCCTTCAAACACCTGAATAGAGTACCCCTGTTGAAATCACATTGATAGAAACAACAGAAGAGAGACTTCGGCACACATCAATTTGCAGAAAAAGGGAAACACACTTGCTCCTAGTCGGAGAAACGTTCTGCTAAGAGGTATTCAAAACCAGGGAACCAGCAGTTAGCGTAATGGCTATGTCACTGGACTCCCACGTAGTCGACTGCAGTTTGCATCCCAGACCTGGTGGCTTAAACTCATGCTGGGCGTGCATGTGTGCATGCCCAAGATCCCAAGAGGAGAATGGAGGAGAAGGGATTGTGGCGTGACCATCCCCCCTGGGGGGTGATTTCTTGCTTTCTGTCTCTATGTCTCTCTCTGTCTGTCTGGCGAGCGCATGCACCCTATAGCGAAAAACCTCTCCAAAAAAAAAAAAAAAAAAAAAAAGAATACATCTTCCAATGTTTAGAAGTAAAAAAGCCTTAGGTCTGAATAAACTAGGAAATATGTCTCTAACAAAGAAATACTGCCCCCTGACTCTTTTGTAATTCTCCCAGGCCCAGGACCCTTCCTCCTAGAAAGGTAGGCAGGTTTATTTTATTTTATATTTTACTTTATTTTATTTTATTTATTTTTTGTTCTTCTTCTTTCTTTTGTTAATTTCCTACTCCTCCTTACCCCACAGACTGGCCTCTACTCTACAGCAGAGCTACTGTTCCATCTCCAGGCCCCTGGTCAGCAAGGGATGTTGAGGCAGAGGCAGCACTGCCCCCTGCCCTATCTCCAGTTCTCTCAAGCCCAGAACCCTCCCCCCATAATGGTAGGAAGGTTTATTTTATTTTTTTTATTTGCTCTTTTTTTTTTGTTAATTTATTACTCCTCCTTGCCCCAAAGACTGCCTCCACTCTGCAGCAGAGCTCCATATCCATATACAGGCCCCTGGCACATTTTTTTTTTTTATTCAGATTCATACTATTTTCTTCCTGCCTATATTATTCCCTCATCCTCATCCACCAACCTGCTCATGGGACTAGACAAGACTAGAAGCACAGTTCTGAAATCCCATAGTATTGGAAGACTCCCTGGGATCTTCCCTTTTACTGAACAACCTGTAAAAAAGGAGATACTGCTCTTCAGACACCTGAATAGAGTACAACTCTTGAGACCACATTGCTAAAAGCAACAGAAGAGATACTTCAGCACACATCAGTCCACAGGAAAAGGGAAAAACACTTGCACCTACTCAAAGAAACTTTCTCCTAAGAGGTATTCAAAAAGAAATAAATCTCCCAATGGCTAGAAGTAGAAAAAGAGACTCAGGTCTTAATAAACAAGAAAGTATGCCTCCATCAAGAACACAGGAACTCCCCTCCATCTTTCAAACAAGCAGAGTATGTTACCAAAATATGAGAGAATGAATTTAAGATATTCATGTGACAAAATTCTATGAGTTGGAAGAAAAAAGATAAAAAAAACTACAGGAGATTAGAAAGTCCTTCCACAATATGAAAGAAGAAATGGACACTCTGAGAAAGAATAAGATGGAACTATTAGAGAATAAGTCTGTAATACAAGAAATCAAAAATGTTCTTCAAAGTATTAAAAGTCAATTAGACCATACTGAAGATCGAATCTCTGATGTAGAAGATAAAACTTCTGGAGCCGAGATTCCAATTTCTGACAAAATAGGGTTTAAAATAAAAACTGTTCCAAGAGATAAAAAAGGGACCTATATTTTAGTGAAAGGGTCAATCCACCAAGAAAATATAATGCTTACAATTTGCACCAGCAGTTGATGCATTGGCTATGTTGCTGGACTCCCACGTACTCAATCGCAGTTTGAGCCCCAGACTCAGTGGCTTAAACTAATGTTGGGCACATGTGCAGGTGTCTCCAAGATCCTTGGAGGAGAATGGGAGACAAGGGATTGCAGCATGGCCATCAACACTGGGGGGATGGAGAGGGATGCTTTCTCACTTTCTTTATCTCTGTCTCTGTTTATCAGGCAAGTGTGTGCACCCTATAGGAAAAAAAGTAAATATGTATGCACAAAACACAGGAGCACCCAAATACGTGAAGGAAAAACAGAATTAAAAGGAGAGATAGAGTGGGGTGTTGGAGAATTCAACACCCCTCTACCCCCTCTAGACAGATCATTTAAGCAAAGTATAGGTAAAGAGATAAAGAATCTAAATGATAGCATAAATCAAAAGAATTTAACAGACATGTATAGCATTTTCACCGAAATAACACAAGATATACTTTTTTCTCACCCCCTACATGGAAATTTCTCAAAGATTGACCACGTGATAGGGCACAAGGTAAGCCTCTACAAATTCAAAAGCATAGAACTGTATCGAATATCTTCTCTGACCATGATAGAATTAGATGTCATCTTAATTTCAAGAGAAGTCCTCAAAAATACACAAATACATAGAAACTAAATGACCTACTCCAGAATGACTTAACAACTACTGAAAAATAAATAATAAAATTACAAGATTCATGGAAGCCAATGACAATGAGGACATGAGTTTCTATAATCTTTGGGACAGTCATAAGAGAGACGTTCATAGCAATTAGTGCACATAAGAAGATGATGCAAGAAGGCAAATGGATCACCTAACTTCCTGCCTCAGAGAATTGGAAAACCAACAGCAAAAAAATCCAGGAGAAAGGAAATAATAAAGATATGAGCAGAAATAAATGAAATAGAAAACAAATTATACAGAAAATAAATATAAATAAAAGCTGGTTCTATGAAAAGTTAAACAAAATTGATGCACCTCTAGTGAGACTTATTAAGAAGAGAGAAAGGAACCAGGTATATCAAATCTGCAATGAAACATGCAATATAACAACAGACGTAGTAAGAAATACAAAACATCACTAGAGAATACTATGAACAATTATACACCAAGAAACAAGATAATCTGGATGAGGTGGACAAATTCCTGGATATACATAATCTAATGATATTGAGCCAGGAAGGTGTAAAAAGTCTGAATATGCCCATAACAAGCTATCAGATTGAATTACTAATAAATAATCTCCAAACAAAGAAAAGCGCTGGCCCTGATAGCTTCACCTCTGAATTCTACAAAACTTTCAAAGAAGAGTTTACCTGGTACTGCTCAAGTTCTTTCTACAGATCCAAAAGGGTGAATCTCTCTCTAATTCATTATATGAAGCCTCTGTCACCCTTATCTTAAAAGAGTAAGACAGGACATGGAAGAAAATCTATAGACCAATATTTTTAATGAATGTATACACAAAGATTTTTAACAAGATACTAGCAAATTGTATCCAACAACTTATAAAAAAAGATTATACATCACGAAAAGGTAGGCTTTATTCCAGGAATGTAAGCTTGATTCAATATACACTAAACCATAAATGAAATACACCACATTAACAGAAAGAAAGATAAAAACCATATGATCATAACAACTGATGCACAAAAAGTATTTGATAAGATACAAGATCCTTTCATGATCAAGACTATCAGCAAAATTGGCATACAAGTGTCATTTTTCAACACAATAAAAGCTGTCTATAAAAAAATTTCACAGCTAAAATCATCCTGGAGAAAAGCTGAAAGCTTTTCCACTAAAAACTGATACAAAACAAAGATGCCCACTTTCTCCACTCCTTTTCAATATAGTACTGGAAGATCTCACTAATTCAATCAAAAGAGAGAATGAAATAAAATACATTAAAGATAGAAAAAGAAGAGGTGGAACTTTATTTGCAGATGGCATGATTGTATACATAAAAATTCAATGGTATCCATGAAAAAATTCCTGGAAGTAATACATGAATACAGTTATGTTGCAGGATACAAAATCAACATACATAAATCTACAGCATTTCTATATACAAACAATAGGCAGACTGAGACAGAACTGAAAAATGTAATTCTATTTACTATAGCCACAAAAAAATAAGATACTTAGGAATAACTCTAAGCAGTTAAAGACCTCCACATGGAAAATTATCAGAAGCTAAAATATGAAACTAAAAATGACACAAAAAAGTGGAAGAACAGCCCATGTTCCTAGATTGGAAGAATTGTTATACTCAAAATGACAATTCTATGCAAATTAATCTACATATTTAATGTAATCCCAATCAAAGTACCTGACACATTCTTCACTGATTTAGAAAAAAACAATCATAAAATTTGACTGGAATCATAAATGACCAGGTGTTACCAAAGCAATCCTGAACAAGAAGAGTGGAGTGGACGGCATCTCACTCCCTGACCCCAAAATGTACTACAAAGCTGTGGTAATCTAAACAGTATAATACTGGCACAGAAATAGACATGTGGACAAATGGTACAGAATAGAGTCTTCAGAAATAAAATTCCAAATATGCAGTGAACTGATATTTGACAAGAGATAGCAGTCAATCCAGTGGAAAAAGAAAAATCTCTTTAGCAAATGGTGCTGGAAATACTGTATATCCACCTGCAGAAAGATGAACCTGAACTCCTATTTCTCACCTTTGACAAAATCAACACAAGGTGGATCAAAGATCTAAACATAAGACCTCAAACTATAAAACTGCTTTTGGAAAACACTGAGGAATCTCTGGGAAACACTGTGGTAGGCAAAGACTTCCTAAACAAGACCTCCAAAGTACAGTAAATAATCCCTGAAATAAACAAGTGGGATTATATGAGAGTAAGAAGTTTTTGGATCACAAAAGACACAGTAATAGGTGTGAATCAACAGCCCTCAGAATGGGAAAATATTTTTGTAAATTATGTGTTAGATAAGAAGCTGATAACCAGAATACACAAGGAACTCAAGCAGCTGGCTCAAAAAAAGATGTACAACCTTATTAAAAGATGGGAGAATGAGCTGAAAAAAACACTCTCCAAGGATGACCTACAAGTAGCCAAAAGGCATATGGAAAAATGCACAATATCCCTCACTGTAAATGAAATGCAGATCAAAACAACAATTCTATAGTACCTAATCCTAGTCAAAATGACTAAGATCTAAAAAAAACAAAAAATTATAAGTGTCGGCAGGGATGTGGTGAAATGAGAACTCTCTTACATGGCTGGTGGGAATGTAAATTGTCCAATCACTGTGGATAACAATTTGGAGATTCCTCTAAAATCTACTAATAAAAATTCCATATGATCCAACAATCCCACTCCTCGTTATCTACACAAAGGACAGAAAAATTCTTAATCAGAGAACTGCTTGCACATTGATATTTATTGCAACACTAGTCACAATTGCTAAGACATGGAACCAACCCAAATGCTCACAAAGAGATGAATGGATTGAAAAACTGTGGCACATACACTCTGTGGAATACTACTCAGCCATTAAAAACAACAAGACCGAGTCTTTTGCCTCAGTCTCGAGCTCTAGCTGGCCACCAAATATATGCACTTCTGGATCTTCAGTGTCACCGCCACAATCAACATTGCTATATATCCTTAAGACTCATCTGCGCCACTTGACTGCCAAACACTCTGCCATCATAAGCTGCCATCATTTTCAAGCTTGCTAAGGATGGAAAAATCAAGGTGACCCCCCAAAAATGGCCCCTCTCTAAATGATGTAGAAGAACAGAGTGAAGATGAGCAAATGTCAGAAGATGAGCAATATGACAACAGTGGAGAAGACGTTATCATCCCTCAGAAAAAAGGTAAGAAGGCTGCCACAACTCCAGAAAAGAAGGTGGTAGTTTCTCCGACAAAAGAGTTTGCAATTGCCACACCTGCCACGAAAGGAGCAGACACCCCAGTCAAAAAGGCAGCTGCCATACCATCCAAGTAGACCATTACCCCAGCCAAAGCAGTCACAACATCTGGCAAGGAGGGAGCTACACCGGGCAAAGCATTGATAGCAACTCCTGGTAAGAACGGAGCTGCCTGCCCTGCCCCAGCCAAGGAGGAAAAATGGCAAGAATCACAAGAAGGAAGACAATAATTAGGAGGAAGAAGATGATAGTGAGGAAGATGATTAAGGTGAGGATGAAGATGTTGATGAATTTGAGCCAGCCATAATGAAAGCAGTAGCTGCCGCCCTGGCCTCAGAGGAGGAGGAGGAGGAAGAGGAGGAGGAGGAAGAGGATGAAGATGAGGAAGAGGAAGATGCTATGGAGACCACACCATCCAAAGGAAAGAAAACTCCTGCAAAACCTGTACCTCTGAAAGCCAAGACCATGGCTGAAGATGAAGATGAAGAGGATGATGAAGATGAGGATGATGATGAGGAGGAGGAAGATCAGGACAACAATGATTATGAAGACAATGAGGAGGAGGAAGGTGAGGAGGAAGAAGGGCCTGTCAAAGAAGTTCCTGGAAAACAAAATAAGGGAATGACCAAACAGAAAGCAGCTCCTGAGGCTAAGAAAGAGAAGGTGGAAGCCACACCACCAACTACATACTTTCAAATGTTTTTTGGAAACTTGAACAATAACAAATCTATTCCTTAATTAAAAACTGGTATTAGTTCCTGGAATAAAGCCTACCTGATCATGGTGTATGATCTTTTTTATAAGTTGCTGGATGTGATTTGCTAGTATCTTGTTGAGGATCTTTGCATCTGTATTCATCAGAGATATTGGTCTATAGTTTTCCTTCCTTGTCTTGTCCTTATCTGTTCTAATGATAATGGTGATAGAGGCTTCATAGAATAAATTCGGGAGAGATTCACCCTTTTGGATCTTTAGAAACAACTTGAGCAGAATGGGAGTTAACGCTCTTTGAAAGTTTTGTAGAATTCAGAGGTGAATCCATCAGGGCCAGGGCTTTTCTTTGTTGGGAGGTTATTTATTACTGATTCAAACTCCTGGCTTGTTATGGGCCTATTCAGACTTTCTATATCCTCCTGGCTCATTCTTGGTAGATTATATTTGTCCAGGAATTTGTCCATCTCGTCCAGATTGTCTTGTTTCTTAGCATATAGATGTTCAAAATATCCTCTCATGATGTTTTGAATTTCTACCATGTCTGTTGTTATGCTACCAGCCTCACTGCAGATTTGATTCACCTGGTTCCTTTCTCTCTTCTTCTTAATAAGTCTCACTAGTGGTGTATCAATTTTGTTTGTCCTTTCAAAGAACCAGCTTTTACTTTCACTTATTTTCTGTATAGTACGTTTGTTTTCTATTTCATTTATTTCTGCTCAGATCTTTATTATTTCTTTTCTCCTGGAATTTTTTGCATTTTTTTGGCTGTTGCTTTTCCAATTCTCTGAGGCTTGATGTTAGGTGGTCCATTAGCCTTCTTTCCATCTTCCTCTTATGTGCACTAATTGCTATGAACTTCCCTCTTATGACTGCTTTAGCAGTGTTCCAAAGATTATGGAAACTTGTGTCCTCATTGTCATTGGCTTCCACGAATCTTTTTATTTCAGTCTTTATATCTCCAGTAATAGTGGAGTCATTCAGGAGTAGGTTATTTAGTTTCCATGTTCTTAGGTATTTTTGAGGACTTCTCTTGAAATTAAATTCAAGTTTATTTCTGTCATGGTCATAGAAGATACTGGATATAGTTTCTATGCCTCTGAATATGTAGAGGCTTGCTTTGTGTCCTATGATGTTGTCAATCTTTGAGAAGGTTCCATGTCGGGGCGAGAAGAAACTATATCTTGTGACTTTTGGGTGGAAAGTTCTATAGATGTCTGTTAAGTCCAATTGATTTATGGTATAGTTTAGATCCTTTATCTCTTTACCTATTTTTTGCCTAGATGATCAGTCCAGAGGGGATAAAGCGGTGTTGAGATCAACAATTAGTGTGTTGCAGTCTATCTCCCCTTTTAGATCTAACAGAATGAAAGGTTGGTTCAACATACGCAAAACCATAAATTTAATACATCATATCAACAGGAATAAAGATAAAAACCATATGGTCATATCAATTGATGCAGAAAAAGCATTTGATAAGATACAACATCCCTTCATGATCAAGACTCTTAGCAAAATCGGCATAAAGGGGCCATTTCTCAATATAATAAAAGCCATCTATGAAAAATCCATAGCGAACATCATCCTGAATGAAGAAAAAATGAAAGCTTTCCCACTAAACACAGGAACAAGACAAGGATGCCCACTTTCTCCACTCCTTTTCAATATAGTACTGGAAGTCCTCGCCAACGAAATCAGAAAAGAGGAAAAACTAAAGGGCATTTGAATAGGAAAAGAAGAGGTGAAACTCTCTATTTGCAGATGACATGATTGTATATATAGAAGACCCAATGGTCTCCATGGAAAAATTACTGGAAGTAATACAGGATTACAGTAAAGTTTCAGGATATAAAATCAATATACAGAAATCGATAGCATTTCTATATATGAATAACAGGCAGACTGAGATAGAACTGAAAAAAGTTATTCTGTTTACCATAGCCACTAAAAGTATAAGATATTTAGGAATAAATCTAACCAAAGAAGTTAAAGACCTCCACAAGGAAAACTATGAGAAGCTAAAAAAAGAAATTGAAAACGACACAAAAAAAGGAAGGACATCCCACGTTCATGGATTGAAAAAGTTAATATAATCAAAATGGCAATTCTATGCAAATTAATCTACCTATTTAATGCAATGCCAATCAAAGTACCAGACACATTCTTCACAGATCTAGAAAAGACAATCTTAAATTTTGTCTGGAATCATAAAAGACCCCATATTGCCAAAGCAATTCTACACAAGAAGAGTGGAGTGGGGGGCATCTCACTCCCTGATCCAAAAATATATCACAAAGCTGTGGTAATAAAGACAGCATGGTACTGGCACAGAAACAGACACGTGGACCAATGGAACAGAATAGAGTCCCCAGAAATAAGTGCCCAAACATACACTCAACTGATCTTTGACAAGGGGTACCAGTCAATCCTGTGGGAAAATGAAAGCCTCTTCAGCAAGTGGTGCTGGAAAAATTGGACTTCCACTTGCAGAAAGATGAATCTGAACCCCTACCTGTCTCCTTTGACAAAAATCAAGTCAAGGTGGATCAAGGATCTAAATCTAAGACCTCAAACTCTAAAGCTGCTACTGGAAAACACTGGGGAAACTCTGGGAGACATTGGTATAGGGAAAGACTTCCTAAAGAAGACCCTCAAAGCAGAGTAGATTGTCCCCCAAATAGACAAGTGGGATTACATCAGACTAAGAAGTTTCTGCATGACCAAAGACACAGTAGTTAGTATGATTCAATAGCCCTCAGAATGGGAAAATATTTTTGTAAATTTTGCATCAGATAAGGGATTGATAACCAGAATACACAAGGAACTAAAAAAGCTGTTTGGAAAAAAGATGATCAACCCTATTAAAAGATGGGAGAAGGAGATGAAAAAAAAAAAAAAAAAACACTCTCTAAAGATGACATACAAATGGCCAAAAGGCATATGAAAAAATGTTCAACCTCCCTCATCTTAAGGGAAATGCAGATAAAAACAACAATGAGGTACCACCTAACCCCAGTCAGAATGTCTAATATTAAAAAAAAAAAAAATGGTAAGTGTTGGCAGGGGTGTGGTGAAAGGGGAACTCTTTTACACTGTTGGTGGGAATGTAGATTGGTCCAACCACTGTGGAGAATAATTTGGAGATTCCTCAAAAATCTACAGATAGATCTGCCATATGATCCAGGGATCCCACTCCTCGATATCTACCCAAAGGACAGAAGAATTCCTCATTGGAAAAGTGCTTGCACATCGATGTTTATTGCGGCACTATTCACAATTGCTAAGTCATGGAACCAACCCAAATGCCCCTGTATGGAGGAATGGATTGAAGAACTGTGGCACATATACTCTATGGAATACTACTCAGCCATAAAAACCAACAGAGCCCTGGCTTTTGACAGAAAGTGGAAGAATATGGAAGATGTACTGCTGAGTGAGGCAAGCCAGGCTATGAAGGAGAGACATTGTATGTCCCCACTTAACATATACCGTTTGTCTGCATCCTATGTCTGAAACTGATTGACTAACAGTTGAACAAACACAAGAGATGGGTGTGAATGTCAGATGAGGTGTATGTGGAGGAGTGGGGCCTAACGAAAAACATTTGGAGAAGGGATACAGAGGTAGAGAATTGACGGGATGGGGAGGTGTGGTGTTATCTGTTGAAGATATTTCAATCAACGGGTTGGGGAGAAATGTTCACATATCGAAATGGTCTCATTGTAAGCCAAACAATATGATTGAAAGTATATACAAATAATAATAATAATAATAATAATAAATAATATTAATAATGTGAAAAAACTGGTATTAGTGATGTTTTTGCTAAAAATGATCTTGCTGTTGTTTATGTCAGAATCAGTACATCTAGGATGTTTGGCTATGTTGACTTTGAATCTGCTGAAGATCTAGAAAAAGCTATGGAACTCAACACTTTAAAAGTCTTGGCAATGAAATTAAACCAGATAAAGGAAAAGACAATAAGAAAGGTTGAGATACAAGAACTCTTTGGGCCAATAAACTCCCCTATAAAATCACTCAAGATGAATTAAAAGAATTTTAAGATGCTGTGGAGATAGTCGACTGTGGTTTCAGTCAGGGACACAGCAGCTTAAAACTCATGCTGGGAAGCAGTTCCAGGCTCCAGGCGGACTGAGGCTGCAGGCCCGACCCTTCTGAATTTCCACGCATCCCCACAGTTTCTACTCCTTGGACCCCAGGTTGGTTGACTGGGACTTTAAGGCAAACTCCCACCCCACCCCACCCGCAATCAGGATCGAGCAGGCCAGCAGTTCCGGGCTCCAGGTGGACTCAGGCTGCAGGCCCGACCCTTCTGAATCTCCACGCATCCCCACCGTTTCTCCTCCTTGGACCCCAGGTTGGTTGTCTGGGAAATGAAGGCGAACTCCCACCCCACCCCACCACCAATCCAGATCAAGCCGGCCAGCAGTTTCGGGCTCCAGGCAGACTGAAGCTGCAGGCCAGATCCTTCTGAATCTCCACGCATCCCCACTGTTTCTCCTCCTTGGAACCCAGGTTGGTTGTCTGGGACTTTAAGGCCAACTCCCAGTCCACCACTCCTGAAATCTGGATCGAGCCGGCCATCAGTTCCGGGCTACAGGCGGACTCAGGCTGTAGGCCCGACCCATCTGAATCTCCACGCTTCCCCACCGTTTCTCCTCCTTGGACCCCAGGTTGTTTGTCTGGGACTTAAAGGCGAACTCCCACCCCACCCCACCCGTAATCCGGATCGAGCCAGCCAGCAGTTCCGGGCGCCAGGCGGACTCAAACTGCAGTCCCGACCCTTCTGAATCTCCAGGCATCCCCTCCGTTTATCCTCCTTGGAACCCAGGTTGGTGTCTGGGACTTTAAGGCCAACTCCCACCCCACACAACCCGCAATCCGGATGGATCCGGCCATCAGTTCTGGTCTCCAGGCGAACTGAGGTTGCAGGCCCGACCCTTCTGAATCTCCACGCATCCCCACCGTTTCTCCTCCTTGGACCCCAGGTTGGTTTCTGGGACTTTAAGGTCAACTCCCAGCCCACCACTCCTGCAATCTGGTACGAGCCGGCCAGCAGTTCCGGGATCCAGGCGGACTCAGGCTGTAGGCCCGACCCGTCTGAATCTCCACGCTTCCCCAAAGTTTCTCCTACTTGGACAACAGGTTGGTTGTCTGGGACTTTAAGGTGAACTCCCACCCCACCCTACCCGCATTTCGGATCCAGCTGGCCAGCAGTTCCGGGCTGCAGGCGGACGGAGGCTACAGGCCCAACACTTCTGAATCACCACGCATCCCCACAGTTTCTCCTCCTTGGACCCCAGGTTGGTTGTCTGGGACTTTAAGGCGAACTCCCACCCCACCCCACCCACAATCCGGAACAAGCCAGCCAGCAGTTCCGGGCTCCAGGCGGACTGCGTCTGTAGGCCCGACCCTACTGAATCTCCACGCATCCCCACCGTTTCTCCTCCTTGGAACCCAGGTTGGTTGTCTGGGACTTTAAGGCGAACTCCCACCCCACCCCACCCGCAATCCGGATCGAGCCGGCCAGCAGTTCCGGGCGCCAGGGGGACTCAAACTGCAGTCCCGACCCTTCTGAATTTCCATGCATCCCCTCCATTTCTCCTCCTTGGACCCCAGGTAGGTTGTCTGGGAATTTAAGGCGACTCCCTCCCCACACAACCCGCAATCCGGATCGATCCGGACAGCAGTTCTGGGCTCCAGGCGAACTGAGGTTGCAGGCCCGACCCTTCTTAATCTCCATGCATCCCTACCGTTTCTCTTCCTTGGACCCCAGTTTGGTGGTCTGGGACTTTAAGGCGATCTCCCAACCCACACCACTCGATTTCCGGATTGAGCCGGCCAACAGTTCTGGACTCCAGGCAAACTGAGGCTGCAGGCCCAACCCTTCTGAATCTCCATGCATTCCCACCATTTCTCCTCCTTGAACCCCAGCTTGGTAGTCTGGGACTTTAAGGCCAAGTCCCACCCCACCCCACCGGCAATCAGGATCGAGCCAGCCAGCAGTTCTGAGATCCAGGCGGACTGAGGCTGCAGGCCCGACACTTCTGAATCTCCACGAATCCCCACCATATCTCCTCCTTGGACCCAGGTTTGTTGTCTGGGACTTTAAGGTGAACTCCCACCCCACCCCACTCACAATACGGAACAAGCCGGCAAGCAGTTCCGGGCTCCAGGCGGACTGCGTATGTAGGCCCGACCCTTCTGAATCTCCACACATCCCCACCGTTTCTCCTCCTTGGACCCCAGGTTGGTTGTCTGGGACTTTAATGCGAACTCCCACCCCACCCCACCCACAATCCGGAACAAGCCAGCCAGCAGTTCCAGGCTCCAGGAGGACTGCGTCTGTAGGCACGACCCTGCTGAATCTCCACGCATCCCCACTGTTTCTCCTCCTTGGAACCCAGATTGGTTGTCTGGGACTTTAAGGCAAACTCCCACCCCACCCCACCCACAATCCGGATCGAGCTGGCCAGCAGTTCCAGGCTTCAGGCAGACTGAGGCTCCAGGCCCGACCCCTCTGAATCTCCACGCATCCTCACCGTTTTTCCTCCTTGGACCCCAGGTTGGTTGTCAGGGACATTTTTTTTTCTTTTTTTAAAGAGGTTTTTTTCACTATAGGGTGCATTCGCTCGCTAGACAGACAGAGAGAGACATAGAGACAGAAAGCGAGAAATCACCCCCCAGGGGGGGTGGTCACACTGCAATCCCTTCTCCTCCGTTCTCCTCTCAGAATCATGGGCACGCACGCCCATGCGCCTGGCGTAAGCTGTAAGCCAACGTGTCCGAGACGCGAACCGCGGTCGACTACGTGGGAGTCCAGCGACATAGCCATTACGCTAACTGCTGGTTCCTGGTTGTCTGGGATTTTAAGGCGAACCTGCACCCCACCCTACCCACAATCTGGAACGAGCCGGCCAGCAGTTCCGGGTTCCAGGCGGACTGCTTCTGTAGGACCGACCCTTGTGAATCTTCACGCATCCCCACCGTTTCTCCTCCTTGGACCCCAGGTTGGTTGTCTGGGACTTTAAGGTGAACTCCCACCCCACCCCACCCGCAATCCGGATCGAGCTGGGCAGCAGTTCTGGGCTCCAGGTGGACTCAGGCTGCAGGCCGACCCTTCTGAATCTCCAAGCATCCCCACCATTTCTCCTCCTTGGACCTCAGGTTGGTTGTCTGGGACTTTAAGGCGAACTCCCACCCCACCCCACCCGCAATCAGTATCGAAACTGCCAGCAGTTCTGAGATCCAGGCGGACTGAGGCTGCAGGCCCGACACTTCTGAATCTCCACGCATCCCCACCATATCTCCTCCTTGGACCCAGGTTTTTTGTCTGGGACTTTAAGGTGAACTCCCACCCCACCCCACTCACAATCCGGAACAAGCCGGCAAGCAGTTTCGGGCTCTAGGCGGACTGCGTATGTAGGACTGACCCTTCTGAATCTCCACACATTCCCACCGTTTCTCCTCCTTGGACCCCAGATTGGTTGCAGGGACTTTAAGGCGAACTACCACCCCACCCAACCCGCAATCCGGATCGAGCCAACCAGCAGTTCCGGGCTCCAGATGAACTGAGGCTGCAGGCCCGACCTTCTGAATCTCCCCGCATCCCCACCGTTTCTCCTCCTTGGATCCCAGGTTGGTTGTCTGGGACTTTAAGGCGATCTCCCACCCCACCCCACCCGCAATCCGGATCGAGCTGGCCAGCAGTTCCAGGCTCCAGGCGGACTGAGGCTCCAGGCCCGACCCCTCTGAATCTCCACGCATCCCCACCGTTTTTCCTCCTTGGACCCCAGGTTGGTTGTCAGGGACTTTATTTTTTTTTTCTTTTTTTAAAGAGGTTTTGTTCACTATAGGGCGCATTCGCTCGCTAGACAGACAGAGAGAGACATAGAGACAGAAAGCGAGAAATCACCCCCCAGGGGGGGTGGTCACACTGCAATCCCTTCTCCTCCGTTCTCCTCTCAGAATCTTGGGCACGCACGCCCACGCGCCTGGCGTAAGCTGTAAGCCAATGTGTCCGAGACGCAAACCGCGGTCGACTACGTGGGAGTCCAGCGACATAGCCATTACGCTAACTGCTGGTTCCCGGTTATCTGGGACTTTAAGGCGAACCTGCACCCCACCCTACCCACAATCCGGAACGAGCCGGCCAGCAGTTCCGGGCTCCAGGCGGACTGCTTCTGTAGGACCGACCCTTGTGAATCTCCACGCATCCCCACCGTTTCTCCTCCTTGGACTTCAGGTTGGTTGTCTGGGACTTTAAAGCTAACTCTCACCCCACACCACCCGCAATCCGGGTCGAGGAGGCCAGCAGTTCCGGGCTCCAAGCGGACTCAGGCTGCAGGAACGACCCTTCTGAATCTCTAGGCATCCCCACCGTTTCTCCTCCTTGGACCCCAGGTTGGTAAGGCGAACTCCCACTCCACCCCACCCACAATCCAGATCGAGCCGGCCAGCAGTTCCGGGTTCCAGGCAGACTGAGGCTGCATGCCCGACCCTTAGAAATCTCGATGCATCCCCACCGTTTCTTCTCCTTGGACCCCAGGTTGGGTGTCTGGGATTTTAAGGTGAACTCTCACCCACACCCCACCCACAATCGGGATCGAGCCCGCCAGCAATTCCGGGCTCCAGGCGGACTGAGGCTGCAGGCCAGACCCTTCTGAATCTCCACGCATCCCCACCATTTCTCCTCCTTGGACCCCAGGTTGGTTGTTTGGGACTTTAAGGTGAACTCCCACCCAACACAACCCGCAATCCAGATTGAGCCGGCCAGCAGTTCCGGGCTCCAGGTTAAATGAGGCTGCTGGCCCGACCCTTCTTAATCCTCATGCATCCCCACCATTTCTCCTCCTTGTACCCCAGGTTGGTGGTCTGGGACTTTAAGCCGATCTTCCACCCAATCCCACACGCTATCCGGATCGAGCCGGCTAAAAGTTTTGGACTCCAGGCAGACTGAGACTGCAGGACCGACACTTCTGAATCTCCACGAATCCCTACAGTTTCTCCTCCTTGGACCCCAGGATGGTTGTCTGGGACATTAAGGCTAAACACCCACCCCACCCTACCCGCAATTCAGATCGAGGCAGCCAGCAGTCCCGGGCTCCAGGAGGACTGAGGCTGCAGCCCCGACACTTCTGAATCTCCACGCATCCCCACCATTTCTCCTCCTTGGACCCCAGGTTGGTTGTCTGGGACTTTAAGGCGAACTACCACCCCTCCCCACCCGCAATCGGGATCGAGCCCGCCAGCAATTCCGGGCTCCAGGTGGACTGAGGCTGCAGGCCCGACCTTTTTGAATCTCCACGTATCCCCATTGTTTCCCCTCCTTGGACCCCAGGTTGGTTGTCTGTGACTTTAAAGCTAACTCTCACCCCACACCACCCGCAATCCGGGTCGAGGAGGCCAGCAGTTCCGGGCTCCAGGCGGACTCAGGCTGCAGGACCGACCCTTCTGAATCTCTAGGCATCCCGACGGTTTCTCCTCCTTGGACCCCAGGTTGGTAAGGCGAACTCCCACTCCACCCCACCCACAATCCGGATCGAGCTGGCCAGCAGTTCCGGGTTCCAGGCGGACTGAGGCTGCATGCCCGACCCTTAGAAATCTCGACGCATCCCCACCGTCTCTCCTCCTTGGACCCCAGGTTGGGTATCTGGGACTTTAAGGTGAACTCCTACCCACACCAGCCACAGTCCGGATCGAGCCGGCCAGCAGTTCCGGGCTCCAGGCAGACTGATGCTGCTGGGCCGACCCTTCTGAATCTCCACGAATCCCCACCGTTTCTCCTCCTTGGACTCCAAGTTGGTTTTCTGGGACTTTAAGACGAACTCCCACCACACCCAACTCGAAATCCGGATATAGCCAGCCAGAAGTTCTGGGCTCCAGGCGGACTGAGACTGCAGGCCCGACCCTTCTGAATCTCCACGCATCCCCACCGTTTCTACTTCTTGGACCCCCAGTTGGTTGTCTGGGACTTTAAGGCCAACTTCCACCCCAACCGACTCGCAATCCGGATCGAGCCGGTCACCAGTTCCGGGCTCCAGGAAGACTGAGGTTGCAGGCTTGACGCTTCTGAATCTCCACGCATCTCCACTGTTTCTCCTCCTTGGACCCCAGGTTGGTGGTCTGGGACTTTAAGGCGATCTCCCACCCAATCCCACACGCTATCCGGATCGAGCCGGCTAAAAGTTTTGGACTCCAGGCAGATTGAGGCTGCAGAACCGACCCTTCTGAATCTCCACGCATCCCTACAGTTTCTCCTCCTTGGACCCCAGGTTGGTTGTCTGGGACATTAAGGCGAACACCCACCCCACCCCACCCGCAGTCCAGATCGAGGCAGCCAGTAGTCCCTGGCTCCAGGAGGACTGAGGCTGCAGCCCCAACCCTTCTGAATCTCCACGCATACCCACCATTTCTCCTCTTTGGAACCCAGGTTGGTTGTCTGGGACTTTAAGGCAAACTACCACCCGTCCCCACCCGCATTCCGGATTGAGCCGGCTAGCACTTCTGGGCTACAGGCGGACTGAGGCTGCAGGTCCGACCCTTCTGAATTTCCACGCATCCCCATCGTTTCTCCTCCTTGGAAACCAACTTTGTTTTCTGGGACTGTAAGGTGAACTCCCATCCCACCCCACCCGAAATCCGGATAGAACAAGCCAGCAGTTCTTGGCTCTAGGTGGACTGAGACTGCAGGCCCGACGCTTCTGAATCTCCACGCATCCCCACCGTTTCTCCTTCTTGGACCCTCGGTTGGTTGTCTGGGATTTTAAGGCGAACTCCCACCCCACCCCAACCGCAATCCGGATCGAGCCGGCCAGCAATTCCGGGCTCCAGGCGGACACAGGCTGCAGGCTCGACCCTGCTGAATCTCCACGCATCCCCACTGTTTCTCCTCCTTGGACACCAGGTTTGTTGTCTGGGACTTTAAGGCCAACTCCCACCCCATCCCACCCACAATCCGGATTGACCCGGCCAGCAGTTCCGGGCATCAGGCATACTGATGCTGCAGGACAGACCCTTATGAATCTCCATGCATCCCCACCATTTCTCCTTCTTTGACACCAGGTTGGTTGTCTGGGACTTTAAGGCAAACTCCCAGACCACCCCACCCGTAATCCGGATCGAGCCGGCCAGCAGTTCCGGGCTCGGGGTTGACTGATGCTGCAGGCCCGATCCTTCTGAATCTCCACGCATCCCCACCATTTCTCCTCCTTGGATCCCAGGTTGGTTGTCTGGGACTTTAAGGCTAACTCCCACCACACACCACCCGCAGTCTGGATCGAGCCGGCCAGCAGTTCTGGGCTCCAGGCGGACTGAGGGTACAGGCCTGACCCTTCTGAATCTCCACGCATCCCCACCGTTTCTCATCCTTGGAACGAAGTTTGTTTGTCTGGGACTTTAAGGCGAACTCCCACCCCACCCCACCCGCAATCTGGATCGAACTGGCCAGCAGTTCCGGGCTCCAGGCGGACTGAGGTTGCAGACACTACCCTTCTTAATATCTATGCATCCCCACCGTTTCTCGTCCTTGGACCCCAGGTTGCGTGTCTGGGACTTTAAGGCGAACTCCCACCCACTACACCCGAAATCCGGATCGAGCCAGCTAGCCGTTCCGGGCTTTATGCGGACTCAAACTGCAGGCCCAAACCTTCTGAATCTCCACGCACCCCCACCATTTCTCTTCCTTGGACCCCAGGTTGGTTGTTTGGGACTTTAAGGCGAATACCCACCACACACCACCAGCAAACCGGATCGAGCCGGTCAGCAGTTCCGGGTTCCAGGTGGACTGAGGCGGCAGGGCCGACCCTTCTGAATCTCCAGGCATCCCCACCGTTTCTCCTCCTTTGACCCCAGGTTGGTAAGGCAAACTCCTACTGCACCCCACCCGCATCCGGATCGAGCCGGCCAGCAGTTCCGGGCTTCAGGCAGACTGAGACTGTAGGCCCGACCCTTCTGAATCTCCACGCATCCCCACCATTTCTCCTCCTTGGACTCCAAGTTGGTTTTCTGGGACTTTAAGGCGAACTCCCAACCCACCCCACCCGAAATCCGGATAGAGCAATCCAGCAGTTCTTGACTCCAGGCGGACTGAGACTGCAGGTCCGATCCTTCTGAATCTCCATGCATGCCCACCGTTTCTCCTTCTTGGATCCCCGGTTGGTTGTCTGGGATTTTAAGGCAAACTCCCACCCAACCCCAACCGCAATTCGGATCGAACCGGCCAGCAATTCCGGGCTTCAGGCGGACACAGGCTGCAGGCCCGACCCTGCTGAATCTCCACGCATCCCCACTGTTTCTCCTCCTTGGACCCCAGGTTCGTTGTCTGGGACTTTAAGGCCAACTCCCACCCCATCCCACCTGCAGTCCAGATAGATCTGGCCAGCAGTTCTGGGCTCCACGCAGACTCAGGCTGTAGGCCCGACCCTTCTGAATCTCCACGCATCCCCACCGTTTCTCCTCCTCGGACCCCAGGTTTCTTGTCTGTGACTTTAAGGCGAACTCCCAACCCATCCCACCCGCAATGCGGATCAAGCCAGCCAGCAGTTCCGGGCTCCAGGCGGACTGAGGCTGCATGCCCGAGCCTTTTGAATCTCCACACATCCCCACCGTTTCTCCTCCTTGGACCCCAGGTTGGCTGTCTGGGACTTTAATGTGATCTCCCAACCCACCCCACCCGCAATCCGGATCGAGGTGGCCAGCAGTTCCGGGCTCCAGGCGGACTGAGGCTGCAGGCCAGACTCTTCTTAATCCCCATGCATCCCCACCGTTTGTCCTCCTTGGACCCCAGGTTGGTTGTTTGGGACTTTAAGGCGAACTCCCAACCCACACCACCCACAGTCCGGATAGAGCCGGCCAGCTCTTCCGGGCTCCAGGTGGACTGAGTCTGCAGGTCCAATCCTTCTGAATCTCCACGCATGCCCACCATTTCTGTCCTTGACACCCAGATTGGTTGTCTGGGACTTTAAGGAGAACTCCCACCCAACCCCACCCGCAATCCGGATGGAGCCGGCCTGCAGTTCCTGGTTCCAGGCAGAATGGGGCTGCAGGTGCGACCCTTCTGAATCTCCAGGCATCCCCACTGTTTCTCCTCCTTGGACCACAGGTTGATTATGCGAACTCCCACCGCACCCCACCCGCAATCCTGATCGAGCCGTCCAGCAGTTCCGGACTCCATGCGGCCTGAGGGTGCAGGCCCGACCCTTCTGAATCTCCATGCATCCCCACCATTTCTCCTCAATGGACCCCAGGTCGGTTGTCTGGGACTTTAAGGCGAACTCCCACCCCACCCCACCCAGATTCCGGATCGAGCCGGCCAGCAGTTCCGGGCTCCAGGAGGACTGAGGCAGCAGGCCCGACTCTTCTTAATCTCCACGCATGCCCACCATTTCTCCTCCTTGGACCCCAGGTTGGTTGTCTGGGACTTTAAGGCAAACTCCCACCCCACCCCACCCGCAGTCCGGATCGAGCAGGCTAGCAGTTCCGGGCTCCAGGCGGACTGAGGGTGTATGCCGTTCTGAATCTCCATGTATCCCCACAGTTTCTCCTCCTTGGACCCCAGGATTGTTGTCTGGGACTTTAAGGTGAACTCCCAACCCATCCCACCCGCAGTCCGGATAAAGCCGGCCAGCAGTTCCGGGATCCAGGCAGACTGAGGCTGCAGGCCCGACCCTTCTGAATCTCCACGCATCCCCACCGTTTCTCCTCCTTGGACCCGCATGTTGGCTGTCTGGGACTTTAAGGTGATCTCTCACCCCACCCCACCCACAATCCGGATCGATCCAGCCAGCAGTTCCGGACTCCAGGCGGACTGAGTCTACAGGTCCAAACCTTCTGAATCTCCACGCATCCCCACCGTTTCTCCTTCTTGGACCCCAGGTTGGTTGTCTGGGACTTTAAGGAGAACTCCCACCCAACCCCACCCGCAATCTGGATCGAGCCGGCCTGCAGTTTCGGTTTCCAGTCGGACTGAGGCTGCAGGCCTGAACCTTCTGAATCTCCAGGCATCCGCACCGTTTCTCCTCCTTGGACCACAAGTTGGTAAGGTGAACTCCCACCGCACCCCAACCGCAATCCGGATCGAGCCGGCCAGCAGTTCCGGACTCCAGGCAGACTGAGGCTTCTGGCCCGACCCTTCTGAATCTCCACGCATCCCCACCGTTTCTCCTCTTTGGACACCATGTTGGTTGTCTGGACTTTAAGGAGTACTCCCACCCTACCCCACCTGCTATCTGGATCGAGCCGGACAGCAGTTCTGGGCTCCAGGCGGACTGAGTGTGCAGGCCCGACCCTTCTGAATCTCCACGCATCCCCACCATTTCTCCTCCTTGGACCCCAGTTGGTTGCCTGGGACTTTAAGGCGAACTCCTACCCCACCCAATCTGCAATCCGGATCGAGACAGCCAGCAGTTACTGGCTCCAGGCAGACTGAGGCTGCAGGATGGACCCTTCTCAATCTCCTCGCATCCCCACAGTTTCTTTTCCTTGGACCCCAGGTTGGTTGTCTGGGACTTTAAGGCGAACACCCACCCCACCCACCCACAGTCCAGATCGAGCCGGCCAGCATTTCCGGGCTCCAGGTAGACTGAGTCTGCAGGCCCGACCCTTCTGAATCTCCACGCATCCCCACCGTTTCTCCTCCTTGGACCAGCATGTTGGCTGTCTGGGACTTTAAGGTGATCTCCCACCCCAGGCCAAACCACCCGCAATCCGGATCGAGCCGGCCAGCAGTTCCGGGCTCCAGTTGGACTGAGGCTACAGGTCCAAACCTTCTGAATCTCCACGTATGCCCACCGATTCTCCTTCTTGGACCCCAGGTTGGTTGTCTGGGACTTTAAGGAGAACTCCCACCCAACCCCACCCGCAATCCGGATCGAGCCTGCCTGCAGTTCCGGGCTCCAGGCGGATTGAGGCAGCAGTTCCAACCCTTCTGAATCTCCATGCAGGCCCACCGTTTCTGCTCCTTGGACCCCAGGTTGGTTATCTGGGACTTTAAGGCGAACTCCCACCCACCCCACCCACAATCCGGATCAAGCCGTCCTGCAGTTCCAGGCTTTATGCGGACTCAAACTGCAGCCCTGACCCTTCTAAATCTCCAGGCATCCTCACCGTTTCTCCTCCTTGGACCCCAGGTTGGCAAGGTGAATTCCGACCGCACCCCACCCGCAATCCGGATCGTGCTGGCCAGCAGTACCGGGCTCCAGGTGGACTGAAGCTGCAGGCCTGACCCTTCTGAATCTCCACACATCCCCACCGTTTCTCCTCTTTGGACTCCAGGTTGGCTGTCTGGGACTTTAATGTGATCTCCCACCCCACCCCACCCGCAATCCGGATCGAGCCGGCCAGCAGTTCCGGGCTTTATGCGGACTCAAACTGCAGCCCTGACCCTTCTGAATCTCCATGCATGCCCACTATTTCTCCTCCTTGGAACCCAGGTTGGTTGTCTGGGATGTTAAGGAGAACTCCCACCCAACCCCACCCGCAATCCGGATCGAGATGGCCTGCAGTTACAGGCCCCAGGCGGACTGAGGCTCCAGAGCCGACCCTTCTGAATCTCCAGGCATCCCCACCGTTTCTCCTCCTTGGACCACAGGTTGATAAGGCGAACTGCCACCGCACACCACCCGCAAACCTGATCGAGCCGATCAGCAGTTCCGGACTCCATGCGGACTGAGTTTGCAGGCCCGACCCTTCTGAATCTCCACGCATCCCCACCATTTCTCCTCCTTGGTCCCCAGGTTGGTTGTCTGGGACTTTAAGGCGAACTCCCACCCCATCGCACCCCGATTCCGGATCGAGCCAACCAGCAGTTCCGGGCTCCAGGCGGACTGAGGCAGCAGGCCCGACTCTTCTTAATCTCCACGAATCCCCACCGTTTCTCCTCCTTGGACACCAGGTTGGTTGTCTAGGACTTAAAGGCGAACTCCCACCCCACTCCACCCGCAGTCCGGATCGAGCCGGCCAGCAGTTCCGGGCTTCAGGTGGACTGAGGCTGCAGGCCCGACCCTACTGAATCTCCACGCATCCCCACCGTTTCTCCTCCTTGGACCCCAGGTTGGTAGTCTGGGACTTTAAGGCGAACTCCCACCCCACCCCACCCGCAGTCCAAATCGAGCAGGCTAGCAGTTCCGGGCTCCAGGCCGACTGAGAGTGCAGGCCGGACCCTTCTGAATCTCCATGCATCCCCACCGTTCCTCCTCCTTGGACCCCAGGTTTCTTGTCTGTGACTTTAAGGCGAACTCCCAACCCATCCCACCCGCAATGCGGATCAAGCCAGCCAGCAGTTCCGGGCTCCAGGCGGACTGAGGCTGTATGCCCGAGCCTTTTGAATCTCCACACATCCCCACCGTTTGTCCTCCTTGGACCCCAGGTTGGTTGTTTGGGACTTTAAGGCGAACTCCCAACCCACACCACCCACAGTCCGGATAGAGCCGGCCAGCTCTTCCAGGCTCCAGGTGGACTGAGTCTGCAGGTCCAATCCTTCTGAATCTCCACACATGCCCACCATTTCTGTCCTTGGAACCCAGATTGGTTGTCTGGGACTTTAAGGAGAACTCCCACCAAACCCCACCCGCAATCCGGATGGAGCCAGCCTGCAGTTCCTGGTTCCAGGCGGAATGGGGCTGCAGGCGCGACCCTTCTGAATCTCCAGGCATCCCCACTGTTTCTCCTCCTTGGACTCCAAGTTGGTTTTCTGGGACTTTAAGGCGAACTCCCAACCCACCCCACCCGAAATCCGGATAGAGCCAGCCAGCAGTTCTTGGCTCCATGCGGACTGAGGGTGCAGGCCCGATCCTTCTGAATCTCCATGCATCCCCACCATTTCTCCTTCTTGGACCCCCGGTTGGTTGTCTGGGATTTTAAGGCGAACTCCCACCCCACCCCAACTGCAATCCGGATCGAACCGGCCAGCAATTCCGGGCTCCAGGCGGACACAGGCTGCAGGCCCGACCCTGCTGAATCTCCACACATCCCCACTATTTCTCCTCCTTGGACCCCAGGTTTGTTGTCTGGGACTTTAAGGCCAACTCCCACCCCATCCCACCTGCAGTCCAGTTAGATCCGGCCAGCAGTTCTGGGCTCCACGCGGACTGAGGCTGCAGGCCCGACCCTTCTGAATCTCCACGCATCCCCACCGTTTCTCCTCCTTGGACCCCAGGTTGGTTGTCTAGGACTTTAAGGTGAACTCCCACCCCTCCCTACCCGGAGTCCGGATCGATCCAGCCAGCAGTCCCGAGCTCTAGGCGGACTGAGGCTGCAGGCCCGACCGTACTGAATCTCCACGGATCCACACCGTTTCTCCTCCTTGGACCCCAGGTTGGTGGTCTGGGACTTTAAGGCGAACTCCCACTGCACCCCACCCACAGTCCCTATAGAGCAGGCTAGCAGTTCCGGGCTCCAGGCGGACTGAGGGTGCAGGCCCGACCCTTCTGAATCTCCACGCATCCCCACCATTTCTCCTCCTTGGACCCCAGGTTGGTTGTCTGGGAATTTAAGGCGAACTCCCACACTACCCCACCCAGATTCCGGATCGAGCCGGCCAGCAGTTCCGGGCTCCAGGCTGACTGAGGCTGCAGGCCCGACCCTACTGAATCTCCATGCATCCCCACCGTTTCTCCTCCTTGGACCCCAGGTTGGTTGTCTGGGACTATAAGGCGAACTCCCACCCCACCCCACCCGCAGTCCAGATCGAGCAGGCTAGCAGTTCCGGGCTCCAGGCGGACTGAGGGTGCAGGCCGGACCCTTCTGAATCTCCAGGCATCCCCACCGTTTCTCCTCCTTGGACCCCAGGTTGGTAAGGCGAACTCCCACCGCACCCCACCCACAATCCGGATCTTGCCGGCCAGCAGTTCCGGGCTCCAGGCGGTCTGAGGCTACAGGTCCGATCCTTGTGAATCTCCACGCATGCCCACCGTTTCTCCTCCTTGGACCCCAGGTTGGCTGTCTGAGACTTTAATGTGATCTCCACCCCACCCTACCCGCAATCCGGATCGAGACGGCCTGCAGTTCCGTGCCCCAGGCGGACTGAGGCTGTAGACCCGACCCTTCTGAATCTCCAGGCATCCCCATCGTTTCTCCTCCTTGGACCACAGGCTGATAAGGTGAACTCCCACTGCACCCTACCCACAATCCGGATCAAGCCGGCCAGCAGTTCCGGGTGCCAGGCAGACTGAGGCAGCAGGCCCGTCTCTTCTTAATCTCGACGCATCCCCACCGTTCCTCCTCCTTGGACCCCAGGTTGTTTGTCTGGGACTTTAAGGCAAACTCCCACCCCACCCCACCCGCAGTCCGGATCGAGCAGGCTAGCAGTTCCGGGCTCCAGGCGGACTGAGGGTGCAGGCCGGACCCTTCTGAATCTCTGCACATCCCCACCGTTTCTTCTCCTTGGACCCCAGGTTTGTTGTCTGGGACTTTTAGTCGAACTCCCACCCCACCCCACCTGCAGTGCGGATCAAGCCAGCCAGCAGTTCCGGGCTCCAGGCGGACTGAGGCTGCAAGCCCGAGCCTTCTGAATCTCCACACATCCCCACCGTTTCTCCTCCTTGATCCCCAGGTTGGCTGTCTGGGACTTTAATGTGATCTCCCACCCCACCCCACCCGCAATCCGGATCGAGCCAGCCAGCAGTTCCGGGCTCCAAGTGGACTGAGGCTGCAGGTCCGATCCTTCTGAATCTCCATGCATGCCCACCATTTCTCCTCCTTGGACCTCAGGTTGGTTGTCTGGGTCTTTAAGGAGAACTCCCACCCAACCCCACCCGCAATCCGGATCGAGACGGCCCGCAGTTCCGGACTCCAGGCGGACTGAGGCAGTAGTCCTGACTCTTCTTAATCTCCACGCATCCCCACCGTTTCTCCTCCTTGGACCCCAGGTTGGTTGTCTGGGACTTTAAGGCGAACTCCCACCCCACACCACCCGCAGTCTGGATCTAGCCGGCCAGCAGTTCCAGCCTCCAGGCGGACTGAGGGTGCAGGCCCGACCCTAATGAATCTCCAAGCATCCCCACAGTTTCTTCTCCTTGGACCCCAGGTTGGTTGTCTGGGATTCTAAGGAGAACTCCCACCCCACACCACCCGCAGTCCGGATAGAGCCAGCCAGCAGTTCTGGGCTCCAGGCGGACTGAGGCTGCAGCCCCGACCCTTCTGAATCTCCAGGCATCCTCACCGTTTCTCCTCCTTGGACCCCAGGTTGGCAAGGCGAACTTCGACTGCACCCCACCCGCAATCCAGATCGAGCCGGCCAGCAGTTCCGGGTTCCAGGCGACTGAGGCTGCAGGCCCAACCATTGTGTATCTCCACGCATCCCCACCGTTTCTCCTCCTTCGACCCCAGGTTGGTTGTCTGGGAATTTAATGTGAACTCCCACCCCACCACAACTGCAATCCGGATCGAGCCGTCCTTCAGGTCCGGGCTCCAGTCGGACTGAGGCTGCAGGCCCGACCCTTCTGAATCTCCACGCATCCCCATCATTGCTCCTTCTTGGACCCCACGTTGGTTGTCTGGGACTTTATGGCGAACACCCACCCCACCCCACCCACAATCCGGATCGAGCTGGCAAGCAGTTCCGGGCTCCAGGCGGACTGTGGCTTCAGGCCTGACCCTTCTGAATCTCCACGCATCCCCACCGTTTCTCCTACTTGAACCCCAGGTTGGTTTTCTGGGACTTTAAGGTGAGCTTCCACCCCACCCCAACTGCAATCTGGATCAAGCAAGCCAGCAGTTCCAGGCTCCAGGCGAACTGTGGCTGCAGGCCCGACTCTTCTGAATCTCCATGCATTCCCACCGTTTCTCCTCCTTGGACACCAGGTTGGTTGTCTGGGACTTTATGGCGAACTCCCACCCCACCCCAATCGCAATCCGGATCGAGCCAGCCTGCAGTTCCGGGCTCCAGGTGGACTGAGACAGCTGGCCTGACCCTTCTGAATCTCCATGCGTCCCCCCCGTTTCTCCTCCTTGGAACCCATGTTGGTTGTCTGGGACTTTAAGGGGAACTCCCACCCCACACCACACACAATCTGGATCCAGCCGGCAAGCAGTTTCGGGCTCCAGGTGCACTGAGTCTGCAGGCCCCACCCTTCTGAATCTCCACGCATCCCCACCGTTTCTCCTCCGCGGACCCCAGGTTGATTGTCTGGGACTTTAAGGCGAACTCCCACCCCACCCCACACGCAATCCGGATCGAGCCGGCCAGCAGTTCCGGGCTCCAGGCGGACTAGGGCTGCAGGCCCGACCCTTCTGAATCTCTACGCATCCCCACCGCTTCTCCTCCTTGGACAACAGGTTGCTTGTCTAGGACTTTAAAAGGAACTCTCACCCCACCCTATCCTGCAATCCAGATCGAGCCGGCCAGCAGTTCCGGGCTCCAGGCGGACTCAAGCTGCAGGCCCGACCCTTCTGAATCTCCATGCATCCCCACCGTTTCTCCTCTTTAGACGCCAGGTTGGTTGTCTGGGACATTAAGGCGAAGAACCACCCCACCCCACCCACAATCTGGATCCAGTTGGCCAGCAGTTCCGGGCTCCAGGTGGATTGAGGCTGCAGGGCTGACCCTTCTGAATCTATGCGCATCCCCACAGTTTCTTTTCCTTGGACCCCAGGTTGCTTGTCTGGGACTTTAAGGGTAACTCCCACCCCAACCCACACCACCAACAATCCGGATCGAGCCGGACAGCAGTTCCGGGCTCTAGGCCACTGAGGCTGCAGGCCGACACTTCTGAATCTCCACGCAGGCCCAACTCTTCTGAATCTCCACACATCCCCACCGTTTCTGCTCCTTGGACCTCAGGTTGGTTGTCTGGTATTTTAAGGTGAACTCCCTCCCCACCCCATCTGCAATCCAGATCGAGCCAACCAGCAGTTCCAGGCTCCAGGAGGACTGGGGCTGCAGGTCCGACCCTTCTGAATCTCCATGCATCCCCACCGTTTCTCCTCCTTGGACCCCAGGTAGGTTGTCTGGGAATTTAAGGCAAACTTCCACCCCACCCCACCCGCAATCCGGATCCAACCTGCAAGCAGTTCCGGGCTCCAGGAGGACTGAGGCTGCAGGCCCGACCCTTCTGAATCTCCACGCATCCCCACCGTTTCTCCTCCTTGGACCCCAGGTTGGTTGTCTGGGACTTTAAGGTGAACTCCCACCTTACCCCACCCGCAATCCGGATCGAGTCGGCCAGCAGTTCTGGGCTTCAGGCGGACTTAGGCTGCAGTCCCGACCCTTCTGAATCTCCACGCAGGCCCGACTTTTCTGAATCTCTAGGTAGCCCCACCGTTTCTCCTCTTTGGACCCCAGGTTGGTTGTCTGGGACTTTAAGGTGAACTCCCACCCCACCTCACCCGCAATCCGGATTGAGTCAGCCAGCAGTTCCAGGCTCCAGGCGGGCTCAGACTGCAGGCCCAACCCTTCTGAATCTCTACACATCCCCACCGTTTCTCCTCCTTGGACCCCAGATTGGTTGTCTGGGACTTTAAAAGTAACTCCCACCCCAAACCACCTGCAATCCAGATCGAGTCAGCCAGCAGTTCTGGGCTCCATGCGGACTCAGGCTTCAGGCCTGACCCTTCTGAATCTCGACGCATCCCCACCGTTTCTCCTCCTTGGACCCCAGGTTGTTTGTCTGGAACATTAAGGCAAACTCCCACCCCACACCACCCGCAATCCGGATCGAGATGGCCAGCAGTTCTGGGCTCCAGGCGGACTCAGGCAGCAGGCCCGACACTTCTGAATCTCCACGCAGGCCCGACTCTTCTGAATCTCCACGAATCCCCATCGTTTCTCTTCCTTGGACCCCAGGTTGGTTGTCTGGGACTTTAAGGTGAACTCCCCCCCCACCCCACCCACAATCTGGATCTGGCCAGCCAGCAGTTTCGGGCTCCAGGCGGACTGGGGCTGCAGGCCCGACCCTTCTGAATCTCCCCACATCCCTACCATTTCTCCTCCTTGGAACCCAGGTTGGTTGTCTGGGACTTTAAGTCGAATTCCCACCTCAAGCCACCCGCAATCCGGATCGAGGCAGCCAGCAGTTCCGGCTCCAGGCGGACTGAGGCTGCAGGCCCGACCCTTCTGAATCTCCACGCATCCCCACCTTTTCTGTTTCTTGGACCCCAGGTTGGTTGGCTGGGACTTTAAGGTGAACTCCCACCCAATCCCACCCGCAATCTGGATCGAGCCGGCCAGCAGTTCCGGGCTCCAGGCAGACTGTGGCTGCAGGCCTGACCCCTTTGAATCTCCATGCATCCCCACAGTTTCTCCTCCTTGGACCCCAGGTTGGTTGCCTGTGACTTTAAGGTGAACTCCCACCTTACCCCACCCGCAATCCAGATAGAGCCCGCCAGCAGTTCTGTGCTCCAGGCGGACTGAGGCTGCAGGCCCAACACTTCTGAATCTGTAGACATCCCCACCGTTTCTCCTCTTTGGACCCCAGGTAGGTTGTCTGGGACTTTAAGGCGAACTCCCACCCCTCCCCACCCGCAATCCGGATCGAGGTGGCCAGCAGTTCTGGGCTCCAGGCGCACTGAGGCTGCAGGCCCGACCCTTCTGAATCTCCACTCATTCCCACAGTTTCTCCTCCATAGACCCCAGGTTGGTTGTCTGAGACTTTAAGGCGAACTCCCACCACACCCCACCCGCAGTTCGGATCGAGCCGGCCAGCAGTTCCAGACTCTAGGCGGACTGAGGCTGCAGGCCCGACCCTTCTGAATCTCCATGCATCCCCACCGTTTCTCCTCCTTGAACCCCAGTTTGGTTGTCTGGGACTAAGGCGAACTCCCACCCCACCCCACCCGCATACAGATCGAGCCGGCCAGCAGTTCCAGGCTCCATGCGGATTGAGACTGCAGGCCCGACACTTCTGAATCTCCACTCATCCCCACCGTTTCTCCTCTTTGGACCCCAGGTTGGTTGTCTGGGACTTTAAGGCCAACTCTCACCCCACCGTACCCGGAATCTGGATCGAGCCGGCCAGCAGTTCTGGGAACCAGGTGGACTGAGGCTGCAGGCCCGATCCTTCTGAATCTCCACGCATCCCCACCGTTTCTCCTCCTTGGAACCCAGGTTGATTGTCTGGGACTTTAAGGGGAACTACCACTCCACCCCACCCACAATCCAGATCGAGCTGGCCCGGAGTTCCGGGCCCCAGATGGACTCAGGCTGCAGGCCCGACCAACCTGGTCCTGTCACTCATCTTCTGACCATTTCCCACTAGCCTTTCGACTCTTTGAATTCTGCTGATTTGAATCGTGTGCGGCGCGTAACGTGCACCATGCGATTTCCTTTTTTCATTCTGTTTTTCTTTTCTCTTGTTGTGTTGCTTATTCAATTGAAGGCTCACCTCTCCTTAGAGACAGTGAGGACTTTGGGCCATACAGGGTATTGGCAAAAGTTAATGGTAATTGTGAGCAACAGGTAGGCCAACCATAAGGGAAATCATCAATTTTCTAAGCCTGTACAACTTTTAACAATCAGTTAGGAAGAAACATATAGATTACCTGATAACTAGGAACAATCACAGAGGCTCAAGAAATATGAGAAACCAAGAAAAGGCCGCTCCTCCAGGGGAAATCATCAAGCCTACATCACCCACAGTCAATACAATGGACGTCATGGACATGTCTGATAAGGAATTCAGATTATTTGTAGTGACCAAACTAACTGAGATGGAAGAGAAAAGAGACAAGGAGCTCCAGGAGATGAGGAAGTCCTTCAATGACTTGAAAGAAGAAATGGATACCTTAAACAAGAACCAGATTGAACTTTTAGGATTGAAGAATGTGATACAGGAAATCAAAACCTCCCTTGAAAGTATTAAAAGTAGGTTAGACCAGGCAGAATATTGAATCTCTATCATAGAAGACAAAATATCTGACCTAGAAAAAAGTATCAAGAACATTGAGAAAGCAACCATAAAAAATGAGGATAATATACGAGGAATATTGGATACTATCAAGCGCCCCAACATCTGGATAATTTGTTTTCGAGAAGAGGAAGAAAATAATAAGGGCCTAGATAATTTATTCCACGAGATCCTGGAAGAAAACTTTCCAAATCTAGAAAGTCATTCAAATATCCAGACCCAGGAAATACATACAACCCCGGGTTGAATCAACCCAAGAAGACCTTCTCCAAGGCACATCATAGCCAGACTGGCAAAACCAACAGACAAAGACAAGATACTAAAGTTGGCAAGAGGGAAACACCAGGTAAACGAGATGGCTAACTTGATGGCTAACTTCGGATCTCTCGGCCGAAACAATGCAGGAAAGGAAAGAATAGGGAAACATAGTAAAAGTGTTGAGTGAAAAACAATTTCAACCAAGAATTCTATACCCGGCAAAATTATCTTTCATATGGGAAAAAAAGATCAAAACATTCTCGAATAAACAAAATTTGAAGGAATTTACCAACTCCAGACCAGCTCTTCAAGAGGTTCTGAAGGGAGTATTATACCAGGAAAACTAAAAAATCAGAGACAGTTATACGAGAACAAAAAGCAACCAAGAAAATGGCTCACTTAATGATAGGATCAGGTTCGGAAATATCGATAATTTCATTGAATGTCAATGGATTAAATTCTACAGTTAAGAGACATAGACTGGCTGAGTGGATAAGAAAACAGAAACCCTCTATCTGTTACCTACAAGAAACTCACCTTATGGATAAAGACATACATAGACTAAAAGTCAAGGGCTGGAAAAAGATACTCCATGCAAATGGAAATCAAAAAAAGGCTGGAGTAGCGATATTGATCCCAGACAAAATAGATTTTAAGACAAAGACTATAAGAAGAGACAAAGAAGGACATTATATAATAGTAAATGGGGTAATCCAGCAAGAAGACATAACCTTTATAAATATCTACGCACCCAACTCAGGTGCACCTAAATATGTGAAGGAAAGACTGCTGGAGCTAAAAGGAGAGATAGGGAGAAATACTATAATTGTTGGAAATCTCAACACCCCATTATCTCCTATAGACAGATCTAGACAGAAAATAAATAGAGAGATACAGCACTTAAATGATACTATGAATGGAATGGGCTTGACAGATATCTATAGAACTTTCCACCCTACATCCACAACATATACATTTTTCTCACCCCGACATGGAACCTTTTCAAAGATAGATCATATATTAGGACACAAATCAAACCTTTATAGATTCAAAGGCATAGAAACTGTACCCAGCATCTTCTCTGACCATGATGGAATTAAACTCAAGATTAATTTCAAGACACAACCCCGAAAATACACAAACACATGGAAACTGAACAACCTACTTCTGAATGACTTCTTCACTACTGAAGAAATTAAGGCTGAAATAAAAAATAAATTATGGAAATTAATGATAATGAGTACACAAGTGTCCAGAATCTATGGGACACAGCAAAAGCAGTCATAAGAGGGAAATTCATAGTAATTAGTGCGCATAAGAAAAGGATAGAAAGATGGCAAGTAGATAACTTATCATCATGCCTCAGAGAATTGGAAAAACAACAACAAACAAACCCCCAAAATGCCAGGCAAAAAGAAATAATAAAGGTTCGAGCAGAAATAAATGAAATAAAAAATAAACGAACCATACAGAAAATAAATGAAAGCAAAAGTTGGTTCTTTGAAAAGATTAACAAGATCGACACACCATTGGCTAGACTGATCAAGAAGAAGAAAGAAAGAAACCAGATTAATCAAATATGTGATGAAACAGGCAATATTACCACAGACATAGCAGAAATACAAAATATCATTAGAGGATACTATGAGCAACTTTATGCCAACAAACATGATAACTTGGAGGAGATGGACAAATTCCTGGATGCATATAATCTACCAAGATTGGATCAGGAAGACATAGAGAACCTGAATAGACCCATAACAAGCCAGGAGATTGAATCAGTAATAAATAACCTCCCAACAAAGAAAAGCCCAGGCCCAGATTGCTTCACTTGTGAATTCTACAAAACTTTTAAGGAAGAGTTAACCCCTATCCTACTAAAATTATTTCTAAAGATTCAAAAGGAAGGAAACCTTCCAAATTCATTTTATGAAGCCTCCATCATCCTCATCCCCAAAACAGATAAAGATATTACAAAAAAGGAAAACTACAGACCAATATCATTGATGAATATAGATGCAAAAATTCTCAACAAGATATTCGCAAATCGTATCCAACAACATATAACAAAGATCATTCATCACGATCAAGTAGGCTTTATACCAGGGATGCAAGGGTGGTTTAATATACACAAGACCATAAATGTAATACACCACATTAACAGAAAGAAAGATAAAAACCATATGATCATTTCAATTGATGCAGAGAAAGCATTTGATAAAATACAACATCCTTTTATGATTAAAACTCTCAGTAAGATTGGTATAGAAGGGTCATTTCTGAACATAATAAAAGCAATATATGAAAAACCTACAGCTAACATTATACTGAATGGGGAAAAGCTGAAAGCTTTTCCTCTGAAAACAGGTACTAGGCAAGGCTGCCCACTTTCTCCACTGCTCTTTAATATAGTACTGGAAGTCTTAGCTATTGCAATCAGAAAAGAGAACAATATTAAAGGCATTCGAATAGGCAAAGAAGAATTAAAAATATCTTTATTTGCAGATGACATGATGGTATACTTAGAAGACCCAAAGGTATCCATGAAAAAACTTCTTGAAGTAATAAGTGAATACAGTAAGGTGGCAGGATACAAAAATCAATATCCAAAAGTCTATAGCATTTCTATTTATGAGCAACAAGTTGAACTAAGCAGAGCAGAAGAAAGGAATCCCTTTCACCATCACCACAAGATGTATAAGATACCTAGGGATAAACCTAACAAGAAAGTCAAAGACCTTCATAAAGAAAACTATGAAAATCTTTAAAAAGGTATTGAAAGTGACATAAAAAAGTGGAATGACATCCCAGGCTCCTGGATTGGAAGAATTAACATAATCAAAATGGCAATTCTACCCAAATTAATCTACACGTTTAATGCAATTCCAATCAAAATACCAGAAATATTCTTCACAGCTCTAGAAAAGACAATTATAGAATTTGTTTGGAATCATAAAAGACCTCGTATTGCAAAAGCAATCCTGCACAAGAAGAATGGAGTAGGAGGCATATCACTCCCTGATCCCAAGATATACTATAAAGCTGTGGTCATCATAACAGCATGGTATTGGCATAAAAACAGACAAGTGGACCAATGGAATAGAATAGAGACCCCAGAAATAACCCCCAAAGCTTACAGCCAACTGATCTTTGACAAAGGATATCAGTCAATCCATTGGGAAAAGGAAAACCTCTTTAGTAAATGATGCTGGAAAAACTGGGTATCCACTTACAGCAAGACGAAACTGAACCCCCATCTCTCACCATTAACAGCAATCAACTCAAAATGGATCAAAGATCTGAACCTAAGACCTCAAACAATAAAACTACTGGTGGAAAATGCTGGTGAAACTCTGGGAGACATTGAAGTAGGCAAAGACTTCTTTTTTTTTTTTTTTTTTTTTTTTTGGAGAGGTTTTTCGCTATAGGGCGTGTGCGCTCGCCGGACAGACAGAGAGAGACAGAGAGACAGAAAGCGAGAAATCACCCCTCAAGGGGGATGGTCACGCCGCAATCCCTTCTCCTCCATTCTCCTCTCGGGATCTTGGGCACGCACGCACACGCGCCCGGCGTGAGTTGTAAGCCACCGGGTCCGAGACGCGAACCGCGGTCGACTACGTGGGAGTCCAGCGACATAGCCATTACGCTAACTGCCGGTTCCCAGGCAAAGACTTCTTAAATAAGACTCCCAAAGCACAGGCAATAATCCCTAAAATAGACAAGTGGGACTATATTAGACTAAGAATTTTCTGCACAGCAAAGGGCACAGTAACAAGTATGAACTGACAACCCTCATAATGGGAAAATATTTTTTGTTAAATATGCCTCAGACAAGGGACTTATAGCCAGAATACACAGGGAACTCAAGTGCCTTATGCAAAAAAAAATGATTAACCCAATTAAAGGATGGGAAAATGAGCTGAACAAAAATCTCTCTAAGGAAGACATACGAACAGCCAAAAAGCATATGAGGAAATGCTCAACATCCCTCATCATAAGGGAGATGCAGATAAAAACCACAATGAGATACCACCTAACCCCTGTCAGAATGGCAAAGATTAAGAATATAAAAAATAAGTGTTGCCGGGGATGTGGTGAAAAGGGAAATCTCCTACACTGTTGGTGGGAATGTAAACTAGTTCAACCACTGTGGAGAACAATACGGAGGTTCCTCAAAGATCTATAAATAGAACTACCATTTGGCCCAGCAATCCCACTTCTGGGTATTTACCCGAAAGACAGGAGAATGCTCAGTCAGAAAAGTGCTTGTACATCAATGTTTATTACAGCATTTTTCACAATTGTCAAGACATGGAACCAACCTAAATGTCCACAAACTGATGGATGGATTGGAAAAGTGTGGTATATATACTCTATGGAATACTACTCAGCCATAAAAAATAACAAGACCCTGGAATTTGATAGAAAGTGGTCAGATATGGAGGACCTATTGCTGAGTGAAGTAAGGCACGCTATGAAAGAAAGATATTGTATGTATCCACTCAATGTAAACCGACTATCCACACTGTATGGTAGGGAGCGAAAAATTGGAGGACATAAAACCAGTGAAGGTACTTAACGAGAATAGAACAGTGTGGAATTGGGGGGGGGTGAGGAGAAGAGGATAGAGAAAGATAGCAAGAGAACAATAGAGAGGTAAGATGCTAGTGAGAAACAGATATGGCTTATTACCTGTTGGTGATGACATGTATAGTATTCTCAACTGTATTGGTCTGAGAAGTATTTCATGATGGGTAAAGTCTTTTTACAAGCAAAATGAGAAATAGTAATTGACTGTTTTAAAAAATAATTAGAATAATAATAATAATGATTGGAAAAAACATAGAAAAGATATTGAATGATGAAGTGGGGAGATTAATGTCTCTGTATTGACTGACATGCATGGCATTCGCTTTTGAAAAAGCTATGTAATACACTGTAAAATTATATGTAACCCAATGTAATATAAAGATTATGATGATCGGGGCCGGCAGGTGGCATGGTGGTTAAAGGTGCTGGACTCCCACATGCCCGACCACGGTTCAAGTCTCGGACCTGGTGGCTTGCTTTCTCACTTCCTCTCTCTCTCTCTCTGATCAAACTGGAAAATAAAAATGATAATAATAATAATAATAATAATAATAAAGTAACTGTGCAGCTTTAAAAAAAAAGATTATGATGATAATAAAAAAATAAAAAAATAAAAAATAAACTGAATTTCCACTGGCAGAAAGATGAATTTGAACCCCTACCTCTCACCTCTGACAAAAATAAAGTCAAGGTGGATCAAAGATCTAAACCTAAGACCTCAAAATGTAAAACTGCTCCTGGAAAACACTGAGGAAACTTTGGGAGATATTGGGGTAAGGAAAGCCTTTATAAATAAGACCCCCAAAACACAGTCAATAACCCCAAAATAGACAAGTGAGATTACATCAGACTAAGAAGTTTTTGCATGGCAAAAGTCACAGTAATTAGTGTGGATAGAAAGCCCTCAGATGGAGAAAATATTTTTATAAACTATGCGTCAGATAAGGGACTGATAACCAGAATTCACAAGGAACTCGAGCAGCTGTTCCAAAAAAAGATGATCAATCCTATTAAAAGATGGGATAATGAGTTAAAAAACAAAACAAAACAAAAAAAACTACTCTCTAAAGATGACATACAAACAGCTAAAAGGCCTATGAAAAAACGCTCAACATCCCTTATAGCAAGGGAAATGCAGATCAAAAGAAAAATGAGATACCACCTAACACTAGTCAGAATGACTAAGATTAAAAAAATAGAAATCAATACATGCTGGTAGGGGTCTGGTGAAAGGGGAGCTCTCTTACACTGCTGGTGAGAATGTAAATTTGTCCAGCCACTATGGAGAACAATTTGAAGATTCCTCAAGAATCTACAAATAGAACTACCATATAATCCAGCAATTCCACTTCTTGGTATCTACCCAAAGGACAGAAGAATACTTAATCAGAAAAGTGCTTGCACATCGATGTTTATTGTGGCACTATTCACAATTGCTAAGTCATGGAACCAACCTAAATGCCCAAGAACAGATGAATGGATAGAAAAACTGTGGCACATATACTCTATGGAATGCTATTCAGGCATAAAATAAAAACAAAAACAAACAAACAAACAAAACTGGCTTTTGACAGGAAGTGGATGAATATGGAAGATTTACTGCTGAGTGAAGCACGCCAGGCTATGAAAGAGAGGCACTTAATATATATCAAGTGTCCACACTCTATGACTGGAACTATTTGAATAAAGGATATAGAAAGACAGTATATAGATGTAAATACCAGATATAGTGTGTGTGAAAGAGGAGGATCTGAGGAAGGACATTTGGAAGTAAAATAGGGAGAGGAGAGGCAAAGGAGAACAGGCCTTCTTGAAGAGACACCTTCATGGCTCTGTCAAACTAGCCATTTTGGGGGAAACAGAGAAATAAAGATTTCCCACTGATAATTTGGCCTCCAGCACACAAAACTCGTGTGGTAGGAAGACCCCTTTCAGGCCTTCTGTCTCTGTATCTGTCTTTGTCTCTACCTCTGTCTCTGTCTCTGTCTCCTCTCTCTCTCTTTTTTTAATTTATGCTTTTTAGAATTTTTTAAGGTGAGACATTGAGAATTTTTAAAAATGAGGGGCTTTCTGGTCCCTCCTATCCCTTTATCTTTGTTAATAATTCCCTCTCCCCCTCCCAACCCAGGAGAGGCCAAGGGCAACAGGCCTTCTTAAAGAGACATCTTCATGGCTCTGTTGAACTAGCAAGCGTGCCGCGTGGTTTTCTAATTTTTGGGTTTTATTGAATTTTTTTAAAATATGAATTCTTTTAGTCTTTTTAAAAGTCTTTCCCTTCGTTTTTCTCCTCTATTTTTCTCTGTTTCTTGTATTGTTTGTTTGTTTGTTTGTTTTTGTTGTTGTTGTTGCTGTTGTTTCTCTCTCTCTGTTTCCTTTTCTGCACACTCTGCAACACTCAGATTGAACTTTCAAGTTTGGGAAGAAACCGACCATCCACCAGATGACTAGAAATCACTGCAGGACCACAAGGAATATGGGAAAGCAGGAAAATACCTCTCCTCCAAGGGAAAAGGATAACTCCTCTTCATCCCCACACAGTTCAATGGAAATCATGGAAATGTCTGATAAAGAATTCAGAACATTCATAATGGCAAAGCTAACAGAGATGGAAGAGAAGAGAGACAATGAACTGCTGAAGAGGAAGGAGAAAGGAATTGATGAGTTCCAGGAAGTGAGGAAATCCATGCAAGATCTAAAGGAGAATTTCACACTTTACAAAGAATCAGATGGAACTGATAGAGATGAAGGCTATAATACAGAAAGTCAAAAATCTCCCTTGAAAGTATTAAATGCTGACTAGATCATACAGACAATAGAATCTCAGATGTAGAAGAGAAAATTGCTGGCCTAGAAAAATCCACCACGAATACTGAGAAAATGGCCCAAAAATTTGAGAATAATATACGAGAAATAGTAGATACCATCAAACGTCCAAACATCCGGATAATAGGCAACTCACAAGGCAAAGAGACTCATAAGGACATTGATAATCTATTCCATGAAATCCTGCCAGAAAACTTTTCAAACCTAGAGAGGTACTCAAAGATTCAGTCCCAAGAAAAACAGAGGACCCCAAATAGAATCAACCCAAGAAGATCTTCTCCAAGACACATTATAGCCAGATTGACCAAAACCACAGACAAAGACAAGATACTAAGATTGGCAAGAGAAAAACAGCAAGTTACCTACAAAGGGTATCCCATCAGACTAACAGCAGAGCTCTCATCGGAAACAATGCGAGCAAGAAAAGAATGGGAAAATATATTCAAAGTGTTAAGGGAAAAGCAATTTCAACCAAGAATACTGTACCCAGCAAGACTGTCCTTCATATAGGGAGAAAAGACGAGAACATTCTCAGATAAACAAAACCTGAAAGAATTTACCAGCACCAGACCAGATCTCCAAGAAGTTCTCAAGGGAGTGCTATGTCAGTAAAATTAAATGCAGACACACAGAAGTAAGAGTTCAAAAGCTAAGAAAATGGGCAACTTAATTGTAGTGACAAAGTATGGAGTTGAATATTATATCCCAGAATTCAATCTGGAAGATTGAACCACAACAGAAGAAATGTACATGATATTGAACTGATGAAACAGCGTTCTGTGACTTGACTAAAATATTGCTGCTTTTCTTCTAAGCTTTTTTGTCCGGTTTTAAGGATTTTTGTCCTGTCTTGAGTTGTCAATAAGTTCATGTACCTACTATTTGAACAGAATACTAACCTGTATCTAGGCTTTAAGTTTCAAGGAAATATCCTTACCAGTTCAAAACTGCTTTTCTTGAAATTACCAGCTGAACTTGCTATTGAAAGTAGCTAGATTACCTGTGATAGTGTGTGATCAAAAAATGTTGGGGGAAAAGGAATTGAAGACAACTGTAGACAGCAAAGATAGTGTAATAAGAGAGTGGGAAAGGGCAGAGGGTCAGACATGGGGTAAAAAACATATACACACATATATATATGAAAGTAAAAATGAAATATTATTGATGATAACATGCATGATTAAGCCACTATGCAGTTTATTCAAGATGGGAAACCACATTTAGTATGTTGTGATGATGCCCAGGGAATGAATGTAAATTAATTTTAAAAAAGTTTCAGGAGAAAAAAAAAACACTAAAACTGTTCATATAGAAATTTTTAAAAAATGCATATTTGATGACTGCAGTAAGCTATACAGCCCCAGCTAGGTACTACTTTATAGTATGTACATTCTACTCACTGAGGGTTATGCCTAAAGTAAGACTTGTGTTCATGTATATGTATATATCAGGTGCACTTGATGTTGCAAATATTTAGACTAATTAAGTTCATTAGCAAATCAATTAAATGGGGGGGGGGAGGTATAGTAAGCAACCATGGATGCCAGAGACAATGTGGGAGGAGGGTGGGACATGGCAGAGTGTGAGGAATAGGGAATCAAGGATGGCAAAAAAAAAAAAAGAAAGAAAAATATACAAGACATAAGAAATGGGAAAAAAACGAAGTAAAATGGGGAGGCAAAGCATTAATGTCACAAAGAAATATGGTATTATCTGTTGAAGATATTTTGTAGTTTTATCAACTGTACTAGGGAGAAATGTTCACCTGTTGAAATATACATTTTGTAAGCCAAATAATAATGTTATTGAATGAATAAAAGAAAATGAAACATAAATAAATAAATAAATAATAAAAGAAACTTAGTTTCCCTTGGAAATGTAATGCAGTTGGCTGAGGCCTAATGTGTCAAAACTTAAATTTGAGCTAGAATAAAGTTATTTAGCTATGATATGGGGCTCCATGAGTGGAGTTGTTCTGCCAAAAAACTTTCTGATATTCCATGACCAGGTTCATATTTAGAGTATGAAATTCATGCTTATCTGCAGAAGAGTGGTTCATTCCACAATACCCATTCATATACCATGTAAAACTATGAACAAAATTTAAAAAATGGAGCTAGAGCTAAACTGTCTTTAAATGTATTTCAGATTCAGTAGTTAAGTGTGAGATATAAACAAGTTTGTGTAGCATACAACATAAAAGCATAGTTTCCCTGGGAAGTGTAATGTGGTCAGCCTAGGCCTAGAGGGACAAAACTCAACTTTCAGGTAGAACAATTTCCTCAGGTTTATATGTAGCTCAATGAGTAGAGTCTTTCTGCCAAGTACTTTCTGATATTCCATGCTGAGCTTTAGATTCAGAGTGAAAAATTGCATGCTTATCGCCTAAAGTTATCTTCATTCCACAATGCCCATTCATGTTCACTGTAAAACTGCAAACTAAACGAAACACTGAGTTAGAGTTAAATTATCTATATATGTCTTTCAGCTTCAAAAGTTAAGTATATGATATAAAAGAGTTTGTGTTATTATGTTTCTATGTGTAGTTTATAAGAAAGTGTTTAGAAGCTTAGTTTCCCTTGGATGTGTAAAGCATTCGGTCTAGCCTAAAGTGTAAAAACCCAGCTTTCAGGCAAAAAGAAAATTCTTTAGGTATGAAATGAAACTCCATGACTGCAGTCTTTCTGCCAAAGAACTAACTTTCTTTCTTTCTTCTTTCTTTCTTTCTTTTTCTTTCTTTCTTTCTTTCTTTCTTTCTTTCTTTCTTTCTTTCTTTCTTTCTTTCTTTCTTTCTTTCTTTCTTTCTTTCTTTCTTTTTTTCCTAAGCAATTGAGTTCTATTTGTTGTAAAAACCAAACCACCTAACATCTTTCAGGTAAAAAAAATACTAAATTTGAATAAAGATATTACAAAATGAATTAGAGTCCAATAAAAATTAGCTTTGGGGAGGGAACATAATTCTACTCAATTAAGGCAAACATTTTTATAGACTACAGTTTAGCTTATTTTTATCACCCGTCATACCATGAATTCATAGGGAATAGGTTCCAGTAGCTCAAGTTCCTTTTCATTGGTTCTCACAAAGTGTGCTTCTCTGGGTGGAGCAGGCTGGCGCTTTAGTTGAACCCAGGTATCTTTCTCTTTGGCTTCTTTCTTTTTCTGGTCATTTTCCTTCACACATTTTAAGAAGCTATCTCTACTCTTAGACTGCTTAATATGCTCAATACGCACATTAATTCTCTTGGCAAGAATCTGGCCCTTAACTTGTTTGTTCACAACAATACCAACAGGACGCTGCGTAACATTGTAGACTCTTCCAGTTTTGCCCTGATAACATTTGTGGAGCATTCCTCTCTGAACAGTACCCATTCCCTTAATGTCTACAATATCACCTTTCTTGTAGATTCGTATATATGTTGCCAGAGGAACAACTCCATGATTTCTAAAAGGCCTAGTGAACATATATCAGGTGCCTCTACCCTTTCCCTTTGTGTTCTTCATTTTGGTTAATTACTGAAGGATGGTGGTTCCGGCCAAAAAGACCCAAATAACTTCCTGATATTCCATTCCCAGATGCATATTTAGGTTGAAAACATACATGCTCCTACCCCAAAGACAGTTTAATTCCACAACATTGCACTGTAAAACCACAAACAAAACCAAACACTGAGCTAGAGCTAAACTCTCTATGTATGTATTTTAGCTTCATAGGTTAATTACGTCGTATTAATATATTTGTGTTAGAATCTTTTTTAAGTATGGTTTATAAGTAAATGTTTAGCCGAGGCCTAAAGGTTCAAAACTCAAACTTTAGGTAGAGCAATGTCCTTCAGGTATGATATGGGTCTCCATGAGTGGAATCTTTCTGTCAAAAAAATTTCTGATATTTCATTCCCAGTTTCAGATTTATAGTATGGAAGTCCATGCTTATCTCTTAAAGATAACTTCATTCCACAACACCCATTCATATGCCATGTAAAACTAAAAAAATAATAATAATAAAAATTAAAAATAATAAATAAAACCTGCGCTAGAGCCAAACCAGCTACATATGTCTTTAAGCTTCAATAGTTAATGTGAGGCATAAAAGGTTTATGATTCTAAGTGCAGTTTACAAAATAATGTTTAGAAGCATAGTTTCCATTGAAAGTGTAATGCCTAATGGCCTAGGTCTAAAGGGTGAAAACCGAACTTTTAGCTAGAACAAAGTTATTTAGGTATGATATGGAGCTCCACGAGTGGGATCTTTCTGATACTCCATTCCCAGAATGGAATTAGAGTGAAAACTGACATGCTTATCAGTCAAAGAGAGCTCCAATCCACAATGTCCATCACAGGCACTATAATACTGCAAACAAAACCAGACAATGAGCTAGAGCTAAATTGTCTACATATGTCTTTTAGGTTTAAAATGTAAGTATGTTCTATAAGACCATTTGTGTTAGTATGTTTCTAAGTGTTGTTTGTGTTAGTATGTTTCTAAGTGTTGTTTGTAAGGGAATTTTTAGTATCTTTGTTTTGCTTAGAAGTGTAATGCAGTTGACCTAGACTTAAAATGTCAAAACTCGACTTTGAGATAGAACAAAGTTCTTTAGGTATGATATGAAGCTCCAAGAGTGAAGTCTCTCTGTCAAAAATCTTTCTGATATTCCATGCCCAGATTTGGATTTACAGTAAAACATTTTATGCTTGTCTCTGAAATAGAGTTTCATTCCACAAAGTCCATTCATATGCCCTGTAAAACTACAAAACAAACAAAACAATAACTGACCTAGAGCTAAAGTGTGTACATGTGTGTTTTAGCTTCAAAAGAGTTACATCCTTCATTGCATCTGATAACGAGTGCTTTCAGGGTATAAGAGAAATTAAGATTATCTACTGATATTCAGATTCCAGACGCCAGTCTCAAGAGGAGAGGCAAGGGAAGGGACTTCAGAAGAAGATTCTTCCATTGCAGATGAGAACTATTGCTTTCAGGGAATAAGAGAAATGGAGATTGTCTACTGAGAATTCAGCCTCTAGCCCCCAGGCTCGAGTGGAGATGCAAAAGGCAGGCGTTCAGAAGAAGACCCCTCATTGCAGCTGAGAACTAGAACTTTCATGGAATAAGAGAAATAAAGATTGTCTACTGATTATTCATCCTCCAGCCCCCAGTCTTGAGTGGAGAGTCAAGGGGCAGGCCTTCAGAATAAGACTCCTCCATCATAGCTGAGAACTAGTGCTTTCACGGAATAAAAGAAACAAAAATTGTCTACTGATAATTCAGCCTCTAGCCCCTTGTCTCAAGTGTTACAGTGCCCCCTGTAGCTTTCTCTGTCTTTCTCTGTCTTTCTCATCCTTTCTATCATCTAAATATTTTGTCATTTTTCTTTTTTCTATAATTTTTAAAAATTATTTATTTATTTCATTTTCTTCCATACATTCAATCACACTATTATTTGTCTTACAAAATGAATATTTCAACAGGTGAACATTTCTCCCCAGTACTGTTGATAAAACTACGAAATACCTTCAACAGATAATGCCACACCTCTTTGTGCCATTAATGTGTTTCCTCCCTGTCCCTCCCCAAAATGTCCTTACTCAGACCCTCCTCTTTCACACACACTATATCTGGTATTTACATCTATATACTGCGTTTATATATCCTTTGGACAATTCGTTTCAGTCATAGAGTGCAGACACTCGGTATATATTAAGTGGGGACATACAATGCCTCTCCTTCATAGCGTGGCTTGCTTCACTCAGCAGTAAGTCTTCCATATTCATCCACTTCCTGTCAAAAGCCAGAGTTTTGTTGTTTTTTATGGATGAATAGTATTCCATTGAATATATGTGACACAGTTTTTCTAACCATTCATCAGTTCGTGGGCATTTGGGTTGCTTCCATGACTTAGCAATCGTGAAAAGTGACGCAATAAACATCGATGTGCAAGCACTTTTCCGATAAAGTATTCTTCTGTCCTTTGGGTAGATACCAAGGAGTGGGATTGCTGGATCATATGGTAGTTCTATTTGTAGATTTTTGAGGAATCTCCAAATTGTTCCCCACAGTGGTTGAACCAATTTACATTCCCATCAGCAGTGTAAGAGAGTTCCCTTTTTACCACACCCTCGCCAGCACTTATCTTTTTTTTTTTTAATCTTAGACATTCTGACTGGAGTTAGGTGATATCTCATTGTTGTTTTGATCTGCATTTCTCTTACAATGAGGGATGTTGAGCATTTTTTCATATGCCTTTTAGCTATTCATATGTCATCTTTAGAGAGTGGTCTTTTAAATTCATTCTACTATCTTTTAATAGGATTGATTGTCTTTTTCCAGAACAGCTGCTTGAGTTCCTTGTTTGTTCCTAGTTTGTTCATCCATTCATCTGTTCGTGGGCTTTTGAGTTGGCTCCATGTCTTAGCAATTGTGAATTTTGGTGATCAATCCCTTATCTGACGCATAGTTTACAAAAATATTTTCCGATTCTGAGGGCTGTCTATTCACACTAGTCACTGTGTCTTTTGCCATGCAGAAACTTCTTAGTCTGACGTAATCCCACTCATCTATTTTGGGGATTATTGACTGTGCTTTGGGAGTCTTATTTAAGAAGTCTTTCCCTACCCCAGTGTCTCCCAGATTTTTTGTTGTCTCCCCAGTGTTTTCCAGGAGCAGTTGGAAACTTAATAACCTACTCCTGAATGACTTCACAACTACTGAAGAAATAAAGACTGAAATCAAAAGATTCATGGAAACAAATGACAATGAGGACACGAGTTTCCGTAATCTTTGGGACACTGCTAAAGCAGTCATAAGAGGGAAGTTCATAGCAATTAGTGCACATAAGAGGAACATGGAAAGAAGGCAAATGGATCACTTAACATCATGCCTCAGAGAATTGGAAAAGCAACAGCAAAATGATCCAAAAAGCACCATGAGAAAGGAAATAATAAAGATCTGAGAAGAAATAAATGAAATAGAAAATAAATGAACTATACAGAAGATAAATGAAAGCAAAAACTGGTTCTTTGAAAATATAAACAAAATTGATACACCACTAGTGAGACTTATTAAGAAGAAGAGAGAAAAGAACCAGGTGTATCAAATCTGCAATGAAGCAGGAAATATAACAACAGACAAAGTAGAAATACAGAACATCGTTAGAGGATACTATGAACAACTATATGCCAAGAAACAAGACAATCTGGATGAGGTGGACAAATTCCTGGACACGTATAATCTACCTAGATTGAGCCAGGAGGATATAGAAAGTCTGAATAGGTCCATAACAAGCCAGGAGATCGAATCAGTTTTCTATAATTTTTATTTCAATTTCTCAGACACTCAGTATATATTATGTGGAGACAAACAATGTCTTTCCTTCATAGCCTGGCTTGCTTCACTCAGCAATAAACCTTCCATATTCATCCGCTTTTTGTCAAAATCCAGAGTCATATTGTTTCTCATGGCTGAGTAGTATTCCACAGGGTATACATGCCATAGTTTGTTCATCCATTCATCTGTTCGTGGGCATTTGAGTTGGCTCCACGTCTTAGCAATTGTGAATAATGCCACAATAAATATCAATGTGCAAACACTTTTCCAATTAAGAATTCTTCTGTCCTTTGGGTAGATATCAAGGAGTAGGATTGTTGGATCATATGGTAGGTCTATTTGTAGATCTCTGAGGAATCTCAAAATTGTTCTCCACAGTGGTTGTACCAATTTACATTTCTACCAGCAGTGTAGGAATGTTCTCCTTTCACCACACCCCACCAGCACTTATCATTTTCTGCTTTTTTGATCTTAGTCATTCTGACTAGGGTTAGGTTGTATCTCATTGTGGTTTTGATCTGCATCTCCCTTACAATGAGGGATGTTGAGCATTTTTTAATATGCCATTATATCTCTCAATCTCTCAGTCTTCTCATTTTTTAGAAATATTTCCTTTATAAAATTTTCTAAGGTAATGTATTTTCTTGGCTTTCAGTTCCTTCTTTACCTTGCTAATAATTCATTTTTCAACCTTCCATTTAGGAGAGGTAAGGTTCAAGCCTTCAGAAGATGACTCCCCCATTGCAGCTGTGAACTACTGCGTTCAAGCTAGCTGTGTGGTTTATACTTTCTTTTTTTCACTTTTTTCTCTCTTTCTATTTATGTCTCTTTCTCTGTTTTCTTCTCATTTTTCTTATACATTATCACTTTGCTGCTCAATCTCCATACAGTGAGAGCCTAGACAGATCTAAGTGAACCATAGTGAAACATCCAAATACTATTATGGTCAACATACATTCTCAATACCCACTTAATCTTTTCAAAGGGATAAAAATGGAACCGCAAAGATATTGCAGATCACCTCCTCCTGCACGCCCCTGAATGCTCAGATTGAACTTCTAGTAATTTGGAAGAAGTGTATAACCAATCAGATGACTAGAAATCACCACAGTGCACAATAAATATGAGAAACCAAGATAATACTTCCCTCACAATGGAAAAGAATAACTCCTGTTCATCAACAGACAGTAAAATGAAACTCATGAAAATGTCTGATGAAGAATTTAGAATATTCATAATAACAAAGCAAACAGGGATGCAAGAGAAGAGAGGCAATGAACTCCAGAAGAGGCAGGAGAATAGAGCCAAGGAGTTCCAGGTGGTGAGGTAGTTTTTTGCACAATCTGAAAGAGAAAATAACCGTCATAAAAAAGAATCAAATGGAACTGATAGAGATGAAGGCTATAATACAGGAACTCAAAAGCTCCCATGAAAGTATTAAAAGCAGACTAGATGACACAGAAAGTCGAATCTAAGATGTACAAGACTGTATCACTGGCCTAGAAAAATCCACCACAAAGACTGAGAGAATAGTCAAAAAATGAGAAAAATATAAGATAAATTCTAGATACCATTACACATACAAACATCTGAATAATCAGTATTCAAGAAGATGAAGAGTCTAAGAAGGGCAATGATTATTTTCCCATTAAATCCTGGAAGAAAAGTTTCCAAACCTACAGAGGCATTCAAAGATCCAGAACCAATAAATATAAAGGACCTCAAATAGGATCAACCCAAGAAGATCTTCTCCAAGACACATTATAGCCAGATTGAACAAAACCACAAAGACAAGATACTAAGATTGGCAAGAGAAAAACGTCAAGTTACCTATAAAGGACATCCCATCATGCTTACAGTGTACCTCTCATCAGAAGCAACGTGAGCAAGGGAAGAATGAGAAAATATATTCAAGGTGTTGAGTGAAAACAATTTCAACCAAAAATGCTATACCCGGCAAGATTATCCTTCATATGGGAAGAAAAAAACAAGAACATTCTCAGATAAACAAAACCTAAAATAATTTATCAACACCAGACCAGTTCTCCAAGAAATTCTGTCCTTTTTTTTTTTAGAGGTTTGTTTTGTTTTTTTTTGTTTTTTTTGTTTTTGTTTTTTTTGTTTTGTTTTGTTTTTGCTATAGGGCGCGTGCGCTCGCCAGACAGAGAGAGAGAGACAGAGAGATAGAAAGTGAGAAATCACCCCCCAGGGGGGATGGCCACACCGCAATCCCTTCTCCTCCATTCTCCTCTTGGGATCTTGAGCACGCACACACACGTGCCCGGCGTGAGTTTAAGCCACCGGGTCTGGGACTCGAACCACGGTCGACTACGTGGGAGTCCAGCGACATAGCCATTACCCTAACTGCTGGTCCCTCTACAAGAAATTCTGAAGGGAGTTCTATATCATGAAAACTATGTCAGACATACAGAAATAAGATTTAAAAAACATCTAAAGAAAGGGCCAGCTTAATAGTAGGAACAAGTCCAGAGTTGAATATTATCTTTCAGAATTTAAATGAAAAGTTTGGATCACATCAAAAGTTAGATTAAGTACATGAGACTCAGCCGGTGAAATAGAATTTTATGACTTTTGAGTAAAACAATACAGATCTTTTCCTATTCTTTGTACTCCAGAGATAATAATCTTGTCTCTTCCTGAATTGTCAACCATCCATGTACCTACTATTTCAACAGTATTCTAACCTGTTTCCTGGCTGTAATTCTTAAGCAAAATTCTCTTAAAATTTTTTATTTCAAATATTAAAGTTTAAATAGTCTTTCTTGAAATTAAAATATATATTTTAAAAAACTGTAAATGACCACAGTAAGCTATATAGCCTCAGCTAGGTGCTATTTTATAGTATATTCATTCTACTCACAGTTTCATGCTCAAAGTCAGACATTTGTTCACATATATCAGCTGAACTTCCTATGGAAAGTATTAGATAAATTAAGATAATTTGTTAACCAATAAAATGCGGTGGGGGGGAGAAGGAATGGAAAGCAACTGCAGATCCCAGAGATAGTATGATAGTATGGGACGAGGGTGAGAAATGGAAGAGGGTGAGGAATATGGGGGAAATATATATATAGATAGATAGATAGATAGATAGATAGATATAGATATAGATGATATAGATAGATAGATATAGATATAGATATGTAATAGGAAAATTATTTTCTAATGATAACATGTAGGACTAAGTCACTATACAGTGTATTCTAGATAGAAACTGTATTTTGTATACTGCGATGATATTCAGTGAATTAATGTAAAATAAATTAGTTAATAAAAAATTTAGAAATGTGGTATAAAAGAGCTTGTATCTGTATGTTTTTAAGTGTAGTTTACAAGAAAATGTTTAGAAGTTAGTTTCCCTAGGTAGTGTATGCAGTCAGTCTAGGCCTAAAGGGTAGAAAGTCAACTTTCAGATAAAAAAAAAAAATCTTTGGATATGATATGAAGCTCCATGAGTGGAGTCTTTCTGCAGAAGAAATTTCTGATATTCTATGGCCAGGTGCAAATTTTGAGTGAAAAATTACATGCTTATCTCCCAAAGAGAGCTTCATTCTACAACATCCACTCCCACGCACTGTAAAACCACAAACAAAACTAAACACTGAACTAGACCTAAACTGTCTACATAGTCTTTCAGTTTCAAAATAAAGGATGTGGTATAAAATATTTGTGTTAGCAACTTTCTAAGTGAAGTTTATAAGGGAATGTTTAGAAGCTTAGTTTTCCTTGGAAGTGTATTGCAGCCAGCCTAGGCCTAAAGGCTAAAAAACTCAGTCTTTAGCTAGAACAAAGTTCTTTTTTTTTTTTTTTTTTTTTTTTTTTTTTTTTTTTTTTTTTTTTTTTTTTTGAGAGGTTTTCACTATAGGGTGCGTGCGCTCGCCAGACAGACAGAGAGAGACATAGAGACAGAAAGTGAGAAATCACCCCCCAGAGGGGATGGTCATGCTGCAATCCCTTCTCCTCCATTCTCCTCTTGGGATCTTGGGCACACACCCACATGTGCCCGGTGTGAGTTTTAAGCCACCGGGTCCGGGACGCGAACCGCGGTCGACTATGTGGGAGTCCAGCGACATAGCCATTACTCTAACTGCTGGTTCCCTAGAACAAAGTTCTTTAGGTATGATATGGAGCACCATGAGTGGAGTCTTTCTGCCAAAAAAAAAATCTGATATTTCATACCCAGGTTCATATTTAGAGTATTATTCCATGGTTATCTACAAAATAGAGCTTTATTCCACAACACCAAAACACGTACCATGTAAACTACAAACAATACAAAATTTGAGCTACAGGTAAACTGTCTACACTTGTCTTTCAGCTTGAAAAATTATGTAAGAGGTAAAAAAAGAGTTTATGTTAATATATTTCTAAGTGTAGTTTACAAAGTAGTGTTTTGAATCATATTTTCCCTTCGAAATGTAATGCAGTCAGCATAGACCTAAAGAATCAAAACTCAACTTTCACCTAGAAAGAATATCTTTAGGTATTATATAGAGTTCAATGAGTGGAGTCTTTCTGTCAATGAACTTTCTGATCTTTCATGCTTAGGTTCAGATTCAGAGTGAAAAATGCATGCTTATCTCAATGTTCATTCCACAATACCAATTTATATGCACTGTAAAGCTACAAACAAAACCAAACACTGAGCTAGAGCTAAACTGTCCACATATGTCTTTCAGTTTCAAAGGATAAGTATGTGGCATAAAAGAGTTTGTGTTACTACTTTTCTACATTAGTTTATAAGGGAATGTTTAAAAGCATAGTTCCCTTGGAAGTGTAATTCAGTCAGCATTGGCTAAAGGGTCAATGCTCAACTTTCAGCTAGAATAAATTTCTTCAGGTTGATAGGTAGCTCCATGTGTGGAGTCATGCTACCAAAGAACTTTATGATAGCCCATAGCCAGTTTCAAATTTAGAGTAAAAACTCACATGTTTTTCTAAAAAAGAGAGCTTCATTTCACAATGTCCATTTACACACACTGTAAAACTTCAACCAAAACCCAACACTGAACTAGAGCTAAACTGTCTACAAATGTCTTTCTGCTTCAGAAGTTAATTATGTGGTATAAAAGAGTTTGTTTTTTTATGTTTCTAAGTGTAGTGTATAAAGGAATATTTAGAAGTTGTTTCCCTGGGAGGCCTAAAGGGTCAAAAATCAACTTTCAGCAAGAACAAAGTTCTTTATGTATGATATGGTGCTCCATGAGTGTAGTCTTTCGGCCAAGGAACATTCTCATATTTTATGCCTAGGTTCAGATTCAGAGTGAAAAATTATGTGCTTCTTGCTCAATAGAGTTTCATTCCACAATGCAGTTTCACATGCACTATAAAAATACAAATAAAACCAAGCACTGCACTAGAGCTCCTCTGTACATAGGTCTTTTAGGTTCACAATTTAAGTACATGGTATAAAAGAGTTTGTGTTAGTATTTATCTAAGTGTAGTTTACAAAGGAATGTTTAGAATTTAAGTTTTCCTTGGAATTGTAATGTTGTCTGCTTAGGCCTAAAGGGTCAAAACTCAAGTTTTATCCAGATGAAAGTTTTTTTTTTTTTAATTCTTCAACCTTGCCCTAATCCATACCTGGAACCTATAGAACCAACTTCTTGAGGTATGCTATAGGGCTTAATGTGTGGAGTCTTTCTGCCAAATAGTTTTCTTTCTTTTTTTTTTTGTTTGTTTGTACATTGAACATTTATTACAGTAATTGGTAATGTGGTAAGACAGTGCTCACGTGTCCTGAACAATTACAACAAAATTTAACCCAGCCTGCCATATACAAGTGAGAATATAAACCATGAAGCCACGTCTAGATACATGTATATATAAAAGAGAGGCTGGGCATTTATAAAGCTTTAAAAAATATAGGGCTGAGACAGCTCCATGGCTCCTGCGATCTAGCCATTTTGGGAGAAAGGAAGATGTCCCACTGAAAACTGGGCCTCCAGCATACAAAACCCGCATGGTAGGAAGACCCCTTTCAAGTCTCCAGTCTCTGTATCAGTCTTTATCTCTCTCTACCTCTGTCTCTGTCCTCTCTCTCTGTGTCTTTTTTTTAGTTTTTGCTTTTTAGAATTTTTTAAGGTGAGGCATTTTACAGGGCTCTTTAGCCCCTCCTAGGCCTTTATCTTGTTAATAATCCCCTCTCCTCCTCCCAGAACAGCCCTTCTTCAAGAGACAGACAGCTCCATGGCTCCTGCGATCTAGCCATTTTTGGGAGAAAGGAAGATGTCCCACTGATAACTGGGCCTCCAGCATACAAAATTACGTGATTGAACTTCCAAGTTTGGGAAGAAACCGACAATCCACCAGATGACTAGAAATCGCTGCAGGGACACAAGAAATATGGGGAAGCAGGACAATACCTCTCCCACAAGGGAAACGGATAGCTCCTCTTCATCCATACACAGTTCAATGGAAATCATGGAAATGTCTGATAAAGAATTCAGAACATTCATAATGGCAAAGCTAACAGAGATGGAAGAGCAGAGAGACAAGGAGCTGCTGAAGAGAAAGGAGAAAGGAGTTGAAGAGTTCCAGGAGCTGAGGAAATTAATGCAAGATCTAAAAGAGGAATTTCACACTTTACAAAAGAATCAGATGGAACTGTTAGAGATGAAGGCTATAATACAAGAAGTCAAAATCTCCCTTGAAGGTTTTAAAAGCAGACTAGATCATACAGAAAATAGAATCTCAGATGTAGAAGAGAAAATGGCTGGCCTAGAAAAATCCACCATGAGGACTGAGAAAATAGCCCAAAAATTTGAGAATAATATGCGAGAAGTGCTAGATACAATTAAACGTCCAAACATCTGGATAATAGGCATCCCAGAGGGTGAAGAGACTCATAAGGGCATTGATAATCTATTCCATGAAATCCTGCAAGAAGACTTTCCAAACCTGGAGAGGCACTCAAAGATTCAGTCAAAAGAAATACAGAGGACCCCAAATAGAATCAACCCAAGAAGATCTTCTCCAAGACACATTATAGCCAGATTGACCAAAACCACAGACAAAGACAAGATACTAAGATTGGCAAGAGAAAAAAGGCAAGTTACCTACAAAGGGTATCCCATGAGACTAACGGCATACCTCTCATCGGAAACAATGCGAGCGAGGAGAGAATGGAAAAATATATTCAAAGTATTAAGGGGAAAGCAATTTCAACCGAGATTTCTGTACCCAGCAAGGTTATCATTCGTTTGGGAAGAAAAGACACGAACTTTCCCAGATAAACAAAACCTGAAAGAATTTACCAGCACCAGACCAGAACTCCAAGAAATTCTTAAGGGAGTGCTATGTCAGTAAAATTAAATGCAGACACACAGAAATAAGAGTTCAAAAACTAAGAAAATGTGCAACTTAATTGTGGGGTCAATGTTTGGAGATGAATATTATATCCCAGAATTCATTCTGGAAGATCGAAACTTAACAGAAGAAAGATTAAGTACATGAGACTGACCAATGAAACAACATTCTGTGACTTGACTAAATTATTGCTGCTTTCCTCCTAAGCTTTCTTTTCCGGTTTTAAAGGATTTTTGTCCTGTCTTGAGCTGTTGGTAAGTGCATGTACCTACTATTTGAACAGAATACTAACCTGTTTCTAGGCTTTAAGTTTCAAGGAAATATCATTACCAGTTCAAAACTACTCTTCTTGAAATTACCTGCTGAAAGTAGTTAGATTACTTATGATATTGTGTGATCAACAAAATGTTGGGGAAAAAGGAATGGAAGACAACTGTATATAGCAGAGATAGTGTAATAAGAGAGTAGGAAAGGGCAGAGGGTCAAACATGGGGTAAAAAACATATATATACATATACATATGTATGAAAGTAGAAATGAAATATTATTGATGATAACATGCATGATTAAGCCACTATGCAGTTTATTCAAGATGGGAAACCACATTTAATACGTTGTGATGATGCTCAGGAAATGAATGTTAAGTAATTAAAAGAAAAGTTGCAGGAGAAAAAAAAATGGTAAAACTGTTCATATTGAAATTTTTTTTAAAAAAATGCATATTTGATGACTGCAGTAAGCTATATAGCCTCAGCTGGGTACTACTTTATAATATGTTCATTCTAATCACTGGGGTTTATGCCTAAATTCAGACTTGGGTTCATGTATAGGTATATATCAGCTGTGCTAGCTATTGGATATATTCAGACTAATTAAGTTCATTAGCAAATCAATTAAATGGGGGGAAAAGGCATAGAAAGCAACCATGGATACCAGAGACAATGTGGGAGGAGGGTGGGACATGGCAGAGGGTGAGGGATAAAGAATCAAGGATGGCAAAACAAAAAAGAAAGTATACAAGACATAAGAATTGGAAAATTATTTGCTGAAAACATGTATGTTGATGTGTTTGATTGAGTCAATACACAGTGTATTTTGGATGGAAAATTCATTTGTATGCTTTAATGATGTATAGTGAATTAATGTAAAAAAATAAATAAATTTAAAGAGAAAAAAATGTATATAGGGCCAACTAATTCCATTTTACCTCAGTCAAGTCTCCATTGTTTATATGAAAGGTGTCTTTCTTTAAACTTTTATAAGACTTCTAATAACTAGGCAGTGCCATGGAATTAAAGGAAGCTACTATAAAGTCTTCAGCACTTCTAATGGAGGGAAGCAAAAATAAATTTTGCTTTAATAAGCACCCCAGAGGGAGCATTTGAGCTTTAATCAATGACTTTACACAACACTGTATGAAGAGGGCAACATGTTTTCTGTTAGATATTCTTATTATAAATTCCTTGTAAACTAACATTCCCACTTTATTTGGGGGCATCAAAAACAATCCAACTTAAGTAAATGATCATGTTCATAAAAAATTCATCTCAGGAGTCAAATGTGCCTTGACCTTGAAAAGTAATGTGCTCACTCATATGAACAATATGCTCCTCATTCCAGGTTCAAAATGCTTAGTGTAAGACAACAGCATTCAAATTTAGTCATTGAAAATATGCTATATTCCCTCTGTTTTAAGATATGTAGTTTCCAATAGGGGTATTTTTTTTAAGTTTCAATACAGATCAATTTTCCCTCATTTGATATGTGCCAATTCCCTCTATTAGTAAGTATACTGAAATGTTGCAGTGGTCTTCGGTTTCATAAAACCAAGTATCACTTTATAATTTTAGTTTCTTTTGTCAAATACAGTAATTAATAAATGCATACTGATTGATTTCACATGTATATAGATGGATAATTTTCAAATATGCACATAATCAGATTAAGAGAAACTCATAAACTGAAAAATACTTGTAAAAGGTATCTTTTTCTCATTGCTCTAATTCACATTTAAATTCCTTAATTTATCATGCAATTAACCAAAGTCCCCTTTAAAAAAAAACTGTAGGCCTGAAAGAAGCAGATTAGCAAAGAAGTAATACTAACAAGATATCATCTTACACCATTAGCTAACAAGGACATGAAGGCAGTGACCATCTATGGTGCATGAAATGCCACAAGAAGTCATCAACTAGAGAGGAGAGTTATGTCAGTCCAATTTCTTCAAGAACACTACATAAGGTTTCAGCTTCCCCCTGCAATAGATCGGCCTGCTCGATTGTTCAAGGACATTTTTCTTGGATGTTTTCTGAACTTCCCCTCCCAAACGAAACTCATAGAGAATAAAATAAAGCTTCTGAAAATTAAAAATGATATCAAGTTCACACACACTGCCAAAATACTTGTCAAGTAATTCCACATAAAGATGAATTATTTCCAGGGTAAGTAGTTTATTTTCCTGATGCTAGATAGCACAATAAATATACAGACTAGCATATCTTTGGTAAGCAATCTTCAGATCATGCCATTTAAGGAAGCTGCACATTTTAGGTTTCCATACTAAAATGGTTTCAACAAGTTCTCTTGTGTTCATTTTCTTTTCTTTGTCTGATAGAGGGACATATCATTTCTGTAGTTGAAGCTTTCCCTGACGACTAAAAAGCAACATAAACTGCATGGCGGCTGAGGGCGTGGTGGGGCTCGGGCAGCGGTGGGGCCACTGTGCTGGTGGAGGCTGAGGTGAAGCCCTTGTCATCTTGCTTCTTATATTCCATGCCCAGGTTCATATTCGGAGTGAAAACTTACATGCTTATCTCTAATAGAGAGATTTATTCCCCAACAGCCAATTACATATACTGTAAAACCAAACAGTGAGCTAAAGCTAAAGTTGCTACAATTGTCTTTCAGCTTCAAAAGTTAAGTATGTGGTATAAAAGTTTGTGTTAGAATGTTTGTAACTGTATTTTATAAGGCAATGTTTAGAGTCTTAGTTTCCCTCAGAAATGTAATTCATTCAGCCTAGGCCTAAGTAACAAAATTCAAACTTCAGCTAGAAGAATGTTCTTTAGGTAGGATATGTGGCTCTATGAGTGCAGACCTGCCAAAAAAACTTTCTTATTTTTCATGCCCAGGTTCAGATTCAGAGTAAAAAATTACATCCTTATATCTGATAGAGAACTGTATGTTCAATGTCCATTACATGCACTGTAAAACTACAAACAAAACCAAACAGTGAACTAGAGCTAAAGTTCCTGCATTAGTATTTCAGCTTCAAAGTTAGGTATGCAGTATAAAATAGTTTGGTTAGTATGATTTTTTTTTGGGGGGGGAAGAGAGGTTCTTGCTATAGGGTTTGTGTGCTCACCAGAAAGACAGAGAGACAGAAAGCAAGAAATCACCCCCCAGGAGGGAAGGCCGCACTGCAATCCCTTCTCTTCCATTCTCCTCTTGGGATCTTGGGCACACATGCACAGATCCCAGCATGAGTTTAAGCCACTGGGTCTGGGACTTGAACCATGGTCGACTACATGGGAGTCCAGCAACATGGCCATTATGCCAACTGCTGGTCTCCTGTGTTAGTATGAGTTTAAGTGTAATTTATAAAAGAACTGTTTAGAAACTGAGTTTCCCTTGGAAGTATAATTCATTTGGCCTATGCCTAAAAAGTCAAAACTCAAGTTTTAGCTAGAACAAGGTTCTTAAGTCAGGATATGTGGCTCCATGAGTGGAGTATTTCTCCCAAAGAACTTTCTGATATTCCACGCTCATGTTCCATTTCAGATCCTTATTTCATACCTAAAGAAGATTGTTCTTTAGGGTTAGGATTAGGTTCAGGGTTTAGGGATAGGGTTTAGCATTTAGTGTTAGGGTTAGGGTGTGTGTAGGGTTTTGGGTTAGGGTTAGGGGTTTATGTTACGGTTCTTGAGTTAAGTTTAGGGTTTTTAGGTTAGGGTTAATATTAAGATTATGGTTTATGGTCAACGTTAGGGTTTTGGGGTTAGTGTTATGGTTAAGGTTTAGGGGTAGAGTTAGAGATTATGGTTGGCATTACCAGTTTGGGACTAGGGTTAGGGTTTTGGGGTTAGGGTTAAGATTAATGTTTTAAGATTATTGTTTGCTTAGGGATGAGGGTTTGTGTTAGGTTTAGGGTTATGGTTAGGGTTTATGATTATGATTAGGGTTTAGGGTTAGGGTTGGAGTTTAGGATTAGGATTAGGGTTTATGGCTTGGGATAGAGTGTAGGGTTAGAATTAGTGTTTACATTAGAGTTAGTTCTAGGGTTACAGGTTTAAGCTTAGGGTTAAGGTTTGTGAAAGGGTTATGCTTAGGGTAAGGGTTTAGGGTTAGTATTATGGTTAATGTTTAGGCTTAGAATTCAGGGTTAGGGCTATTGTTAAGGTTTAGAGATCTGGTTTGAATAAGGGATAAGGTTAGGGTTAGTGCTAGGGTTTAGGATTAGGTGAGGGTTAAGGATATTCAGTATGTAAGCACGTGTGCCCAACATGTCTTTCAAGACACCAGGTCCAAGTATCAAATCATATTCTTTATCATGCGGGATCTAGACCCCTTAAATCATAGGCAGTGGGCTGGACCCTCTTCCCCCTTTTTTTCCCCTTATTTAATTTTTATTTTACTTTATATTTTTACAATTAAAGTATGAATTTATTTTGGTACAAAAAATGTTTGAAGTTAATGCATAGTTTTTCCATTACGTGTATTTCCATGAGCTTTTTTTTCCTGAAACATTTTTAATTAATTAATTAACTTACATTCATTTCCTGAGCATTATAACAGCATACAAATTGTCATTTCCCATCCAGAATATACTGCATATTAGCTTAATCATGCTATTGGTAATTTTCCATTTCTAGTTTCATATAATATATGTATATATATTTCCCCCTATTGCTCATCCTATGCCTTTTCTCACCCTCCTCCCACACTACACACTATCTCTGGTGTCTACAGTTGTTTTCTATTCCATTTTCCCCCACATTTTATTGATTCACAAAATTTATTAAATAATTAATTACTTCCAATAGCAAATTCAGCTGGTATATACATATCTGTGAATGCATGTCTCACTTTAGGCATGAAACTCTGAGTAAAATGAATATATAGCTTACTATGCTCATTAAATAGGTATTTTAAATATATATTTTTTAATTTTAAGAAAAGCAGTTTTAACTTCAATAAATCATAGAAATAGTAAGGAAGTTTGTTTAAAACTTAAAGCCAGGAAACAGATTAGGATTCTGTTCAAATAGTAGGTACATGAACCTATGAACAGCTCAAAACAGGACAAAAATCCTTAAAACCAGAAAACAAAGTTCCTAAAAATTCTGCTAACCTCTCTTTCTTAATTGAGGGAATCACTTAATCATTTTGCTGAAGTTAAATATTTTGTGGCCATGATTGACTCCTCTTCATCATTTGTCTCCTAGCATCCACAATCTTGGTTTCATATCCATTAGCCTATCACGTCATCACTACCACCACTGAACTGTAAGTTGCATTCTTGGGTCAGGTTCTGATCCTACACAGTTCATCTTACATCCTGCTATTAGGTTAATCCTGAAACCTAGAAGAGGCTAAGATCCTTCTCCACATAAACCCTTGGATACTTGCTTCACTTTTTGTATAAAGCAGAAATGTGTAAAAGCCAGAAACTGAGTCACGATAAAAACACGCTCTTTGGTTCTAGTGCTATGGAGAGCACTAGAAGATGGGGTCCTGGTTTATTGCACTCATACTGAGCATCATAAAGTCCTGTGGGTGAAAATATACCTTGTTACTTGGAATTGGAACAGAAAAGAGATTATGAACTTCAGGATATTAGGAAGTTCTTCCACAATATAAAAGAAGAAATGGACCCTCTGAGAAAAAATTAGATGGAACTATTAAAGATGAAGTCTGTGATACAGGAAATTAAAAAACTCAAAAGTATTAAATGTTGATTAGTCCATGCTCAAGATCGAAACTCTGACAAAGAAGATAAAACATCTGACCAAGAGAAAACCAGGAAATAGAGAAAATAACAAAAAAATGAGAATAATATATGAGAGATACTAGATTTAGTTAGACGCCCTAATATTTGAATAATTGGTATTCCATAAGGTGAAGAAACAAGTAAGGGCATAAAAAAAAGACTATTCCATGAAATCTTGGGAAAAAATTTCCCAATTCTACCCAAGAAACAAAAAGGACCACAAATAGAATCAAGCCAAGAAGATCTTTCCCAAGGCACATCTTAGCCAGACTGGCAAAGACCACAGATAAAGACAAGATACTAAAACTGGCAAGAGAGACACAACAAGTGACTTTCAAACGTCATCCCATCAGGCTAACCCCAGACCTCTAAGGAAACAACAAAAGCAAGGAAAGAATGGGAAGACATATGGAAAGTGTTAAAAGACAATTTCATCCAAGATTATTATATCCTGTGAGATTACCCTTCATATGGGAAAAAAGACTAAATTCCTCTCAGGAAAAAAAAAAAAAAAAAAAAACCTGGAAGAATTTGTCAACACCAGACCAGCTTTTCAAGAAATCCTGCCGCCCCCCTCCCGCCCCACTTCCATGCTCCCAAGACCAGGACTCAATCCCATAGAGAATGGCCCTTGCTCTGCAGAAGATAGGCTCCAGGCCAGCAAGGAAAACAGAGGGAGGGGAACCAATGCCCCCACCCCACTTCCAGGCTCCCAAGACCAGGAACTCTCCCCCTAGAGAGAGTGACCTTTAGTCTGCAGGAGAGCTCCAGTTCCATATCTAGGCTCCTGGTCAGCAAGGGATACTGAGGCAGAAGCCCTATGTCCCCCATCCAACTTCCAGGGTCTCAAGACCAGGACCCACTCCCTAGAGAGGTAGGCAGTTTTTAATTTTTTTATTTGCTCTTCCTTTTTGATTTGTTAATGCCTTCCTCTCCCTTGTCCCACAGAGTGGACCTTGATCTGTAGGAGAGGTCCAATTCCATCTCTAGGCCCCTGGCATAATCATGTGCTGTGAATCTTTATTCTCCTCTATACTGTTTTCTTTTCTCTTACTTTATCCACTCTTCCTCATCCTCCACCTGCCAGAGGGATTGGACAGACCTAGAATCACAGTCTTAAAATTCCCTAGTATTGGGACCAGCAGTTAGCATAACTGCTATGTCGCTGGACTCCCATGTAGTCAACAACGGTTCGCGTCCCAGAGCCAGTGGCTTAAAAGTCACGCCAGGTGTATGAGGGTGCATGCCCAAGATCCTGAGAGGAGAATGGAGAAGAAGGGATTGGGACGTGACCATCCCCCCTGGGGATGATTCCTCGCTTTCTGTCTCTTTTTCTCTCTCTGTCTGTCTGGCAAGTGCACAAGCCCTATGGTGAAAACTTCTCCCCCCCCCAAAAAAAAATCCCTAGTGTTGTAAGGTTCCCTAGGATCCTCCCCTATACTGAACCACATGTGAATACAGAGATACTACTATTATGACACATGAATAGAGTATTCCTCCTGTGAACACATTGCTAAAAACAACAGAAGAGGGATGTTTGTATACATTAATTCACATCAAAGGGGAACACACTTGTTCTTAAGAGGTATTCAAGAGATTCCTCATGGCTACTGGGAACTAGATATTTCAGGGAACAGGAGAAATGAAGATTTTCTACTCATAATTCAGCCTCCAGCAAGCAAAGCTAGTGTGGCAGGAGAGTTGAGCCCTTCTCTGAGAAGATTCCTCATGGCTACTGGGAACTAGATATTTCAGGGAACAGGAGAAATGAAGATTTTCTACTCATAATTCAGCCTCCAGCAAGCAAAGCTAGTGTGCGATCACAACAGAACGGCAAACAGATTCTAGAACACCTCTGTCTGCTTGCTCCTGAACATTGAGGCTTAACTTCAAGAATTTGAAAGAAACACGCATTCATCAGATGACAAGAAATCACCGTCGGATCACAAGAAATATGGGAAAACGAGAAAATACCTCTCCTCCAAAGGAAAAGAGTAACTCTCCTTCATCCACAAGCAGTTCGGTGAAAGTCATGGAAATGTCTGATAAGGAATTTAGAGCATTTGTAATGTCGAAGCTAACAGAGATGGAAGAAAAGAGAGATAATTAACTGCTAAAGAGAAAGGAGAAAGAAGTTGCCGAGTTCCAGGAGATGAGGAAATTCTTGCAAGATCTAAAAGAGGAATTACACACTTTACAAAAGACTCAAACGGAACTGCTAGAGATGAAGTCTATAATACAAGAAGTCAAAATCTTCCTTGAAAGTATTAAAAGCAGACTAGATCATTCAGAAAATAGAATCTCAGATGTAGAAGAGAAAATGGCTGGCTTAGAAAAATCCACCACGAAGACTAAGAAAATGGCTCAAAAATTTGAGAATGATATGCGTCCAAATATCTGGATAATTGGCATTTCACAAGGTGAAGAGATCCATAAGAGCATTGATAATCTATTCCATGAAATCCTGCAAGAAAACTTTCCAAACCTAGAGAGGCATTTGAAGATCCAGTCCCAGGAAATACAAAAGACCCCAAATAGAATCAACCCAAGAAGATCTTCTCTAAGACACATTATAGCCAGGTTGACCAAAACCGCAGACAAAGACAAGATACTAAGATTGGCAAGAGAGAAACATCAAGTTACCTACAAAGGACATCCCATCAGGCTAACAGCAGATCTCTCATCGGAAACAATGTGAGCGAGGAGAGAATGGGAAAATATATTCAAAGTGTTACGAGAGAAGCAATTTCAGCCAAGAATACTGTACCCGGCAAGATTATCTTTCAGGTGGGAAGAAAAGACAAGAACATTCTCAGATAAACAAAACCTGAAAGAATTTACCAGCACCAGACCAGATCTCCAAGAAGTTCTCAAGGGTGTGCTGTATCAAGAAAATTAAGCACAGACACACGGAAATAAGAGTCCAAAAACTATGAAAGTGGCCAACTTAATCATAGGGACAAGTCTGGAGTTGAATATTATATCCCAGAATTTAATCAGGAAAATTGAACCAGAACAGAAGATAAAAGTACATGAGACTGATAGGTTCATGCACCTTCCATTTGAACAGAATCCTAACTTGTTTCCTGGCTTTAAGCAAAGTTCCTTGGCATTTCTTTGAGTTAAGTTAAAACTGGTTTTCTTAGTAGTAATGAGTGAACTCACCATTGAAAGTAGTTAGATTATGTAGGAAATTGTGTGATCAATGCAACGTGGGTGGGAAGGGAATGAAGGACAATTGTAGACACCGGAGGTGGTGTGAGAGGAGGGTGGGAAGGGACAGAGGGTCAGAAAGAGGGGTGGAAGTAATTCTATGAACTAGTAATGGAAAATTTTTTTAATGTGCATGATTGTATCACTATGCAATGTGTACTGGATGGGAGATTGCATTTTGTATGCTGTGATGAAGCTTAGGGAAGGAATGTAAATTGAGTTACAAAAAAAAAGTTTCAGAAAAAAAATATATATCTATTCAATGACTGCAGTAGGATATGTAGCCACAGCTCGGTGCTACTTTATAGGATGCATAAAGTAAGACTTGTGTTCATGGAAATGTGGGTATCACCTGTGTTTGCTATGAGGGTATTTGGATTGATTAGGGTCTTTGGTGATACAATAAAATGTGAGGAGAAAACAGTATAGAAAGCAAACATAGACACCAGAGACTGTGGGAGGAGAGTGGGAGATGGCAGAGGGTAAGAGATAGAGAATCAAGGATGGGGGGAAAAAAAGCAAAACATACAGAAGACAAGAAATGGAAGATCATTTGCTGACAATAACATGTTTGTTGATGTGCTTGATTGAGACAATATATAGTGTACTTTGGATGCAAAATCTCATTTTGTATGCTGTAATGATGTTCAGTGAATGAATGCAAATAAATAAATTGAAAGAAAAAAAAAGAAAAGAAAACTTGTAATCCAAAAAAAAAAAAAAAAAAAAAAACTAAGCATGGATTTCAAAGAAATTTGCACCAAAATAAACTTGTATTTTACATTTATTCTTCACAAACTTTCTGAAGGCCCCTTGTACTAGTTGCCTCCTTCCATTCTTTTCTGTCCTCCCATTCTTTCTTGAAACCACTCCAGCCAGGCTTCTATCTCCATCAATATATCACTCCACCAGTCCAACACTGCTTGGGTTGGTAAATCCAATGGTTAATTCTCAGTCCTCATCACACATAAACTAGCAGCAGCATTTGAGATGGTTGACTATCTCAACCTTGAAAGACTGGCCTCCTTGAAACATTGGCCACATGTTATCACAGGATTCCATATCTTTTATTGGCCATTCTTCTTCAGTTTCTTTGCTAGTTCCCACTAAATGTCAGGATACCCTGGTCACAGTCCTCAGTCCTTCCCTTGGTGAAGTCTCCTGGGATTCAGTATCATAAATACATTGATAATTCCTGAACTTACAATTCCAGCCTGCATCCCTCCTCTTAGCTGTAAACCCTCATCCAGTTACTTACTTGGTATCTTCATTTAGATAATTAAATGTATCTCAAACCAAATTCTTGCTATTCTCTCCAAAAACTTTCTCTCACAGACTTCCTCTTCTTAGAGAAAGGGAACTCCATCCTTTCAATCTCTTAGATCAAAATCTAAGCTTGCCTTGACTCCCTTTTATTCCCATTCCACTTCGAATCCATTAGCAAATCCAGATGGCTCTACTTTCAAAATAGCCATCTTGGCCCAGCCCCCGTGGTATAGCTGGTGGCATGTTAGACAGTGGGGCTAGAAGCCACATACTACCTGTGGTTCTTGTTCTGGCCTGGTGGGCCTGAAAACATGCCATGTCTATGTTCCCAGGGTCCTGGAGGACTAGAGGACTAAAGGAATGGGATTTTGGTATGCTGTCCCCTGTGACGGTTGCTTCTCTTTCTTTCTCTCTCTCAACCTCCTTCTTTCTTTCATTCTCTCTCTGTGCACATTTGTGCACATGTGAATTTAAAAAATTAAAATAAATATCCATCATATGGCCATTTCTCATCACTCAAACCATTTCCCTTTCCTGGATTAATCAACAGTCTCTGATTGGTTCTTCTGCTTCTACTTTTGTCTCCCAGAGTCTATTCTTAGCCCAGCATCCAGGGGATCCTTTTAAAATGTACATCAGACCAGGTCTCTTCTTTGGCTTAGAACCCTCCAATGGCTTCTGATCTTGTTCAGAGTGAAAGACAGAGTTTCCTGTAACCCATGGAGCCTTGAGAGATCTGTCGCCCTCCCCACATCCCTTGTCTGACTTCACCCTCTCATTCCCTCCTCTCATGCTTTTCAGCCTCAGTGACCTCCTTGCTGATCTGGGAACTTCCTATCTTAGCTGCCTAGACAGTGTTTCCTCCAGGTGTCTACACGATTAACTCCATCACCTTCAGGAGTTTGCTCAGATGCTGCTTTCTCAGAGAAACTCTCTTTGCCACCCTATTTTAAATTATACACTCTATCACCATTTTTTATCCCCTTCCTGGCTTCTAGAGCGCAGCAAGAGTGAATACTCCCTGACTTACCAAATGTCCTTCTATTTTTCTTCTATAAGAAGCCATTAATTCTGAAGATGTGTAAGGTTCCTTCATTTTATTTATTTTTAAATTTTTTAAAAGAATTATGTATTTATTTATTTGTTATTTTCCAACTTGATCATAGAGAGACAGAGAGAGAGAAAGTGAGAAAGCAAGCCCCCAGGTCTGGGACTCAAGCCCTTGTCGGTCATGTGGGAGTCCAGCACCTTTAACAAACACGCCACCTGCTGGCCCTATATTTAAAATTTTTCTCTTTTCTTACTTCCTGGTTGATTTGCTCCCCTAGAAGATATAGTTCATAACAGCAGAGATTTTTACTTATTTTGTTTGCTTCTGTATTCTCATGCACTAGAACTATGCCAGGCATAAACAGTATGCTTGATAAATATTATTTGTTAAATAAATCAATCCCCCTTTTACTGATGAAAAAAAAAAGAAAAAAAAAAGAAAAAGAGGTATTCAAAAGTGAATACATCTTCCAATGGCTAGAAGTTGAAGAGCCTAAGGTCTGAATAAACCAGGAAATAAGTGTCCATCAAAGGAACAGAGTAACCCCCTCTCCATCTCTCCTATAATATGAGGATGTTACCAAAATGTCAGAGAAAGAACTGAGAACATTCATGGTGAACAAATTCTATGAGCTGGAACATAAAAGAGACAATGAACTACAGGAGATTAGGAAGTACTTCCATGATATGAAAGAAGAAATGGAAACTCTGAGAAAGAAACAGATGGAGCTATTAGAGATGAAGTCTGTAATAAAGGAAATCAAAAACCCTCTTGAAAGCATTAAAAGTCTATTAGACCATGTTGAAGATCGAATCTCCAATTTAGAAGATAAAACTTCTGACACAGAGACAACCACCAAAGATAAAGAAAATAACATAAAAAACATGAGGCTTATATAAGAGAAATACTAGATTCTGTAAGACACACAAACATCAGAATAATTGGCATCCCAGAAGGTGAAGAAACTAATAACAGCTATTCTAGCTATTTATTAGCTAGAAACTAATAAATCTATTCCATGAAATCCTGGAAGAAAATTTCCCAAGCCTAGAGAGGCACTCAAGCATCAAGACCCAAGAAATACAAAGGACCCAAATAGAATCAACCCCAGAAGATGATCCCCAAGGTACATCTTAGCCAGACTGACCAAGACCAGAGGGAGAAATGAGAACTGATATACAAAGGTCATCCTATCAGGCTAACACCGAACATCTCAACAGAAACAATGCAAGCAAGAAAAGAATTTCATCCAAGATTATTGTATCCTGCAAGATTATTCTTCATATGGGGAAAAAACATTAAAATCTATTGATCCTTTTACTACAATATAGTGTCCTTCTTTGTCACTTTGAACAGTTTCTGTTTTAAAGGTTATTTTGTCAGAAATTAATATCACAACTCCAGTTCCGTTTTGGTTCCCTATTGCATGGAAAACCTTTTTCCAACCCTTCACTTTCAGTGTATGTCTTTATTGATGAGGTGGGTTTCATGTAGGTAACAGATAGAGGATTCTGTTTTTTTATCCATTTGGCCAGTCTGTGTCTCTTGATTGGGGAATTTAATCCGTTCATATTCAATGTTATTATTGATGTAACTGGATCTGTCCCGACGTTTAAGTTGGCCATTTTCCCAGCAGCTGGGGGTCTGCAGGTGAGATGAGGGAGCAGTGCTGTCCCTGCCTCAGAATCGCTGGCTGGCGAAAGGCCTGCAGCTGGGTATGTGGCCTCCTGCTGGGGACAGGACAGGTTAGGGGGTGGACACTTGGGCTGGGGGTCTGCAGGTGAGGTGAGGGAAGAGCAATGTCTCTGCCTCAGAATCACTGGTTGGCCCAAGGCCTGCAGCTGGGTCTGTGGCCTGCTGCTGGGGATAGGACAGGTTAGGGGGTTGGTGCTTGGGCTGGGGGTCTGCAGGTGAGGTGAGGGAGCAGTGATGTCCCTGCCTCAGAATCGCTGGCTGGCCAAAGGCCTGCAGCTGGGTCTGTGGCCGCCTGCTGGGGACAGGACAGGCTAGGGGGTGGGCTCTTGGGCTGGGGGTCTGCAGGAGAGGTGAGGAAGCAGCGATGTCTCTGCCTCAGAATCACTGGCTGCGGGGCTGCAGTCTTGAGCTTGCTCTGACTATAGTAGGCTGAGAACATGCTAAAAGAGCATTGAGGTTTCAGTCTGATTCCTTCTCACCTGCGTCGCCTTCATGTGTACGAGCCTCAACCCACGCCGGCTGGAACAGGTCACCAGCATCATAGAAACAGAGTAAATGGTTGTGAATACCAGATAAAGTGTGGAAAGAGGGCGAGTGAAGGAGTCAAGTCTGAGGAAGGACATTAAGGAGAAAAATAGAGAGGCAAGGCATTTATGGGTCCAAGAAATGGATTACTATCTATTGGAGATAACTTTCTAGTATGGTGTACTGGACTGGTGAGAAATGTACATGCTGGAATATTTGCTTTGTAACCTAAGTAATGTGATTAAATGTATAAAAGAAATAGAAATAAAAAATGAAAAACGATACATTATCACATGTAAAGTAAAATAAATAATCAAATAAAATAAAATTAAAAAATGATACCCTCTTAATGACCACAGTAAGCTCTATAGCTTAAGCTAGGTGATACTTTTTAATATATCCATTCTACTCACAGTTTTATGCCTACAGTCAAACATTCGTTCACAGATATTATACATCATTGGAACTTGCTACTAAAAGTAGTTAGATCAATTAAGATTTTTTTATATAATAAAATGTGAAGAAAAAAATAAAGTAGTGGAAAGCAACTGAAGATACCGGAGATAGTGTGGATGGAGAGTAGGAAATGACAGAGGATGAGAAATTAGGTGTAGGGAAATGTGTGTGTGTGTGTATACATACACACACACATGAAAAGAGAAATACAAAAGTATTTGTTGATGATAATATGTATGATAAAAACACTATACAGTGTATTGTGGATGGGAAATTGCACTGTGTAGGTTATGAGGATGTTCAGTAAGTGAATGTAAAGTAAATAAATTGATAATAATAAAAACCTACTAAAACTGAAAAAAAAGCTAATTATATCATGCTGCAAAATCTAATTTTGGATGTAGAAGGCAAAACCTCTGACCTAGGAAAAAAAAATCACCAGAAAGATAGAGAAAATTAAAAAAAGAGAATAATACATGACAAATAATATATTCCATTAAATGTCCAAACCTCTGAGTAATTGATATCCCATAAAGTGAAAAAACTAAAAGGGTATTGAAAATCAATTTCTTACAATCCTGAAAGAAAACTTTACAAGTCTAGAGAAGCACTAAAACATATAAACCTAAGAAAGACAAAGGATCCCAAAGAATAAACCCAAGAAGATCCTTTTCACCATACATCTTAACCAGACTGGCCAAAACCACAGATAAAAAAAGATACTATAGCTAGCAAGAGAGAAACATCAAGTGACATACAAAGATCATCCCATGAGGCTAACACTGAACCTTTCCATGGAAACAATGCAAGCAAGAAAAGAATGGGAAGATATATTGAAAATGCTGAGAGAAACAATTTTAACCAAGATTATTATATCCAGCAAGGTTGTCCTCCATATATAAAGAAAAAAAGATTAAAATATTCTCAGATAAACAAAACTTGAAAGAATTTTCCAACACCAGACCAGCTCTTCAAGAAACTTTGAAGAGTCCTGAATAGACAGACAAAACATAAGGGAACAAAAGACGACCAACACAATGACCAATGTAAAGGTTTAAACAAACCCAGGAATATCAAAATAACGTTGAATGTCAATTAATTAAATTATCCAATTAAGAGACACAGACTGGCTGAATGGATTTATAAAAAAGAACAAACAGAAACACTTTATCTGTTGCCAAGAAGAAACACATCCCATGGATAAAGACATACAGAGAAAAAAAATGTGAAGGGCTGGAAAAAGGTATTCAATGCAAATGGGAACCCAAAAGATCTGGAGTCATGATGCTAATTTACAACAAAATAAGCTTTAAAACAAAAACTGTATGGGGACCACCAGTTGGCATAATGGCTATGTTGCTGGACTCCCATGTAGTTGACCACAGTTCGAGTCCCGAACCCAGTGGCTCAAACTCACGCTTTGTGTGTGTGCGTGTGTTCCCAAGATCCTGAGAAAAGAATGGAGGAGAAGGGATTACAGCATAGCCATCGCAATTGGAAGGGGGGGGGGGGGGTGAGTCTCTCTGTCTTTCTGGTGAGTGCATGCGTCCTATAGGAAAAAAAACTCCCCCACAGGAAAAAAAAAAAAACTGTACAAAGAGACAAAGAAGGACATGATTTAGTAGTAAAAGGGCTAATCCATCAAAAGGATATACCACTGATTAATATCTATGCACCTAACTCAGGTTCACACAAATACATGAAGGAAAGACTTAGACCTAAAAGGAGAGTTAGACTGTAACAGACGAATTTTTGGGGACCTCAACACCCCACTATATATATAGAACAGATAACCTAGAGAAAAAATAAACAAGATAAAGGATCTAAATGATACCATAAATTAAATGTATTTAACTGACATCTGTATAAACTTCCACACAAAACCACAGGCTATACTTTCTTCTCACCCCCAAGTGAAAGCTTTTCAAATATTGACCACATGATAGGGCACAATGCAGGCCTTTACATATTCAAAGGTATGCAAACTATGTCCAACATCTTCTTCAACCATGATGGAATTAAACTAGACATGACTTTCAGGAAAATTCTCTACAATACACAAATATTTGGAAACTAAATAACCTACTCCAGAACGACTTCACAACTATTGAAGAAATAAATACTGAAATAAAAAGATTCAGACTGTCCTTACCCCTGCGGCAGGCACCAGGTCCAGCTCTAGGCCTCTGGCCAGCAAGGGATAGTGAGGCAGGGGCACCTCTGTCCCCCAGCCTCACTTCCAGGCCCCCTAGCCAAAGACCCCATCCCCTAGACACCTCAGTAGAGTACCCCTCTTGAGACCACATTGGCATAAACAACAAAAGAGAGACTTCTGCATGCATCAATTCACAGCAAGGGGGAAACACACTTACTCCTAGTCAGAGAAAGGTTCACGTAAGAGGTATTCAAAAGTTAATACATCTTCCAATGGCTAGAAGTAGAAGAAAAGTCTCAGGCCTGAATAAACAAGGAAATATATCTCCATGAAAGGTACAGAGTAACTCCCCTCTATCTCTCAAGCAAATGGAAGACATTACCTAAATGTCAGACAAAGAATTTCGAACACTTATGGTGACCAAATTCTTCGAATTGGAAGAGAAAAGAGACAACGAACCATGGGAGATTAGGAAGTCATTCCAAGATATGAAAAAAGAAATAGACACTCTGAGAAAGAACCAGATGGAACTATTAGAGATAAAGTCTGGAATAGAGGAAATCAAAAACTCCCTTGAAAGTATTAAAAGTCTATTAGACCATGCTGAAGATCAAATCTCTGATGTAGAAGATAAAAAACCTCTGACCTGGGGGGGGGGGGGGGGGGGGGAAACACAGAAAAGATTGAGAAAAATAACAAAAAAAAAAAAAAATTGAGGGTAATATACGAGAAATACTAGACTCCATAAGATGCCCAAACATCAGAATAATTGGCATCCCAGAAAGTGAAGAAACTACTAATGGCATGGAAAATCTATTCCATGAAAATTTCCCAAATTTATAGAGGAGCTCAACCGTTCAGATCAAAGAAATACAAACGACCCCAAATATAATCAACCCCAGAATATCTTCCCCAAGGTACATCTTAGCTAGACTGTCCAAGACCACAGATAAAAACATGATACTAAAACTAGCAAGAGAGAAACAAGAAGTGACTTACAAAGGCCATCCCATCAGGCTAACACCGGACCTCTCAATGGAAACAATACAAGCAAGGAAAGAATGGGAAAACATTGAAAGTTTTAAGAGAGAAACAATTTCAACCAAGACTTCTCTGTATGTACTGACAATGTAATAGGCTGTAAAGTTATATGCAACTCAGTGTAATATAAACAAGATTATGAGGATAATAATTTTTTAAAAAGACTACTGTACCCTGCAAGATTATCCTTCATATGGGAAAAAAAAAAGATTAAAATCTTCTCAGGCAAACAAAACCTGAATGAATTTGGCAACACCAGACCAGGTCTTCAAGAAACCCTGAAGAAAGTACTGTTCCAGAAAAACTAAAGAATTAACAGCCAGAGACTAAGAAATAAAAGGCAACTAGCAGAATGGTCAACTTAAACGTCGGTACAGATTCTGTAACATCAATAATAACATTGAATGTTAATGGATTAAATTCTCCAATCAAGAGACACAGACTGGCTGAATGGATAGAAAAACAGAAACCCTCTATCTGTTCCCTACAGGAAACCCACCTCAGGGATAAAGACATAAATAGACTGAAAGTAAAGGGTTGGAAGAAGGTTTTCAATGCAAATGGGAACCGAAAAAGAGTTGGAGTTGTGATACTAATTTCTGACACAATAGGCTTTAAAACAAAAACTGTTCAAAGAGTCAAAGATGGGCACTATATTGTACTAAAAGGCTCTATAGATTAAGAAGCTATAACACTTATAAATATCTATTCACTGCCCCACTTCCATCTTTGGACCCATGGGCCAAGGAATACTGAGGCAGGGACCCCCAACCCAGCTCCAGCCCTAAGACCCCCAAGCCAGAGACCCCTCACTCTGTCAGCCAGGTACACTATTTTCTTTTTATTCTCTTTCTCCTCTTTTTTCATTTGTAAATTTCTCTCTTCTCCTTACCACATAGGATTGTCCTCAGCCCTACAGACACACCCCACTTCCATCTTTGGACCCCAGGCAAAATAGCGGGCTGTGCTAGTGCACGGTGCATGACTTTTTTTTTTTAATTCTCATTATTTTCTTCCCACTTATTTGTCTTCTCTTCCTTTGTCTCTACCCGCCCTGGTTGTTTAGATAGGTCCAGAATTAGAGTTCTTAAATATTCTAGTATTTTAAGACTCTCTGGGATCTTCTCATTTACTGAACCACCTATGAATAAGGAGATGCGTTTCTTTGTACACCTGAGGAGAATACTCCTCCTTGGATCACATTGCCAAACAAAAGAGAAGAGAGACTTCTGCAGTCCTTGTTCCACAGCAAAAGTGAAACACACTTGCTCCTACTCGAGGAAATGTTCTCTTAAAATGTATTCCAAAGGGAACACATATCCCAATGGTTAGAAATAGAAGAAGAACCTCAGGTTGGCATAAAGGAGGAAATACATTTCCATCAAAAGAACACCGTGACTCCCTTCCATTTCTTGAAAAAATAGAGAATGTTACCAAAATGTCTCAGAAAAAAATTAGAACATTCGTGGTGAACAAATTCTATGAGCTAGAACAGAAAAGGGACAATAAACTACAGATGAAAAAAATCCTTCGACAATAAGAAGGAAGAAATGGACACGCTAAGAAAGAATCAGATGGGACTAGTAGACATAAAGTTTGTAATACAGGAAATCAAAAACTCTCTTGAAAGTATTAAAAGTTGATTAGACCATGCTGAAGATTGAATCTCTGATGTAGAAGATAAAATTCTGACCTAGAAGAAGAGGCCAGGCCTTCAGAAGAAGGTTCCACATGGCTCCAGCCATATAGATATTTCAGGGAATGAAGATTTTCTACTGCTAATTCAGCCTCCAGCAAACGAGCTAGCGGCAGAAGAGGCCAGACCTTCAGAAGAAGGTTCCACATGGCTCCAGTGATCTAGATATTTCAGGGAATGAAGATTTTCTACTGATAATTCAGCCTCCAGCAAATGAGCTAGCGGCTGAACTTCAAGAATTTGAAAGAAACACACCATCCATCAGATGACAAGAAATCACTGCTGGATCACGAGAAATATGTGAAAACAAGAAAATACCTCTCCTCCAAGGGAAAAGAGTAACTCTTCTTCATCCACAAGGAGTTCGGTGAAAATCATGGAAATGTCTGATAAGGAGTTTAGAGCATTCATTATGTCAACGCTAACAGAGATGGAAGAGAAGAGAGATAATGAACTGCTAAAGAGAAAGGAGAAAGAAGTTGACAAGTTCCAGGAGATGAGGAAATTCTTGCAAGATCTAAAAGAGGAATTACACACTTTACAAAAGACTAAAATGGAACTGCTAGAGATGAAGTCTATAATACAAGAAGTCAAAATATCCCTTGAAATTACTAAAAGCAGACTAGATCATTCAGAAAATAGAATCTCAGATGTAGAAGAGAAAATGGCTGGCCTAGAAAAATCCACCATGAAGACTGAGAAAATGGCCCCAAAATTTGAGAATAATATGGGATAAGTACTGGATACCATCAAACGTCCAAATATCCAGATAATTGGCATTCCAGAAGGTGAAGAGATCCGTAAGGGCATTGATAATCTATTCCATGAAATCCTGCAAGAAAACTTTCCAAACCTAGAGAGGCATTAGAAGATCCAGTCCCAGGAAATACAAAGGACCCCAAATAGAATCAACCCAAGAAGATCTTCTCTAAGACACATTATAGCCAGGTTGACCAAAACCGCAGACAAACACAAGATACTAAGATTGGCAAGAGAAAAACATCAAGTTACCTACAAAGGACATCCCATCAGGCTAACAGCAGATCTCTCATCGGAAACAATGCGAGCGAGGAGAGAATGGGAAAATATATTCAAAGTGTTAAGAGAGAAGCAATTTCAGCCAAGAATACTGTACCTGGCAGTATCTTTCAGGTGAGAAGAAAAGACAAGAACATTCTCAGATAAACAAAACCTGAAAGAATTTACCAGCACCAGACTAGATCTCCAAGAAGTTCTCAAGGGTGTGCTGTAGCAGGAAAATTAAACACAGGCACATGGAAATAAGTGGCCAAAAACTAAGAAAGTGGCCAACTTAATCATAGGGACAAGTCTGGAGTTGAATATTATATACCAGAATTTAATCAGGAACATTGAACCAGAACAGAAGATAAAAGTACATGAGACTGATAAGTTCATGCACCTACCATTTGAACAGAATCCTAACCTATTTCCTGGCTTTAAGCAAAGTTCCTTGACATTTCTTTGATTTAAGTTAAAACTGGTTTTCTTAGTAGTAACGAGTGAACTCACCATTGAAAGTAGTTAGATTATGTAGGAAATTGTGTGATCAATGCAACGTGGGTGGGAAGGGAATGGAGGACAATTGTGGACACTGGAGGTGGTGTGACGGGGGGGTGGCAAGGGACAGAGGGTCAGAAAGAGGGGTGGAAATAATTCTAGGAACTAGAAATGGAAATTTTTTTATAATGTGCATGATTGAGTCACTATGCAGTGTGTACTGGATGGGAGATTGTATTTTGTGTGCTGTGATGATGCTTAGGGAAGGAATGTAAATTGAGTTACAAAAAAAAGTTTCAAAAAAAAACTATATCTATTCAATGACTGCAGTAGGATATGTAGCCCCAGCTAGGTGCTACTTCTTAGGATGTGTAAAGTTAGACTTGTGTTCATGGAAATGTGTGTGTTACCTGTGTTTGCTATGACGGTATTTGGATTGATTAGGGTCTTTGGTGATTCAATAAAATGTGGGGGGAAAACAGTATAGAAAGCAAACATAGAACCAGAGACAGTGTGGGAAGAGAGTGGGAGATGGCAGAGGGTAAGAGATAGGGAATCAAGGATGGGGGAAAATCAAAACTTACAGAAAACAAGAAATGGAAGATCATTTGCTGACAATAACATGTTTGTCGATGTGCTTGATTGAGACAATATACAGTGTACTCTGGATGGAAAATCTCATTTTGTATGCTGTAATGATGTACAGTGAATGAATGCAAATAAATAAATTAAAATAAAAAAGGTCTTAAGGAATTCCACTCAATTTGGCTAATAAATAAGAGTGTGTATACAAATTAAAAGCTTTTCAAGTTTATGTGACTAAATCTTTGACAAATAGCTTGCTTAAAATATGATTTTTAAAAAATAATATAAATAAATAAATTAAAAGGGTTAGTAAGTAAAAAAAATAAAATAAAAATTCTGACCTAGAGAAAACCACCCAAAAGATAGAGAAAATAATAAAAAAAATCATGAGGATAACATACGAGAAATACTAAATTCCATTAGACGCCCTAACATCTGATAGTTGGTATTATTCAGAAGAAGAAGAAACTAATAAGGGCATGGAAAATCTATTCCATGAAATCTTAGAAGAAAATTCCCCAAGTATAGAGAGGCACTCAAGCATCCAGACCCAAGAAATACAAAGGACTCCAAATGGAATCAACCCAAGAAGATCTTCCCCAAGGCATAACTTAGCCAAACTGTCAAAGACCACAGATAAAGATAAGACACTAAAACTGGAAAGAGAGAAATGACAAGTGACTTACAAAGGTCACCCCATCAGGCTAACACCAAACCTATCTTCTGGGGTCCAGCCTCAGCGGGGGTGGGTTGACCCTTTGGAGGCGGCGCAGGTGAACAGAATTAGGCTAAAACATCAATACTTTTTAGCATGTTTTTAGCCGGCTACAGTCAGAGCAAAAAACCCCGGACTGCAGCCCTGTGGCTATTAAGACATGCATATTTATTGAGGGAGGTTTAGGAAGTAAGGAGGGTGAGGGGTAGTAAAAAATCTACTTTAAGGAGCATGGTATACAAAGCATGGAAACAATAATTACAAAACATGCTGTTTGTCTTGTCAGATTAGGTAAAAATCAATCGCAGGTTTTAGGATGAGGAAGTCCATTTGTCTGTTGTATCTTCTTCTTAGATCTTGATTACTGGGAAGGGTCTTTTGAAGAGGGGGCTTGCAGGATGCTTGATAGCCTCAGTCCCAGGCCAGTTTGATAACTTTGCTGATTACAAAGACCTAGATAGAAATCTTGTCTTGTTAAGTAAAGACACAGTTAATATATGGACTATCTATATATTACATCAAAAGATGGTGAGTCTATTACCCATATGGGAAAGGAAGATGATCTTGTATCTCAGGAGACAACACAGGATGTTTTATTAGCAGTTTTTCATAGTCAACAGCACATAGATGAGAAACTCTTTGTAGTTGAAAGCTACCTTTTGCTTTAGATAAGAGCTCCCAGCTAAGGTAGTTAATCTTTCTCTGGAGCCTTCAGGTTTGTTCATCCTGTCCTCACCAGTCAGGCTTTTCCTTGCTTAAACAACCCATAGGTTTTTGTTTTATTTGCTGAGTCTGTCGATTAGTGAGTTCTTTTGTTTTATCTCTGGGTGAATGTGCTGACTTTGCCTAGCATGAGCTAACTTTGGCTTGTAGCTTTACATAAAACTAGCCTTAAACTAACTTAATCTATGTATGTTACTAACGCTAATTTGGTTTATAGTAACGTAATCTTAACATATGTTAATTTTGGCTAAAACAGACAGGTGGGGGAGTCTCAAACTTCCCGCCCTAGTCTTAGGAAACCACATTCCTACAAGATCACTAATTGGCTTTATTGTAATGGTTGGGGGTGATATCTTACCCTTGCAGGGTACCATAATAACAGTAAAACTCACAGCAGAGAAATTGACTACAGGCCAGTAAAATGACATAAGGAGGGTCAATAAACCGCTGGCCTTGTCTCACAGTTTCTTCCCAGCCCAGGCCATGGGAGACAGCCTCTTAACCAGCTTGTGTTGTCTGCATGGCCCCATCACATCTCAACAGAAATAATACAAGCAAGAAAAAAATTTCATCCAAGATTATTGTATCCTGCAAGATTATTCTTCATATGGGGAAAAAACATTAAAATCTTCTCAGACGAGCAAAACCTAAAAGAATTTGCCAACACCATGCTGGCTCTCCAAGAAACCCTGAAGAAATTACTGTTCCAGGAAAACTAAATAAAATAAAATAAATAAATAAATAAAAGGCAACTAAGACGATGGTCAACTTAAAAGTCAGGGCAGGTCAAGAAACATTGATAATAACATTGAATGTTAATGAATAAAATTCTCCAATCAAGAGACACAGACTGGCTGAATGGATTAAAAAACAAAAACCCTCTATCTGTTGCCTACAGGAAACCCACATCATGGATAAAGATATACATAGACTGAAAGTGAAGAGTTGGAAAAAGTTTTCCATGCAAATGGGAACCAAAAAAGAACTGGAGTCGTAATACTAATTTTTGACAAAATAGGCTTTAAAACAAAACTGTTTAGAGAGACAAAGAAGGGCACTATATTGTAGTAAAAGTGTCAATCAATCAAGAAGATAAAACGCTTATTAATATCTATGAGCCTAACACAGGAGTACCCAAATATGTGAAGGAAAGACAGTTAGATCTAAAAGGGGACATAGACTGCAACACACTAATTGTTGGAGACCTCAACACTGCACTATGCCCTCTGGACAGATCATCTAGATAAAAAATAGGTAAAGAGAATAAGGATCTAAATGATACCATAAATCCAGTGGAGTTAACAGACATCTATAGAATTTTCCATCTAAAAACCATGAGATACACTTTTTTCTCATTGCCACATGGAACCTTCTTGAGGATTGACCATATCATAGGGCAAAAAGCAAGAAACTATAAAAAGGCAAAGAAAAAAGCTATAAAAGGCATAGAAATTATACCCAGCATCTTCTCCGACCATGATGGAATTAAAGTTGGGTTTAGTTTCAAGAGAAATCCTCAAAAATACTCAAACAAATGGAAACTAAATAACCTACTCCTGAATGACTCCACAACTACTGAAGAAAGAAAGACCGAAATCAAAAGGTTCATGGAAGACAATGACAATGAGGACACGAGTTTCCATAATTTTTTGGAGAGGTTTTGTTTGTTTGTTTGTTTGTTTTTTGTTTTTCGCTATAGGGTGCATGCGCTCACCAGACAGACAGAGAGAGACAGAGAGACAGAAAGCGAGAAATCAACTCCCAGGGGGGATGGCCACGCCACAATCCCTTCTCCTTCATTCTCCTCTCGGGATCTTGGGCACGCACGCACATGCGCCTGGCGTGAGTTTTAAGCCACCGGGTCCGGGATGTGAACTGCAGTCGACTATGTGGGAGTCCAGAGACATAGCCATTACACTAACAGCTGGTCCCCCAGTTTCCATAATCTTTGAGACACTGCTTCAGCAGTCATAAAAGGGAAGTTCATAGCAATTAGTGCACATAAGAGGAACATGGAAAGAATACAAATGGATCATGTAACATCATGCCTCACAGAATTGGAAAAGCCACAGCAAAAAAATGCAAAAAATCTCCAGGAGAAAGGAAATAATAAAGCTACAAGCAGAAATAAATGAAATAGAAAATAAACAAACTATACAGAAAATAAATAAAAGTAAAAGCGCGTTCTTTGAAAAGATAAGCAAAATTGATACACCACTAGCGAGACTTATTAAGAAGACAGAATGGAACCAGGTGAATCAGATCTGCAATGAAGCAGGCAAAATAACAACAGACATAGTAGAAATACAAAACATTATTAGAGGATACTATGAATATCTGTATGCCAAGAAACAAGATAATCTGGATGAGATGCACAAATTCCTGGGCACGTATAATCTACCTATATTGAGCCAGGAAGATATAGAAAGTCTGAATAGTTCAATAACAAGCCAGAAGATTGAATCAGTAATAATACCTCCCAACAAAGAAAATCCTTGGCCCGGATGGATTCACCTCTGAATTCTACAAAAGTTTCAAAGAAGAGTTAAACTCCATAGTGCTCAAGTTATTTCTAAAGATCCAAAAGGGTGAATCTCTCCCTAATTCATGCTATGAAGCCTCTATCACCCTTATCCTCAAAACAGAGAAGGACAGGACAAGGGAAGAAAACTATAGACCAATATCCCTGATGAACATAGATGCAAAGATTCTCCACATGATACTAGCAAATTGTATCCAACATCTTATAAAGAAGATTATAAAGCATGGTCAGGTAGGCTTTATTCCAGGAATGCAAGGTTTGTTCAACATACAAAAAACCATAAATGTAACACACCATATTAGTAGGAGGAAAGATAAAAACCATATGGTCATATCAATTGATGCAGAAAACTCTCTTTCTTAACTGAGGGAATCACTTAGTTATTTTGCTGAAGCTAAATATTTTGTGGCCATCATTGATTCCTCTTCATCATTTATTCTTCTAGTATCCACTATCTTGGTTTCATATCCATTAGCCTATAATGTCACCACTACCACCACTGAACTGTAAGTTGCATTCTTGGGTCAGGTTCTGATCCTACACTGTTCATCTTACATCCTGTCATTAGGTTCATCCTGAAACCTAGAAGAGGCTATGATCCTTTTCTACTTAAACCCTTGGATACTTGCTTCACTTTCTAGAAATGTGTAAAAGTCAGACACTGAGTCATGAGAAAAAAAAACACACTCTGACTCTAGTGCTGTGGGGTGCACTAGAAGATGGGGCCCTGGTTTATCACCCTCACACTGAGCTCCATGAAGTTTCATGGGTGAAAAAATACCCTGTTACCGGGAATTGGAACATAAAAGAGACAATGAACTACAGGAGATTAGGAAGACCTTCCACAATATGAAAGAAGAAATGGACTCTCTGTGAAAGAATCACATGGAACTACTAAAGGTGAAGTCTGTAATACAGGAAATTAAAAACTCAAAAGTATTAAAAGTTGATTAATCCATGCTCAAAATCGAAACTCTGACAAAGAAGATAAAACATCTGACCAAGAGAAAACTAGGAAATAGAGAAAATAACAAAAAAATGAGGATAATATAAGAGAAATACTAGATTTAATTAGCGTGGAGGGCATTGCATATGGAAGCCATCTTGAGAGCTCTGCCATCTTGAGAGCTCCGCAATGCCCTCCACAAATTAGACACCCTAATATTCGAATAATTGGTATATCATAAGGCAAAGAAACAGATAAGGGCATGGAAAACTATTCCATGAAATCTTGGAAGAAAATTTCCCAATTCTAGAGACACTCAAACATTCAGATCCAAGAAATACAAAGGACCACAAATAGAGTCAACCCAAGAAGATCTTTCCCAAGGCACATCTTTGCCAGACTGGCAAAGACCACAGATAAAGACAAGATACTAAAACTGGCAAGAGAGAAACAAGTGACTTTCAAACGTCATCCCATCAGGCAAAGACCAGACCTCTAAGGAAATTATGAAAGCAAGGAAAGAATGCGAAGACATATTAAAAGTTTTAAAAGACAAAAATTTCAACCTAGATTATTATATTCTGCAAGATTATCCTTTATATGGGAATAATAATAAAAAAAAAAACATTAAAAATCTTCTCAGACAAACAAAACCTGAAAAAAATTGGCCAACACCAAACCAGGTCTTCAGGTAATCCTGAAGAAAGTACTGTTCCAGGAAAATGAAAGAATTAACAGACATAAACAAAGGAATAAAAAGCAACTGAGACAATGGCCAACTAAAATTTTGGGAGAGATCCGGTAGCATAGATTACTTATGATATTGTGTGACCAACAAAATGTTGGGGGAAAAGGAATGGAAGACAACCATATATAGCAGAGATAGTGTAATAAGAGAGTGGGAAAGGACAGAGGGTCAAACATGGGGTAAAAAAACATATATATATATACATATACATATGTATGAAAATAGAAACGGAATATTATTGATGATAACATGCATGATTAAGTCACTATGCAGTTTATTCTAGATGGGAAACCACATTTAGTATGTTGTGATGATGCTCAGGGAATGAATGTTAAGTAATTTTAAAAAAAAAGTTGCAGGAGGAAAAAAAAACAGTAAAACTGTTCGTATAGAAATTTTTTTTAAAATGCATATTTGATGACTGAAGTAAGCTATATAGCCCCAGCTAGGTACTACTTTATAGTATGTTCATTTTACTCACTGAGGTTTATGCCTAAAGTCACACTTGGGTTCATGTATAGGTATATATCACCCGTGCTAGCTATTGGATATATTTAGACTAATTAAGTTCATTAGTAAATCAATTAAATTGGGGGGGAGGTATAGAAAGCAACCATGGGTACCAGAGACAATGTGGGAGGAGGGTGAGACATGGCAGAGGGTGAGGGATAGGGAATCAAGGATGGCAAAAGAGAAAACAAAGTATACAAGATATAAGAATTGGAAAATTATTTGCTGATAACATATAAGTTGATGTGCTTGATTGAGCCAATATACAGTGTATTTTGGATGGAAAATTCATTTGTATGTTGTAATGATGTATAGTGAATTAATGTAAAAAATAAGTAAATTTAAAGAGAAAAAAATAATAATAACATTGAATGTTAATGGATTAAATTCTCCAATCAAGAGACAAAGACTGGCTGAATGAAAAAAGGTTTTCCATGCAAATGGGAACCAAAAAGGAGCAGGAGTTGCAATACTAATTCCACACAAAATAGGCTTTAAAGCAAAAACTGTTTGAGGAGACAAAGGGCACTATATTGTAGTAAAAGGATCAATAGATCAAGAAGATATAATGCTTATAAATATCTATGCACCTAACACAGGAGCACCCAAATATATGAAAGAAAGACTGTTAGATCTAAAAGGGTACATAGGCTGCTATACACTAATTGATGAAGGCCTGAATACTGCACTATCCCCTCTGGACAGATCATCTACACAAAAAATAAATAAAGGGATAAAGGATCTAAATAATACCATAAGTCAAAGACACTTAAATATCTATAGAACTTTCTATCCAAAATCCACGAGATACACTTTTCTCTTACTCACAAGTGGAATTTTTTTGAAGATTGACCACATGATAGGGCACAAAGCAAGACTCTAGAGATTCGAAGGAATAGAAGCTATGTCTAGCAACTTCTCCAACCATAATAAAATTAAACTTGATTTTAATTTCAAGAAAAATCCTCAAAATACACAAATACATGGACACTAAATAACCTACTCCTGAACGACACCACAATTACTGAAGAAATAAAGACTGAAATCACAAGATTCATGGAAGCCAATGACAATGAGAACACGAGTTTCCATAATCTTTGAGACGCTGCTAAAGCAGTCATAAGAGGAAATTTCAAAGCAAGTAATTAGTTCACATTAGAAGAAGACTGAAAGTAGGAAAATGTATGACCTGACATTGTGCCTCAGAGAATTGGAAAAGCAAAAGGAAGAAATCTAAAAAACTCCAGGAGAAAGGAAATAATAAAGATATGAGCAGAAATAAATGAAACAGAAAATAAATGAACTATACAGAAAATAAATGAAAGTCAAAGCTTGTTCTTTAAAAAGATAAGCAAAATTGACACACTACTACCTAAAGTAATTAAGAAGAAGAGAGAAAGGAACCAAGTAAATCAAATCTACAATGAAGCAGGCAATATAACAACAGATATAGTAGAAATAAAAAAGATCATTAGAGGATACTATGAGCAACTATATGCCAAGAAACGAGAAATCCTGAATGAGTTGGACAAATTCCTGGACACCTTTAATGTCCCAAAATTGAGCAAAGAGAATATAGAAAGTAAGAATAGGAGCATATCAAGCCAGAAGATTGAATGAGCAATAAATAACCTCCCAACAAAGAAAAGCCCTGTCTCTGATGGCTTTAGCTCTGAATTCTAGAAAACACTCAAAGAAGAGTTAAACTCCATTCTGATCAAGATATTTCTAAAGATGCAAAAGGGTGAATCTCTCCCTAATTCATTCTAAAAAGCCTCTATCACCTATATCGAAACTGATAAGGACAAGACAAGGAAGGAAAACTATAAACCAATATCTCTGATGAACATAGATGCAAAGATTCTCAACAAGATACTAGAAAACTGTATCCAAAAACTTATTAAAAAGATTATACATCATGATCAGGTAGGCTTTATTCCAGAGATGCAGGGTTGGTTCAGCATACTCAAAACCATAAATTTAATACACCATATTAATAGGAAGAAAGATAACCATATGATCATATCAACTGATGCAGAAAAAAACATTGGATAATATACAACATCCCTTCATGATCAAGACTCTCAGTAATATCGACATAGAAGTGTAATTTTTCAACAAATTAAAAGCTACCTATGAATAAAACGCAGCAAACATCATCCTGAATGGAGAAAAGCTGAAAGCTTTCCAGCTAAAAACAGGTACAAGACAAGGATGCCACTTTCTCCACTCCTTTTCAATATAGTACTAAAAGTCCTTGACAACCCAATCAGAAAAGAGGAAAAAATAAAAGGCATTCATATAAGAAAAGAAGAAGTGGAACTCTCTCTATTTATGGATGACATGATTGTAAATATAGAAGACCCAATGGTTTTCATGAAAAAATTTTCAGGAAGTAATACATGAATACAGTAAAGTTGTAGGTTACAAAAGCAATATACAGAAATCAATAGCATCTCTATATATGAACAACAGGCAGAAAAAACCTTTTTCCTTTTAAAATAGCCACAAAAAGTGTAAGATACTTAGAAATAAATCTTTCCAAAGAAGATAAATACCTCCACAAGGAAAACTACAAGAAGCTAAAAATAGAAATTGAGGGACCAGCAGTTAGCATAATGGCTATGCCGCTGGACTCCCACGTAGTCGACCGCAGTTCGAGTCCTACATCTGGCGGCTTAAACTCATGCTGGGCGCATGTGCGTGCGTGCCCAAGATCCCGAGAGGAGAATGGAGGAGAAGGGATTGCGGCGTGGCCATCCCCCCTGGGGGGTGGTTTCTCGCTTTCTGCCTCTCTGTCTCTCTCTGTCTGTCTGGCGAGCGCATGCACCCTATAGCAAAAACCTCTCCAGAAAAAGAAAGAAAAAAAGAAATTGAAAGTGATGCAAAAATGTGGAAAAACATCCCATGTTCTGGATTGGAAGAATTGATATAATCAAAATAGCTATTCTACCCAAATTAATCTACATATGTAATGCAATGCCAGTCAAAGTACCAGACACACTCTTCACAGATCTAGAAAAGGCAATCATAAAATTTTTCTGGAATCATAAAAGACCAGGTGTTGCCAAAGCAATCCTTCATGAGAAGAGCGGAGTGGGCAGCATCTCATTCCCTGACACAAAAATATACTAAGAAGCTGTGGTAATCAAAACAGCATGGTACTGGCATAAAAAGAGACATGTGGACCAATGAAAGAGAAAACAGTCTTTAGAAATAAATTCCCAAACATACAGTCAACTGATTTTTGACAAGGGGTACCAGTCAATCCAATGGGAAAAGGAAAACCTCTTCAGGAAATGATGCTGGAAAAACTGGATTTCCACCTGCAGAAAGATGAATCTGAACCGCCTACCTCTCAAGTTTGACAAAAATCAACTCAAGGTGGATCAAAGATCTAAATCCAAAACCTCAAATTATAAAACTGCTCCTGGAAAACACTGGGGAAACTACAGGAGATATTGGGATAGGCAAAGAATTGTTAAATAAGACCCCTAAAGCACACTACAAAATCCGCAAAATAAACAAGTGGGATTACATCAGACTAAGATTTTTCTGCATGGCAAAAGACACAGTAATTAGTGTGAATCGACAGTCCTCAGAACGAGAAAATATTTTTATAATTTATACTTCTGATAAGGGGATGATAACCAGAATACACAAGGAACTCAAGCAGCTACATGGAAAAAGATGATCAACCATATTAAAAGATGGGAGAATGTGTCCAAGATGAGTCTAAGATCTCTAAGATGACATACAAATAGCCAAATGGCGTATGGAAAAAATGCTCAACATCCCTCATTAAAAGGGAAATGCAGATCCAAACAACAATGAGATACCACCTATGCCCAGTCAGAATGATGAAGATTAAAAAAAGCAAAAATGATAAGTACTGGTGGGGTGTGATGAAAGGGGAACTCTCTTACACTGCTGATGGGAATATAAATTAGTCCAGACTCTTTGGAGAACAATTTGGAGATTCCTCAAAAATCTACAAATAGAACTACCATATGATCCAACAATCCCACTTCTTGGTATCTACGCAAAGGAAAGATGAATTCTTAAATCAGAAAAGTGCTTACACATTGATGTTTATTGCAGCACTGTTTACAATTGGTAAGATATGGAACCAACCCAAATGCCCAGGAACAGATGAATGAACTGAAAAACTGTGGCTCATACACTCTATGGAATACTATTCAGCTATAAAAAACAACAAAACCCTGGCTTTTGACAGAAAATGGAAGAATATGGAAAATTTACTGCTGAGTGAAGCAAGCCAGGCTATGAAGGAGAGACATTGTATGTCCCCACTTAATATATACTGAGTGTCTGCACTCTATGACTTAATCTGACTAAAGGATATAAAAACACAGTAAATGATTGTGAATACCAGAAATAGTGTGTGTGAAAGAGCGGAGTCTGAGGAAGAACATTTAGAAGAAAGAAAAGACGCAAAGCATTAATGGGACAAAGAAATATGGTATGATCTGTTGAAGATAATTTTATAGTTGTATCAACTGGACTAGGGAGAAAGGTTTGCTGTGGTCCAGCCTCAGCGGGGGAGGGTTATCTCGATGGAGGCAGTGCAGGAAAGAAAGACTGAGCTCTCGTTGCCTTTTCATGCATGTCTTCAGCCGGACACCCCCCAGAGATTGCTCTCTGAAGAGTGATCCCTGCTAGGAATCATCGTGCGTTTTTATTGAAAATGTGTTACATGCAAGTAAATGGAAGAGGGGCTATGTGTTTTAATTATCAGCTCATAAAGTTTTTAACAATAGAGAACATAGATTCTATTGGGTCTAGTGCAGTTCTGCAATTGCAGGTGGGTCTCCATGGAATGCAGTTTCGGGAAAGCGGTTCCAGTAAGCAGAGATGATTATCAGCTGATGCGGCACAGCAGCCATTTTGTGATTACCGGAAATGGTGCTGAGAAAAGAAAATCTCAACAATAGATATTAGTTCCTATGGATCTTAATAAAGAATGATACTTATATAGTTTCATAGGAATCTAAAACTTAATTTGAGGAATCCTAATATATTTATCTATTTCACTTGGTGAGGGCAGTTGTGTCCTGGGCCAGTTTTGGCCTAATCCTATTTTAAGTAAAGAAAAGATTAAGTTTACCTTAAATGTATTTTGAAGGGCCTTCCAAAGGTCAAGATTATTTCTGCCTAGATAGAACTTCAGCCCACCCTCTATTGTGACCATGGAGATAAAGCATTGTAATTAACAGTAGGTTATCAGAGCAAAGGGGAGCGGTTGGAGGACTTCCTGGAAAATTTTATCATATACTCAGGATGTATAAGACAGCTATGTAATTCTTTTACAGTAGTATATTGGGGAGTCAGAGGAGGGTTGCTTCCCAGCAAGGCTACCAGTTTTCTGGAGCAAATAGCAAACACCTTTGCTGACATGCTAATTGACCCAAGTTTTGTTCCTAGGTCCAGGGGGGGGGGGGGGGGGCACAGTAGCGGCCTTGCCAACGTACTAAACCGACTAGAAGCGGAGCTCAAAGATCGGGTCAAAGATTCTCAACAAGATACTAGCAAATTGTATTCAACAACTTATACAGAAGATCATACACCATGATCAGGTAGGCTTTATTCCAGGAATGCAAGGTTGGTTCAACATACGCAAAACCATAAATGTAATACACCATATTAATAGGAAGAAAGACAAAAACCATATGGTCATATCGATTGACGCAGAAAAAGCATTTGATAAGATACAACATCCCTTCATGATCAAGACTCTTAGCAAAATCGGCATAGAAGGGCCATTTCTCAATACAATAAAAGCCATCTATGAAAAACCCATAGCGAACATCATCCTGAATGGAGAAAAGCTGAAAGCTTTCCCACTAAACACAGGAACAAGACAAGGATGCCCACTTTCTCCTCTCCTTTTCAATATAGTACTGGAAGTCCTCGCCAACGCAATCAGAAAAGAGGAAAAAATAAAGGGCATTCAAATAGGAAAAGAAGAGGTGAAACTCTCTCTATTTGCAGATGACATGATTGTATACATAGAAGACCCAATGGTCTCCATGGAAAAACTACTGGAAGTAATACATGAATTCAGTAAAGTTGCAGGATATAAAATCAATATACAGAAATCGATAGCATTTCTATATACGAATAACAGGCAGACTGAGATAGAACTGAAAAAACTTATTCCGTTTACCATAGCCACTAAAAGTATAAGATATTTAGGAATAAATCTAACCAAAGAAGTTAAAGACCTCCACAAGGAAAACTATGAGAAGGTAAAAAAAGAAATTGAAAATGACACAAAAAAATGGAAGGACATCCCATGTTCATGGATTGGAAGAGTTAATATAATCAAAATGGCAATTCTACCCAAATTAATCTACCTATTTAATGCAATGCCAATCAAAGTACCAGACACATTCTTCACAGATCTAGAAAAGACAATCTTGAAATTTGTCTGGAATCATAAAAGACCCCGTATTGCCAAAGCACTTCTACACAAGAAGAATGGAGTGGGTGGCATCTCAATCCCCGATCCAAAAATATATTACAAAGCTGTGGTAATAAAGACAGCATGGTATTGGCACAGAAACAGACATGTGGACCAATGGAACAGAATAGAGTCCCCAGAAATAAGTGCCCAAACATACAGTCAACTGATCTTTGACAAGGGGTACCAGTCAATCCAGTGGGAAAATGAAAGCCTCTTCAGCAAGTGGTGCTGGAGAAACTGGACTTCCACTTGCAGAAAGATGAATCTGAACCCCTACCTCTCTCCTTTGACAAGAATCAAGTCAAGGTGGATCAAGGATCTAAATCTAAGACCTCAAACTATAAAGCTGCTCCTGGAGAATGCTGGGGAAACTCTGGGAGACATTGGGGTAGGGAAAGACTTCCTAAAGAAGACCCTCAAAGCAGAGTCCATCGTCCACAAAATAGACAAGTGGGATTACATCAGACTAAGAAGTTTCTGCATGGCCAAAGACACAGTAGTTAGTGTGAATCGACAGCCCTCAGAATGGGAAAATATTTTTGTAAATGTTGCATCAGATAAGGGACTGATAACCAGAATACACAAGGAACTAAAAAAGGTGTTTGGAAAAAAGATGATCCACCCTATTAAAAGATGGGAGAAGGAGATGAAGAAAACACTCTCTAAAGATGACATACGAATGGCCAAAAGGCATATGAAAAAATGTTCAACCTCCCTCATCGTAAGGGAAATGCAGATAAAAACAACAATGAGGTACCACCTAACCCCAGTCAGATTGTCTAATATTAAAAAAACAAAAAATGATAAGTGTTGGCGGGGGTGTGGTGAAAGGGGAACTCTTTTACACTGCTGGTGGGAATGTAGATTGGTCCAACCACTGTGGAGAATAATTTGGAGATTCCTCAAAAATCTACAGATAGATCTGCCATATGATCCAGAGATCCCACTCCTCGGTATCTACCCAAAGGACAGAAGAATCCTTCATTGGAAAAGTGCTTGCACATCGATGTTTATTGCGGCACTATTCACAATTGCTAAGTCATGGAACCAACCCAGATGCCCCCGTATGGAGGAATGGATTGAAAAACTGTGGCACATATACTCTATGGAATACTACTCAGCCATAAAAACCAACAGAGCCCTGGCTTTTGACAGAAAGTGGAAGAATATGGAAGATGTACTGCTGAGTGAGGCAAGTCAGGCTATGAAGGAGAGACATTGTATGTCCCCACTTAACATATACCGTTTTTCTGCATTCTATGTCTGAAACTGATTGACTAACAGTTGAACAAACACAAGAGATGGGTGTGAATGTCAGATGAGGTGTATGTGGAGCAGTGGGGCCCAACGAAAGACATTTGGAGAAGGGATACAGAGGTAGAGCATTGACGGGATGGGGAGGTGTGGTGTTATCTGTTGAAGATATTTCAATCAACGGGTCTGGGGAGAAATGTTCACATATCGAAATGGTCTCATTGTAAGCCAAACAATATGATTGAAAGTATATACAAAAATAAATAAATTAATTAATAAAAAAAAAAAAGATCGGGGTCTCAGACAGATCCTGGGGCCTCGCCAGGTCAGACTCCTCCAAAGATTCACATGTTGAAATATTCAGTTTGTTAGGTAAATCATGTGCTTGAATGTATCAAAGAAAATGAAATTTTAAAAATGTAAAAAAAAATAAAATAAACAAAAACTAGATAATTTTTTTCCTGAAAACAAGAGATTCCAGTCTACTCAATACAGAGCTGTAAGGAAGTAAAATTTATGCATGTCTCTTTCTTTTTTAGGAATATCTACCTGAAATAGCTCCCTAGGTTCATTATCATTTATCCTTCTAGTCAAAATACAGCTCTTCTTTACCTTCCTCATTCACATCCATGTGATCCATGTGACTGCTTTATCTACAGAAAAGAGACTGCAGGTAGCCATGCAGACATCCTGTTCCCTCATCATAGGATCTAGTCAATCACTTCTGGACAAGACTCCTTGTCATTCACTCTCCCAATCACAACTTTTGCCTTCTTAAATTTAATTCATTATTATCATAATCTTTATATGTTACATTGAATTACATATACCTTTACAGTGTATTACATTTCTTATTCTAAAATAATTACCATGCATATCACTCAAGACAAAGACATTCCTCTGTAAAATCTATTTGGGACAATTCAAATGTTATGGTATTGGGCAATAATCCTAACCCTGGACCAAATTAAATTTTCCATTAACTTACCCTTTCTTAGGTGGATACTAGAAAACAATTTAGCATATATGCGAATAGTGAAATATGATATTTAAACAAAGAACTCTGAATTTTATATCTTATTTGTTTTCCAAAATAGGAAATGCAGTAAATCAACCTTAATTCTCATGCAGAAAGCAATCTGTCTGTGAGTCCTTATACTTTTTAGGTCTTTATTTGTGGAATAATTCTGACTTTTCAGTTTTGCAGTGACCTTGGAGATCCTTAGCACCTAAGGCACAGCAGTATGTATGATGCATCTTCTGTTATGTTGTAATGTCAATTAGTCTGAAATTCTTAAACAATGCCCAAAAGCAACAGAGGCAGTTCTTGTGGAGGCCTTTTGTCAAGAGAGCATGGTGAAAAGAACCAGTCTCAGGGTTTTATCCATTTGTTCCAAGCTTCTTTAATTGCCCACTTTTCCCTGGGCCCCTATGCTGTGTGTGAAGGCTGTAATTCACCAATGTGCCTGGATTTGCATCACACCTTGCCTTACCTGAAATTGATTATCATCCAAATGAAGTCCTGTTATTTCTGTTTTACATATAAGGAAGTTGGGGCATTTTGAGATGCCTGCTCTCAGAGGTAGTGCTAGGATTAGGGCCAAAGTCTGGATGTTGGTTTCCAAAGTCTCTTTTCCTTCCAAGTGATAGTCATATCTCCACGATCAGTAAATAGCATGAGAGGGAAAAACATCAAGGATTATTTGTTCAAGATAGTTTGTTATGTGTTGGGTGGAGCTAGGTGTATTGTCACCAAGCAGAAAGATAAGATTTCGGTTGATTGGAAGACTCAGGAACAAACTAACCCACCATAATCTGCAGGGAAGATCGGTCCCTGGTTTTTGAAGATACAAATATCTGTAATGGCAATTATGGTCCCTCACCAGAACTGAAACTCACAGTGACTTCCATTGGTTTGGATGACTTCAAAACCCCTGATAATTGTTTTCTGGATGAATGATACACTAAGTCATTATCAGTTATTCAAGCCAAATAAATATGTGATTGTTTAGTTTTGCTCCAATTGCAAGTAGCTTCACATGTTAAGGTGTTTGTTTGTGTTTTTTAAAATTTTTGTGTGTGCAGTTGTCAGAGAGAGACAATAAGAGGAAAAGTGAGAAATCACCCCCCAGTGTGGTGGCCACACTACAATCCCTTAAACTCCACTCTCCTCTTGAGATTTGGGGCACACACACATGCAGAAATTGTTGGTGTGATTTTTTCCAAACTCTCAGGTCTGGGACTTGAACCACGGTCTGTCATGTGGGAGTCCAGCACTTTAACCTCCCTACCACCTACTGGCCCCCTCTTATTATGGCTTCTAAATGTTTGAAAAGGCTAGTTTCTACCTCACTATTAGTCTTTTATTTTTTCCTCCAGATAAAATATTCTTAATATTCTCATAATGCTATTATATTGCAAATTTAAGATCGTCTTGTCAAGTTATGACAGAAGTTCCATTAACTCCCAAGTTTGTTTATTACTCCCATAAAAGAGAGAAAAACAGAGAGAAAGAGAGAGGCATACAAGATCTCCAACAGAATCTTCTTGCCATAACCTGCATCATACCTCAGCCACTCTGTACCCCGTGATTGTGTCTGTGAAACTGGAGTGCACTGGAAGACGCTCGGAAACAAACCCAGGTCCTTTCTATTGGGATTCAGTTGCATTAATGCTGCTCCATAGTCTGACCCCTCTGCTTGCATTTTGAATCAAATTAATGAATCAAATTGGTAAATTAATTTAGGAAAAATTGACATCTTCATATTATGAGGTATTTCTCTCTAAAACTAAGATATACATTTCCATTTACTGAAATCTTTCTCTTTTTTTTCAGAGAGAGAGAGAGAGAGAGAGAGATTTTTTTCATTGAGTGTGTGTACTCACTGGATAGACAGAGAGACAGAAAGTGAGAAATCACCCCCAAGGGGGGGATAGTTGCACTGCAATTGATTCCCCATTCTCCTCTTATTAATTTGGGCATGCACAAACACACCAGTGGGTTTCAAGTAGCCAGGCCCAGGACTCAAACCGAGGTCGACTATGTGGGAGGACAGCGATGTAACCATTACACTGTCTGCTTCACTCCTGAAATCTATTTTTGTATCTTGATAAAGTTAGAATTCTTTGATATGTTTTATGCATATTTCTTTTTCAATTCATTTTATTTTATACATTCAATCACTATACATCACTTACTGGTATTATTCTTTTTGTTGTTATTATCAGCAACGTATAAATATCAGAGAGAAAGACTCTTAATACAAAATTGTGTTTATTCGATAGGAATGGCATTCCAAGATGAAATACACTTGAAATAGTAAACTATGGTATATGCAGAGGCCTAAAGGAAGACAGAGTTTTAAACAAAAACTCAAAAGGAATTACATAAAATGTTTTGGGGCAATTATCTTTGGCCTCCAGAATCATTAACGATAGTGATATAAGTCCAAGGTTGGACAGGGAATTTCCAGGCAGATACCTTGGCAGAAGTATTGTTTTTGTGTCAGGTTGTGGTGGACTTTGTACAAAGTTGTCGTTCTGGCAGTTTTGGGGAGGGTTCAGGCATACTTGTATGGGAATCACCCCTCTGGGGCCTCCCTGATTCCACTTATGTATTTATTTATTTGTCAGAATTTTGGTGTCAGGAGCTCTATTTTGATTCTGGTAACTATCCAATTATAGACTGTATTTTTTATCTTCATACTTTATGATTTAAAATTAATTAAAAGTTATATAGCTTAAATTCATGCTAAATTTTCATATCATTGCTAATAGTCTTTCAGATGGCACTCTAAAATAGTCCATGTTTATTATATCTTTTTTTTGAGAGGTTTTTGCCATAGGGTGTGTGCACTCGCCAGACAGAGAGACAGGGAGACAGAAAGCAAGAAATCACCCCCCCCCAGGGGGGATGTCCACACCACAATCCCTTCTCCACCGTTCTCCTCTCGGGATCTTGGGCATGCATACACATGCTCCTGGAGTGAGTTTTAAGCCACCGGGTCCGGGATGCAAACCGTGGTTCACTACATGGGAGTCCAGCGACATAGCCATTATGCTAACTGCTGGTCCCGGTGTTTTTTATAACTTTTGAAAGTAATTTTAATTTAATTTAATATTTTTGTTTTGTATGGTTTTTGTCATATGGCTTATGCACTTACCAGAGAGTTAGAGAGAGAGACAAAGTGAAAAATAACCCCCCAGAGGTTATGGAAATGCTGCAATCCCATTCGCTTCATTTTTCTCTGAAACTTTGGGCATGCACACATATGCCCCCTATTGTGATTTTCAAGACACATTGGCCAGGACTTGAAACATGGCTTGCCATGCAAGAGACCAATGCCTAAATCCCCAAGCTACCTGCTGGTTCCCTTTTTTCCATTTTTAAAAGTCACAGTTTTTGAGAAGTTCTGGACACCAGGTGGCCTGAGGCTGCAGGCCCAACCACCCTGGACCTTCTCGCATCCCCACCCATACTCCTCCTAGAACCTCAGGTTGGTTGCATGGGACTTTAAGACAAACTCGCACCAAACCCAACCCACAAACCAGATCGAACTAGCCAAAAGTTCCGACACCAGGCAGCCTGAGACTGCAGGCCCGACCACCTCGGACCTTCATGCATCCCCACCCCTATTCCTCGTTGAACCCCAGTTTGGTTGCATGGGACTTTAAAACGAACTCACACCCCACCCCACTTGCAATCCCGATCTAGCTGGCCAGAAGTTCCAGACACCAGGCAGCCTGAGACTGAAAGCCCGACCGCCCCCCAACCTGTCACTCATCCTCTGGTCTTTCCTCACATGCCTTTGGACTCTCTGAATTTTAGTGATGTGAATAGCATGCAGTGCACTGTGTGATTTCTTTTTTTGTTTTGTTTTTCTTTGCTCTTGAGGTGTTGCTTATCAGGTCAGTTGGAGGCTCACCATTCCTTAGAAACAGGGAGGATCTGGGGCCATCCAGGACCAGTGGCAACAGTTAATGGTAATTGTGAGCAACAGGTAAGCCAACCATAAAAGAAATCATCAATTTTCTAATCCTGTACAATTTTTAACACTCAGAGATACCTTTAATAAGTAAGGAAGTCACATATAGATTACCTGATGACAAGGAACAATCACAGAAGCTCAAGAAGTATGAGCAACCAACAAAAGGCCTCTCCCTTTAGGGAACTCATCAAGCCTACATCACCCAGTTAATACAGTGGACATTGTGGACATGCCTGATAAGGAATTCAGAATATTCGTAGTGACCAAACTAACTGAGATGTAAGAAAAAAGAGACAAGGAGCTCCAGAACATAAGGAAGTCCTTTCATGACTTGAAAGGAGAAATGGATACTTTATATAAGAACCAGATGGAACTTCTGGGGTTGAAGAATGTGATACGGGGGACCAGCAGTTAGTGTAATGGCTATGTCGCTGGACTCCCACGTAGTCGACCGCGGTTCGAGTCTCGGACCTGGTGGCTTAAACTCACGCCGGGCGCGTGTGCGTGCTTGCCCAAGATCCCAAGAGGAGAATGGAGGAGAAGGGATTGCGGCGTGGCCATCCCCCTGGGGGGTGATTTCCTGCTTTCTGTCTCTCTTTCTGTCTGGCGAGCGCACGCGCCCTATAGCAAAAACCTCTCCAAAAAAAAAAAAAAGAATGTGATACGGGAAATCAAAACCTCCCTTGAAAGTATTAAAGGTAGGTTAGACCAGGCAGAAGATCGAATCTCTAACATAGAAGACAAAACATCTGACCTAGAAAAAAGCATCAAGAAGACTGAGAAAAAAAAAAAAAAACATAAAAAATGAGGATAATATATGAGGAATACTGGATACCATCAAGTGCCCAACATCCAGATAATTAGTATTCCAGAAGAGGAAGAAAATAATAAAGGCCTAGATAATTTATTCCACGAAATTCTGGAAGGAAACTTTCCAAACCTAGAAAGGCATTCAAATATCCAGACCCAAGAAATACATAGGACCCCGAATAGAATCAACCCAAGAAGATTCTCTGCAAGGCACATCATAGCCAGACAGGCAAAAACAACAGACAAAGACAAGATACTGAAGTTGACAAGAGGAAAACATCAAGTTACTTACGAAGGTCACCCCATCAGGCTAACATTGGATCTCTTGGCAGAAACGATGCAGGCAAGGAAAGATTGGGGAAGCATAGTCAAAGTGTTGAGTGAAAAACAATTTCAACCAAAAATACTATACCCGGCAAAATTATCTTTCAAATGGGCAAAAAAAAAAAAAATATTCTCGAATAAACAAAATTTGAAGGAATTTATCAACTCCAGACCAGCTCTTCAAGATGTTCTGAAAGGAGTACGATACCAGGAAAACTAAAAATTTAGACAGACAGTTATACGAGAACAAAAAGCAACCAAGAAAATGGCTCACTTAATGATAGGATCAGGTATGGAAATATCGATAATTACATTGAATGTCAATGGATTAAATTCTCCAGTTAAGAGACATAGACTGGCTGAATGAAAAAAACAAAACAAAACAAAACAAAAAAAAAAACAGAAACCCTCTATCTGTTGCCTACAAGAAACTTACCTCATGGATAAAGACATACATAGACTAAAAGTAAAGGGCTGGGAAAAGATATTCCATGCAAATGGAAGTAAAAAAAGTCTGGAGTAGTGATAGTGATCCCAGACAAAATAGATTTCAAGACAAAGACTGTAAGAAGAGACAAAGAAGGGCATTATATAATAGTAAATGGGGTAATCCAGCAAGAAGACATAATCCTTATAAATATATACGCACCCAACTCAGGTGCACCTAAATATGTGAAGGAAAGACTGCTGGAGCTAAAAGCAGAGATAGGGAGAAATACTATAATTGTTGGAGATTTCAACACCCCATTATCTACTTTAGACAGATCTTCTAGACAGAAAATAAATAGAGAGATACAGGACCTAAATGATACTATAAATCAAAGGGGCTTGACAGATATCTATACAAATTTCCACTCTACATCCACAATATATACATTTTTCTCACCGTGGCATGGAACCTTTTCAAAGATTGATCATATGTTAGGACACACATCAAGCCTGTACAGATTCAAAGCCATAAAAACTGTATGCAGCGTCTTCTCTGACCATGATGGAATTAAACTCAAGGTTAATTTCAAGAAACAACCCCAAAAATGGACAAACACATGGAAACTGAACAACCTACTTCTTAATGACTTCTTCACTAGTGAAGAAATTCAGGCTGAAATCAAAAAAATCTATGGAAAAAAATGATAACGAGTACACACGTGTTCATAATCTATGGGACACAGAAAAAGCAATCATAAGAGTGAATTTCATAGTGATTAGTGCGCAAAAGAAAAGCATGGAAAGATGGCAAATAGATAACCTAACATCATTCCTCAGGGAATTGGAAAAACAACAACAAACAAACCCCAAAAATGCCAGGTAAAAAGAAATAAAGCTTCGAGCAGAAATAAATAAAATAGAAAAAAAAAAACCTACAGAAATAAATTAAACCAAAAGCTGGTTCTTTGAAAAGATTAACAAGATCAACACACCGTTGGCTAGACTGATCAAGAAGAAGAAAGAAAGAAACCAGATTAATCAAATATGTGATGAAACAGGCAATATTACAACACATAGTAGAAAAACAAAATATCATTACAGGATACTATGAGCAACTACATGCTAATGAACAAGATAACTTGGAGGAGATGGACAAATTCCTGGATGCATATAATCTACCAAGATTGAATCAGGAGGACACAGAGAACCTGAATAGACCCATAGCAAGCCAGGAAATTGAATCAGTAATAAATAACTTCCCAGAAAAAAAAAAAAAAAAAAAAAAAAAAAAAAAAAAAAAAAAAAAAAAAGCACCGGTCCAGATGACTTCACTTCTGAATTGTACAAAACTTTAAGGAAGAGTTAACTCCTATCCTACTAAAATTATTTCTAAAGATTCAAAAATAAGGGAACCTTACAAATTCATTTTATGAAGCCTCCATCATCCTCATCCCCAAAACAGATAAGGACATGACAAAAAAGGAAAACTACAGACCAATAGCATTGATGAATATAGATGCAAAAATTCTCAACAAGATACTCGCAAATCGTATCCAACAACATATAACATAGATTATTCATCACGACCAGGTAGGCTTAATCCCAGGGATGCAAGGGTGGTTGAACATACGCAAGATCATTAATTTAATACAACACATTAACATAAAGAAAGATAAAAACCGTGTGATCATTTCAATTGATGCGGAGATAGCATTTAATAAAATACAACATCCTTTTATGATTAAGACCCTCAGTAAATTGGTACAGAAGGGTAATTTCTGAACACAATAAAAGCCATCTATGAAAAACCTACAGCTAACATTTTACTGAATGGAGAAAAGCGGAAAGCTTTTCTGCTAAAAACGGGTACTTAGGCAAGGCTGCCCACTTTCTCCACTGCTCTTTAATATAGTACCTGAAGTCTTAGCTATTGCAATCAGAGAAGAGAACAATATTAAAGGCATTCAAATAGGCAAAGAAAAGTTGATAATATCTTTATTTGCAGATGACATGATGGTATACTTAGAAGACCCAAAGGTCTCCATGAAATAACTACTTGAAGTAATAAGTGAATACAGTAAACTGGCAGGATACAAAATCAATATCCAAAAATCTATAGCATTTCTATATATGAACAACAAGCTGAATGAAGTAGAGCTGAAGAAAGGAATCCCTTTCACCCTAGCCACAAGATGTATAAGATACCTAGGGATAAACCTAACTAAGAAAGACATAGACCTTTATAACAAAAACTATGAAAATCTTTAAAAAGATATAGAAAGTGACATAAAAAAGTGGAAGGACATCCCATATTCCTGGATTGGAAGAATCAACATAATCAAAATGACAATTCTACCCAAATTAATCTACATATTTAATGCAATTCCAATCAAAATACCAGAAATATTCTTCAAAGATCTAGAAAAGACAATCATAGAATTTGTATGGAATCATAAAAGACCTTGTATTGCAAAAGCAATCCTGTGCAAGAAGAATGGAGTAGTAGGCATATCACTCCCTGATCCCAAGATATACGATAAAGATGTGGTCATCAAAACAGCTTGGTATTGGCATAAAAACAGATATGTGGACCAATGGAAGAGAATAGAGACCCCAGAAATAACCCCAAAGCTTACAGTCAACTGGTTTTTGACAAAGGACATCAGTCAATCCACTGGGAAAAAGAAAACCTCTCTAGTAAATGGTGCTGGAAAAACTGGGTATCCACCTGCAGAAAGATGAAACTGAACCCCCATCTTTCACCATTATCAACCATCAACTCAAAATTGATCAAAGATCTGAATCTAAGACCTCAAAAAATAAAACTACTTGTGGAAAATGCTGGGGAAACTCTGGGTGACATTGGGGTAGGCAAATACTTCTTAAATAAGACTCCCAAAGCACAGGCAATAATCCCTAAAATAGACAAGTGGGACTATATCAGACTGAAGTTTCTACACAGCAAAGGACACAGTATCAACTGTGAACCGACAACACTCAGAATGGGAAAATATTTTTGTTAAATATGCCTCAGACAAAGGACTGATAACCAGAATACACAGGGAGCTCAAGTGCCTTATGTAAAAGAAAATGATTAACCCAATTAAAAGATGGGAAAATGAGCTGAACATAAATCTCTCTAAGGAAGACATACGAACAGCCAAAAAGCATATGAGGAAATGCTCAACATCCCTCATCATAAGGGAGATGCAGATAAAAACCACAATGAGATACCACCTAACCCCATCAGAATGGCAAAGATTAAGAATATAAAAAGTGATAATTGTTGGAGGGATGTGGTGAAAAGGGAACCCTCCTACACTGTTGGTGGGAATGTAAACTGGTTCAACCACTGTGGAGAACAATATGGAGGTTCCTCAAAGATCTAAAAATAGAACTGCCATTTCATCCAGCAATCCCACTTCTGGTTATCTACCCAAAGGACAGGAGAACGCTCAGTCAGAAAAGTGCTCGCACATCAATGTTTATTGCAGCGTAATTCACAATTTTCAAGACATGGAACCAACCTAAATGTCCACAAACTGGTGAATGGATTGGAAAACTGTGGTATATATACTCTATGGAATACTACTCAGCCATTAAAATAACAAGACCCTTTCATTTGATAGAAAGTGGTCAGATATGGAGGATCTATTGCTGAGTGAAGTAAGCCAGGCTATGAATGAAAGATAGTGTATGTATCCACTTAATATACACCAACTATCCACACTCCATGGTAGAGAGAGAAATATTGGAGGACATAAAAGCAGTGAAAGTACTTAAAGAGAATAAGACAGTGTGGAATGGGGGGATGAAGAGAAGGGGATAGAGAAAGATAGCAAGAGAACAAATAGAGAGGCAGGACGTTAGTGGGAAACAGATATGGCTTATTACCTATTGATGATGGCATGTATAGTATTCTCAACTGGATTGGTCTGAGAAGTATATCATGATGGGTAAAGTCTTTTTACAAGCAAAATGAGAAACAGTAATTGTTTAAAAAATAATTAGAATAATAATAATAATAATAATTGGGAAAAACTTTGAAAATATATTGAAGGATGAAGTGGGGAGATTAATGTCTCTGTACCGACTGAAATGCATGGCATTCCCTTTTGAAAAAGCAATGTAATACACTGTAAAGTTATATGCAATCCAATGTAATATAAACAAGATTATGATGTTAATAAAAAAAAAATTTAAAAAGTCACTGTCGTCCTAATTTCTTTGATTAGTAAATCCCAATGTGGCTAAATAAATAAAGTTATACATCCTTGTCTTGTTTTTTGTAGTTGTTGTTTTTAACTAAACATTTCTGCCAACACATTTCTTCCATTTTCTGGATACAAAGATAGTAGCCACTAAACACTAGGCCTAAAATGTTAAACCTTTGCTTAGCAATGGCTATTGGCCCAGGATAACATTGATGTTTGTAAGGGCTATCTGATGGGAAGTGTGGATCTGTGCTTTGGTCCTGACGTGGGAATTGTGATTTGTTCTTTGATGAGTACATTGGGGTTGCACAATCCAATACCATCATTAAGTGCAGCCAATACACTCTAGCTCAGTTCATGCCTTCTCAGAACACTGTTTTTTCTAATATATTTGCAGGCTAGCAAGAATAGGAATACATTTCATAGGGAAAATGGGTTTGTTGTCTACTGGTGCAAGATATAGAGAGAAACAGTGGGACATACATGCACTCTGTAACCTCAGTTGAGATTGGTTCTAATAAAAAGCATGACCTCATTCATTCAGACCAGAACACAGGAGAGTAATTTTATATTAAACAAAAGACTCCTGTGGGTTTTATTTTGCGAGGCTTATTAAGAAGAGAGAAAGGAATCAGGTAAATCAAATCTGCAATGTAGCAGGCAATGTAATAACAGACATAGTAGAAATAAAAAAGATCATTAGAGGATACTATGAACAACTATATGCCAAGAAACAAGAAAATCTGAATGAGATGAACAAATTCCTGGACACATATAATCTCACAACATTGAGCCAAGAGAATATAGAAAGTCAGAGGCAGTGTATGTCCTCAATTAATATATACTGAGTGTCCACACTCTATTACTGAAAGTAATTCAATAAGGATATAGAAACACAGTATATAGAAGTAAATACCAGATATAGTATGTGTGCAAGATGAGGGTCTGAGGGAGGACATTTAGAAGAAAAAGAGGAAGGCAAAGTATTAATGTCACAAAGAAATGTGGTATTATGTGTTGAAGATATTTTGTAGTTTTATCAACTGTATTAGGGAGAAATGTTCACCTTTTGAAATATCCATTTTGTAAGACAAATAATAATAATGTGATTGAATGTATAAAAAATGAAATGAAAAATAATTAATTGATTAAAAAAAAGAAAGTCAGAATAGACACATAACGAACCGAGAGATTGAATCAGTAATAAATAACCTCACAAGAAAGAAAAGCCCTGGCCAATATGGCTTCACCTCTGAATTCTACAAAACTTTCAAAGAAGAGTTAAACCCCATACTGTTCAAGTTGTTTCTAAAGATGCAGAAGGGTGAATCTCTCCCTAACTCATTCTATGACGCCTCTATTACCCTTATCCTTAAAATAGATAAGGACAGGATAAGGAAGGAAAACTGTAGACTAATGTCTCTGATGTATATAGACGCAGATTCTCAAAAAGATACTAGCAAATTGTAACCAACAACATATAAAAAAACCTTATACATCATGATCAGGTAGACTTTATTCCAGGAGTGCAAGGTTGGTTCAGCATACTCTAAACCATAAATGTCATACACCATATTAATAGGAAGAAAGATAAAAACCATCTGGTCATATAAACTGATGCAGAGAAAGCATTTGATAATATGCAACATCCCTTCATGATCAGGACTCTCAGCAATATCAGCATAGAAATGTCATTTCTCAACAAAGTAAAAGCCATCTAGGAAAAAACTACAGTGAACATCATCCTCAATGGAGAAAAGCAGAAAGTTTCCCAATAAAAACGGGTACAAGAAAAGCATGCCCACTTTCTCCACTCCTTTTCAATTTAGAACTGGAAGTCCTGACCAACCCAATCAGAAAAGAGAAAAAAATAATAGGCATTTGTATAGGAAAGAAGAGGTGAAACTCTTTCTATTTGCAGATGGCATGATTGTATACATAGAAGACCCAAAGGTTTCCATGAAAAAATTTACAGGAAGTAATGCATGAATACAGTAAAGTTGCAAGATACAAAGGCAATATACAGAAATCAATAGCACCTCTATATATGAACAACAGGTAGACTTAGATAGAACTGAAAAAACCTTTTTCCTTTTACCATAGCCACAAAAAGTATAAGATATTTAGAAATAAATCTTTCCAAAGTAGATAAAAACCTCCACAAGTAAAACTACGAGAAGCTAAAAATAGAAATTGAAAGTGACACAAAAAAGTGGAAGAACATCCCATGTTCCTGGATGGGAAGAATTAATATAATCAAAATGGCTATTCTACCCAAATTAATCTGCATATGTAACACAAAGCAAATTAAAATACCAGACACTTTATTCACAGATCTAGAGAGGACAATCATAACATTTGTCTGGAATCATAAAAGACCAGGTGTGGTGAAAGCAATCCTTCATGAGAAGAGTGGAGTGGGCAGCATCTCATTCCCTGACCTAAAAATATACTACAAAGCTATGATAATCAAAAAAGCATGGTACTGGCACAGAAACAGACATGTGGACCAATGAAACAGAATAGAGTCCCCTGAAGTAACTTCCCAAACATGCGGTCAACTGATTTTTGACAAGGGGTACCAGTCAATCCAGTACGAAAAGGAAAACCTCTTCAGCAAATGATGCTGGAAAAACTGTTTTTACACCAGCAGAAAGATGAATCTGAACCACCTACCTCTCACGTTTGACAAAAATCAACTCAAGGTGGAGACAGGCCTTTGCCCTGCAGGAGTTCTCCCATTCCATCTATAGCCCACGTCCCAGCAAGGGAAATTGAGGCCATTGAGGCTGGGGGACGACTGCCTCCCAACCCACTTACAGGCTCCCAAGATTAGGATCTAATCTTCTTTAAAGAACAGACAGGCCCTTGCCCTGCAGAAGTTCTCCAGCTCCATCTATAGCCCACTTCCCAGCAAGGGAAATTGAGGCCATTGAGGCTGGAGCATGACTGCCTCCCAGTCCACTTCCAGGCTCCCAAGACTAGGACCTCACCTTCTTTAAAGGTAGGCAGGGCTTCATTTTTTTTCAATTTTTTTCTTTTTTGCTATTTCTTTTTGTTTTGCTAATTCTCTCCTCCCCCTTGTCCCACAGACCAGACAGGCCCTTGCCCTGCAGGAGTTTTCCCATTTCATCTATAGCCCTCTGTACTCTTTTCTTTCCTCTGACATTATCCTCTCTTCTTCATCCTCCACTCTTCCTGAGGGATTTGACAGATCTAGAATCCCAGTTCTGAACTTATCTAGTATTGGAAGGTTCCTGGGATACTCGTCAATACTGAATCATCTGTGAATATCTAGAATAGAGTACCCCTCTGGAGACCACATTACTAAAAATATCAGGAGAGGTACTTCTGCACACATCAATTCACAACAAAAGGGATACACGCTTTCCCCTAGTCGAAGAAACTTTCTCTTAAGAGATATTCAAAAGTGAATACATCTTCTAATGGCTAGAAGTAGGAGAAGAGCCTCAGCTCTGAACAAGTCAGGAAATATGTCTCCATCAAAGGAACAGAGTAACTCCCTTTCATCTCTCCTAAAATCTGAGGATGTCACCAAAATGTCAGAGAAAGAATTTAGAACCTTCATGATGAACAAACTCTATGAGTTGGAACAGAAGAGAGAAAACAAACTTCGGGAGATAAAGAAGTCCTTCTACAATATGAAAGAAGAAATGGACACTCTGAGAAAGAATCAGATGGAGCTATTAGAGATGAAGTGTGAAATACAGAAAATCAAAAACTCTCTTGAAAGTATTAAAAGTCAATTAGACCATGCAGATCGAATCTTTGATGTAGAAGATAAAACCTCTGACCTAGAAAAATCCACCAAAAAGATAAAGAAAATAACTAAAAAACACGAGGATAATATACGAGAAACACTAGATTCCATAAGGCGCCCAAGCATCAGAATAATTGGCATCCCAGAGGGTGAAGAAAGTAATAATGGCATGGAAAATCTATTCCATGAAATTCTGGAAGAAAATTTCCTAAATCTAGAAAGGCACTCAAGCATCCAGACCCAAGAAATACAAAGGATCCCAAATAGACTCAACCCCAGAAGATCTTCCCCAAGTCACATTGTAGCCAGACTCTTGAAGACCACAGATAAAGACATGATATTAAAACTGGTAAGAGAGTAAAGAAAAGTGACTTACAAAGGTCATCCCATCAGGCTAACACCAGACTCTCAACGAAAACAATACTAGCAAGGAAAGAATGGGAAGATGTATTTAAAGTTTTAAGAGAGAAACAATTTCAACTAAGACTATTATATCCAGCAAGAATATCCTTCATATGAGAAAAACAAAAGATTAAAATCTTCCCAGACAAACAAAACCTGAATGAATCTGGCAACACCAGACTAGCTCTTCAAGAAACCCTGAAGAAAGTACTATTCCAGGAAAACTAAAGAATTAACAGCCAGAAACAAATATATAAATGTCAACTAAGACAATGGCCAACTTAAACATCCCTACAGATCCTGTAACATCGATAATAACATTGAAAGTTAATGGATTAAATTCTCCAATCAAGAAACACAGACTGGCTGAATGGATAAAACAACAGAAACCCTCTATCTGTTGCCTACAGGAAACCCACCTCATGGAGAAAGACATATATAGACTGAAAGTGAAGGGTTGGAAAAAGGTTTTCAATGCAAATGGGAACCAAAAAAGAGCTAGATTTGTGATACTGATTTCTGACAAAATAGGCTTTAAAACAAAAACTGTTTGAAGAGACAAAGAAGGGCACTATATCAAAATAAAAGGCTCTATAGATCAATACGATACACAGGAGCACTCAAATATGTGAAGGAAAGACTGTTAGATCTAAAAGGGGAGATAGACTGCAATACGCTAATTGTTGGAGACCTCAGCACCTCACTATCCCCTCTGGAGAGATCATCTAGGCAAAAAATAGGTAAAGAGATCAAGGATCTAAATGATACCATAAATCAAATGGACTTAACAGACATCTATAGAACTTTCCATCCAAAAACCATGAAATATACCTTTTTCTCACCCCGACATGTAACCTTTTCAAAGACTGACCACATCATAGGGCACAAAGCAAGCCTCTACAGATTCAGAGGCATAGAAACTATATCCAGCATCTTCTCCAACCATGATGGAATTAAACTTAATTTTAATTTCAAGAGAAATCCTCGAAAATACCCAAATATATGGAAACCAAATAACCTACTCCTGAATGACTCCCCTACTAATGAAGCAATAAAGACTGAAATAAAAAGATTCATGGAAGCCAATGACAATGAGGACACAAGTTTCCATAATCTTTGGGACACTGCAAAATCAGTCATAAGAGGGAAGTTCATAACAATTAGTGCACATAAGAAGAAGACGGAAAGAAGGCAAATGGATCACCTAACATCATGCCTCAAAGAATTGGAAAAGCAACAGCAAAAAAATCCAAAAATATCCAGGAGAAAGGAGATAATAAAGATCCAAGCAGAAATAAATGAAATAGAAAATAAACGTACTATACAGAAAATAAATTAAAGTAAAAGCTGGTTCTTTGAAAGGATAAATAAAATTGATACATCTCTAGTGAGACTCATTAAGAAGAAGAGGGAAAGGAACCAGGTGAATCAAATCTGCAATGAAGCTGGTAATATAACAACAGACATAGTAGAAATTCAAAACATCATTAGAGGTTATTTGAACATCTATATGCTAAGAAACAAGACAACCTGGATGAGATGGACAAATTCCTGGACAAATACAATCTACCAAGAATGAGCCAGGAGGATATAGAAAGTCTGAATAGGCCCATGAAAAGCCAGGAGATTGAATCAGTAATAAATAACCTCCCAACAAAGAAAAGTCCTGGCCTTGATGGATTCATCTCTGAATTCTACAAAACCTTCAAAGAAGAGTTAACCCCCATTCTGCTCAAGTTATTTCTAAAGATCCAAAAGGGTGAATCTCTCCCTAATTCATTTTATGAAGCCTCTATCACCCTTATCCTTAAAACAGGTAAGGACAGGACAAGGAAGAAAAATTACAAACCAATATCTCTGATGAATATAGACGCAAAGATTTTCAACAAGATACTAGCAAATTGTATCCAACAACTTATAAAAAAGATCATACACCATGATCAGGTAGGCTTTATTCCAGGAATGTAAGGTTGGTTTAACATACGCAAAACCATAAATGTAATACATCATATTAAGAGGAATAAGAATAAAAACTATAAGGTCCTATCAACTGATGCAGAAAAAGCATTCAATAATATACAACATCCATTCATGATCAAGACTCTCAGCAATATCAGCATATAAGTGTCATTTCTCAACCAAGTAAAAGCTATCTATGAAAAAACATCATTCTGAATGGAGAAAAGCTGAAAGCTTTCCCACTAAAAATGGGTACAAGACAAGGATGCCCACTTTCTTCACTTCTTTTCAATATAGTACCGAAAGTCCTCACTAACATAATCAGAAAAGAGGAAAAATAAAAGGCATTCATATAAGAAAAGAAGAGGTGAAACTCTCTCTATTTGCAGTTGACATGATTGTATACATAGAAGACCCAAAGGTTTCCATGACAAAATTTCTGGAAATAATACATGAACACAGAAAATTTGCAGGATACAAAATCAATACAGAGAAATCAATAGCATTTTGATGAATTCTGCAAAATAGCCATTTTGGGGAAACAGAAATGAAGACTTCCCACTGATAATTTGGCCTCCGGCACACAAAACTCGCGTGGAGAGGCAAAGGGAAGAGGCCTTCTTGGAGACACAGCCTCATGGATTCTGCAAAATGGCCATTTTGGGGAAACAGAAATGAAGACTTCACACTGATAATTTGGCCTCCGGCACACAAAACTCACATGATTGAACTTCCAAGTTTGGAAAGAAACTGATCATCAACCAGATGACTAGAAATAGCTGCAGGACCACAAGAAATATGGGAAAGCAGGAAAATACCTCTTCTCCAAAGGAAAAGGATAACTCCTCTTCATCCACACATAGTTCAAGGGAATTCATGGAAATGTCTAATAAAAAATTCAGAACATTCATAATGGCAAAACTAACAGAGATAGAAGAGAAGAGAGACAATGAACTGCTGAAGAGGAAGGAGAAAGGAGTTGACGAGTTCCAGGAGTTGAGGAAATTCATGCAAAATCTAAAAGAGGAATTTCACACTTTACAAAAGAATCAGATGGAACTGTTAGAGATGAAGGCTATAATACAGGAAGTCAAAATCTCCCTTGAAAGTATTAAAAGCAGACTAGATCATACAGAAAATAGAATCTCAGACACAGAAGACAAAATTGCTAGCCTAAAAAAATCCACCACGAAGACTGAGAAAACGGCCCCAAAATTTGAGACCAATATAGGAGCAATACTAGATACCATCAAACATCCAAACATCCGAATAATAGGCATCCCAGAAGGCGAAGAGACTCATAAGGATATTGATAATGTATTCCATGAGATCCTGCAAGAAAACTTTCCAAACCAGAGAGGCACTCAAAGATTCAGTGCCAAGAAATACAGAGGACCCCAAATAGAGTCAACCCAAGAAATTCTTCTTCAAGACACATTATAGCCAGATTGACCAAAACAGCAGACAAAGACAAGATACTAAGATTGGCAAGAGAAAAACGGCAAGTTACCTACAAGGGGTATCCCATTAGACTAACAGCAGATCTCTCATCAGAGACAATGTGAGCGAGGAAAGAATGGGAAAATATATTCAACGTGTTAAGGGAAAAGCAATTTGAACCGAGAATACTGTACCCAGCAAGATTATCGTTCATTTGGGAAGAAAAGACATGAACATTCCCAGATAAACGAAATCTGAAAGAATTTGCCAGCACCAGACCAGATCTCCAAGAAGTTCTTAAGGGAGTGCTGTGTCAGTAAAATTAAATGCAGACACACAGAAATAAAAGTTCAAAAATTAAGAAAATGGGCAACTTAATGTAGGGACAATGTCTGGAGATGAATATTATATCCCAGAATTCAATCTGGAAGATCGAGCCTTAACAGAAGAAAGATTAAGTACATGAGACTGAACTGATGAAACAACATTCTGTGACTGGACTAAAATATTGCTGCTTTTCTTCTAAGCTTTGTTGTCCGGTTTTAAAGGGTTTTTGTCCTGTCTTGAGCTCTCTATAGGTGCATGTACCTACTATTGGAACAGAATACTAACCTGTTTCTAGGCTTTAAGTTTCAAGGAAATTTCATTACCAGTTCAAAACTGCTCTTCTTGGGACCAGCAGTTAGCGTAATGGCTATATTGCTGGACTCCCACGTAGTCGACCGCAGTTCGAGTCCCAGACCCGGTTGCTTAAACTCACGCCGGGCGCGTGTGCGTGCTTGCCCAAGATCCCAAGAGGAGAATGGAGGAGAAGGGATTGCGGCGTGGCCATCCCCTCTGGGGGGTGATTTCTCGCTTTCTATCTCTATCTCTCTCTGTCTGTCTGGTGAGCGCACGTGCCCTATAGCAAAAACCTCTCAAAAAAAAAAAAAAAAAAAAAAAAAACTGCTCTTCTTGAAATTACCAGCTGGACTTGCTATTGAAAGTCGTTAGATTACTTATGATATTGTATGATCAACAAAATGTTGGGGGAAAAGGAATGGAAGACAACTGTATATAGCAGAGATAGTGTAATAAGAGAGTGGGAAAGGGCAGAGGGTCAAACATGAGGTAAAAAACATATATATACATATCCATATGTATGAAAGTAGAAATGGAATATTATTGATGATAACATGCATGATTAAGCAACTATGCAGTTTATTCTAGATGAGAAACCACATTTAATATGTTGTGATGATGCTCAAGGAATGAATGTTAAGTAGTTTAAAAAAATTTGCAGGAGGAAAAAAAAACAGTAAAACTGTTCATATTGAAATTAAAAAAATGTATATTTGATGTATATGCATTTTATGTATAGGTATATATCAGCTGTGCTAGCTATTGGATATATTTAGACTAATTAAGTTCACTAGCAATTCAATTAAATGGGGGGAGGAAGGCATAGAGAGTAACCACGGATACCAGAGACAATGTGGGAGGAGGGTGGGACATGGCAGAGGGTGAGAAATAGGGAATCAAGGATGGCAAAACAAAAAACAAAGTATACAAGACATAAGAATTGGAAAATTATTTGCTGATAGCATGTATGTTGATGTGCTTGATTGATTGAGCCAATACACAGTATATTTTGGATGGAAAATTCATTTGTATGCTGTAATGATGTATAGTGAATTAATGTAAAAAATAAATAAATTTAAAGAGAAAAAAAGAAATCAATAGCATTTTTATATATAAAAACAGCAGGCTGAGATAGAACTGAAAAACTGTTATTGATTTCACCATAGCCACAAAAAGCATTAGATACTTAGGAATAAATCTTTCCAAAAAGTTAAAAACCTTCACAAGGAAAACTATGAGAAGCTAAAAATAGAAATTCAAGATGACACAAAAAATGTGGAAGGACAGCCCATGTTCCTGGATTTGAAGAATTAATATAATCAAAATGGCAATTAATCTACATATGTAACACAATGCCAGTCAAAGTACCAGACCCATTCTTCGCAGATCGAGAAAAGACAATCATATCATTTGTCTGGAGTCATAAAAGACCAGGTGTTTTCAAAGCAATCCTTCATGAGAAGACTAGCATGGGCAGCAACTCATTCCCTGACAAAAAATTACTGCAAAGCAGTGGTAATCAAAAAAGCATGGTACTGGCACAGAAACATACATGTGGACCAATGGAACAGAATAGAGTTCCCAGAAATAAATTCCGAAACATACAGTCAGTCAACTGATCTTTGACAAAGGGTACCAGTCAATCCAGTGGGAAAAGGAAAGCCTCTTCAGCAAGTGGTGCTGGAAAAACTGGGGAAACTCTGGGAGACATTGGTGTAGGGAAAGACTTCTTAAATAAGAACCTCAAAGCACAGTCAATCATCCCCAAAATAGACAATTGGGATTATATCAGAGTAAGAAGTTTCTGTATGGCAAAAGACACAGTAATTAGTGTGAATCCACAGCCCTCAGAATAGGAAAATATTTTTGTAAATTTTGCATCAGATAAGGGACTGATAACCAGAATACACAAGAAACTGAAGAAGCTGTTTGAAAAAAAAGATGATCAACCCTATTAAAAAAATGGGTGAAGTAGTTGAAAAAAAAAAAAAAAGCACACTCTCTAAAGATGACATACGAATAGTCAAAAGGCATATGAAAAAATGTTCAACATGCCTCATCGTAAGGGAAATGCAGATAAAAACAACAATGAAGTACCACATAACCCCAGTCAAAATGTCTAAGATTAAAAAAAGAAAATCATAAGTGTTGATGGGGTGTGGTGAAAGGGGAACTGTTTCACACTGCTGGTGGGAATGTAAATTGGTCCCGCCACTGTGGAGAATAATTTGGAGATTCCTCAGAAATCTACCATATGATCCAGCTATCCTACTCCTTGGTATCTACCCAAAGGACAGAAGAATTCTTCATTGGAAAAGAGCTTGCACATTGATGTTTATTGAGGCACTATTCATGATTGCTAAGTCATGGAACCAACCCAAAGGCCCCCGTATGGAGGAATGGATTGAAAAACTGTGGCACATATACTCTATGGAATACTGCTCAGCCATAAAAACCAACAAAACCCTGGCTTTTGACAGGAAGTGGAAGAATATGGAAGATTTACTGTTGAGTGAGGCAAGCCAGGCTATGAAGGAGAGACATTGTATGTTCCCACTTAACATATACCGAATGTCTGCACTCTACAACTGAAACTGACTAACGGTTGTACAAACACAAGAGATGGGTGTGAATGTCAGATGAGGTGTATGTGGAGGAGTGGGGTCTAACGAAGGATATTTGGAGAAGGGATACAGAGGTAAAGCATTGACAGGATGGAGACATGTGGGGTTATCAGTTGAAGATAATTTGATCAACAGGACTGGGGAGAAATGTTCACATATTGAAATGTAATTGTAAGCTAAACAATGTGATTAAATGTATATACAAAACTAAATAAATAAATTTTTTTAAAAAAAGAATTAACAACAACAACAAAAAAAGAAATCTACAAATAGAACTACCATATAATCCAGCAATCCCACTCCTTGGTATATAACCAAAGTATAGAAGAATTCTTCATAGGAAAAGTGCTTACACATCGATATTTATTGCAACACTGTTCAAAATTGCTAAGACATGGATTCAACCCAAATGCCCACAAACAGATGAATGAATTGAAAAACTGTGACACATATACTCTATGGAATAATTCCAGCAATACAAAAACAACAAAACCATGGCTTTTGACAGAAAGTGGAAGAATGTGAAAGATTTACTGCCGAGTGAAGCAAGCCAGGCTATGAGAGACATTGTCCCCACTTAATATATACTGAGTGTCTGCACTCTATGATTTAAACTGATTTATTAAAATATATAGAAATATAGTAAATGGTTGTGAATACCAGATAAAGTGTGTGTGAAAGAGTAAAGTCTGTGGAATGACATTTAGAAGAAAAATAGAGAGGCAAAGCATTAATGGGACAAAGAAATGTGGTATTATGTTTGAAGATAATTTTATAGTTTTATCAACTGAACTAGGGAGAAATGTTCACATGCTGAAATATTCAGTTTGTAAGCTAAATTATGTAATTGATTGTATCAAAGAAAATGACATTTTTAAAAAGTAAAAAAAAAAAACACACAATAAAATAAAAAAATAGAGAATTTTTTCTTGAATACAAGATATTCCAGTCTACTCAAGACAGAGCTGTAAGGTAGTAAAATTTATGCATGTCTCTGTCTTTCTTAGGAATGTGCACCTGAAATAGCTCCAGATTCTCCCTAGGTTCATCGTAATTTATCCTTCTAGCCCAAGTACAACCCTGATTTACCTTCCTCAGTCACATCCATGTGATCCATGTGACTACTTTATCTTCAGCAAAGTGACTGCAGGTTGCCATGCAGACATCCAGCTCCCTCATTATAGGATCTAGTCAATCACTTCCGTACAAGACTCCTTGTCATTCACTCTCCCAATCAAAAATTTTGCCTTTTTATAATTTAATTTAATTTATTATTATTATAATCTTTTTCTTAATTTTTTCTTTCTTTTTATTTCATTTTCTTTTATACATTCAATCACATTATTATTTGACTTACAGAATGGATATTTCAACCAGTGAACATTTCTCCCTAATACAGTTGATAAAACTACAAAATATCTTCAACAGATAATACCACATTTCTTTGTACCATTGCTTTGCTTCCCTATTTTTCTTCTTTTTTTATTTCAATTTATTTATTTGCATTCATTCACTGTACAACATTACAACATACAAAATGAGATTTTCCATCCAGAGTACACTGTATATTGCCTCAATCAAGCACATCAACAAACATGTTATTGTCAGCAAATAATTTTCCATTTCTTGTTTTCTTTATGTTTTGTTTTTTTTCCCCATCCTTGATTCCCTATCTCTTATCCTCTGCCATCTCCCACTCTCCTCCCACACTGTCTCTGGTATCTATGTTTGCTTTCTATACTGTTTCCCCCCCACATTTTATTAAATTACTAAAGACTTTAATTAATCTAAATATTTTCATAGCAAACACAGGTGATATATACATTTCCATGAACACAGTCTAACTTTATGCATCCTATAAAGTAGCACCTAGCCGGGGCTATATATCTTACTGTAGTCATTGAATATTTTTTCCTGAAACTTTTTTTTTGTAACTTAATTTACATTCTTTCCCTAAGCATCATCACAGCATACAAAATGTGATTTCCCATCCAGTATATACTGCATAGTGACTTAATCATGCATATTATAAAAATTTTCCATTTCTGGTTCCTAGAATTATTTTTACCCCTCTTTCTGGCCCTCTGTCCTTTCCCACCCTCTTCTCACACTATCTCTGGTGTCTACAATTGTCTTCCATTCCTTTCCCACCCACATTGTATTGATCACACAATTTCTTTCATAATCTAACTACTTTCAATGATGAGTTCACTCATTATTACTAAGAAAACCAGTTTTAGCTTAAGTCAAAGAAATGTCAAGGAACTTTGCTTAAAGCCAGGAAACAGGTTAGGGTTCTGTTCAAATGGTAGGTGCATGAGCCTATCAGTCTCATGTACTTTTATCTTCTGTTCTGGTTCAATTTTCCTGATTAAATTCTGGGATATAATATTCAACTCCAGACTTGTCCCTATGATTAAGTTGGCCACTTTCTTCGTTTTTGAACTCTTATTTCCGTGTGTCTGTATTTCATTTTCCTGACATAGCACACCCTTGAGAACTTCTTGGAGCTCTGGTCTGGTTCTGGTAAATTCTTTCAGGTTTTGTCTATCTGAGAATGTTCTTGTCTTTTCTTCCCATCTGAAAGATAATCTTACCAGGTACAGTATTCTTGGCTGAAATTGCTTCTCTCTTAACACTTTGAATATATTTTCCCATTTTCTCCTCACTCACATTGTTTCCGATGAGAGATCTGCTGTTAGCCTGATGGGATGTCATTTGTAGGTAACTTGATGTTTTTCTCTTGTCAATCTTAGTATCTTGTCTTTGTCTGTGGTTTTGGTCAACCTGGCTATAATGTGTCTTGGAGAAGATCTCCTTGGGTTGATTCTATTTGGGGTCCTTTGTATTTCTTGGGACTGGATCTTCGAATGTCTCTCTAGGTTTGGAAAGGTTTCTTGCAGGATTTCATGTAATAGATTATCAATGCCCTTATGGGTCTCTTCACCTTTTGGAATGCCAGTTATCCAGATGTTTGGACGTTTGATGGTACTTAGTACTTCTCGTATATTATTCTCAAAGTTTTGGGCCATTTTCTCAGTCTTCATGATGGATTTTTGTAGGCCAGCCTTTTTTATTATAAGCTTTTTATATTACATTGAATCACATCTATCTTTACAGTATATTACATTTCTTTTTCTAAAACAATTACCATGTGTATCAGTCAAGACAAAGACATTTCTCAATAAGAACTATTTGAGGCAACTCGAATTTTGTGGTATTGAGCAATAATCTTGACACTGGACCAAATTAAATTTTGCATTAACTTACCCTTTCTTAGGTGAATACTAGAAAACAATTTAAAATATGTGTGAATAATGAAATATGATGTTTAAACAAAGAGCTCTGAATTTTTATTCTTACCTGTTTTCCAAAATTAGGAAATGTAGTAAAGCAGACCTTAATTCTCATGCTGAGAGAAATCTGTCTGTGTGTTCTTACACTTCTTAGAACTTTATTGGAGAAATAATTCTGACTTTTCAGTTTTGCAGTGGCCATGGAGATCCTTAGCACCTAAGCAGTGTGAATGATGCATCTTCTGTTATCTGTAATGTCACACACCACAGCAGTGTGAATGATGCATCTTCTGTTATGCTGTAATGTCAATTAGTCTGAAGTTCTTAAACAATGCCCAAGAGCAGCAGAGGCAGTTCTTCTGGAAGCCTTTTATCAAGAGAGCATAGTTAGAAGAACTAGGCTCAGGGTTTTATCCATTTGCTCAACAGCGTTCTTCAATTGTCCACTTTGCTGAGTGTGAAGGTCGTAATTCACCAATGTGCCTGGGTTTGCATCACACCTTGCCTTACCTAAAACTGATTATCATCCAAATGAACTCCTGTTATTTCTGTTTTATATATGTAGAAATTGGGGCATTTTGTGATGCCTGCTCTCAGAGGTAGTGCTGGGATTGGAACCAAACTCTGGATGTTGGTTTTCAAAGTCTCATTTTCCTTCCAAGTGATAGTCATATCACCACGATTAGTAAATGGCATGAGAGGGAAAAACATTAAGGATTCTTTTTTCAAGATAGTTTGTTATGTGTTGGGTGGAGCTAGGTGTATTGTCACCAAGAAGAAGGAAAAGAATTCAATTGATTGAAAGAGTCAAGAAAAAAACTAATCCACCACAATCTACAAGAAAGATCGGTCTCTGGTTATTCAGGATATGAAAATCTGTAATGCCAGTTATTGTCCCTCACCAGAACTGAAACCCACAGTGATTCCCATTGGTTTGATAGGCTTCACAAACTCCTGATTACTGTTTTCTAGATGCATGATACACTGTCACTACTAGTTATTCAAGCCTAGATAAATATGTGACTGTTTAGTTCTGCTCCAATAGCAAGTAGTTTTATATATTAAGGTTTTAGTTTGTGCATTTTAAAAGTTTTTGTGTGTGCACTTGCCAGAGAGACAATAAGAAGAAAAGTGAGAAATCACCTCCCAGTGTGGTGGCCACCATGCAATCCCCTAAACTCCACTCTCTTGGGATTTTGGGCACACACCCATGCACACATGGTTGGCGTGATTTTTCCAATCTGTCATGTCTGGGACTTAAACCACGGTCTGTCATGTGGGAGTCCAGCACCTTAACCAACCTACCACCTACTGACCCCCTCTTATTACAGCTTATAAATGTTTGAAAAGGCTAGTTTCTACCTCACTTCTAGTCTTCTATTTTTCCTCCAGATAAAATATTCTTAATATTCTCATATGTTATTTTATTTCAACTTTAAGATCATCTTGTCAAGTTATGACAGAAGTTCGATTAACTCCCAAGTTTGTTTATTTCTTCCATAAGAGAGAGAAAAACAGAGAGAAAGAGAGAGGCAGACAGAATCTCCAACGGAATCTTCCTGCCATAACCTGCATCATACGTCAGCCACCCTGGACCCTGTGATTGTGTCTGTGAAACTGGAATGCACAGGAAGATGCTTGGAAACAAACCCAGGTCCTTTCTATTGGGATTCAGTTTCATTAATGCTGCTCCATAGTCTGGCCCCTCTGCTTGCATTTGGAATCAAATTAATGAGTCAAATTTGTAAATTAATTAAGAAAAAAATGGATGTCTTCGTATTATGAGGTTTTTCTCTCTAAGACTAAGATACACATTTACATTTACTGAAATCTTTCTCTTTTTTTCATAGAGAGAGAGAGAGAGAGAGAAAGAGAGAGATTTTTTTTCACTGGGCTTGTGTACTCACTGGATAGACAGAGAGACAGAAAGTGAGAAATCACTCCCAAGTGGGGCTGGCTGCACTGCAATTCCTTTCCCCATTCTCCTCTTGGTATTTTGGGCAAGCACAAACACACTGGTGTGTTTCAAATAGCCAGGCCCAGGACTCAAACTGAGGTCAACTATGTGGGAGGACAGCAATGTAACCATTACACCGTCTGCTTCACTCCTGAAATCTATTTTTGTATCGTGATAAAGTTAGAATTCTTTGATATGTTTTATGCATATTTCTTTTTCAATTCATTTTATTTTATACATTCAATCACTATACATCACTTACTGGTAGTATTCTTTTTGTTATTATTATCAGCAACCTATAGATATCAGACAGAGAGAAATACACTTAACACAAAATTGTGTTTATTCAGGAATGGCATTACAAGATGACATAAACTTGTAATAGTGAACTATACTATATACAGAGACCTAAAGGAAGACGGGGAGTTTTAAACAAAAAATCTAAAGGAATTACATAGAATATTTTGGTACAATTATCTTTGGCCTCCAGAATCATTAATGAGAGTGATAGAAGTCCAAGGTTGGACAGGGAATTTCCAGGCAGATATCTTGGCAGAAGTATTGTTTTTGTGTCAGGTTGTGGTGGCATTTGTACAAAGCTGTTGTTCTGGCAGTTTTGGGGAGGGTTCTGGTAATCAGGCATACGTGTATGGGAATCACCCCTCTGGGGCCTCCCTGATTCCATTTATTTATTTGTCAGAATTTTGGTTTTAAGAACTCTGTTTTGATTCTGACAACTTTCCAATTATAGGCTGTATTTTTTTATCTCCATATTTTATTATTTAAAATTAATTAAAAGCTGTTTAGCCTAAATTCCTGCTGATTTTTCATATCATTTCTAATAGTCTTTCAGATGGCACTCTAAAATAGTCTATGTTTATCATAACTTTTGAAAGTAATTTTAATTTAATTAATATATATGTTCTATAAATTTATTTCCATAGGACTTATGCACTTACCACAGAGTGTGAGAGAGAGAGAAAGTGAAAAATAACCCTCTAACAGGTATGGAAATGCTGCAATCCCATTTGTTCCATTTTCCTCTGGAACTCTTTGCATGTACACATATGCTCCCAGCATGATTTTCATGGCACTTGGGCCAGGACTTGAAACATGGCCTGCCATGCGGGAGTCCAGTGCCTTAAGCCCCAATCCACCTACTTGTTCACTTTTCCCCATTTTCAAAAGTCACTTTCTTGGGACCAGCAATTAGTGTAATGGCTATGTCGCTGGACTCCCACATAGTCGATCGCGTTTCAAGTCCAGAACCCGGTGGCTTAAACTCACGCCGGGCACGTGTGTGTCTGTGCCCAAGATCCTGAGAAGAGAATGGAGGGGAAGGGATTGCAGCATGGCTATCCCCCCTGGGGGGTGATTTCTCCTTCCTGTCTCTTTGTCTCTCTCTGTCTGTCTGGCAAGCGCACGCACCCTATAGCAAAAACCTCTACAAAAATAAAAAAGTCACTTTCTTACTATTTTCTTTGATTACTAAATCCCAATGCTGCTAAATAAATGATGTTATACATTTTTCTAATTTTTTGTTGTTGTTTTTAAGCAAACATTTCTGCAAACACATTTCTTCCATTTTCTTCTAGATACAAAGTTAGAAGCAAGTAAACACTAGGCCTAAAATGTTCAATCTTTGCTTAGCAATGGTTATCAGCCCAGGATAACACTGAAGTGTATAATGACTATCTGATGTTAAGTGTGGAACGGTACTTTTTTATGGTACTTTTTCCTAATGTGGGAACTGTGATTTGTTCTTTGAAGTGTACATTAGGGATGCACAATCCAATAAGGACATTAAGCACAGCCAATACATTTCAGCTTAATCCATGCCTTCTCAGAGCATTGATTTTCCAAAGATTTTTCCAGGCTAGCATGAATAGAAATACATTTAATAGGGAAAATGTATTTATTATCTACTGGAGCAAAATATAAACTGGAACCATGGAATACACACGCGCTCTGTGACCTTAGTTGGGATTAGCTCTAAGAACATGTATGACCTCATTCCTTCAGACCAGAATTCAGGAGAGTAATTTTCTACTAAACAAAAGAGACCTGTTGGTTTTATTTTGTTTTATTTTTTAAAATATTTAAAAAACTTTTTACATTAAATCACTGAGGATCATTACAGCATACCAGATAAGCTTTCTCATCATGAATACACTGCATATCATTCCAGTCAAATACATTACCATATTGGGACCACCTAGTAGAGAAATCGTTACATTGCTGGACTTCCACATAGTTGACAGTGGTTCAAGTCCCAGGCACAGCAGCTTAAAACTCACACCTGATAGATAACCAGAAAACGCATGGGTAACCAGAAAAATAATGATGAACCCACTTAAAAGATGGGGAAATGAGCTGTAAAACCAAGTCTCTAAAGAAGACATTTGAATAGCCAGAAAGCTTATGAAAAAATGTTTAACATTCCTTATTATTAGGGAGATGTAGATCAAAACCACACTGAGAAGGGGTCAAAAGATAGCACAGTGGTTAAGTCACTGGACTACCATGTAGTCAACTGCAGTTCAGGACCTGGACCAGTAGTTTAAAACTCATGGAGGCATGTGTGCGTGTATGCCCAGAATCCTGAAAGGAAAGTGAAGAATATAGCATGGCCATAACCTCTGAGGGGTGATTTCTTGCTTTCTGTGTCTCTGTATCTCTGGTGAGAGCCCATGCCCTATAGAAAAAAAAAATCTCTCTCTAAACCAAAAAAGACAAAGAAAAAGAAAATGAGGAAGAAGAAGAAGAAGAAGAAGAAGAAGAAGAAGAAGAAGAAGAAGAAGAAGAAGAAGAAGAAAAAGAAGAAGAAGAAGGAGAAGTAAAAGAAGAAGAAGAAGAAGAAGAAGAAGAAGAAGAAGAAGAAGAAGAAGAAGAAACACAGTGAGATTCCACCTAAACCCAGTCAGTATGACTAAGATTAAAAAAATATAAAAACAAAAATTAATAATTTCTGGTGGGGCAGTGGTGAAAGGGTAACTCTCCTATACTGCTGGCTGGATGTGAATTGGTTCAACCACTGTGGAGAATAATATGTAGATGCCTCAAACATCACAAATAAAACTACCATATTACCCAGGAATCCCACTCCTGGGTATCTTCCCAAAGGACAGAAGAATGCTCAGTAAGAAAAGTACTTGCACATCTATGTTTGTCACGTTATTGACAAAACCTGACATTGAACCAAGCCAAATGTTCATGAACAGATGAATGGACTGAAAAATTGTGGTACATATACTCTATGGAATACTACTCCACTATAAAAAACAAGATCATGGCTTTAGATAGAAAGGGGACAAATGTGGAACATTGTTGAGTGAAGCAAGCCAGGTTAAGAAGGAGAGACATCATATGTATGCACTTAGTATATACCAAATTTCCACATTCTATGGTGGAAACTGAAAGATTAGAAGATATAGAAACATGGAAAATTGTTGGAAATACTGGATACAGTGTAGGAAGAGGGTGGGAGGAGGGGAAGAGTGTTAGGAAAGACATCAAGGAGAAAAAATGGAAGGGCAAGATATTTATAGGACAAAGAAATGGACCATTATTTGTTGACAATAACGTGTGTAGTATCCTCAACTGGACTGGTGTGAAGTATATTCATGTTGGAAAATTCACTTTACAGGATAAGTGATGCATAGTGATTGAATGTGCAAGATATTAAAATAAAATATCTTAAATAAATAAGAATTTCCTACTCCTTCTTGGCCCACAGACGGGCCTCTGCTCTGCAGCAGAGCTCCAGTTGCATCTCCAGGCTCCTGACCAGCAAAGAACACTGAGGCAAGGGCAGCACTTCCTCCCTCCCCCAGCTCCAGCTTTCCTAAGGCCAGGACATTTCCCCCCTAGAAAGGCTGGCCTCTGCTCTGAAGCAGAGCTTCACTTCCATCTCCAGGTTCTTGGCCAGCAACGGACATTGATACAGAGGAACCACTGGTTCCCGCTCCAGATCCAGGTTTCCCAAGCTCAGGACCCTTCCCCCTAGAAAGATAAGAAGGTTTTTTGATTTTTTGTTTGTTATGTTTGCTCTTCTTTCTTTTCTTAATTTTATACTCCCCCTTTCCCCACAGAACTGACCTCTGCTCTTCAGCAGTGCTCCAGTTCCTTTTCCAGGTTCCTAGCCAGCAAAGGACATTGAGGCAGGGGCACAACTGCCCCCTGCTGCAGCTCCAGTTTTCGCAGGCCTTAGACACACTTCCCCCCTAGAAAGGTAGGCAGGATTGGTTTTGTTTTATTTTGCTTTTTGTTCTCATTCTTTCTTTTGTTAATTTCTTACTCCTCCTTGCCCCACCAACAGGCCTCCTCTTTGTAGCAGAGCTCCAGTTCCATCTCCAGTCCCCTGGTGGAATTGCACACTGCACGGTTCACAGTGTGTGACTTTTTCTTTATTCTCCTTTGTACTCTTATCCTCCCTCTTATATTATACTCTTCTCCTCATCTTCTACTGTGCCAGAGAGACTAGACAGGTTGAGAATCACAGTTCTGAAATACCCTAGGACTATAAGGTTTCCTGCGATCCTCCCTTTTACAGAACCACCTGTGAAAAAGAAGATACTGCTCTCCAGGCACCTGAATAGAGTACATCTCTTGTGACCACATTGCTAAACACAACAGAAGAGAGACTTTGGTACACATCAGTCCACAGCAAGGGGGAAACACATTTGCTCTTGGTTGAAGAAACAGTCTCCTAAAAGGTATGCAAAAGTGAATACATGTCCTAATGGCTAGAAGTAGAAAAGCCTCAGGTCAGAATGAATCAGGAAATATGTCTCCATCAAAAGAGTGCACTAACTCCCCTCCACCTTTCTTTCTTTCTTTTTTTTCTTGGAGAGCTTTGTGCTATAGGGCACATGCACTCACCAGACAGAAAAAGAGAGACAGAGAGATAGAAAGCGAGAAATCACCCCCCAGGGGGATGGCCACACTGCAATCCCTTCTCCTCCATTCTCCTCTAGGGATCTTGGGCATGCATGCACACGTACCCAGCGTGAGTTTTAAGCCACTGGGTCAGGGACATGAACCTCAGTCAACTACGTGGTAGTCCAGCGACATAGTCATTATGCTAACTGCAAACCACCAGGTCTGCCAGGTCCCAGACTGGAACTCGAGGTCAGTCATATGGGAGTCTAGCATCCTTAACCACCACGCCACCTGCCAGCCCCAGTTCCCTCCATCTCTCTAAAATCGAAGGAAGTTAACAAAATGTCAAAGAAGGAATTTAGAACATTCATGGTGAAAAAATGCTATGAGTTGAAACAGAAAAGAAACAACTAACTACAGGAGATAAGGAACTCCTTCCATGATATGAAAGAAGAAATGGATCCTCTGAGAATTAGATGGAACTATTAAAAATGACGTCTGTAATACATGAAATGAAAAAGTTCCCTTGAAAATTTTAAAATTTGATTAAACCTTGCTGAATATTGAATCTCTGATGTAGAAGATAAAACCTCTGACCTAGGGGGAAAAAAGATAGAGGAAATAACAACAACAACAAAAACCCAGGAGGATAATATATGAGAAATACTAGATTCTATTAGACGCCCAAATATCCAAATAATTGGAATCCCAGAAGGTGAATAACCTAATAAGGGCATGGAAAATCTATTCCATAAAATCATGGAAGAAAATGCCCCAAGTCTAGAGAGAAACCCAAACATCCAGACCCAACAAATGCAAAGGACCCCAAATAGAATCAATCCAAGAAGATCTTCCCCAAGGCACATCTTAGCAGGAATGGCAAAGACCACAGATAAAGACAAGATACTAGAACCAGCCAAAGAAAACAACAAGTGACTTCCAAAGGTCATCTCATCAGGATAACACTGGATGTTTAAGGAAACAATGAAAGCAAGAAAAGAATAAGAAGACATTTTGGGATTACATCAGACTAAAAACTTTCTGCATGGCAAAAGACACAGTAATTAGTGTGAATCGACAGCCCTCAGAATGGGAAAATATTTTTGTAAATTATGCATCAGATAAGGAACTGATAACCAGAATAAACAAGGAACTAAGGAAGCTTTTTGGAAAAAAGATGATCAACCCTATTAAAAGATAAGAGAAGGAGTTGAAAAAACACTCTAAAGATGACATACAAATAGCCAAAAGGCATATGAAAAAATGTTCAACATCCCTCATTGTAAGGTAAATGCAGATGAAAACAATGAGGTACCACCTAACCTCAGTCAGAATGTCTAAGATTAAAAAAAAAAGAAAAAAAAGATAAGTGTTTGCAGGGGTGTGGTGAAAGGGGAACTCTTTTACACTGCTAGTGGGGATGAATGCAAATTGGTCCAGCCATGGTGGAGAACAATTTGAAGATTCATCAAAAATCTACAAATACAACTACCATAAGATCCAGCAATCCCACTCCTCGGTATCTACCCAAAGGACAGAAGAATTCTTCATTGGAAAAATGCTTACACATCGATGTCTATTGTGGCACTATTCACGATTGCTAAGACATGGAACCAACCCAAATGGCCCCATACGGATGAATGGATTGAAAAACTGTGGCAGTCCACATGGCTCCTGCGAACTAGGTGTTTCAGGGTGCAAGAGAAATGAAGATTTTCTACTGATAATTCAGCCTCCAGCAAACAAGCTAGCAGCAGAAGAGGCCAGGCCTTCAGAAGAAGGTTCCACATGGCTCCTGTGAACTAGGTATTTCAGGGCACAGGAGAAATGAAGATTTTCTACTGATAATTCAGCCTCCAGCAAAGAAGCTAGTGGTAGGGAGCCCCCCACCCCCAGCTTTCTATCTCTGTTTCTGTGTCTCTGTTTCTGTCTCTCCCTGCTTCTGTCTTCCCTTTTTTTGTAATTTTTCCTTTCTACATGTTTTTTAAAGGCAAAGTTTTTCTCTTGCTCTCAGCTCCACCTTTTATCTTGTTAATTATTGCTCTGGTCCTCCCACCCAGGCAGAAGAGGCCAGGCCTTCAGAAGAAGGTTCCACATGGCTCCTATTTTGTGATTTTTTTAAAAAAAAAAAAACAGTAATTACATTTTTGGGGGGTTTTTTGTCTTTTTTTTATCTTTTTGATGTAGTTTCTCTCTCTCTTTTTCATTTTCCTTTTACTTGTCTCTCCACTCTCCAATATCCATTTAAAGTGTTTTTAGATGGATCTAAGAGCACTGTAGCTAAACATCCAAATGCTAATAGGGTTAGAATATTCCTCAGTATCTACTGAATCTGCTGCACCAGCGATCACAACAGAATGGCAAAGAGATTCTAGATAATCTCTGTCTTCTTGCTCCTGAACATTCAGACTGAACTCAAGATTTGAAAGAAACACACCATCCATCAGATGACAAGAAATCACTACTGTATCATGAGAAATATGGGAAAACAAGAAAATATCTCTCCTCCAAGGGAAAAGAGTAACTCTTCTTCATCCATAAGCAGTTCGGTGAAAATCATGGAAATGTCTGATAAGGAGTTTAGAGCATTCATTATGTCAACACTAACAGAAATGGAAGAGAAGAGAGATAATGAACTGCTAAAGAGAAAGGAGAAAGAAGCTGATGAGTTCCAGGAGATGAGGAAAGTCTTGCAAGATCTAAAAGAGGAATTACACACTTTACAAAAGACTCAAACGGAACTGTTAGAGATGAAGTCTATAATACAGGAAGTAAAAATCTCCCTTGAAAGTATTAAAAACAGACTAGATCATTCAGAAAATAGAATCTCAGATGTAGAAGAGAAAATGGCTGGTCTAGAAAACTCTACCACGAAGACTGAGAAAATGGCCCCAAAATTTGAGAATAATATATAAGAAGTACTAGATACCATCAAACATCCAAACATCTGGATAACTGGCATTCCAGAAGGTGAAGAGACCCATAAGGGCATTGATCATCTATTCCATGAAATCCTGCAAGAAACCTTTCCAAACCTAGAGAGACATTCGAAGATCCAGTCCCAAAAAATATAAAGGACCCCAAATAGAATCAAGCCAAGAAGATCTTCTCCAAGACACATTATAGACAGGTTTACCAAAACCACAGACAAAGACAAGATACTAAGATTGGCAAGAGAAAAACATCAAGTTACCTACATAAGGACATCCCATCAGGCTAACAGCAGGTCTCTCATCAGAAACAATGCAAGCGAGGAAAGAATGGGAAAATATATTCAAAGTGTTAAAAGAAAGCAATTTCAGCCAAGAATACTGTACCTGGCAAGATTATCTTTCAGGAACCAGCAGTTAGCGTAATGGCTATGTCACTGGATTCCCACGTAGTCGACCGCGGTTCGTGTCCCAGACCCAGTGGCTTAAAACTCACGCTGGGCACGTGTGCGTGTAAGCCCAAGATCCCGAGAGGAGAATGAAGGAGAAGGGATTGTGGCATGATCATCCCCCTGGGGGGTGATTTCTCGCTTTCTGTCTCTCTGTCTCTCTCTGTCTGGCAAGCGCACGCACCCTATAGTAAAAATCTCTCCAAAAAAAAAAAAAAAGATTATTTTTCAGGTAGGAAGACAAGAATATTCTCAGATAAACAAAACCTGAAAGAATTTACCAGCACCAGACCAGAGCTCCAAGAAGTTCTCAAGGGTGTGCTATGTCAGGAAAATGAAATACAGACACACAGAAATAAGAGTTCAAAAACTAAGAAAGTGACCAACTTAATCATAGGGACAAGTCTGAGTTGAATATTATATCCCAGAATTTAATCAGGAAAATTGAACCAGAACAGAAGATAAAAGTACATGAGACTGATAGGCTCATGCACCTACCATTTAAACAGAATCCTAACCTGTTTCCTGGCTTTAAGCAAAGTTCTTTGGCATTTCTTTAAGTTAAAACTGGTTTTCTTAATAGTAACGAGTGAACTCACCGTTGAAAGTAGTTAGATCATGTAAGAAATTGTGTGATCAGTACAATGTGGGTGGAAAAGTAATGGAAGACAATTGTAGACTTCAGACACAGTGTGAAAAGAGGGTGGGAAAGGACAGATGGCCAGAAAGAGGGGTAAAAATAATTCTAGGAAGTAGAAATGGAAAAATTTTTATAATATGCATGATTAAGTCACTTTGCAGTATATACTGGATGGGAAATCACATTTTGTATGCTGTGATGATGCTTAGGGAAAGAATGTAAATTAAGTTACAAAAAAAAGTTTCAGGAAGAAAAATATCTATTTAATGACTGCAGTAAGATATATAGCCCCAGCTATGTGCTACTTTATAGGATGCATAAAGTTAGACTTGTGTTCATGAAAATGTATATATCACCTGTGTTTGCTATGAAAATATTTAGATTAATTAAGGTCTTTAGTAATTCAATAAAATGTGGGGGAAAACAGTGTAGAAAGCAAACATAGATACCAGAGTCAGTGTGGGAGGAGAGTGGGAGATGGCAGAGGGCAAGAGATAAGGAATCAAGGATAGGGGAAATGAAAGCAAAACATACAGAAAACAAGAAATGGAAAATTATTTGCTGACAATAACATGTTTGTTGATGTGCTTTATTGAGTGTACTCTGGATGGAAAATCTCATTTTGTATGCTGTAATGATGTACAGTAAATGAATGCAAATAAATAAATTGAAATAAAAAAAGAAAGAAAAACTGTGGCACGTATACTCTATGGAATACTATTCAACCATAAAAAGCAACAAAACCCTGGCTTTTGACAGAAAGTGGAAGAATATGGAAAATTTACTACTGAGTGAATCAAGCCAGGCTATGAAAGAGAGACATTGATTTCCCCCACTTAATATATACCAAGTGTCTGCACTCTATGACTGAAACTGATTGACTAAAAGATATACAAACACAAGAGTTGGGTGTAAATGACAGATGTGGTTTGAGTGGAGGAGTGAGGCCTAGGGAAGGACATTTGGGGGAGGGATACAGAGGCAGAGCATTGATGGTATGGAAAGGTGTGGTGCTATCTGTTGAAGATATTTTGATCAACCAGACTGCAGAAAAATGTTCATATAATGAAATTTTCACTTTGTAAGCTAAACAATGTGATTGAATGTATATAAATAAGTAAATAAATAAGTAAAAAAGAATGAGAAGATGTTTTGAAAGTGTGAAGAGATCATCACTCATCTTCAACCCCTACTCGTCTCTGGATTTCAGGTTGGTTTCCTGGGACTTTAAGATGAAATTGCACCCCCCCCACCCCACCTGGAAACCATTTCACACCAGTGAGCAGTTCCAGACACCAGGCTGCCTGTGGTTGCAGGCCCTTATGGCCAGAATCATTGCTCATCCCCACCCCTACTCATCTCTGCACTTCAGGTTGTTTTTTGGGGGGACTTTAAGTCCCCCAATTCCACCTGCAAACCGGTTCAAGCCAGAGAGCAGTTCCGGACAGCAGGCAGCTGCATGCAGCTGCGAGCACTTATGGCTGATACCCATGATTCATTCTCTGCTCCTTGCCCACTTGCCTTTGGATTCTCTGAATTTAAGTGTTTTGAATAACGCATGGTGGGTGTGGTGACATGGGATATTTTTCTTTGCTCCTGAGGTGAAGCTTATTAGGTCAGTTGGAGCCTTGCCACTCCTTAGAAACAGGGAGGACTTTCAGCCACCCTGGACTGGTGAAAACAGTATATGGTACTGGTGAGCAACAGGTAGGCCAACTGTAAACAAAATCACCAATTTTCTAATCCTGCACACCTTTTAAAACTCAGAGATATCTTTAATAATTTAGGAAGCTACATATAGATCACCTGATGACTAGGAACAATCACAGCAGCTCAAGAAGTATGAGCAACCTATAAAAGGCCTCACCCCCAAGGAAAATCATCAAGCCTACATCATCCACAGTCAATATAATGGATGTCGTGGACATGTCAGATAAGGAATTCACAATATTTTAAGTGACCAAACTAACTGAGATGGAAGACAAAAGACACAAGGATTTCCAGGAGATGAGGAAGTCCTTTCATGATTTGAAAGAAGAAATAAATAACTTAAACAAGAATAAGATGGAACATCTAGGTTTGAAGAATATGATACAGGAAATCAAAACCTCCTTTGAAAACATTAAAAGTAGGTTAGATTAGGCAGAAGATCAAATATCTAATGTGGAAGACAAAACACCTGAACTAGAAAAAATTATAAAGAAGAATGAGAAAATGAAAAAGAAAAATGAGGATAATATATGAGGAATACTGGATACTCTCAAGTGTCCCAACATTCAGATAATTGGTATCCCAGAAAAGGAAGAAAATAATAAGGGCCTAGATAATTTATTCCATGAAATCCTGGAAGAAAACTTTCCAAACATAGAAAGACATTCAAATATCCAGACCCCAAAAAACACATAGGACCCCAAGTAGAATCAACCAAAGAAGTTCCTGTTCAAGGCATATCATAGCCAGACTGGCAAAAACAACAGACAAAGACAAGATACTGAAGTAGGCAAGAGGGAAATGTCAAGTTACTTACCAAGGTCACCCCATAAGGCTAACATCGGATCTCTCAGCAGAAACAATGCAGGCAAGGAAAGAATGTGGAAATATAGTAAAAGTGTGGAATGAAAAACAATTTCAGCCAAGAATACTATACCCAGAAAGATTATATTTCATATGGGATAAAAAAGATAAAACCATTCTCGGATAAGCAAAATTTGAAGGAATATACCAACTCCAGCTCTTATATACCAACCAGCTCTTCAAGAGGTTCTGAAGGGAGTGCTATATCAGGAAAACTAAAAAGTCAGACAGACAGTTATACAAGAAGAAACAGCAACCAAGAAAATGGCTAACTTAATGATAGGAACGGGTATGGAAATATCAATAATTACATTGAATATCAATGGATTAAATTCTCCAATTAAGAGAAATAGACTGGCTGAATGGAGGGAAAAAAAAAAAAAAAAACGAGAAACCTATCTGTTGCCTACAAGAAACTCACCTATGGATAAACACATATATAGACTAAAAGTAGAGGGCTGGAAAAAGATATTCTATGCAAATGGAAATCTAATAGGGCTGGAGTAGCAATATTGATTTCAGACAAAATAGATTTCAAGACAAAGACTGTAAGAAGAGATCAAGAAAGACATAATGTAATAGTAAATGGGTTAATCCAGCAAGAAGACATAACACTTATAAATATCTATGTACCAGCTCGGTGTACCTAAATATGTAAAGTAAAGACTGCTGGATATAAAAGAGAGAAAGGGAGAAATACTACAATTGTTGGAGATCTCAATACCCCATATCTCCTTTAGACAAATCTTCTAGGCAGAAAATAAATAGAGAGATACAGGACCTAAATGATACTATAAATCAAATGAGCTTGACAGATAACTATAGAACTTTCTACCATATGTCCACAATATATATAATTTACTCACTCTAGCATGGAAACTTTTCAAAGATTGATCATATGTTAGGACACAAATCAAGCCTTCAAAGGCATAGAAACTATATCCAGCATCTTCTCTGACCATAATGAAATTAAACTCAAGATTAATTTCAAGAAACGCCCTAAAACTACACAAACACAAGGAAACTGAATGACCTACTTCTGAATGACTTTTCACGACTGAAGAAATTAAGTCTGAAATCAAAAAATTTATGGAAACAAATAATAATGAGTACACAAGTGTCCATAATCTATGGGACATGGCAAAAGCAGTCATAAGAGGGAAGTTCATAGCAATTAGTGCACATAAGAAAAGGATTAAAAGTGGCAAATAGATAACCTAACATCATGCCTTAGGGAATTGAAAAAAAAAAAACAAAAAATGCCAGGAGAAAAGAAATAATAAAGGTTTGAGCAGAAATAAATGAAATAGAAAATAAATGAACCATACAGAAAATAAATTAAAGCTTTTAAAAGCTGGTTCTTTAAAAAGATTAACAAGATCGACATACCATTGGCTAGACTGATCAAGAAGAATAAAGAAAGAAACCAGATTAATCAAATAAGCGATGAAACAGGCAATAATACAACAGAAATACAGAATATCATTAGAGGATACTATGAGCGACTATATGCCAACAAACAAGATAACTTGGAGGAGATGGGCAAATTCCTGGATGCATATAATCTACCAAGATTGAATCAGGAGAACATAGAGAATCTAAATTGACCCATAACAAACCAGCAGATTGAATCAGTAATAAATAACTTCCCAGAAAAAAAAAAAAAAAAAAAAAAAAAAAGCCCAGGTTCAGATGGCTTCACTTTTGAATTCTTCAAAACTTTTAAGGAAAAGTTAATCCCTATCCTACTCAAATTATGTCTAAAGATTCAAAAGGAAGGAAACCTTCCAAAATCATTTTGTGAAGTGTCCATCATCCTCATTCCCAAAACAGATAAGGACATGAGAAAAAAAATACAGACCGATATCATTGAAGAATATAGATGCAAAAATTTTCAACAAGATACTCGCAAATCATATCCAACAGCATAAAACAAGGATTATTCATCATGACCAGGTAGGCTTTACCCCAGAGATGGAAGGTTGTTTCATCATATGCAAGACCATAAATGTAATACACAATATTAACAGGAAGATAGGTAAAAACCTTATGATCATTTCAATTGGTGCAGAGAAAACATTTGAAAAAATAAAACATCCTTTTAGGATTAAGACCATCAGTAAGACTGGTATAGAAGGGCCATTTTTCAACACAATAAAAGCCATCTATGAAAAACCTACAGATAACATGATACTGAATGGGGAAAAACTAAAAGCTTTTCCGCTAAAAACAAGTACTAGGCAAAGCTGCTCACTTTCTCCACTGTTCGTTAATATAGTACTGAAAGACTTACCTAATAAAATTAGATAAGAGAACAATATAAAAGGCATTGGAATAGGCAAAGAAGAGTTGAAAATATCTTTATTCACAGATGACATGATGGTATACTTAGAAGATCCAAAGGTCTCCAAGGAAAAAACTCCTTGAAGTAATAAGTGAATACAGGAAAGTGGCAGGATACAAAATAGACATCCAAAAACTTATAGCATTACTATATATGATCCAGTTGAAAGAAGTAGAGCTTAAGAAAGAGACCCCTTTCACCGTAGCCACAAGATGCATAAGATACATAGAGATAAACCTAACTAAGGAAATCAAAGACCTTTGTAAAGAAAACCATAAAAATTTTTAAAAAGATATTTAAAGTGACACAAAAAGTGGAAGGACGTCCCATGTTTCTGGATTGGAAGAACTGACAAAATCACAATGAAAATTCTACCCAAATTAATCTACATGTTTAATACAATTCCAATAAAGATACAAGAAATATTCTTAATAGAGCTAGAAAAGACAATCATAGAATTTGTCTGGAAGCATAAAAGACCTCATATTGCAAAAGCAGTCCTGCACAAGAAGAATGGAGTGGGAGGCATATCACTCCCTGATCCCAAGATATACTATAAAGCTGTGATAAACAAAACAGCATGGTATTGGCACAAAAACAGACATGCGGACCAATGGAATAAAATAGAGACCCCAGAAAAAACACCCAAAGGTTATAGCTAATTGATTTTTGACAAAGGATATCAGTCAATCCATTGGGAAAAGGAAAACCTCTTTAGTAAATGGTGCTGGAAAAACTGGGTATCCACCTGCAGAAAGATGAAACTGATCCCCCTTCTTTTACCATTAACAAAAATCAACTCAAAATGGATCAAAGATGTAAACCTAAGACCTCAAAAAATAAAGCTACTGGTGGAAAATGCTGGGGAAACTCTAGGAGATGTTGGAGTAGGCAAAGACTTCTTAAATAAGACTCACAATGCAGAGACAATAATCCCTAAAAAAGACAAGTGGGACTATATTAGACTAAGAAGTTTCTGCACAGTAAAGGACACAGGAACAAGTGTGAACTGACAACCCTCAGAATGGGAAAATATTTTTGTTAAATATGCCTCAGACAAGGGACTGTTAACCAGAATACACAGGGAACTCAAGCGCCTTATGTGAAAAAAAAAATGATTAACCCAATTAAATGATGGGAAAATGAGCTGAAAAAAAATCTCTCCAAGGAAGACATACGAACAGCCAAAAAGCATGTGAGGAAATGCTCGACAGCCCTCATCATAAGGGAGATGCAGATAAAAACCACAATGAGATACCAACTAACCCCTGTCAGAATGGCAAAGATTAAGAATATAAAAAGTGATAAGTGTTGGCGGGGATGTGGCAAAAAGGGAACTCTCCTACACAGTGAGAATATAAACTGGCTCAGTCCCTGTGAAGAACAATATGGAGGTTCTTCAAAGACATACTAATAGAACTATCATTTTATCCAGCAATCCCAATTTAGTGTCTACCCAATGGACAGGAGAACGCTCAGTCAGAAAAGTGCTTGCACATCAATGCTTATTGCAGAATTATTCAGAATTGCCAAGACATGGAACCTACCTAAATATCCACAAACTGATGAATGTATTGAAAAAGTGTGGCATATATACTCTATGGAATACTACTTAGCCATGAAAAACAAGACTCTGGAATTTGATAGAAAGTGGTCGAATATGCAGGATCTATTGCTGAGTGAAGCAAGCCAGGATATGAAAGAAAGATATTGTATGTATCCACTTAATATATACCGACTATCTGCACTCTACGGTAAAGAGCAAAATATTGGAGGACACAAAAGCAATGAAAATACTTAACGAGGATAAGACAGTGTGGAATTTGGGGGGGGGGGAGAAGAGAAGAGTATAGAGAAAGATAGCAAGAGAACAAATAGAGAGGCTTGACATTACTAAGACACAGGTATGTTCTATTACCTGTTGATAATGACATGTATAGTATTCTCAAATGGATTGTTCTGAGAAGTATTTCCTGTTGGATAAAGTCTTTTTACAAGCAAAATAAGAAAAAGAGATTGATTGATAGAAAATAATTTGAATAATAATAATAATGATTGAGAAAAATGATGAAAAGATATTGGATGATGAAGTAGAAATTTTAATGTCTCTGTATTGACTGACATGCATGGTATTCATTCTCGAAAAAGAAATGTAATACACTGTAAAGTTACATGCGATTTAATGTAATATAAACAAGATTATGATGATAAATAAATTTAAAAAGAAAAAAAGGAAACGAAAAAAAAAAGACAGTGTTAAGAGTAAAACAATTTTAACCAAGAACATTGTATCATGCATGATTATCCTTCATGTGGGGAAAACAGATTAAAATCTTCTCAGACATACAAAACCTGAAAGAATTTGCCAGCACCAGACCACCTCTTCAAGAAACACTAAAGACATTACTGTTCCAGGAAAACTAACGAATGAACAGCCAGAAATAAAAGAATAAACAGCAACCAAGACCATGGCTAACTGAAATGTCAGAACAAGTTTGGAAATCTCAATAATAGCATTGAATATTCATGGATTAAAATCTCCAACCAAGAGGCAAGACTAGTGAATGGGTAAAAAAACAGAAACAAAACATCTTCTTTGTGAGTAAAGACACACATAGACTAAAAGTCATAGGTTGGAAAAAGGCTTTCCATGCAAATAGGAACCAAAAGGAGCTGGAGTAGTGATACTAATTTCTGACAATATAGGCTTTAAAACAAAAACTATTCAAAGATAGAAAGAAGGACACTATATGGTAGTAAAAGTGCTGGCGGAGATGTGGTGAAAGGGGAACCTTCGTACACTGCTGGTGGGAATTTAAATTGGTCCAGCCACTGTGGAGAACAATTTGAAGATTCCTCAAAAATCTACAAATACAACTTCCATCTGATCCAACAATAGTGTGGAAGGGGGGGGGTGAAGAGAAGAGGATAGAGAAAGATAGCAAGAGAACAAATAGAGAGGCAGGACGTTAGCGAGAAACAGATATGGCTTATTACCTGTTGATGATGACATATATAGTATTCTCAACTGGATTGGTCTGAGAAGTATTTCAAATGGGTAAAGTCTTTTTACAAGCAAAATGAAATAGTGATTGACTGTTTTAAAAAATAATTAGAATAATAATAATAATGATTGGGAAAAACATAGAAAAGTTATTGAATGATGAAGTGGGGAGATTAATGTCTCTGTATTGACTGACATGCATGGCATTCCCTTTTGAAAAAGCAATGTAATACACTGTAAAGTTATATTTAATCCAATGTAATATAAAGAAGATTATGATGATAATAAAAATAATAATAATAATAATAAACTAACAACTTTCAATAGCAAGTTCAGCTGGTAATTACAGAAAAAGCAGTTTTAACTTTAATAAAACAAATTCTAAGGAACTTTGCTTAAAACTTAAAGCCAGGAAACAGGTCAGGATTCTTTTTTTTTTCCATCCAAAATACACTGTGTATTGGCTCAATCAAGTACATCAACATACATATTATCAGCAAATAATTTTCCAATTCTTATGTCTTGTATACTTTGTTTTTTGTTTTGCCATCCTTGATTCCCTATTTCTCACCCTCTGCCATGTCCCACCCTCCTCCCACAATGTCTCTGGTATCCAAGGTTGCTCTCTATGTCTTCCCCCCCATTTAATTGAATTGCTAATGAACTTTAGTCTAAATATATCCAATAGCTAGCACAGCTGATATATACCTATACATGAACCCAAGTCTGACTTTAGGCATAAACCTCAGTGAATAGAATGAACATATTATAAAGTAGTACCCAGCTGGGGCTATATAGCTTACTACAGTCATCAAATATGCATTTATTTTTTAATTTCGATATGAACAGTTTTACTGGTTTTTTTCTCCTGCAACTTTTTTTAAAATTACTTAACATTCATTCCCTGAGCATCATCACAACATATTAAATGTGGTTTCTCAACTAGAATAAACTACATAGTTGCTTAATCATACATGTTATCACCAATAATATTCCATTTCTACTTTCATACATATGTATATGTATATATATGTTTTTTTAACCCCATGTTTGACCCTCTGCTCTTTCCCACTCTCTTATTACACTATCTCTGCTATGTACAGTTGTCTTCCATTCCTTTTCCCCCAACATTTTGTTGATCACACAATATCATAAGTGATCTAACGACTTTCAATAGCAAGTCCAGTTGGTAATTTCAAGAGCAGTTTTTTTTTATTTTTTATTATCATCATATTCTTCTTTATATTACATTGAATTACATATAACTTTACAGTGTATTACATTGCTTTTTCAAAAGGGAATGCCATGCATGTCAGTCAGTACAGAGACATTAATCTCCCCACTTCAACATTCAATATCTTTTCTATGTTTTCCCCAATCATTATTATTATTATTCTAATTATTTTTTTAAAACAGTCAATTGCTATTTCTCATTTTGCTTGTACAAATAATTTGCCCATCATGAAATACTTCTCAGACAAATCCAGTTGAGAATACTATACATGTCAACATAAACAGTTAATAAGCCATATCTGTTTCTCACTAACGTCCTGCCTCTCTATTGTTCACTTGTTATCTTTCTCTATCCTCTTCTCTTCACTTCCCGCATTCCACACTGTCCTATTCCATTACTGCTTTTATGTCCTCCAATTTTTTGCTCTCTATTATAGAGTGCTGATAGTCGGTATATATTGAGTGGATACATACAATATCTTTCTTTCATAGCCTGGCTTACTTCACTCAGCAATATATCCTCCATATCTGACCACTTCCTATCAAATTCCAGGGTCTTGTTATTTTTTATGGCTGAGTAGTATTCCATAGAGTACATATACCACACTTTTCCAATCCATTCATCAGTTTGTGGACATTTAGGTTGGTTCCATGTCTTGGCAATTGTGAATAATGCTGCAATAAACATTGATGTGCAAGCATTTTTCTGACTGAGCGTTCTCCTGTCTTTTGGATAAATACCCAGAAGTGGGATTGCTGGATCAAATGGTAGTTCTACTTGTAGATCTTTGAGGAACCTCCATATTGTTCTCCACAGTGGTTGAACTAGTTTACATTCCCACCAACAGTGTAGGAGGGTTCCCTTTTCACCACATCCCCGCCAACACTTATCACTTTTTATATTCTTTTTTTTTTGTGTGTGTGTGACTGACTTTTTTTTTTCCTGTTTCTATTTTTTTTTATTATCTATTTTTTTATTACATTGAATTACATATAACTTTACAGTGTATTACATTGCTTTTTCAAAAGGGAATGCCATGCATGTCAGTCAGTACAGAGACATTAATCTCCCCACTTTAACATTTAATATCTTTCCTATGTTTCCCCCAATCATTATTATTATTATTCTAATTATTTTTTATGATAAACATGATTTTTTTTTCCAATTATCAGATCATAAAGTTCCCAACAATAGGAAACGTAGACTGCACTCAGGGCTGGACCAAGGTCTTTGCCATTCTGACAAGGGTTAGGTGGTATCTCATTGTAGTTTTTATCTGCATCTTCCTTATGATGAGGGATGTTGAGCATTTCCTCATATGCTTTTTGGCTGTTCATATGTCTTCCTTAGAGAGACTTTTGTTCAGCTCATTTTCCCATCTTTTAATTGGGTTCATCATTTTTTTTCGCATAAGGCACTTGAGTTCCCTATGTATTCTGGTTATCAGTCCCTTGTCTGAGGCATATTTAACAAAAATATTTTCCCATTCTGAGGGTTGTCGGTTCACACTTGTTACTGTGTCCTTTGCTGTGCAGAAACTTCTTAGTCTAATATAGTCCCACTTGTCTATTTTAGGGATTATTGCCTGTGCTTTGGGAGTCTTATTTAAGAAGTCTTTGCCTACTCCAATGTCCCCCAGAGTTTCCCCAGCATTTTCCACCAGTAGTTTTATTGTTTGAGGTCTTAGGTTCAGATCTTTGATCCATTTGAGTTGACTGTTGTTAATGGTGAAAGATGGGGGTTCAGTTTCATCTTTCTGCAGGTGGATACCCAGTTTTTCCAGCACCATTTACTAAAGAGGTTTTCCTTTTCCCAATGGATTGACTGATATCCTTTGTCAAAGATCAGTTGGCTATAAGCTTTGGGGGTTATTTCTGGGGTCTCTATTCTCTTCCATTGGTCCACTTGTCTGTTTTTATGCCAATACCATGCTGTTTTGATGACCACAGCTTTATAGTATATCTTGGGATCAGGGAGTGATATGCCTCCTACTCCATTCTTCTTGCACAGGATTGCTTTTGCAATACGAGGTCTTTTATGGTTCCAGACAAATTCTATGATTGCCTTTTCTAGATCTCTGAAGAATATCTCTGGTATTTTGATTGGAATTGCATTAAACATGTAGATTAATTTGGGTAGAATTGCCATTTTGATTATGTTAATTCTTCCATTCCAGGAGCATGGGATGTCCTTCCACATTTTTATGTCACTTTCAATGTCTCTTTTAAGATTTTCATAGTTTTCTTTATAAAGATCTTTGACTTTCTTAGTTAGATTTATCCCTAGGTATCTTATACACCTTGTGGCTACGGTGAAAGGGATTGGTTTCTTCAGCTCTGCTTCGTTCAACTTATTGTTCATAAATAGAAATGCTATAGGTTTTTGGATATTGATTTTGTATCCTGCCACCTTACTGTATTCACTTATTACTTCAAGCAGTTTTTTCATGGATACCTATGGGTCTTCTAAGTATACCATCATGTCATCTGCAAATAGAGATATTTTCATCTCTTCTTTGCCTATTCGAATGCCTTTAATATTATTCTCTTCTCTGATTGCAATAGCTAAGACTTCCAGTACTATATTAAAGAGCAGTGGAGAAAGTGGGCAGCCTTGCCTAGTACCTGTTTTCAGAGGAAAAGCTTTCAGCTCTTCCCCATTCAGTATAAGGTTAGCTGTAGGTTTTTCATAGATTGCTTTTATTATGTTCAGAAATGACACTTCTATACCAATCTTACTGAGAGTCTTAATCATAAAAGGATGTGGTATTTTATCAAATGCTTTCTCTGCATCAATTGAGATGATCATATGGTTTTTATCTTTCTTTCTGTTAATGTGGTGTATTACATTTATGGTCTTGCGTATATTAAACCACCCTTGCATCCCTGGTATAAAGCCTACCTGATCGTGATGAATGATCTTTGTTATATGTTGTTGGATAAGATTTGCGAGTATCTTGTTGAGAATTTTCGCATCTATATTCATCAATGATATTGGTCTGTAGTTTTCCTTTTTTGCCATATCTTTATCTGTTTTGGGGATGAGGATGATGGAGGCTTCATAAAATGAATTTGGAAGGTTTCCTTCCTTTTGAATCTTTAGAAATAATTTTAGTAGGATAGGGGTTAACTCTTCCTTAAAAGTTTTGTAGAATTCACAAGTGAAGCCATCTGGGCCTGGGCTTTTCTTTGTTGGGAGGTTATTTATTACTGATTCAATCTCCTGGCTTGTTATGGGTCTATTCAGGTTCTCTATGTCTTCGTGATCCAATCTTGGTAGATTATATGCATCCAGGAATTTGTCCATCTCCTCCAAGTTATCATGTTTGTTGGCATAAAGTTGCTCATAGTATCCTCTAATGATATTTTATATTTCTGCTATGTCTGTGGTAATATTGCCTGTTTCATCACATATTTGATTAATCTGGTTTCTTTCTTTCTTCTTCTTAATCAGTCTAGCCAATGGTGTGTCGATCTTGTTAATCTTTTCAAAGAACCAGCTTTTGCTTTCATTTATTTTCTGTATGGTTCGTTTATTTTCTATTTCATTTATTTCTGCTCAAACCTTTATTATTTCTTTTTGCCTGGCATTTTGGGGGTTTGTTTGTTGTTGTTTTTCCAATCCTCTGAGGCATGATGATAAGTTATCTACTTGCCATCTTTCTATCCTTTTCTTATGCGCACTAATTGCTATGAATTTCCCTCTTATGACTGCTTTTGCTGTGTCCCATAGATTCTGGACACTTGTGTACTCATTATCATTAGTTTCCATAATTTTTTTAATTTCAGCCTTAATTTATTCAGTAGTGAAGAAGTCATTCAGAAGTGGGTTGTTCAGTCTCCATGTGTTCGTGTATCTTCGGGGTTGTGTCTTGAAATTAATCTTGAGTTTAATTCCATCATGGTCAGAGAAGATGCTGGGTACAGTTTCTATGCCTTTGAATCTATAAAGGTTTGATTTGTGTCCTAATATATGATCTATCTTTGAAAAGGTTCCATGTCGGGGTGAGAAAAATGTATATGTTGTGGATGTAGGGTGGAAAGTTCTATAGATATCTGTCAAGCCCATTCCATTCATAGTATCATTTAAGTGCTGTATCTCTCTATTTATTTTCTGTCTAGATCTGTCTATAGGAGATAATGGGGTGTTGAGATTTCCAACAATTATAGTATTTCTCCCTATCTCTCCTTTTAGCTCCAGCAGTCTTTCCTTCACATATTTAGGTGCACCTGAGTTGGGTGCGTAGATATTTATAAAGGTTATGTCTTCTTGCTGGATTACCCCATTTACTATTATATAATGTCCTTCTTTGTCTCTTCTTATACTCTTTGTCTTAAAATCTATTTTGTCTGGGATCAATATCGCTACTCCAGCCTTTTTTTGATTTCCATTTGCATGGAGTATCTTTTTCCAGCCCTTGACTTTTAGTCTATGTATGTCTTTATCCATGAGGTGAGTTTCTTGTAGGCAACAGATAGAGGGTTTCTGTTTTATTATCCATTCAGCCAGTCTATGTCTCTTAACTGGAGAATTTAATCCATTGACATTCAATGTAATTATCGATATTTCCATACCTGACTGTATCATTTAGTAAGCCATTTTCTTGGTTGCTTTTTGTTCTCGTATAACTGTCTCTGATTTTTTAGCTTTCCTGGAATACTATTCCCTTCAGAACCTCTTGAAGAGCTGGTCTGGAGTTGGTAAATTCCTTCAAATTTTGTTTATTGGAGAATGTTTTTATCTTTTTTTCCCATATGAAAGATAATTTTGCCGGGTATAGTATTCTTGGTTGAAATTGTTTTTCACTCAACACTTTTACTATGCTTCCCCATTCTTTCCTTTCTTGCATTGTTTCGGCCGAGAGATCCGATGTTAGCCTGATGGGGTGACCTTTGTAAGTAACCTGGCATTTCCCTCTTGCCAACTTTAGTATCTTGTCTTTGTCTGTTGTTTTTGCCAGTCTGGCTATAATGTGCCTTGGAGAAGATCTTCTTGGGTTGATTCTACCCGGGGTCCTATGTATTTCCTGGGTCTGGATACTTGAATGCCTTTCTAGATTTGGAAAGTTTTCTTCCAGGATCTCGTGGAATAAATTATCTAGGCCCTTATTATTTTCTTTCTCTTCTGGAATACCAATTATCCGGATGTTGGGGCGCTTGATAGCATCCAGTATTCCTCGTATATTATCCTCATTTTTCATGGTTTTTTTCTCAATCTTCTTGATGCTTTTTTCTAGGTCAGATGTTTTGTCTTCTACGTTGGAGATTCGATCTTCTGCCTAGTCTAACCTACTTTTAATACTTTCAAGGGAGGTTTTGATTTCCTGTATCACATTCTTCAATCCTAAAAGTTCCATCTGGTTCTTGTTTAAGGTATCCATTTCTTCTTTCAAGTCATTGAAGGACTTCCTCATCTCCTGGAGTTCCTTGTCTCTTTTCTCTTCCATCTCAGTTAGTTTGGTCACTACAAATAATCGGAATTCCTTATCAGACATGTCCACGACGTCCATTGTATTGACTGTGGGTGATGTAGGCTTGATGATTTCCCTTGGGGGAGAGGCCTTTTCTTGGTTGCTCATATTTCTTGAGCCTCTGCGATTGTTCCTAGTCATCAGGTAATCTATATGTTTCTTCCTAACTGATTGTTAAAAGTTTTACAGGCTTAGAAAATTGATGATTTCAATTATGGTTGGCCTACCTGTTGCTCACAATTACCATTAACTGTTGCCACTACCCTGGAAGGCCCAAAGTCCTCACTGTCTCTAAGGAGAGGTGAGCCTTCAATTGACTGAATAAGAAAAAGCCCAAGAGCAAAGAAAAACAGAATGAAAAAAGGAAATCGCGCGGTACACAACGCGCGCCGTGCGCTATTCAAATCACCAGAATTCAAAGAGTCCAAAGGCTAGTGGGAAAGGGTCAGAAGATGAGTGACAGGACCAGGTTGGTCGGGCCTGCAGCCTGAGTCCGTCTGGGGCCCGGAACTGCTGGCTGGCTCGATCCAGATTGCGGGTGGGGTGGGGTGGGAGTTCGCCTTAAAGTCCCAGACAACCAACCTGGGGTCCAAGGAGGAGACACGGTGGGGATGCGTGGAGATTCAGAAGAGTCGGGCCTGCAGCATGAGTCTGCCTGGAGCCCGGAACTGCTGGCCGGCTCGATCCAGATTGCGGGTGGGGTGGGGTGGGAGTTCGCCTTAAAGTCCCAGACAACCAACCTGGGGTCCAAGGAGGAGAAACGGTGGGGATGCATGGAGATTCAGAAGGGTCGGGCCCACAGCCTCAGTCCGCCTAGAGCCTGGAACTGCTGGCCGGCTCGATCCGAATTGCAGGTGGGGTGGGGTGGGAGTTCGCCTTAAAGTCCCAGACAACCAACCTGGGGTCCAAGGAGGAGAAACGGTGGGGATGCATGGAGATTGAGAAGGGTCGGGCCTGCAGCCTCAGTCCGCCTGGAGCCCAGAACTGCTGGCCGGCTCGATCTGGATTGCGGGTGGGGTGGGGTGGGAGTTCGCCTTAAAGTCCCAGACAATGAATCTGGGGTCCAAGGAGGAGAAATGGTGGGGATGCGTGGAGATTCAGAAGGGTCGGGCCTGCAGCCTGAGTCTGCCTGGAGTCCAGAACTGCTCTCAAGAGCAGTTTTGAACTGGTAATGAAATTTCCTTGAAACTTAAAGCCTAGAAACAGGTTAGTATTCTGTTCTAATAGTAGGTACATGCACCTATAGACAGCTCAAGACTGGACAAAAATCCTTTAAAACCGGACAACAAAGCTTAGAAGAAAAGCATTATTTTAGTCCAGTCACAGAATGTTGTTTCATCAGTTCAGACTCATGTACTTAATCTTTCTTCTGTTAAGGCTCAATCTTCCAGATTGAATTCTGGGATATAATATTCATCTCCAGACATTGTCCCTACATTAAGTTGCCCATTTTCTTAATTTTTGAACTTTTATTTCTGTGTGTCTGCATTTAATTTTACTGACACAGCACTCCCTTAAGAACTTCTTGGAGATCTGGTCTGGTGCTGGCAAATTCTTTCAGATTTTTTTATCTGGGAATGTTCGTGTCTTTTCTTCCCAAATGAACAATAATCTTGCTGGGTACAGTATTCTCGGTTCAAATTGCTTTTCCCTTAACACGTTGAATATATTTTCCCATTCTTTCCTCGCTCGCATTGTCTCTGATGAGAGATCTGCTGTTAGTCTAATGGGATACCCCTTGTAGGTTACTTGCCGTTTTTCTCTTGCCAATCTTAGTATCTTGTCTTTGTCTGTGGTTTTGGTCAATCTGGCTATAATGTGTCTTGGAGAAGATCTTCCTGGGTTGACTCTATTTCTTGGGACTGAATCTTTGAGTGCCTCTCTAGGTTTGGAAAGTTTTCTTGCAGGATCTCATGGAATAGATTATCAATGCCCTTATGAGTCTCTTCGCCTTCTGGGATGCCTATTATCAGGATGTTTGGATGTTTGATGGTATCTAGTATTGCTCGTATATTGGTCTCAAATTTTGGGGCCGTTTTCTCAGTCTTCGTGGTGGATTTTTCTAGGCTAGCAATTTTGTCTTCTATGTCTGAGATTCTATTTTCTGTACAATCTAGTCTGCTTTTAATACTTTCAAGGGAGATTTTGACTTCCTGTATTATAGCCTTCATCTCTAACAGTTCCATCTGATTCTTTTGTAAATTGTGAAATTCCTCTTTTAGATCTTGCATGAATTTCCTCACCTCCTGGAACTCATCAACTCCTTTCTCCTTCCTCTTCAGCAGTTCATTGTCTCTCTTCTCTTCTATCTCTGTTAGTTTTGCCATTATGAATGTTCTGAATTCTTTATCAGACATTTCCATGAATTCCCTTGAACTGTGTTGGATGAAGAGGAGTTATCCTTTTCCCTTGGAGGAGAGATATTTTCCTGCTTCCCCATATTTCTTGTGGTCCTGCAGTGATTTCTAGTCATCTGGTTGATGATCAGTTTCTTTCCAAACTTGGAATTTCAATCTGAGCATTGAGGAGCGTGCAGAAAAGGAAACAGAAAGAGAGGCACAACAGCAACAACAGCAAAAAAACAAACAAGGAACAGAAAAAGAGAAGGAAAAAACGAAGATGAAACTTCTCAATACCACATAAAAATTAATATTTTTTTAAAAATCTCAGTAAAAAACAAAACAAAAATAGGAAAACCGTGCGGCGCACAAGTGTCGCGTGAAATTCTAAAAAGCAAAAATTGCAAAAAAAAAGAGAGGAGACAGAGACTGAGCCAGAGGTAGAGAGAGACAAAGACAGGTGCAGAGACAGGAGGCCTGGAAGAAGTCTTCCTACCACACGATTTTTGTGTGCCAGAGGCCAAATTATCAGTGGGAAGTCTTCATTTCTGTTTCCCCAAAATGGCTAGTTTTCAGAATCCATGAGGCTGTGTCTCCAAGAAGGCCTCTTCTCTTTGCCTCTCCTCGGATTCTCTTCAAATAATAGGTACATGAACCTATCAGCATCTCAAGACAGGACACAAATCCTTAAAACCCCAACAACAAAGCCTAGAAGAAAATCAGCAATGTTTCAGACAAAAGTTATAAAATTCTATTTCACCAATTCAGTCTCATGTACTTTATCTTCTGTTGTGGTCCAGTTTTCTAGATTAAAATCTGGGATATAATATTCAAATGGAGATTTGGCCCTATGATTAAGTTGGCCATTTTCTTAGTTTTTGAACTCTTATTTCTGTGTGTCTGTATTTAATTTTCCTGATATAGCACTCCCTTGAGAACTTCTTAGAGATCTGGTCTGGTGCTTGTAAATTCTTTCAGGTTCTGTTTATCTGAGAATATTCTTGTCTTTTCTTCCCACATGAAGTATAATATTGCTGGGTACAGTATTCTTGGTTGAAATTTTGTTTCCCTTAACACTTCAAAAATATTTTCCCATTCTTTCCCCACTCACATTGGTTCTGATGAGAGGTCTGCTGTTATCCTGATGGACTATCCTTTTTAGGTAACTTGATGTTTTTCTCTTTCCAGTCTTAGTATCTAGTCTTTGTCTGTGGTTTTGGTCAATCTGGCTATAATGTGTCTTGGAGAAGATTTTCTTGGGTTGATTCTATTTGTGGTCCTTTGTATTTCTTGGGCTAGATCTTTGAGTGCCTCTCTAGGTTTGGAAAGTTTTCTTGCAGGATTTCATGGAATAGATTATCAAAGCCCTTATGAGTCTCTCACCTTCTGGGATACCAATTATCCAGATGTTTCGACGTTTGATGGTATCTAGTATTTCTCGTAAATTACTCTCATTTTGGGGAGTCATCTTTTCAGTCTTCATGGTGGATTTTTCAAGGCCAGCAATTTTCTCTTCTATGTCTGAAATTCTATTTTCTGTATGATCTAATCTGCTTTTAATACTTTCAAGGGATATTTTGACTTCTTATATTATAGCCTTCGTTTCTAACAGGTCCCTTTGATTCTTTTTTTAAACTGTGTAATTTCTCTTTTATATCTTGCAAGAATTTCCTGACCTCCTGGAACTCATCAGCTCCTTTCTCCTTTCACTTCTGCAGTTCATGGTCTTTCTTCTCTTCCATCTCTGTTAGCTTGGCCATTATGAATATTCTAAATTCTTTATCAGGCATTTCCATAATTTCACTGAACTCTCTATGGATAAAGAGGAGTTACTCTTTTCCCAGGGAGGAGAGGCATTTTCTTGCTTTCCCATATTTCTTTGTGGTCCTGTGGTGATTTCTAGTCATCTGATGAATGGTGTGTTTCTTCCTAATTCTTGAAGTTCAATCTGAACATGCAGGAGCATGCAGAAAGAGGTGATCTGAAATCTCTTTGTCATTCCGTTGTGATCCCTTTGTGCAGAAGACTCAGTAGATACTGAGGAATATGTTAATTCAAATAGTATTTGGATTTTTGGCTATAGTCCCCTTAGATCCGTCTAGAAATACAGTAAATGGAGATTGAGGAGCAGAGAGATGAGATAAAAAAAAAAAGAAAAGGAAACAAAGAGAGCAAAAACAACAATAACAATAACAAATAAACAGAGTGGAGAAAAGGGAAAAAAATTTTTTTAGAAAAAGCACAAAATAAAAAACCTAGTTCATGAGGAATCTTCTGAAAACTTGGCTCTTTCCTCTCCTGCCTGGTTGAGAAGGGTTGAGGGGATTATTAACAAGATAAGACAGGGCTAAAAGCAAGAGAATACTTTACCTTAAAAAATTTTAAAAAGGAAAAATTACCAAAAAAATGAGAAGACAGAAGCAGAGAGAGACAGAGGCACAGAAACAGAGATCGAATGTTAGAGGAGCCCCCTACCACTCAGGTTTGTAAGCTGGAAGCTGAATTATCAGTAGGAAATCTTCATCTCTTTTTTTTTCCTGAAACTGCTTCTCAGGAGCCATGAAAAATCTTCTGAAGGCCTGGTTCTTGCCTCTCCTCCATTTAGAATATATAGAATAGGGACATACAATACCTCTCTTTCATAGTCTGGCTTGTATCACTTAGAAGTAAATCTTCCCTATTTGTCCGCTTTCTATCAAATGACAGTGTCTCACTGGTTTTTTAATGACTCAGTGGTATTCCATACTGTGTAAGTTTCATATTTTTTCAAACCATTTATCTCCATTCATTTATCAATAGGGTTGTTTTCATGTCCTAGCAATTTTTTAAATTTTACACTGTTATTATTATTACTATATATACATTCAATAACTATACACCATTTAGCTTGTAAAGAGAATTAACCCAACCTGAAATGTACATTATATCAGTCCAATTCAGAATATTATACATGCATCAACATATAATAAACCATTTCTGTGCCCCACAAATGTTTTAACTCTCTATTTTTACTCTCAAATTTTCTTCCCTACACTCTTCCCCACTCCACCTCCCTTATATTTTGTCTCTAGTTTCATTAACTATTTTCAATGTTTTTATGCCCTACGACATTTCAGTCTCTACCATAGAGTGCAGACAGTCAGTATATGTTAAGTGAAAACATACAATGTCTCTCCTTTATAACCTGGCTTGCTTCACTCAGAAATAAATCTTCCACATTCATCCACTTTCTAGCATATATCAGGGTCTTGATGCTTTCCATGGCTGAATAGTATCCCATAGAGTTTTCCTTCCTTGTCCTGTCCTTATCTGTTTTAAGGATAAGGGTGATAGAGGCTTCATAGAATGAATTAGGAAGAGATTCACCCTTTTGGATCTTTAGAAATAATTTGAGCAGAATGGGAGTTAACTCTTCTTGAAAGTTTTGTAGAATTCAGAGGTGAAGCCATCTTGTCCAGGGCTTTTCTTTGATGGGAGGTTATTTATTACAGATTCAATATCCTGGCTAGTTATGGACCTATTTAGACTTTCTATATCCTCCTGGCTCATTCTTGGTAGATTATATTTGGCGAGGAATTTGTACATCTCATACAGATTGTTTTGTTTCTTAGCATATAGATGTTCAAAGTATCTTTTAATAATGTTTTGAATTTCTACTATGTCTGTTGTTATATTACCAGTTTCATTGCAGATTTGACTCACCTGATTGCTTTCTCTCTTCTTCTTAATAAGTCTCGCTAGTGGTGTATTGATTATCGTTTCAAAGAACCAGCTTTTACTTTCATTTATTTTCTGTATAGTACGTTTATTTTCAATTTTATTTATTTATGCTTGGATCTTTATTATTTTCTTTCTCCTGGAGTTTTTTGGATTTTTTTCTATTGCTTTTCCAATTCTCTGAGGCATGATGTTAGGTGATCTATTAGCCTTCTTTCCAAATTCCTCTTCTGTGCACTAATTGCCATGAACGTTCCTCTTATGACTGCTTTAGCAATGTTTTAAAGATTATGGAAACTCGTGTCCTCTTTGTCATTGGCTTCCATGAATCTTTTTATTTCAATCTTTATTTCTTCAGTAGTAGTGGAGTCATTCAGGAGTAGGTTAATTAGTTTCCATGTATTTGGGTATTTTTATTTAATATTTCAAGTAAGAGGCTTATCTTAAACTTAATACTGGACATTACTGTTCATAATAACATATAGTGAATTATGTTTTTTAAAAAATATACAATAAAATCTTATAAAACTCTAGACTAAAGCTTGATGTTGTCTTAAGTAAATAGAAAACAATAAAACTATAGTTGTCAGCTAAGTTCCATCAATTTTTTTTTAATTCTGTTTGATTTTTTCTCTGGGTCTTCTGGTATTCTTTCTGCAGGCCATTTCTTCAACCCCTTCATCTTTCTGGTTTGCAGCTTGCTCAGGTCTTCCTTCTGCATATGAATTCTTCCGTAAGTTGTACCGAAAGTGTCATGAGAGATATTCTTCTTCTTCTTTGGCTTGAGAGCTTTTGGCATTTTCATAGATAACTTATAGAGGTCATCTGATGCCAGGTGTGTCCTCCTGAGAACCAGATCCAGCGACGGTCCCATCTCTTCCAACTCAATCCGTGGCATTCTGCAACCAGATTTCTTCAATAGCAACTTATAACTTCTCAGGTAAATCTTCCCATTCCATGCGGTGAAGTGCAGAACATATTCTAATCCAGCCAGGCAGATATTTGATACTGTGGGGCCCCTGAAGAAATCAATAAGACTTTTTAGTCTTCTGTAGTCCTCTGTTGCATCAAAATCATTGCCAGCAAATATTAGCATGGGTTTTGTTCCTTCAGGACATTTTGTATTCTTAATATCTTTTAGAGATACAAACTTCTCAATGCCTAATTCAATCATATCCAGCACATGATAGTCATACATACGACCTATTACTAGATTATTTGGTTGCTTTTTATTATGGGAGCCAAACATCAATAAAGAACAATCTGACTTCTTTGAAAAGAATTCCAGTGATGTCTGATCCTCAAATGGTCTTGTAACATTTTTCTTTTTATACATAACACCATACGGTTTCTTCAGTGCATACACATCTTTAAGTACTTGTGTCACTGTTGAATTCGCATTTCCACCTTTAATCAGCATGGCATTTTTAAAATTTTCACTGAGTTTCGCTTCTCTCTTGTCGAGGAATCTCTTGGCCCTTTTTGTTTTGGGCTTTACAACTCGATCCAAAGCGTCCATTGCTACTGACACCAGAACCTGGCAACCTGTATTTCGGTATTTTTGAGGATTTCTCTTGTGATTAAAATCAAGTTTAGGAACCAGCAGTTAGCATAATGGCTATATTGCTGGACTCCCACGTAGTCGACCGCGGTTCGAGTCCCGGACGCAGTGGCTTAAAATTCACGCTGGGCGCATGTGCATGCATGCCCAAGATCCCGAGAGAAGAATGGAGGAGAAGGGATTGCGGCGTGGCCATCCCCCCTGGGGGGTGACTTCTTGCTTTCTGTCTCTCTGTCTCTCTCTGTCTGTCTGGCGAGCGCACGTGCCCTATAGCAAAAACCTCTCAGAAAAAAAATCAAGTTTAATTCCATCATGGTAGGAGAAGATGCTGGATATAGTTTCTATGCCTCTTAATCTGTAGAGGCTTGATTTCTGTCCTATGATGTTGTCAATCTATGAAAAGGTTCCATGTCGGGGTGACAAAAAAATGTATCTCATGATTTTTGGATGGAAAGTTCTATAGATGTCTGTTAAGCCCATTTAGCTAATGGTATCGTTTAAATCTTTTATCTCTTTACCCATTTTTGCTCAAATGATCTGTCCAGAGGGTACAGTGTGGTGTTGAGATCTCCAACAATTAGTATGTTGCAGTTTATCTCCCATTTTAGATCTAACAGGCTTTCCTTCACATATTTGGGTGCTCCTGTGTTAGGTGCATATATATATACACACATTACACATTTTTAATGCATTCAATCACATTATTTAGCTTACAAGGTGATCATTGCAATATATGAACATTTCTCCCCGGTCGAGTTGATCAAAATATAACAACACTACCTCCCTGTCTCAACAATGCTGTCTTCGTATCCCTCTTCCAAATGTTCTTCTCCAGGCCCCACTCCTCCACACACACCACATTTGGCATTCACATCCATCTCTTGTGTTTGTACATCCTTTAGCCTGTCAGTTTCAGTTATAGAGTGTGGACATTCAGTATATATTAAGTGGGGACATACAGAGTCTCTCCTTCATAGACTGGCTTGCTTCACTCAGCAGTAAATCTTCCATATTCTTCCACTTTCTGTCAAAAGCCAGGATTTTGTTGTTCTTAATGGCTGAATAGTATTCCATAGAGTATATGTACCACAGTTTTTCAATCCATTCATCCTTACAGGGGCATTTGTGTTGGTTCCATGTCTTAGCAATTGTGAAAAGTGCCGCAATGAACATCGATGTGCAAGCACTTTTCCAATGAGGAATTCTTCTGTCCTTTGGGTAGATGCCAAGAAATGGGATTGTTGGAGCATATGGCAGTTCTATTTGTAGATTTTTGAGGAATTTCTAAATTGTTCTCCACAGTGGTTGGACTAATTTACATTCCCACCAGCAGTATAAGAGAGTTCCCCTTTCACCACACTCCCACCAACACTTATCATTCTGTTTTTTTAATCTTTGCCATTCTGACTGGGGTTAGGTGGTATCTCATTGTTGTTTTGATCTGCATTTCCCTTACGATTAGGGATGTGGAGCATTTTTTCATATGCCTTCTGGCTATTTGTATGTCATCTTCAGTGAGTGTTCTTTTCAACACCTTCTCCCATCTTTTAATAGGGTTCATCATCTTTTTTTCCAAACAACTTCTTTAGTTCCTTGTGTACTCTGGTTATCAATCTCTTATCTGATGCATAGTTTACAAAAATATTTTCCCATTCTGAGGGCAGTCTATTCACACTAATTATTGTGTCTTTTGCCATGCAGAAACTTCTTTGTCTGATGTAATCCCACTTGTCTATTTTGGGGATTATTGACTGTGCTTTGGGGGTCTTATGTAAGAAGTCTTTCCCTACCCCAATGTCTCCCAGAGTTTCCCCAGTGTTTTCTAGAAGCAGTTTAATAGTTTGGGGTCTTAGATTTAGATCCTTGATCCACCTTGACTTGATTTTTGTCAAAGGTGACAGGTAGGGGTTCACATTCATCTTTCTACAGGTGGTAATCCAGTTTTTCCAGCACCATTTGCTGAAGAGGTTTTCCTTTTCCCACTGGATTGACTGGTACCCATTGTCAATAATTAGTTGACTGAATGATTGGGAATCTACTTCTGTGAACTCAAAGCGTTCCACTTGTCTATTTTGGGGGGATTATAGACTGTTTATTATTTAAGATATCTATGCCTATCCCCAATGTCTCCCAGAGTTTTCCCTCCAGCAGCAGTGTATAATTTGAGGTATTAGATTTAGATCTTTGATCCACTATTAGTTGATTTTTGTCAATGGTGAGAGGTTGGAGTTCAGATTCATCTTTCTGCAGGTGGATATCCAGTTTTTTCAACACCATTTGCTAATGAGGTTTTTCATTTACTACTGTGTTGGCTGGTACCCCATGTCAAAATCAGTTGGCTGTATGTTTGGGAGTTTATTTCTGGGGACTGTATTCTGTTCCATCAATTCAACTGTGTGTTTCTGTGTCAATACCATACTGTTTTGATTACCACAACTTTGTAGTACATTTTTGGGTTATGGATTGAGATGCCACACACTCCACTCTTCTTTTGTAGGATTGCTTTGGAATTATGAGTCTTTTATGGTTCCAGACTAATTTTATAAGTGTCTTTTCTAGATCTGTGGAAAATGTGGCACTTTGATTGGAATTGTGATACTTATATAAATTAATTTGAGTAGAATTGCCATTTTGATTATATTAATTCTTCCATTCTAGGAACATGGTTTGTCTTTACACTTTTTTGTGTCATTTTTATTTTTTTCTTTTTTTTAAGAGGTTTTTGCTATAGGGCACATGCACTCACCAGAAAAACAGAGAGATAGAAAGTGAGAAATCACCCTCTCTGCGTGGATGGCCATGTCACAATTCCGTCTCCTCCACTCTCCTCTTGGGATCTTGGGAACACATGCACACATGCTCGGTGTGAGTTTAAGCCACCAGGTCTGGGACTCAAACTGCTGTCGACTACATGAGAGTCCAGTGACATAGCCATTATGACAACTGCTGGACCCTTCCATTTCTTTTGTTTAGCTTCTTGTAGTTTCCCTTGTGGAGGTTTTTAACTCTTTTGGTTAGATTTATTGCTAGATATCATACACTTTTGGGTGCTATGGTAAATGGAATTACCTTTTTTTTTTAAATAATTATTTATTTTATTTTATTCATTCATTCATTTATTTTTTAGTTTGTCCAAAGAGAGACAGAGGGTGAGAGTGTGAGAGAGAGAGGAAGTGAGAAAGCAAGCCACCAGATTCAGGACTTGAACCCTGGTCAGCCATGCGGGAGTGTCCAGCACCTTAACCACCATGCCACCTGCTGGTCCCAATGGAATTACCTTTTTCAGTAAAATCTCAATTTGCCTGCTATTTATATATAAAAATACTATAGATTTCTGTATGTTGATTTTGTATCCTGCAACATTACTGTATTCATGTATTACTTCCATCGATTTTTTTCATGGATACCATTAGGTCTTCTATGTATACAATAATGTCATCTGTGAATAGAGAGAGTTTCACCTCTTCTTTTCCTATTTGAAAGATATTTATTTTATTCTCTTTTCTGATTGATTTGGCAAGGACTTCCAGTATTATACTGAAAAGGAGTGGAAGAAGTGGACATCATTGTCTATTACCAGTTTTTGGTGGAAAAGCTTTCAGCTTTTCTACATTCAGGGTGGTGTTCCCTATGGATTTTCCATAGATAACTTTTATTGTGTAGAAAAATGACCCTTCTATGCCAATTTTGCTGAGAGTCTTGATCAGGTTCGGATGTTTTATCTTATCATAGGCTTTTTCTGCATCAATTGATATGCTCATTTGGTTTTTACCTTTCTTTCTGTTAATTTACATTTATGCTTTTGAATATGTTGAACCATCCTTCCATTATAATAAAGCCTACCTGATCCTGCTGTATAATCTCTTTCATATATTGTTGGGTGTGATTTGCTAGTATTTTGTTGAGAATTTTTGCGTCTATATTCATCAGATTAATGGTATCTAGTTGTTCTTCCTTGCCCTGTTCTTATCGGTTTTGTGGATAAGGGTAATGATGGCTACATAGAATGAATTAGGGAGAGGTTCATCCTTTCTGCTCTTTAGAAATAACTTGAGCAGAATGGGGGTTGAGTCTCCCTTAAAAGTTTTGTGGAATTTAAACTTGTGATTTCAGCCTTTATTTCTTCAGTAGTTGTGAAGTCATTCAGGAGTAGGTTATCTAGATTCCACGTATTTGCGTATTTTTGAGGATTTCTCTAGAAATTAAAATAAAGTTTAATTTTATCATGGTTGGGGAAGATGCTAATAGTTTCTATGACTTTGAATCTGTAGAGGCTTGCTTTGTGCCCTATCATGTGGTCAATCTTCAAAAAAGTTTCATGTGGATTGAGCCGCCCAGCAGTTCCGGGCCCCAGACAGACTCAGGCTGCAGCCCCGACCTTTCTGAATCTCCACACATCCCCACCATTTCTCCTCCTTGGAACCCAGGTTGGTTGTCTGGGACTTTAAGGCGAACTCCCACCCCACCCCACCCCACCCGCAATCCGGATCGAGCCGGCCAGCAGTTCCGGGCCCCAGACAGACTCAGGCTGCAGGCCCGACCAACCTGGTCCTGTCACTCATCTTCTGACCCTTTCCCACTAGCCTTTGGACACTTTGAATTGTGGTGATTTGAATAGCGCGTGGTGCACACGCGCACCATGCGATTTCCTTTTTTCATTCTGTTTTTCTTTGCTCTTGGGGTGTTGCTTATTCAGTCAATTGAAGACTCACCTCTCCTTAGAGACAGTGAGGACTTTGGGCCTTCCAGGGTAGTGGCAACAGTTAATGGTAATTGTGAGCAACAGGTAGGCCTACCATAAGGGAAATCATCAATTTTCTAAGCCTGTACAACTTTTAGCAATGAGTTGGGAAGAAACATATAGATTACCTGATGACTAGGAACAATCGCAGAGGCTCAAGAAATATGAGCAACCAAGAAAAGGCCTCTCCCCCAAGGGAAATCATCAAGCCTACACCACCCACAGTCAATACAATGGACGTCGTGGACATGTCTGATAAGGAATTCAGATTATTTGTAGTGACCAAACTAACTGAGATGGAAGAGAAAAGAGACAAGGAGCTCCAGGAGATGAGGAAGTCCTTCAATGACTTGAAAGAAGAAATGGATACCGTAAAAAAAGAATCAGATGGAACTTTTAGAATTGAAGAATGTGATACAGGAAATCAAAACCTCCCTTGAAAGTATTAAAAGTAGGTTAGACCAGGGAGAAGATTGAATCTCCAACATAGAAGACAAAACATCTGACCTAGAAAAAAGTATCAAGAAGATTGAGAAAACAACCATGAAAAATGAGGATAATATACGAGGAATACTGGATACGATCAAGTGCCCCAACATTCGGATAATTGGTATTCCAGAAGAGGAAGAAAATAATAAGGGCCTAGATAATTTATTCCATGAGATCCTGGAAGAAAACTTTCCAAATCTAGAAAGGCATTCAAGTATCCAGACCCAGGAAATACATAGGACCCCGGGTAGAATCAATCCAAGAAGATCTTCCCCAAGGCACATTATAGCCAGACTGGCAAAAACAACAAATAAAGACAAGATACTAAAGTTGGCAAGAGGGAAACGCCAGATTACTTACAAAGGTCACCCCATCAGGCTAACATTGGATCTCTCAGCCGAAACAATGCAGGAAAGGAAAGAATGGGGAAGCATAGTAAAAGTGTTGAGTGAAAAACAATTTCAACCAAGAATACTATACCCGGTAAAATTATCTTTCATATGGGAAAAAAAGATAAAAACATTCTCCAATAAACAAAATTTGAAGGAATTCCAACTCCAGACCAGCTCTTCAAGAGGTTCTGAAGGGAGTATTATACCACGAAAGCTAAAAAATCAGAGACAGTTATACGAGAACAAAAAGCAATCAAGAAAATGGCTCACTAAATGATAGGATCAGGTACGGAAATATCAATAATTACATTGAATGTCAATGGATTAAGCTCTCCTGTTAAGAGACATAGACTGGCTGAATGGATAAGAAAAAAGAAACCCTCTATCTGTTGCCTACAAGTAACTCACCTTATGGATAAAGACATACATAGACTAACAGTCAAGGGCTGGAAAAAGATACTCCATGCAAATGGAAATCAAAAAAGGCTGGAGTAGCGATATTGATCTCAGACAAAATAGATTTCAAGACAAAGACTGTAAGAAGAGACAAAGAAGGGCATTTTATAATAGTAAATGGGGTAATCCAGCAAGAAGACATAACCCTTATAAATATCTACGCACCCAACTCAGGTGCACCTAAATATGTGAAGGAAAGACTGCTGGAGCTAAAAGGAGAGATAGGGAGAAATACTATAATTGTTGGAGATCTCAACACCCCATTATCTCCTATAGACAGATCTTCTAGACAGAAAATAAATAGAGAGATACAGGACTTAAATGATACTATAAATTGAATGGGCTTGACAGATATCTATAGAACTTTCCACCCTACATCCACAACATATACATTTTTCTCACCCCGACATGGGACCTTTTCAAAGATAGATCATATATTAGGACACAAATCAAACCTTTATAGATTCAAAGGCATAGAAACTGTACCCAGCATCTTCTCTGACCATGATGGAATTAAACTCAAGATTAATTTCAAGACACAACCCCGAAGATACACGAACACATGGAGACTGAACAACCCACTTCTGAATGACTTCTTCACTACTGAATAAATTAAGGCTGAAATTAAAAAATTTATGGAAACTAATGATAATGAGTACACAAGTGTCCAGAATCTATGGGACACAGCAAAAGCAGTCATAAGAGGGAAATTCATAGCAATTAGTGCGCATAAGAAAAGGATAGAAAGATGGCAAGTAGATAACTTATCATCATGCCTCAGAGAATTGGAAAAACAACAACAAACAAACCCCCAAAATGCCAGGCAAAAAGAAATAATAAAGGTTTGAGCAGAAATAAATGAAATAGAAAATAAATGAACCATACAGAAAATAAATGAAAGCAAAAGCTGGTTCTTTGAAAAGATTAACAAGATCGACACACCATTGGCTAGACTGATTAAGAAGAAGAAAGAAAGAAACCAGATTAATCAAATATGTGATGAAACATGCAATATTACCACAGACACAGCAGAAATACAAAATATCATTAGAGGATACTATGAGCAACTTTACGCCAACAAACAAGATAACCTGGAGGAGATGGACAAATTCCTGGATGCATATAATCTACCAAGATTGGATCACGAAGACATAGAGAACCTGAATAGACCCATAACAAGCCAGGAGATTGAATCAGTAATAAATAATCTCCCAACAAAGAAAAGCCCAGGCCCAGATGGCTTCACTTGTGAATTCTACAAAACTTTTAAGGAAGAGTTAACCCCTATCCTACTAAAATTATTTCTAAAGATTCAAAAGGAAGGAAACCTTCCAAATTCATTTTATGAAGCCTCCAACATCCTCATCCCCAAAACAGATAAAGATATGGCAAAAAAGGAAAACTACAGACAAATATTATTGATGAATATAGACGCGAAAATTCTCAACAAGATACTCGCAAATCGTATCCAACAAGATATAACAAAGATCATTCATCACGATCAAGTAGGCTTTATACCAGGGATGCAAGGGTGGTTTAATATACGCAAGAACATAAATGTAATACACCACATTAACAGAAAGAAAGATAAAAACCATATGATCATCTCAATTGATGCAGAGAAAGCATTTGATAAAATACAACATCCTTTTATGATTAAGACTCTCAGTAAGATTGGTATAGAAGGGTCATTTCTGAACACAATAAAAGCAATCTATGAAAAACCTACAGCTAACCTTATACTGAATGGGGAAAAGCTGAAAGCTTTTCCTCTGAAAACAGGTACTAGGCAAGGCTGCCCACTTTCTCCACTGCTCTTTAATATAGTACTGGAAGTCTTAGCTATTGCAATCAGAGAAGAGAATAATATCAAAGGCATTCAAATAGGCAAAGAAGAATTGAAAATATCTTTATTTGCAGATGACATGATGGTATACTTAGAAGACCCAAAGGTATCCATGAAAAAACTGCTTGAAGTAATAAGTGAATACAGTAAGGTGGCAGGATACAAAATCAATATCCAAAAACCTATAGCATTTCTATTTATGAACAACAAGTTGAACGAAGCAGAGCTGAAGAAAGGAATCCCTTACACTGTAGCCACAAGGTGTATAAGATATCTAGGGATAAACCTAACTAAGAATGTCAAAGACCTTTATAAAGAAAACTACGAAAATCTTAAAAGAGACATTGAAAGTGACATAAAAATGTGGAAGGACATCCCATGCTCCTGGATTGGAAGAATTAACATAATCAAAATGGCAATTCTACCCAAATTAATCTACATGTTTAATGCAATTCCAATCAAAATACCAGAGATATTCTTCAGAGATCTAGAAAAGGCAATCATAGAATTTGTCTGGAACCATAAAAGACCTCGTATTGCAAAAGCAATCCTGCACAAGAAGAATGGAGTAGGAGGCATATCACTCCCTGATCCCAAGATATACTATAAAGCTGTGGTCATCAAAACAGCATGGTATTGGCATAAAAACAGACAAGTGGACCAATGGAAGAGAATAGAGACCCCAGAAAAAACCCCCAAAGCTTATAGCCAACTGATCTTTGACAAAGGATATCAGTCAATCCATTGGGAAAAGGAAAACCTCTTTAGTAAATGGTGCTGGAAAAACTGGGTATCCACCTGCAGAAAGATGAAACTGAACCCCCATCTTTCACCATTAACAACAGTCAACTCAAAATGGATCAAAGATCTGAACCTAAGACCTCAAACAATAAAACTACTGGTGGAAAATGCTGGGGAAACTCTGGGGGACATTGGAGTCGGCAAAGACTTCTTAAATAAGACTCCCAAAGCACAGGCAATAATCCCTAAAATAGACAAGTGGGACTATATTAGACTAAGAAGTTTCTGCACAGCAAAGGACACAGTAACAAGTGTGAACCGACAACCCTCAGAATGGGAAAATATTTTTGTTAAATATGCCTCAGACAAGGGACTGATAACCAGAATACATAGGGAACTCAAGTGCCTTATGCGAAAAAAAAAATGATGAACCCAATTAAAAGATGGGAAAATGAGCTGAACAAAAGTTTCTCTAAGGAAGACATATGAACTGCCAAAAAGCATATGAGGAAATGCTCAACATCCCTCATCATAAGGGAGATGCAGATAAAAACTACAATGAGATACCACCTAACCCCTGTCAGAATGGCAAAGATTAAGAATATAAAAAGTGATAAGTGGGACCCAGCAGTTAGCGTAATGGCTATGTCGCTGGACTCCCACGTAGTCGACCGCGGTTCGCGTCTCGGACCCGGTGGCTTACAACTCACGCCGGGCGCGTGTGCGTGCGTGCCCAAGATCCCGAGAGGAGAATGGAGGAGAAGGGATTGCGGCGTGACCATCCCCCCTGGGGGGTGATTTCTCGCTTTCTGTCTCTATGTCTCTCTCTGTCTGTCTGGCGAGCGCACGCGCCCTATAGCGAAAAACCTCTCCAAAAAAAAAAAAAAAAAAAAAGTGATAAGTGTTGGCGGGGATGTGGTGAAAAGGGAACCCTCCTACACTGTTGGTGGGAATGTAAACTAGTTCAACCACTGTGGAGAACAATATGGAGGTTCCTCAAAGATCTACAAATAGAACTACCATTTGATCCACCAATCCCACTTCTGGGTATTTACCCAAAAGATAGGAGAACGCTCAGTCAGAAAAGTGCCTGCACATCAATGTTTATTGCAGCATTATTCACAATTGCCAAGACATGGAACCAACCTAAATGTCCACAAACTGATGAATGGATTGGAAAAGTGTGGTATATGTACTCTATGGAATACTACTCAGCCATAAAAAATAACAAGACCCTGGAATTTGATAGGAAGTGGTCAGATACGGAGGATATATTGCTGAGTGAAGTAAGCCAGGCTATGAAAGAAAGATATTGTATGTATCCACTCAATATATACCGACTATCAGCACTCTATAATAGAGAGCAAAAAATTGGAGGACATAAAAGCAGTGAAAGTACTTAACGAGAATAGGACAGTGTGGAATGGAGGAAGTGAAGAGAAGAGAATAGAGAAAGATAACAAGTGAACAATAGAGAGGCAGGACATTAGTGAGAAACAGATATGGCTTATTAACTGTTGATGTTGACATGTCTAGTATTCTCAACTGGATTTGTCTGAGAAGTATTTCATGATGGGCAAAGTATTTGTACAAGCAAAATGAGAAATAGCAATTGACTGTTTTAAAAATAATTAGAATAATAATAATAATGATTGGGGAAAACATAGAAAAGATATTGAATGTTAAAGTGGGGAGATTAATGTCTCTGTACTGACTGACATGCATGGCATTCCCTTTTGAAAAAATAATGTAATACACTGTAAAGTTATATGTAATTCAATGTAATATAAAGAAGAATATGATGATAATAAAAAATGTTAATAAAAAAAAGAAAAAAAAAAGAGAACATAGAACAATTGGACAAAGGCAGTTAACATGTATATCACCTGAGGTATTTCACATTTTCTGTGATGAGAATGTAGTATCATACTCTCATGGCACTATTAGAATGAATGGTACTCAATTGTGACTCCCCATGCTTATACTACCCTTTATATCCCTTCAAGAATTGGATGTACCTCATATGTCATCTCATTTCTATGTAGGTCCAGAAACCATGATTGAAGCATTTCTTATTTTCCCTATGTTCTGGAACCTTAAAATAGCATCTGGTAGGGCCAGCAGTGGCATGGTATGTAAGGTGTTGGATTCTCACATAGCTGGTCATGGCTGAAATCTCAGAACTGTGGCTTGCTTTCTTACTCCCCCATCCCTATCTATCTGGTGAGTACACAGGCCTTGTTGCAAATTACCCACATAATAATAATAAATAAAATTTAATAACAAATTATTAAAGAGAAAAAAAAGTTTCATGTTGGGGTGACAAAAAATTGTATCTTGTGGTTTCTGAGTGGAAATTTATATAGCTATCTCTTAAGTCCCTTTGATTTATGGTATCATTCAGATCCTTTAACTCTTATTTTTTGTTTTGATGATTTGTCCAGAGGAGATACTGGAGTGTGGAAGTCTCCAACAATTATTGTGTTGCAGTCTATCTCTCCTTTTAGATCTAACATTCTTTCCTTCACATATTTAGGTGCTCCTGTGTTAGGTGCATAGATATTTATAAGCATTCTATCTTCTTGATTGATTGACCTTATTATTAAAATATAGTGCCCTTCTTTTTCTCTTTGAACAGTTTTTGTTTTAAAACCTATTTTGTCAGAAATTAGTTTCATTACTTCACCTCTTTGTTGGTTCCCATTTGTACGGAAAATCTTTTTCCAACCCTTCACTTTTACTCTATTTTTATCCATTCAGCCAGTCTGTCTCTATTGAATAATTTAATCCAGTAACATGCAATGTTATTATCAATGTTTCCGGACTTGTCTCAACATTGGCCATCGTCTTGTTTGCCTTTTATTCCTTCATTTCTGGCTGTTCTTTCTTTAGTATTCTGGGAACAGTACTATCTTTGAGGTTTCTTGAAGAGCTGGTCCGGTGTTGGCAAATTCTTTCAGGTTTTGTTTGTCTGAGAAATTTTAATCTTTTTTCCCATATGAAGGGTAATCTGGTAAAATATAATTATAATGTTAAAAATTGTTTCTCTCTTAACACTTTCAATACATCTTTCCATTCTTGCATTGCTTTTGTTGAGAGGTCTGGTGTTAGTTTGATGGGATAACCTTTGAAAGTCACTTGTTTCTCTCTTGCCAGTTTTAGTATCATGTCTTTATCTGTTGGTCTTTGTCAGTCTGACTAAGATGTGCCTTGCAGAAAATCTTGAGTTAATTCTATATGGGGTCCTTTGTATTCCTTGGGTCAGGATGTTTGGGGGCTTCTCTTGGTACGTTTTTTCTAGGATTTCATGGAATAGGTTTACCTTGCCCTTATTAGTTTCTTCACCTTCTAGGATATCAATTATTCAGATGTTTGGACGTTTAATGAAGTCTAGTATTTCTCAAATATTACCCTCATGGAGGTTTTTTTGTCATTTTTTTTTCTATCTTTTTGGTGTTTTTTTCTAGGTCAGAGGTTTTATCTTCTACATCAAAGATTCGATCTTCATTATGGTCTAATCAAATTTTAATATTTTAGAGAAAGTTTCTGATTTCCTGTATTACACACTTTATCTCTAATAGTTCTATCTATTTCTTTCTTAGAGTGTCCATTTCTTCTTTCATATCGTGGAATGACTTCCTAATCTCCTGTAGTTCATTGACTAGTTTCTGTTGCAGCTCATAATATTTTGTCACCATGAATGTTCTAAATTCTTCCTCTGACATTTTAGTAACTTCATCTGTTGTTTTGTTTTGTTTTGTTTTGTTTTTGAGAGATGGAGAGGAGTTACTGTGTTCTTTCGAAAGAGATATATTTCCTGATTTATTCAGACCTGAGGCTCTTTTTCTACTTCTAGCCTGTTGGGAGATGTATTCACTTTGTAATACCTCTAAGGAGAATGTTTCTTCAACTGGAAACAATTGTGTTTCCCTTTTGCTGGGAACTGTTGGGGGCTGAAGTCTCTCTTCTGTTGTGTTTTGCAATGTGGTTCCGACAGGAGGAGCCTTCTATTCAAGTGTCTGAAAAGCAGTAGCTCCTTTTTCACAGGTGATTCAATAAAAGGGAGGATGTCATGAAGACTCACTATACTAGGGTATTTAAGAATTATGATTCTAGAACTGTCTAGTCCCTATGGAAGGGTGGAGGATGAGGAGATATCAATCTAAGAGGGAAGAAAAGTGTATGAAGGAGAATAAAGAAAAGAGTCACATGCTACATGCTAATGCATGGCATGTGGTTTCCCCAGGAGCCTGGGGATGGACCTGGGTCTCTGCTGGAGTGCTGAGACCTGTCCTGTGAATAAGGAGGAGTAGAAAATTATCAAAAGAAAGAAGACAATACAAAAGTTGCCTTCCTTCCTGAGAGGGGTGTCTCTGTGGTCGGGGGAGCTGAAACTGGGGCTGGAGACAGAGAGTAGCGCTTCTCAGGGTCCCTTATGTGCCAGGAGTCTGGATTTTGAACTGGGGCTCTTCTTGAGAGTTGAGGCCTGTCTTTCCCGAGATGGGGGTCTCTTGTGTGAGGGAAGGTGGAGCTGGGTCTGGGGCCAGAGACTAATCTTGCCTAAGGGTCCCTAGCTGGCCAGTGATCTGTGCAAAATTGCTATAGATTTTTGTAAGTTAATTTTGTATCCTGCCACTTTATTCATTTTTTACTTCAAGAAGTTTTTCCATAGATATCATTGGATCATCTATGTATACAATCTTGTCATCTGCAAACGGAGATAATCTTAACTCTTCTTTTCCTATTGGAATGCCTTTTATTTTATTCTCTTTTCTGATAGCATTGGCTAAGACTTCCAGCACTATATTGAATAGGAGTGGAGAGAGTGAGCAGCCTTGTTTTGTACCAGTTTTTAGTGGAAAAGCTTTCAGCATTTCCCCATTTAGTATAATGTTAGCTATAATTTTTTATAGATGGATTTTTATTATATTGAGAAACAATCCTTGTATGCCATTTTTTAAAAATGAATTAATCTAAATTCATTCACTGAGCATCATCACAGCATACAAAATGTGATTTCTCATCCAGAATATACTGCATAATGGTTTAATCATACATGTTATCTTTAATAATTTTCCATTTCTAGTTTCATATATATATGTATATATGTATATGTATATGTGTGTGTATATATATGTGTGTGTGTATTTTTCCCTCTATTTCTTACCTTCTGCTGTTTCCCGTCCTCCTCCCACACTATTTCATGTGTCTATAATTCTTTTCCATTCCTTTTTCCCCCCCACATTTTATTGATTCACAAAATTTCTTAAATAATCTAACTACTTTCAATAGAAATTCATCTGGTATATACATATCTGTGAATACATGTCTCACATTAGCTGTGAAACCCTGAGTAAAAGGAATATACTATAAGGTAGAACCTAGCTGATGCTATATAGCTTACTACTGTCATTAAATAGGTATTTTTACTGTATTTTTTTTTAATTTCAAGAAAAGCAGTTTTAGATTTAATAAATCAAAGTAATGCTAAGGGAGGTTTGCTTAAAACTTAAAGCCAGGAGCTGGGGAGTCTGGAAGTGGGGTGGGGGTCAGAGCTGACCCTCCCTCAGTATCCCTTGCTGGCCAGAGGCTTGTAGGTGTACCTTTCACCTGCTGGCAGGCACGGAAAGTCTAGAAGGTGGAGTCAGGAGCTGGAGAGTCTGGAAGTGAGGTGGGGGTCAGAGGTGACCCTCCCTCAGTATCCCTTGCTGGCCAGAGGTTTGTAGGTGGACCTTTCACCTGCTGGCAGGCACGGAAAGTCTAAAAGGTGGAGTCAGGGGCTGGGGAGTCTGGAAGTGGGGTGGGGGTCATAGGTGACCCTCCCTCAATATCCCTTGCTGGCCAGAGGCTTGTAGGTGGACCTTTCGCCTGCTGGCAGGCATGGTACAGATCCTTTAACATGGATAATAACATTGAATGTTAATGGTTTAAATTCTCCAATGAAGAGACGCAGACCGGTTGAATGGATAAAAAAGCAGAAACCCACTATCTGTTGCCTACAGGAAACCCACCTCATGGAGAAAGACATACATAGACTGAAAGTGAAGGGTTGGAAAAAGGTTTTCCATTCGAATGGGAACCAAAAAAGAGCTGGAGTTGCGATACTAATTTCTGACAAAATAGGCTTTAAAACAAAAACCGTTCGAAGAGACAAAAGGCACTATATCGTAGTAAAAGGCTGTATAGATCAAGAAGATATAACGCTTATTAATATCTATGCTCCTAACACAGGAGCACCCAAATATGTGAAGGAAAGACTGTTAGATCTGAAAGGGGAGATAGACTGCAACACACTAATTGTTGGAGATCTCAACACTGCATTATCCCCTCTGGAAAGATCATCTAGGTAAAAAATAGGTAAAGAGATAAAGGATCTAAATGATACCATAAATCAATTGGACTTAACAGACATCTATAGAACTTTCCACCCAAAAACCACAAGATATAGTTTTTTCTCACCCCGACATGGAACTTTCTCGAAGATTGGCCACATCATAGGACACAAAGCAAGCCTCTGCAGATTCAAAGGCATAGAAACTATTTCCAGCATCTTCTCTGACCATGATGGAATTAAACTTGAGTTTAATTTCAAGAGAAATCCTCAAAAATACCTAAAATCATGGAAACTAAATAACCTACTCCTGAATGACTCCACTATTACCGAAGAAATAAAGACTGAGATCAAAAGATTCATGGAAGCCAATGACAATGAAGACACGAGTTTCCATAATCTTTAGGACACTGCCAAAGCAGTCATAAGAGGGAAGTTCATAGCAATTAGTGCACATAAGAGGAAGACAGAGAGAAGGCTAATGGATCACCTAACATCAAGCCTCAGAGAATTGGAAAAGGAACAGCAAAAAAATCCAAAAAATTACAGGAGAAAGGAAATAATAAAGATCTGAGCAGAAATAAATGAAATGGAAAATAAACGTACTATACAGAAAATAAATGAAAGTAAAAGCTGGTTCTTTGAAAGGATAAACACAATTGATATACCACTAGGGACTTATTAAGAAGAAGAGAGGGAACCAGCAGTTAGTGTAATGGTTATGTCGCTGGACTCCCATGTAGTCGACTGTGGTTCGCGTCCCAGACCCGGTGGCTTAAAACTCATGCCAGGCGCGTGTGTGTGTGTGCCCAAGATCCCAAGAGGAGAATGGAGGAGAAGGGATTGCGGCGTGACCATCCCCCCTGGGGGGTGATTTCTCGCTTTCTGTCTCTAATGTCTCTCTCTGTCTGTCTGGCGAGCGCACGCGCCCTATAGTGAAAATCTCTCTCAAAAAAAAAAAAAAAAAAGAGAGAGAAAGGAACCAGTTGAATCAAATCTGCAATGAGGCTGGTAAAATAACAACAGACATAGTAGAAATTCAAAACATCATTAGAGGATACTTTGAACATCTATATGCTAAGAAACAAGACAATCTGGATGAGATGGACAAATTCCCAGACAAATATAATCTACCAAGAATGAACCAGGAAGAAATAGAAAGTCTGAATGGCCCTATAACAAGCCAGGAGATTGAATTAGTAATAAATACCCTTCCAACAAAGAAAAGCCCTGCTCCCAATGGATTCACCTCTGAATTCTACAAAACTTTCAAAGAAGAGTTAACTCCCATTCTGCTCAAGTTATTTCTAAAGAACCAAAAGGGTGAATCTCTCCCTGATTCATTCTATGAAGCCTCTGTCACCCTCATCCTTAAAACAGATAAGGACAGGACAAGGAAGGAAAACTATAGACCAATATCTCTGATGAACATAGACCCAAAGATTCTCAACAAGATACTAGCAAATCGTATTCAACAACTTATAAAGAAGATCATACACCATGATCAGGTAGGCTTTATTCCAGGAATGCAAGGTTGGTTCAACATATGCAAAACTATAAATATAATACATCAAATTAATAGGAAGGAAGACAAATACCATATCATTTGATGCAGAAAAAACATTTGATAAGATATAACATCCCTTCATGATCAAGACTCTCAGCAAAATTGGCATAGAAGGGTCATTTCTCAACACAATAAAAGCCATCTATGAAAAACCCATAGCGAACATCATCCTCAATGGAGAAAAGCAGAAAGCTTTCCCACTAAGCACAGGAACAAGACAAGTATGCCCACTGTTTCCACTCCTTTTTAATATAGTACTGGAAATCCTCACCAACGCAATCAGAAAAGAGGAAAAAATAAAGGGCATCCGAATAGGAAAAGAAGAGGTGAAACTCTATTTGCAGACGACATTATTGTATACATAGAAGACCCAATGGTCTCCATGGAAAAATTACTGGAAGTAATAAATGATTACAGTAAAGTTGCAGGATATAAAATCAATATACAGAAGTCCATAGCATTTCTATATACAAATAACAGGCAGACTGAGATAGAACTGAAAAAAAGTTATCTCATTTACCATAGCCACCAAAAGTATTCGATATTTAGGAATAAATCTAACCAATGAAGTTAAAGACCTCCACAAGGAAAACTATGAGAAGCTAAAAAAAGAAATTGAAAATGACACAAAAAAAAATGGAAGGACATCCCATGTTCATGGATTGGAAGAATTAATATAATCAAAATGGCAATTCTACCGAAATTAATCTACCTTTTTAATGTAATGCCAATCAAAGTACCAGACACATTCCTCACAGACCTAGAAAAGACAATCATAAAATTTATCTGGAATCATAAAGGACCCCGTATTGCCAAAGCAATTCTACACAAGAAGAGTGGAGTGGGTGGCATCTCACTCCCGGACCCAAAAATATACTACAAAACTGTGGTAATCAAAACAGTATAGTACTGGCACAGAAACAGACAGGTGGACCAATGGAACAGAATAGAGTCCCCAGAAATAAATACCCAAACATACAGTCAACTGATCTTTGACAAGGGGTACCAGTCAATCCAGTGGGAAAAGGAAAGCCTCTTCAGCAAGTGGTGCTGGAAAAACTGGATTTGCACTTGCAGAAAGATGAACCTGAACCCCTACCTCTCACCTTTGACAAAAATCAAGTCAAGGTGGATCAAGGATCTAAATCTAAGACCTCAAACTATAAAGCTGCTCCTGGAAAACACTGGGGAAACTCTGGGAGACATTGGAGTAGGGAAAGACTTCTTAAATAAGACCTTCAAAGCACAGTTGATCATCCCCAAAATAGACAAGTGGGATTACATCAGACTAAGAAGTTTCTGCATGGCAAAAGACACAGTAATTAGTGTGAATTGACCCCCCTCAGAATGGGAAAATATTTTTGTAAATTTTGTATCAGATAAGGGACTGATAACCAGAATACACAAGGAACTAAAGAAGCTGTTTGGAAAAAAGACGATCAATCCCATTAAAAGATGGGAGAAGGAGTTGAATAAAATGCTCTCTAAAGGTGACATACGAATAGCCAAAAGTCATATGAAAAAATGTTCAACATCCCTCATCGTAAGGGAAATGCAGATAAAAACAACAATGAGGTACCACCTAACCCAGTCAAAATGTCTAAGATTAAAAAAACAAAAAAATGAAAGTGTTGGCTGAGGTGTGGTGAAAGGGGAACACTTTTACACTGCTGGTGGGAATGTAAATTGGTCCAACCACTGTGGAGAACAATTTGGAGATTCATCAAAAATTTACAGATATATCTACCATATGATCCAGCAATTCCATTCCTTGGTATCTACCCAAAGGATAGAAGAATTCTTCATTGGAAAAGTGCTTGCTCATCGATGTTTATTGTGGCATTATTCACGATTGCAAAGTCATGGAACCAACCCAAATGCCCACGAATGGAGGAATGGATTGAAAAACTGTGGCACATATACTCTATGGAATACTACTCAGCCATAAAAACCAACAAAACCCTGGCTTTTGACAGAAAGTGGAAAAATATAAAAGATTTACTGCTGAGTGAGGCAAGCCAGGCTATGAAGGAGAGACATTGTATGACCCCACTTAACATATACTGAATGTCTGCACTCTATGACTGAAACTGATTGACTAACGGTTCTATAAACACAAGAGATGGGTGTGACTGTCAGATGAGGTGTATGTGGAGGAGTGGGGCATAACAAAGGACATTTGGAGAAGGATACGGAGGTAGAACATTGACAGGATGGGGAAGTGTGGTGTTATTGGTTGAAGATATTTTGATCAATGGGACTGGGGAGAAATGTTCACGTATTGAAATGCTCACATTGTAAGCTAAACAATGCGATTGAATGTATATACAAAAAAAGAAAGAAATCTTTAAAAAAGAGAGAAAAAAAAAAAACTTAAAGCCAGGAAACAGGTTAGGATTCTCTTCAAATAGTAGGTAAATGAACCTATCGGCAGCTCAAGACAGGACAAAAATCTTTAAAACTAGAAAACAAAGCCTAGAAGAAAATCAGCAATGTTTTAGTCAAGAGTCATAAAATTCTATTTCAACAGTTCAGTCACATGTACCTATTCTATCTTCTGTTGTGGTTTGATCCTCCCGACTGAACTCTGGGATATAATATTCAACTCGAGACTTGGCCCTATGATGAAGTTGGCCTCTTTTTTTGAACTCTTATTTCTGTGCGTCTGTGTTTAATTTTCCTGGTATAGCACTCCATTGAGATCTTCTTGGAGATCTGGTCTGGTGTTAGTAAATTCTTTCAAGTTTTGTTTATCTGAGAATATTCTTGTCTTTTCTTTCCATATGAAGGATAATCTTGCTGGGTACTGTTTTCTTGGTTGATATTGCTTTTCCCTTAGCACTTTGAATATATTTTCCCATTCTTTCTTAGCTCACATTGTTTCCAATAAGAGGTCCACTGTTTGCCTGATGGGATATCCTTTGTAGGTAACTTGCCATTTTTCTCTTGCCAATCTTAGTGTCTTGTCTTTGTCTGTGTTTTTGGCCAATCTGGCTATAATGTTTCTTGGATAAGATATTCTTGGGTTGGTTCTACTTGGAGTCCTTTGTATTTCTTGGGACTGGATCTTTGATTGCCTCTCTAGGTTTAGAAAGTTTTCTTGTAGGATTTCATGTAATAGATTATCAATTTCCTTATGATTCTTGCCTTCTGGGATACCAATTATTCACATGCTTGGACGTTTGATGGAATCTAGTATTTCTCATATATTATTCTCATTTTGGGGGGCAGTTTTCTCAGTCTTCGTGGTGGATTTTTCTAAGTCAGCTATAATACGCCCATTGAAAGTATTAAAACCACACTAAATCATATAGAAAATCGAATCTCATATGTAGAAGATATAATTGCTGGCCTAGAAAAATCCACCACCAAAATTTTCATACTAATTTTACTGAGAGTCATGAAGGGATACTGTATTCTGTCAAATGCTTTTACTGTATTGATTAAAAGGAGTTTTTAAATCTTTTTATATTAATATGATGTATTACATTTATATTATTGCATAAATTTAACCACCCTTGAATCTCTGAAATAAAGCCTACCTCTTCATGATGAATAATCTTTTTTATATGTATGATGTTGGATACTATTTGCATGTATCTTGTTGAGAATTTTTGCATGTATATTTATTAGGGATATCCATCTGTAGTTTTCCTTTCTTGTTGTATCTTTATCAGTTTCGGGAATGAGGGTTATGAAGGCTTTATATAATAAATTTGGGAGGGTCTCTTACTTTTGGACTTAGAAATAGTTTCAGTAAAATAGGAGTGACCTCTTCTTTAAGTTTTGTAGAAATCAGAAGTGAATCCATCAGAACCAGGACTTTTCTTTGTTAGCATGTTATTTATGAGTGATTCAATCTCACTGCTTGCTATGGGTCTATTCAGGTTTTCTATGTCTTCCTGAGTCAATCTTGGTAGATTTTATGTGTCCAGAAATTTGTCCATCTCATTCAGGTCTTTTTTATTTGTTGGCATTTAGTTGCTCATAATATCCTGTAATAATGTTTTGTATTTCTATTATGTCTTTTTTTATATTACCTGTTTCATTACAAATTTGATTTATCTGGTTCCTTTCTCTCTTTTTCTTAATTAGTCTAGATATTGGTGTGTTAATTTTTGTTTATCTTTTCAATTAGCCAGATTTTGATTTCATTTATTTTCTATTTAGTCCATTTTTTTCAATTTCATTTATTTCTGCTCTAATCATTTTTATTTCTTTTCTTCTGGTATTTTTCAAAAGAAATGGTGTTTTCCTAATTGCCTGAGGGATAATATTATGTTGTCATTTAACCAGCTTTCCATTTGTTTCTTATGTGCACTAATTGTTATGAACTTCCTTCTTATGATTGTTTTTGCAGTGTTCCATTGATTATGGAAACTCATTATCTTTTGTTGCTGTGAATCTTTTGATTTCAGTCTTAATCTCTTCAGTTTTTGTGAAGTCATTCAGGAGTAGGTTAGTTTCCATGTATTTGTGTATTTTCATGGGTTTTTCCTGAAACTGATAATAAGTTTCATTCCATCATGGTCATATAAGATGCTAGATACAGTTTCTATGCCTTTGAATCTGTAAGGGTTGGTTTTGGGACCTATCATGTTGTCAGTCTTTGAGAAGGTACCATGCAGAAGAGAGAAAACTATATTTTGTGGTATTTTGGTGTATAGTTCTATAGATGCCTGTCAATCCCTTCTGATTTATGGTATTGTTTAGGTCCTTGAATCTCTTTGCTTATTTTTTTTCTCATTTATGTGTCTAATGGAAACAATGGGGTGTTGAGATCCTCAACAATTACTTTATTGCAGTCTATCCCTCCTTTTATATTTTTTCATTTTTGTATACATTCAATCACTCTATTTAGCTTACAAAGTGAATATTTCAAAAGGTGAACATTTCTCCCTAGTCCAGTTGATAAAACTTTAAAATATCTTCAAAAGATAATACCACATTTCTTAGTCCCATCAATGCTTTGCCTCTCTATTTTTCTTCCAAATGTCTTTTCTCAGATCCTACTCTTGCACAAACACTATATCTGGTATTTACATCCATTTACTGTGTTTCTATACCCTTTAGTCAATCAGTTTTAGTCACAGAGTGCGGAAATTTGGTATATATTAAGTGGGGACATACAATGTCTCTTCTTCATAGCCTGGTTTGCTTAACGCAGCAGTAAATCTTCCATATTTTTCCACTTTCTGTCAAAATCCAGGGTTTTGCTGTTTTTTATGGCTGAATAGTATTCCATAGAGTTTATGTGCCAGTTTTTCTATCCATTCATCTGTTCATGGACATTTGGATTGGTTCCATGTCTTAGCAATTGTGAATAATGCTGCAATAAAACATCAATGTGCAAGCACTTTTTTGATTAAGAATTCTTCTGTCCTTTGGGTAGATACCAAGGAGTGGGATTACTGGATCATATGGTAGTTCTATTTGTAGATTTTTGAAGAATTCCCAAAGTGTTCTCCACAGAGACTGGACCAGCTTACATTTCCACCACCAGTGTAAGAGAGTTCCCTTTTTACCAAGATTATCCTTCATATGGGAAAAAAAAGATTAAAATATCCTATCTCTCCTTTCAGATTGAGCAGTCTTTCCATCAATTGTTTGGGTGTTCATGAATTGGGTTCATAGATATTTATAAGAATTATATCTTCTTGATGAATTAGACCTTTTTCTAATATATAAGGCTCTTCTTTGTCTCTTCTTACAGTTTCTGTCTTATAGCTTCTTTTGTCTGAAATCACTATAGCAACTCTCTTTTTTTTTCATGGTTTCCATTTTCAAGGAATATTTTTTTCCAGCCCTTCACTTTTAGTCTATGCATGTTTTTATCCACTAGATGGATTTCTTGTGTGCATCAGATGAAGGGTTTTTGATTTTTTTAATCCATTCAGCCAATTGAGTCTCTTGATCAGGGAATTAAATATTTAATATTCAACATTATGATCAATATTTCCAGACTTGTCCCTACCCTTATGTTGGCCATATCCCTGGATGTTTTTTTGTTCTCTTATTTCTGTCTTTCTCTTTTTAGTTTTCTTGGTATAGAAATACCTTATAAACTTTTTAAAGAGCTGGTATAAAGTTGGTAAATTTTTTCAGGTTTTGTTTATCTGAGAACATTTTTATCTTTCCCTTCCCATATGAAGAATAATCTTGGGGACCTAATGGTTATGTCGCTGGACTCCCACGTAGTCAACCGCAGTTCGAGTCCTGGACCAGGTGGCTTAAACTCACGCCAGGCACGTGTGCATGCATGCCCAAGATCCCAAGAGGAGAATGGAGAAGAAGGGATTGTGGCGTGGCCATCCCCCCTGAGGGGGGGGGGTGATTTCTTATTTTCTGTCTCTCTCTCTGTCTCTGTCTGTCTGGCGAGTGCACATGCCCTATAGCAAAAACCTCTCCAAAAAAAAAAAGAATAATCTTGCTTGGTATAGGAATCTTGGCTAAAATTGCTTTTTATTTAACACTTTGAATACATTTCCCCCATTCTTTCCTTGCCTACATTGTTACGTATGAGAGGTCCATTGTTAGCCTCATGGGATAGCCTTGGTAAGTAACTTGACATTTCTCTCTTGAAAACTTTAGTATTTTTCTTCGCCTGTGGTTTTGGCCAATTGGGCTATGATGTACCATGGAGAGGATCTTCTTGGATTGATTTTTGGGGGGGGGGTCTTTGTTTTTCTTGGGTCTGAACGTTTGAGTAATTCTCTAGACGTGGAAAGTTTTCTTCCAGGATTTCATGGAATAGATTATCAATGCCCTAGTCAGTTTCTTCACCTTCTGGGATATCAACTATATCCCATGGCAGAATGTACCACAAAATTAACCCCAAACATTTATTTTCTAATATTACTAAGGGTTAATGGGCTGAATATTTCCCCCATTGCTATTTGTTATTTTATGCAGGCCTATTTTATTTCAAACAATGCCAACTTATTTCTAAAGTACTATTTGTACATGACTATAGTTAATGGTCACTTTCCAGTTAATATTTTACTTCTTAATAGTGTCACCCTGACAGAATGCTTGGACTGTTGACTAGACGGAGATCCTTTTTTACAATAAGGAGTATAATTTTCTGGTCTAGCATGTGAGAAGTTTAGACATCACCACCCTCTATTTAAAAAAAAAAGTATAAAAACTGAAAAATATTAACTTCTTTTAGATACATAAAGAAGTGAAGTTGTGGAGCAAATTGATGCCTCCCATGATGGAAAGCAGAAAGGCAGATATAGAGAATCACAACTTTCAAGAGAAGAAATTCACAAACATAAACTTTCATGAGATCTAGTGTTGGGGTAGGACAAATTGAACTATAATTAACAGACATCTGGAAGCACAGGGTAAACAAATATGGAGTTAAAGACTCAAAGGGAACTGGGGACCAGCAGTTAGAGTAATGGCTATGTTGCTGGACTCCCATGTAGTCAACCGCGGTTTGCATCCCAGACCTGGTGGCTTAAAACTCACGCTGGACACGTGTGCGTGTGTGCCCAAGATCCCGAGAGGAGAATGGACAAGAAGGGATTGTGGCATGGCCACCCCCCCTGGGGGGTGATTTCTTGCTTTCTGTCTCTCTGTCTCTCTCTGTCTGTCTGGTGAGCGCACACGCCCTATAGCAAAACCCTCTCAAAAAAATGGAAAAATAAAGACTCAAAGGGAACTACTCATGAGGGGGCCTCCACATTTTTACAGATTTTGCCTCTAGAAGCTCTACCAGGTCCCCACAATGATATTGGAGAAAATTTCACCTATACTAAAAAAATTTTTAAAAAATTGTTTTAAAACTACATGATAAATAGAAAAGACAGAATTTGAAGAACACCTAAAATGTCAAATTCAGAGTCAAATATGGCAGAAATGTTGGGAATATTAGATCAGAGATATATTTTTAAAGTATTATTAATATGCTAAGAGTATTAATGGAAAATATAGATACGATCCAAGAATGAATGCTATAAGGAGAAAGATGAAAATTCTAAAATAAATAAATATATAAAACAGTTAAAGATTTTTTAAAATCCTGAAACATAAATAAAGAATGTCTTCAAAAAGCTCTTTAGTGGATTATTGAGGAAAGAATCTTGAGCCTGACAATACTTCAATGCAAATTACCAAAATCAAAAAGCAAAAAGAAAATAAAGTTTAAAAAAAGGAATAGATTTGGGGCTGTCAGGTGACGTTGTGGTTAGGAATGCTAGACATGGCCAACTGTGATTCGATTCTGGAACTGGCAGCTTGTTTTCTCACTTTTCCTTTCTCTCACTCTCGCTCGCTCATTCTGACTCCCTGTATGGTCAAATTTAAATAAGTAATAAACAAATAAAGTTAAATAAAATAATTCTTTAAAAATAGGAATAGAAAAGTTGAGTATTGTGACAACTACAAGGATGTAACATATGTGTAAAGGAGATAACAGAAGTAAAAGAATGAGAGGAAAAACAAAAGAAACTTTGAAGTAATAATGGTTAATAATATTCCCAAATTAATGTCATACACCATAACACCATACCCCCAGAAATTTATTAAAATATCCACCACTCTAAGATTACACAAAACGTAAAAATGACCAAAAAAAAAAGAATAGGAATATCACATTCCTAGGAATATGATATTCAAACTTCATAAAATTAAAAATAACAATAATAAAAATTTTGAAAGAATCCTGATGAATATGAATGAAAAAATTCTCAACAATATACTAACAAATCATATCCAAAAACATATAAAAAAGATTACACATCATGTCCAGGTAGACTTTATTCCAAGGATGCAAGGATGGTGCAACATGCAAAACCATAAATGTATTATACCATATTACCAGAAAGAAAGATAGAATTTATATGATCATATCAATTGATGCAGAAAAAAGCATTTGATAAAATACAACATCCCTTCATGATCAAGACTCAGAGAAAAATTGGCATAGAAGGGTCATTCCACAACAAAATAAAAGCTATCTATAAAAACCAATAGCTAACATCATCCTGAATGGGAAAAGATGAAAACTTTTCCACTAAAAACTGGTACAAGACAAGGATGCCCACTTTCTCCACTGCTTTTCCATATAGTACTGGAAGTCCTCACCAACAAAATCAGTAAAGAGACTAAAATTAAAAACATTCAAATAGAAAGAGGTGAAATTATCTGTACTTGCAGATGACATGATTGTATATACAGAAGACCCAATGGTATCCATTTACCATAGCCAAAAAAAGTATAAGATACCTAGAAATAAATCTAACCAAAGAACTTAAAGGCCACCACAAGTAAAACCATAAGAAGCTAAAAAAAATATGAGAAAGGACATAAAAAAGTGGAAGGACATCCCATGTTTCTGGATTAGAAGAATTAATATAATCAAACTGAAAATTATACTCAAATTAATCAATTAATCTACATAGTTAATGCAACCCCAATCAAAGTACCAAACACATTCTTCATAGATCCAGAAAAGACAATAATATAATTTTTCAGGAATCATAAAGGACCTGGTACTGCAAAAGTAATTCTGTGCAAGAAGAGTAGAGTAGACAGCATCCCACTTCCTGACATGGAAGTATACTATAAAGCTGTGATAATCAAAACAACATGGTTGCTATTGGCACAAAAACAGACAGGTGGACAAATGGAACAGAATCAAGACACACATAAATAAGCATCTGAATACATAGCCAACTGATTTTTTAAATTTATATTTTATTATCATCTTTATCTTGTTTATATTACATTGGATTGCATATAACTGTATAGTGTATGACATTGCTTTTTCAAAAGGGAATGCCATGCATGTCAGTCAATACAGAGGACAATAATCCGATCTCATCATTCAATAAATTTTCATTGTTTTCCCAATCATTATTACTATTATTATTCCAAATATTTTTTAAACAGTCAATCACTATTTCTCATTTTGCTTGTAAAAAGACTTTACCCATCATGAACTACTTCTCAGACCAATCCAGTTGAGAGTACTATACACATCATCATCAACAGGTAATAAGCCATATCTGTCTCCCACTAACGTCCTGGCTCTCTATTTGTTCTCTTGCTATTTTTCTCTATTCTCTACTCTTCACCCCCCATACCACACTGTCTTATTCTTGTTAAGTACTTTTACTGCTTTTATGTCCTCCAATATTTTACCCCATAGAGTGTGGGTAGTTGGTATATATTAAGTGGATACATACAATATCTTTCTTTCAGAGCCTGGCTTACTTCACTCAGCAATAGATCCTCCATATCTGACCACTTTCTATCAAATGAAAGGGTCTTGTTATTTTTTCATGGCTGAGTAGTATCTCATAGAGTATATATGCCACACTTTTCCAATCCATTCATCAGTTTGTGGACATTTAAGTTGGTTCCATGTCTTGGCAATTGTGAATAATGCTGCAATAAACACTGGTGTGCAAGCACTTTTCGGATTGAGCATTCTCCTATCCTTTCTGTAGATACCCAGAAGTGGGATTCCTAGATCAAATGGTAATTCTACTTGCAGAACATTGAGGAACCTCTATATTGTTCTGAACAGTGGTTGAACCACTTTACATTCCCACCAACAGTGTATGAGAGTTCCCTTTTCACCGCATCCCCGCCAACACTTATTACTTTTTATATTCTTAATCATTTTCATTCTGACAGGGGATAGGTAGTATCTTATTATGGTTTTTATCTCCATCTCCCTTATGATGAGGGATGTTGAGCATTTCCTCATATGCTTTTTGGGTGTTTGTATGTCTGCCTTAGAGAGATTTATGTTCAGCTCATTTTCCCATCTTTTAATTGGATTAATCATTTTTTTATAAAGCACTTGAGTTCCCTGTGTACTCTGGTTATCAGTCCTTTGTCTGAGGCATATTTAACAAAAATAATTTCCCATTCTGAGGGTTGTCAGTTCACACTTGTTCCTGTGTCCTTTACTGTGCAGAAACTTCTTAGTCTGATATAGTCCCACTTGTCTATTTTAGGGATTATTGCCTGTGCTTTGGGAGTCTTATTTAAGAAGTCTTTGCCTACTCCAATGTCTCCAAGAGTTTCGCCAGCATTTTCCACCAGTAGTTTTATTGTTTTAGGTCTTAGGTTCAGATCTTCCATCCATTTTGAGTTGATTGTTGTTAATGGTGAAAGGTGGGAGTTCAGCTTCATCTTTCTGCAGGTGGATACCCAGTTTTTCCAGCACCATTTACTAAAGAGGTTTTCCTTTTCCCAATGGATTGACTGATATCCTTTGTCAAAGATCAGTTGGCTGTAAGCTTTGGGGGTTATTTCTGGGGTCTCTATTCTATTCCATTGGTCCACATGTCTGTTTTTATGCCAATACCATGCTGTTTTGATGATCACAGCTTTATAGTATATCTTGGGATCAGGGAGTGATATTCCTCCTACTCCTTTCTTCTTGTGCAGAAATGCTTTTGAAAAATGAGGTCTTTTATGTTTCCAGGCAAATTCTATGACTATCTTTTCTAGAGCTGTGAAGAATATTTCAGGTATTTTGATTGGAATTGCATTAAACATGTAGATTAATTTGGGTAGAATTGTCATTTTGATTATGTTAATTCTTCCAGTCCAGGTACATGGGATGTCCTTTCACTTTTTTACGTCGCTTTCAATAGCTTTTTTTTTTTTTTCAATAGCTTTTTAAAGATTTTCATAATTTTCTTTGTAAAGGTCTTTGACTTTCTTAGTTAGGTTTATCCCTAGGTATATTATACATCTTGTGGCTATGGTGAAAGGGATTCCTTTCTTCACCTCTACTTCGTTCAACTTGTTATTCATATATAGAAATGCTATAGATTTTAGGATATTGATTTTGTATCTTGCCAGTTTACTGTATTCACTTATTACTTCAAGAAGATTTTTCAGGGAGACCTTTGGGTCTTCTAAGTATACCATCATGCCATCTGTGAAAAAAGATATTTTCAACTTTTCTTTGCCTATTTGAATGCCTTTTATATTGTTCTCTTCTCTGATTGCATTAGCTAAGAGTTCAGGAACTATATTCAAGAGCAGTGGAGAGAGTGGGCAGCCTTGGCTAGTATCCGTTTTTAGCAGAAAAGCTTTTAGTTTTTCCCCATTCAGTATAATGCTAACTGTAAATTTTTCATAGATGGCTTATAGTGTTAAGAAATTACCCTTCTATACCAATCTTACTGAGGGTCTTAATCATAAAAGGATGTTGTATTTGATCAAATGCTTTCTCTGAATCAATTGATATGATCATATGATTTTTATCTTTCTTTCTGTTAATGTGATGTATTACATTTATGGTCTTGCCTATGTTGAACCACCCTTGCATCCCTGGGATAAAGCCTACCTGGTCGTGATGAATGATCTTTGTTATATGTTGTTGGATACGATTTGCGAATATCTTGTTGAGAATTTTTGCATCTATATTCATCAATGACATTGGTCTGTAGTTTTCCTTTTGTGTCATGTGCTTATCTGTTTTGGGGATGAGGATGATGGAGGCTTTATAAAATTAATTTGGAAGGTTTCCTTCCTTTTGAATCTTTAGAAATAATTTTAGTAGGATAGGGGCTGGCTCTTTCTTAAAAGTTTTGTAGAATTCAGAAGTGAAATCATCTGTACCAGGGCTTTTTTTTTTTTTTTTCTGGAAGGTTATTTATTACTGATTTAATCTCCTGGCTTATTATGGGTCTATTCAGGTTCTCTATGTCCTCCTTAGTCAATCTTGGTAGATTATATGCATCCAGGAATTTGTCCATCTCCTCCAAGTTATCTTGTTTATTGGCATATAGTCGCTCATAGTATTCTCTAATGATATTTTGTATTTCTACTATGTGTGTTGTAATATTGTCTGTTTCATTGCATATTTGATTAATCTGGTTTCTTTCTTTCTTCTTTTTTTTTTTTTTTGAAAGGTTTTTTTGCTATAGGGCGCGTGCGCTCACCAGACAGACAGAGAGAGACAGAGAGATAGAAAGCAGGAAATCACCCCCCAGGGGGGATGGCCACGCCGCAATCCCTTCTCCTCCATTCTCCTCTTGGGATCTTGGGCACACACGCACACGCACCCGGCGTGAGTTTAAGCCGCCGGGTCCGGGACTCGAACCGCGGTCGACTACGTGGGAGTCCAGCGACATAGCCATTACGCTAACTGCTGGTCCCCCTTTCTTCTTCTTGATCAGTCTAGCCAATGGTGTGTCAATCTTGTTCATCTTTTCAAAAAACCAGCTTCTGCTTTCATTAATTTTCTGTATGGTTTGTTTACTTTCTATTTCATTTATTTCTGCTCAAACCTTTATTATTTCATTTCACCTGGCATTTTTGGGGTTTGTTTGTTGGTGTTTATTCAGTTCCCTCAGCATGATGGTAGGTTATCTACTTGTCATCTTTTCATCCTTTTCTTATGCATAGTAATTGTTATAAATTTCCCTTATGATTGCTTTTGCTGTGTCCCATAGATTATGGACATATGTGTAATCATTATCATTTGCTTCCATGAATTTTTTGATTTCAGACTTGATTTCTTCAGTAGTGAAGAAGTCATTCAGAAGTAGATTATTCATTTTCCATGTATTTGTGTATTTTCAGGGTTGTTTCCTGAAATTAATCAAGTTTAATTCCATCATGGTCAGAGAAGATGCTGGATACAGTTTCTATGCCTTTGAATCTGTAAAGGCTTGATTTGTGTCCTAACATATAATCAATCTTTGAGAAGGTTCTATAGATATCTGTCAAACCCATTTGATTTATAGTATGATTTAGGTACTGTATTCTCTATTTATTTTCTGTCTAGAAGATCTGTCTACAGTAGATAATGGGGTGTTGAGATCTCTGACAACTATAATATTTCTCCCTATCTCTGCTTTTAGCTCCAGCAGTCTTTCCTTCACATATTTAGGTGCACCTGAGTTGGGTGAATAGGTATTTATTAGGGTTATGTCTTCTTGCTGGATTACCCCACTTACTATTATATAATGTCCTTCTTAGTCTCTTCTTACACTCTTTATCTTGAAATCTATTTTTCTGAGATCACAATCGCTACTCCCGCCCTTTTTGATTTCCATTTGCATGGAATATCTTTTTCCAGCCCTTTACTTCTAGTCTATGTGTGTCTTTATACATAAGGTGGGTTTTGTGTAGGCAACAGATAGAGAATTTCTGTTTTTTTTATCCATTCAGCCAGTCTATGTCTCTTAACTGGAGAATTTAATCCATTGACAGTCAATATAATTATCAATATTTCTGTACCTGATCCTATCATTAAATGAGCTATTTTCTTGGTTGCTTTTTGTTCTCATATAACTGTCTGTCTGACTTTTTAGATTTCCTGGTATAGTACTCCCTTCAGAACCTCTTGAAGAATTGATCTGGAGTTGGTAAATTCCCTCAAATTTTGTTTATCTGAGAATGTTTTTATCTTTTTATCCCATATGAAAGATTATCTTGCCAGGTATAGTATTCTTGGTTGAAATTGTTTTTCACTCAACACTTTGACTATGCTTCACCATTCTTTCCTTGCCTGCATCGTTTCCACCAATAGATCAATGTTGATGGGGTAACCTTTGTAAGTAACTTGATGTTTCCCTCTTGCCAACTTCAGTATCTTGTCTTTGTCTGTTGTTTTTGCCAGTCTGGCTATGATGTGCCTTGGAGAGGATCTTCTTGGGTTGATTCTACTCAGGGTCCTATGTATTTCTTGGGTCTGGATATTTGAATGCCTTTCTAGGTTTGGAAAGTTTTCTTCCAGGATTTCACGGAATAAATTATCTAAGCCCTTATTATTTTCTTCCTCTTTTGGGATACCAATTATCCGGATGTTGGGGTACTTGATGGTATCTAGTATTCCTCGTATATTATCTTCATTTTTCATGGCTGTTTTCTCAATCTTCTTGATGGTTTTTTCTAGGTCAGATGTTTTGTCTTCTACATAGAGATTCAATCTTCTGCGTGATCTAATCTACTTTTAATACTTTCAATGGAGGTATTAATTTCCTTTATCAAATTCTTCAACCCTACAAGTTCCATCTGGTTCTTGTTTAAGGTATCCATTTCTTCTTTCAAGTCATGAAAGGACTTCCTCATCTCCTGGAGCTCCTTGTCTCTTTTCTCTTCCATCTCAGTTAGTTTGATCACTACAAATATTTTAAATTCCTGATCAGACTTGTCCACGATGTCCATTGTATTGACTGTAGGTGATGTAGGCTTAATGATTTCCCTAGAGGGAGAGGCCTTTTGTTGGTTGGTCATATTTCTTTAGCCTCTGTGATTGTTTCTAGTCATCAGGTAATCTATATGTTGCTTCCTAACTTAGTTAGGGTATCTCAAAGTGTTAAAAGCTGTACAGGATTAGAAAATTGATGATTTCTCTTATGGTTGGCCTACCTGTTGCTCACAATTACAATTAACTGTTGCCAATAGTCCTGGATGGCCCAAAGTCCTCCCTATTTCTAAGGAGTGGTGAGCCTCCAACTGACCTAATAAGCAACACCACAAGAGCAAAGAAAAACAAAACACAAAAAGAAATCGTGCAACATGCTATTCATATCACTAAAATTCAGAGAGTCCAAAGGCAAGTGGGGAGGAGCCAGAGGATGAGTAACAGGTTCTGGCCAGAGGAGCCTGCAGCCTCAGGGCCCCTGGTGTCCATAACTGCTGGCCAGTTCGATCTGGTTTGCTGGTGGGTGAGGTGCAAGTTCCTCTTAAGGTCCCATGCAACCAACCTGATTTCCTAAAAGGAGGAGGGGTGGGGATGCGCGAAGTTCTGGGGCGGTCAAGCCTGCAGCCTCAGGCCACCTTGTGTCCAGAACTGCTGCCAACTGATTTTTGACAAAGGGTTCCAGTCAACCCAATGAGAAAAGGAAAATATCTTTAGCATATGGTGCTGGAAAAACCAAATATCCACCTGCAGAAAGTTGAATCTAAACCTCTACCTTTCACCATTGACAGAAATTAACTCAAAGTGGATTAAAGATCTGATCCTAAGACCTCAAAATATAAAACTACTGCTGGACAACACTGGGGAAACTCAGGGAGACATTGGGGTAGGCAAAGAATTCTTAAATAAAACCCCTAAAGCACGGTCAATAATCTCAAAAATAGACAAGTTGGATTCAATCAGCTTAATCCTTTTCTACATGGCAAAAGGCATAGTAATTAGTGTGAATTGATAGTCCTTGGAATTGGAAAACGTTTTTGTAAACTATGCTTCAGATAAGGGACTGATGATCAGAATACACAGGGAAATAAAGTGGCTTACTTATAAAAGATGGACAAACCAATTAAAAGATGGTTGAATGAGTTGAAAAAAACATTTAAAAACCTCTCTAAGGAAGACATACAAACACCCAAAAGGCATATGTAAAAATGTGCCAACCACAATTAGATACCACCTAACCCCATGAGAATGACTAAGATTAAAAAAAAAAAAATGGTACTGAATGTGAGGTAAAAGGGGACCTCTCAACATCTGAAGGCACCTGGCGAGCAAGGGGGCACACTGCCCCCACTGACTCCCATCCAAACCCCCCCAGTCCCGGATCCACCCAGACCCCTAGGCAGGTAGAATGTTCCTCCATATATTTTTCTTCTTTACTGTCGCCCATTCTTTTGTAAATTTCTTCCTCTCTGTCTCTGCACAGACTGAGCCTTTGGCTGCAGCAGCCTGGTACATCTGAAGGCACCTGGCAAGCAAGGGGGCACACTTTCCCCACTGACCCATCCAGACACCCCAGTACAGGATCCACCCAGACCCCTAGGCAGACTGCACTAAGTGCGGCACGTGACTTTTTCTTTATTTCCCTCTCTCCTCCTTTTTTTTTCTCTTATATTATCTTCTCTTCTTCTTCTTCCATCTTGCAAGAGAGACTACCTAGGCCTAGAATTAGAGGTCTGAATTTTTCTAGTCATATAAAGTTATATTTGGCTACCTGTCTTTCTCTCCACAACCTGCACCTTTGGTAGCAGCTGCCTGGCACATCTCAAGGCACCTGCCTGCGCCTTTGGTGGCAGCTGCCTGGCACATCTCAAGGCACCTAACCACATTACTAAAAACAGAACAGAGACCTCGGCAGACGTCCATTCCCAACAAAAGGGAAAGACACTCCTACCCAGTGAAACATTCGCCTGACAAGTACTTAAAAATAGTACATCTTCTAAATGGCTAGAAGTAGAAGAAGAGCCTCCGGCATGAATAAACAAGGAAATATATCTCCATCAAAGGTACAGAGTAACTCCCCTCCATCTTCAGGGCTAATGGATGATGTTACAAAGATGTCAGACAAAGAATTTTGAACGTTTATGGTGAATAAATTATTCGAATTGGAACAGAAAAGAGACAGCGAACTACAGGACATGAGAAAGTCATTCCAAGATATGAAAGAAGAAATGGACACTCTGAGAAAGAACCAGATGGAGCTATTAGAGATAAAGTCTGGAAGAGAGGAAATCAAAAACTCCTTTGAAAGTATTAAAAGTTGATTAGATCATGCTGAAGATCGAATCTCTGATGTAGAAGATAAAACCTCTGACCTAGAAAGAACCACGAAGAAGATAGAGAAAATAACTAAAAAACACGAGGGTAATATACGAGAAATACTAGATTCCATAAGACGCCCAAATATCAGAATAATTGGCATCTCAGAAGGTGAAAAAACAAATAAAGGCATGGAAAATCTATTCCATCAAATCCTGGAAGAAAATTTCCCAAGTCTAGTGAGGCACTCAAGTATCAAGACCCAAGAAATACAAAGTACCCCAGTTAGAATCAACCCCAGAAGATCTTCCCCAAGGCACATCATAGCCAAACTATCCAAGACCACGGGCAAAAACATGATACTAAAACTGGCAAGAGAGAAACAAGAAGTGACATACAACAGTCATCCCATCAGGTTAACCCCAGACCTCACAATGGAAACAATGCAAGCAAGGAAAGAATTGGAAGATATATTGAAAGTGCTAAGAGAGAAACAATTTCAACCAAGATTATTGTATCTTGCAAAATTATCCTTCATATGGGAAAAGAAGATTAAAATCTTCTCAGACAAACAAGACCTACCAGCTCTTCAAAAATCCTGAAGAAAGTACTGCTCCAGGAAAACTAAAGAGCTAACAGACAGAAACAAAGGAATAAAAGGCTGCTGAGACAATGGCTAAGTTAAACGTCAGGACCGATCCAGTTACATCAATAATAACATTGAATGTGAACGGATTAAATTCCCCAATCAAGAGACACAGACTGGCCGAATGGATAAAAAACTGAGACCCTCTATCTGTTGCCTACAGGAAACCCACCTCATCAATAAAGACATGCATAGATTGAAAGTGAAGGGTTGGAAAAAGGTTTTCCATGCAATAGGGAAACAAAAAAGCTGGAGTAGCGATACTAATTTCTGACAATATAGTCTTTTTTTTCAGTTTCCAAAAATTTAAGTTTTATTGACATATAGCCATGCTAATTTATTTATACATTACCTATAGCTACTTCTTTTTTTTTCCGTGTACAACATGGTTTATCCCAGCATGAATACAGTGCACATTAGTCAAGACAATGATATTACTTTATTCATTATCATCAACAGACAACTTTTCATTTTTGTGTCTGTTAAGTGTGTTGTTTGTTCCCTGAATCCCTCCTTTCTGCCCTCAATTACTCATTCCCATTACCTCTCCCATACTGTCTCTAGCATCCGCAGTTGCCTTCCCTGCTATTATACCCTCCAGTTCTTTCAGTTTTTTATTTTCAATTATCAGCTTATAAAATTTTTAACAATAGGGAGCATAGATTCTATTCAGGGTTGGATTAAGGGTGGGTCTCGTGCAGTTCCGCAATTGTAGGTGAATCTCCATGGAAGACAGTTTCAGGAAAGCGGTTCTGGAAAGCAGAGATGATTATCAGTTGATGCGGCACAGCATCCATCTTGTAATTACCGGGAATGATGTTGTGGGAATCTGTAGCGTGAGTCATCCTCGGGTATCTGGCTTCCTTAAGAATGGTAGAGTAGTTCTTGACTTTCCCTGAGGTAATGCAGGGCTGGTGACCATCATCTTCTCACTGTCCATAGGCGGAGTAAATCCTCCTATACAATATATTTCTCACTTGGTTTAAGACAGCTAAAGTTTCTTTCTGTTGATTGTAGTTGCAAGTTCTTAGTCCTAGTTTTTGGCTTCAGTTTGCCGCCTGTGGCTGGCGGCCATGTGCAGGCGCAGGCCCGGCAGCCACGCGTAGGCCCAGTGGCCACGAGCAGGCCCGGGGGCCACGCGCTGGCCCGGGGCCCACGCGCAAGCCCGGCGGCCACACGCACGCGCAGGTCCGGCGGCCACGTGCAGGCCCGGCAGCCACGCGCAGGCGCCGGCCCGGCGGCCACATGCAGGCCCGGCGGCCATGCGCTGGCCCGGGGACCACGCGCAAGTCCGGGGGCCACGCGCAGGCCCAGCGACCACGCTCGGGCCTGGTGGCCACGCGCAGGCACAGGCCCAGCGGCCACGTGCAGGTCCAGCAGCCACGCACAGGCCCGGCGGCCACATGCCGGCCCAGAGCGCGCGAATGTGCACGGGATCCAGCACCACCTCCCGCTCGCCTGCCAGGCCCGAGAAAGGAAGGATGGCAAGCTCAGCCGGTCCACGCCACTGGCCCACATCGGCACCGAGCGCGGGACACACCCAGCACTGGAGAGGCAGTGGGGGCTGGGCGGTCTGGGCCACGGCATGCAAGGCAGAGCCCCGGCCGGGGCACACGAGGCAGAGCCCCGGCTGCACAGGCCCGCAAGGCGGGGCACCGGTGGGGCCAACAATATAGTCTTTAAAACAAAAACTATGAAGAGACAAAGAAGGGCACGATATTGTAGTAAAAGGATCAATAGATCAAGAAGATATAACTCTTATAAAAATCTATGTGCCCAACACAGGAGCACCCAAATATGTGAAGAAAAGACTGTTAGATCTAAAAGGGGAGATGGACTGCAATACACTAATTGTTGGAGACCTCAACACTGCACTATCCCCTCGGGACAGTTCATCTAGACAAAAAATAGATAAAGAGATAAATGATCTGAATGATACCATAAATGAAATGGACTTAACAGATATCTATAGAACTTTCCATCCAAAAACCACGAGATACACTTTTTTCTCACCCCCACATGGAACCTTTTCGAAGATTGACCACATCATAGGGCACAAAGCAAGCCTTTACAGATTCAAAGGCATAGAAACTGTTCCCAGCATCTTCTCTGACCATGATGGAATTAAACTTGAGTTTAATTTCAAGAGAAATCCTTAAAAATACTCATATATATGGAAACTAAATAACTTACTACTGAATGACTCCAAAACAACTGATGAAATAAAGTCTGAAATCAAAAGATTCATGGAAGCTAATGACAATGAGGATACGAGTTTCTATAATCTTTGGGACACAACAAAAGTAGTCATAAGAGGGAAGTTTATAGCAATTAGTGCTCATAAGAGGAAAATGGAAAGAAGGCAAATGGATCACCTAACATCATGCCTCAGAGAATTGGAAAAGAAACAGCAAAATAATCCAAAAAACTCCAGGAGAAAGGAAATAATATAGATCTGAGCCAAAATAAATAAAATAGAAAATAAGCGAACTATACAGAAAATAAATGAAAGTAAATGCTGGTTCTTTGAAAAGATAAACAAAATCGATACACCACTAACGAGACTTATTAAGAAGAGAGAAAGGAACCAAGTGAATCAAATCTGCAATGAAGCAGGAAATATAACAACAGACAAAGTAAAAATACAGAACATCATCAGAGGATACTATGAACAACTATATGCCAAGAAGCAAGATGATCTGGATGAGATGGACAAATTCCTGGACATGTATAATCTACCAAGATTGAGCCAGGAGGATATAGAAAGTTTGAACTGGCCCATAACAAGCCAGGAGATTGAATCAGTAATAAATAACTTTCCAACAAAGAAAAGCCCTGGCTTCAGCTCTGAGTTCCATAAAACTTTCAAAGAAAAGTTAACTCCCATTCTGCTCAAGTTATTTCTAAAGACCGAAAAAGGTGAATCTCTCCCTAATTTATTCTATGAAGCCTCTATCACCCTTATCCTCAAAACAGATAAGGACAGGACAAGGAAGGAAAACTATAGACCCATAGCTCTGATGAATATAGACAAAAAGATTCTCAACAAGGAACTAGCAAACCGTATCCAACAACTTATAAAAAAGGTTATACATCATGATCAGGTAGGCTTTGTTCCATGAATGCAAGGTTGGATCAACATACACAAAACCAAAAATGTAATACACCATATTAACAGGAAAAAAGACAAAAACCATATGGTCATATAGACTGATGCAGAAAAAGCATTTCATAATATACAACATCCCTTTATGCTCAAGACTCTCATCAAAATTGGCATGAAAGTGTCATTTCTCAACACGATAAAAGCTATCTATGAAAAACCCATCATGAACATCATCCTGAATGGAGAAAACCTGAAAGCTTTCCCACTAAAAATGGGTACAAGACAAGGATGCCCACTTTCTCCACTCCTTTTCAACATAGTACTGGAAGTTCTCGCCAATGCAATCAGAAAAGAGGAAAAAATAAAGGGCATCCAAATAAGAAAAGAAGAGGTGAAACTCTCTCTATTCACAGATGACATGATTGTGTACATAGAAGACCCAATTATTTCCATTAAAACATTTCCGGAAGTAATGCACGAATACAGTAAAGTTACAGGATACAAAATTAATATACAGAGGTCTATAGCATTTCTATATACAAACAACAGGCAGATGGAAATAGAACTGAAAATATTTATTTCATTTACCATAGCCACCAAAAGTATAATATACTTAGGGATAAATCTAACCAAAGAAGTTAAAGACCTCCAAAAGGAAAACTATGAGAAGCTTAAAAAAGAAATTGGAAAATGACACAAAAATGTGGAAGGATATCCCAAGTTCATGGATTGGAAGAATTAATATAACCAAAATGGCAATTCTACCCAAATTAATCTACCTATTTAATGCAATGTCAATCAAAGTACCAGACACATTCTTTACAGTTCTAGAAAAGACCATCATAAAACTCATCTGGAATAATAAAAGACCCCGTATTGCCAAAGCAGTTCTACACAAGAAGAGTGGAGTGGGCGGCATCTCATTCCCTGACACAAAAATATACTACAAAGCTGTGGTAATCAAAACAGTATGGTACTGGCACAGGAACAGACATGTGGACCAATGGAACAGAATTGAGTCCACAGGAATAAATTCCCAATCATTCTGTCAACTGATTTTTGACAAGGGGTACTAGTCAATCCAGTGGGAAAAGGAAAGCCTCTTCAGCAAGTGGTGCTGGAAAAACTGGATTTGCACTTGAAGAAAGATGAATCTGAACCCCGACCTCTCACCTTTGACAAAAATCAAGTCAAGGTGGATCAAGGATCTAAATCTAAGACCCCAAACTATTAAACTGCTTCTAGAAAACACTGGGAAAACTCTGGGAGACATTGGGGTAGGGAAAGACTTCTTACATAAGACCCCCGAAGCACAGTCGATAATCCCCAAAGTAGACAAGTGGGATTACATCAGACTAAGAAGTTTCTGCATGGCAAAAGACACAGTAATTAATGTGAATTGACAGCCCTCAAAATGGGAAAATATTTTTGTAAATTATGCATCAGATAAGGGACTGATAACCAGAGTACAGAAGGAACTAAAGAAGCTGATTGGAAAAAAGATATTCAACCCTATTAAAAGATTGGAGAAGGATTTGAAAAAAACACTCTCTAAAGATGACATACAAATAGCCAAAAGGCATATGAAAAAATGCTCAACATTCCTCATCGTAAAGGAAATGCAGATCAAAACAACAATGAGATACCACTTAACACCAGTCAGAATGTCTAAGATTTAAAAAAAAAAAAAATGATAAGTGTTGTTGTTGGTGTGGTGAAAGGGGAACACTCTTACACTGCTGGTGGGAATGTAAATTGGTCCAACCACTGTGGAGAACAATTTGGAGATTCCTCAAAAGTCTACAAACAGAACTACCAAATGTTCAAGCAATCCCATTCCTTGGCATCTACCCAAAGGACTTAAGAATTCTTTATTGGAAAAGTGCTTGCACATTGATGTTTATTGCGACACTTTTCACAATTGCTAAGACATGGAACCAACCCAAATGCCCCCGTATGGATCAATAGATTGAAAAATTGTGGCACATGGGACCAGCAGTTAGTGTAATGGCTAGGTCGCTGGACTCCCATGTAGTCGACCGCGGTTCGAGTCCCGGACCCGGCGGCTTAAACTCACACCAGGAGCATGTGCATGCGTGCCCAAGATCCCGAGAGGAGAATGGAGGAGAAGGGATTGCGGCGTGGCCATCCCCCCTGGGGGGTGATTTCTCGCTTTCTATCTCTCTGTCTCTCTCTGTCTGTCTGGCGAGCGCACGCGCCCTATAGCAAAAACCTCTCCAAAAAAAAAAAAAAATTGTGGCACATGTATTCCATGGAATGCTGTTCAGCCACGGAAAACAACAGGACCCTGGCTTTTGACAGAGAGTGGGAGTATATGGAGGGTTTACTTCTGAGTGAAGCAAGCCTGGCTATAGGGGAAAGACACTGTATATTCCCACTTAATATATACCGAGTGTCCGCACTCTATAACTGAAGCTGATGGGCTAAAGGATGTACAAACACAAGAGGTGGGTGTGAATGCAAGATGAGGTGTGTGTGGAGGAGTGGGACCTGGGAAAAAATATTTGGAGGAGGAATACAAAGACAGCATTGTTAAGACAGAGAGGTAGTATTGTTATATTTTGATCAACTGGACTGGGGAGAAATGTTCACATATTGAAATGATCACCTTGTAAGCAAAAAAATGTGATTGAATGTATCAAAAAATGTAAAAAATTAAAAATATTATAAAAACAAATAAAAAAAAATCAATGTTGTGTCCTACAATGATGTATAATAATTAAATGTAAATGAGAAATTATAAAATAAGGAAGAAAAACAAAACAACAATAACAAAAAATGATAATCAACCAATGACTGACCACAAAGAAAAAGAGGTATATAAGACATTTGACAAGAATTGAAAATAGTTGTTTGAAGGAAGCTCAGTGAAATTCAAGAAAAATATAAATAATTCGATAAAATTTTAAAAACTCAATGACTGACTAAAACATGAAATTTACCTTTTCTTCACTCTTCCCCTCCCACACTTTCCTTCCAATTTGTCTCTAGTGTCTATGACAATTTTTAATGCTTTTATATTCTCCAGACTTTCAGTTTCTACCATAGAGTGCGGAGAGTCAGTATATAATTGGAGACATACATGTCTTTCTTTCATACACTGGCTTGCTTCACTCAGCGACAGATCTTCCATATTTGTCTACTTTCTGTCAGGTTCCAGGGCCTTGTTGTTTTTTATGGCTGAGTAGTGTTTCATGGAGTGTATGTGCCACACTTTTTCAATCCATTCATGTATTTGTGGATGTTTTAATGGTTGTGGGGCACAGATATGGTTTATTATCTGTTGATGAGGATATGTATAGTATACTCAACTGGACTGAACTGATGTGAGTAAAGTCTTTTAAAATAAAAAAAAGAGGGAAACTCTCCTACACTGCTGGTAGGAATGAAAATGGTCCAGCCACTGTAAAGACTATGGAGATTCTTCAAACATCTACAAATAGAACTACCATATGATCCAGAAATCTCACTCCTGGGAATCTACCCAAAGACAGAATGCTTAGTCAGAGTCAGAAAAGTGCTTGCACACTTTATTGCAGCAGTATTCACAATTTTTAAGACATGGAACCAACCCAAATGTCCATGAACAGAGGAATGAATTAAAATATTGTGGCTCACATATATTATGGAATACCACTCAGCCATAAAAACCAAGGAGACCCTGGTTTTTGACAGAAAATGGAAGAATATGGAAGATTTACTGCTGAGCGAAGCAAGCGAGGCTATGAAGTAGAGACACAGTATGTCTCCACTTAATATATACTGACTGCCCACCCTCCATGGCCAAAACTGAATGACTAGAAGATATACAAATATGTAAAACCATTATAGATAACAGATACGGTGTAGGAAGAGGATGGGAGAAGGAGAAAAATCTGAGGAAAGACATTAAGGAGAAAAATAGAGAGGAAAAACTTTTATGGGATAAAGAAATGGGTAGTTATCTGTTTATGATGATGTGTATAGTATCCCAACTGGATTGGTGAGAAACATATTCATGTCGAAACATTCACTTTACAAGCTAAGTTACATATGCAATTGAATGTATAAAAGAAATTAAAATAAAATTTTAAAAGTTGAAAGACTCCAAAGCAAAATATTTATTGGGAATCAAGGTTTATATCTGATGCTTCCTAGAAATTATGCAACTGCCCGCCATATGAGACTGTGATGCGTGGATCAAAAGACTGAAGAATGTTTTGCGTTCCTTTGGAAAAGTCCTCCCAAGGAATGTTATTTGGCACACAGATGCTCACAATAAGATTCAGGAGGAAGCAGACATGTGGAGAAAAAGATAACTGGAGAAAAAGAATATGCTTACCAGAGGACCAAAAGGAAAATGGTTTCTAAACATCAAGCCAGAAGTTTAGTGAAGATTTTTGATGAAGAAAGTCAAAGAGACTATTGAAGGCCAAAGAATTAAATTTCTGAGACATTGAAGGGTAATATTCTAATGGCTAAATCTTGGAAGAAGAAGTTATATGATTATGAAACTAACATGTCAGACAGATGGGATCACAGTGGTTATAAAGAGTTATACCCTGAAGAACTTGAAACAGAGAGTAGTGATCAGCGAAATATTATCAGTGGTTAAAGCATCTACCCATCAATCCCACAAACACAATACATAAAATAATCCGATAAAATATGCTTAGTCAGAAAAGCACTTGCACATCTTTATTTATTGAGGAATTATTCACTATTGGTAAGACATGGAACCAACCCAAATGTCCATAAACAAGTGGACTGAAAAATTGTGGCACACATACTCCATCGACTACTATTCAGTCATAAAAAATGACATTTGATTAAAAAGTAGATGAATATGGAAGATTTATTGCTGAGTGAAGCAAGACAGGCTATGAAACAGAGACATTGTGTTTCTCCACTTAACATATACTTATTGTCCACACTATGGTAGAGAATGAAAGACTGGAGGAAATAAAGCATTGAAAATTGTTATGGAAGCTAGGGACAAAGTGGAAAAAGAGTGGGAGAGGAGAAGCATATAGAATAGAAAATTTGGGGGAAAATAGAGAGGTAAGAAATTTTTGGGACTCAGATATGGTTTATTATCTGTAGATGATGACCTGTATAGTATTCTCAACTAGGTTGGACTGAGGTGTATGTCATGCTGGATAAAGTCTCTTTACAATCTAAATTTTGTATAGTAATTGAATGTATAAATAGTAATTATAATAATAAAATCATTTCGAGTGAAAGAAAATAACATATTCCTTCATACAACATTTTAATTTCTAGGATTTTATCCCAGAGGAATTAAGAGAACTTCCAAAGGAGTTGTAATGGAAGTCATCATTTAGGACTCAAACCTTGGAGATATCTTATATATGTAATATTTGGAAATTATTGAGAAAATATATTCACACGAGAGAATGAAATCATTCATTTATATTTAGGCTCATGTTAACCCCCACAAAAAATATGGTAGCAGGAATATTAAGTGTTAATCTCTGGCTAAAAGCACATGTTTTTCTTTTTGTTTTTCATATGCACAGGGGAAAGTAGTGAAAAGAGTTTACTTTTATTTATTTTTTTAATGTATTATGTTATCCATTGTTACCTTGGATGGTTGGTTTATGATTTATTTTTATTTAATGTTATTTGCATTTTTCAATTTTTCTGTTCTGTTATTTTTGTTTAAATAGAAGCAGTAATAAAACAACCTTTGGAAAGTTCTAATAAAAAATAAAGCTGAAGAAAAGTCACAAAAAAAAGAAGAAAAACATAAAAGAAGCCATAGATATAACAGCATATTCCTCAAGTAAATTCTCAGGGAAGGAACTGGAATGTTTAGTACCAGAAAAAATAAACAACCACATAAGCTCAAGAAAAAATCCAGGAAAATGTGTCTCAAAAAATCTGCTTTATTCTTAGAGACAGAAAGTGACACCTCCTAGTCAAATAATTCAGCATCCAGCAGTGCTGAAGAAAACAAGGAGACACTCTGAAAACCAAAAGGATTAAGAGAAAAAAGTTCATACCCCTATAAATCCAGGAGAGGACAAATAAATGCACAAATTGGAAAGTGGCTACAGATGAAAGCTCTGCTGAGAGCTCAGAGGATGACTAAATGGGAAGGAAACATTCTTGTTTCCCACTTGACTGGAATATTTGCAGTTCTGATGCCTTGAGGTTTTGTCAGTGACTCTTGTTCAGCACTGAGGGCCTGAGGTCAGAGATTTCTTGTGCCATCCAAATCTGTTTTGACAGACTTGTATTCTATTTTGCCCTGTTAAATTTGAATCCCGACCAGAGACTGGCCCTTGCTCTCAGGAGCCTTCCATTTCCATCTCCAGACCTCTGGCCAGCAAGGGAAATTGAGACAGGGGCACCACTGCCCCTGCTTCACTTTCAAGCTCCCAAAACAAGGGCCCCAGGCCCTTTAGAGGTAGGGAGGATCTCTTTTTTTTCTCTTTTTCCTCTTTGCTCTACCTTTTTGTTTTGCTAATTCCCTCTCCCTTCTACCACAGACAGGCCCTTGTCCTCAGGAGCCCTTCACTTCCACATCCAGACTTCAGGCAAGCAAGGGAAACTGAGGCAGGAGCACCACTGCCCCTGCTCCACTTCCAAGCTTTGAATACAAGGACCACAGGCCCTTTGGAGGTAGGAAGGATTTCTTTTGTTTTTTTTTTTTTTTTTTTTTAATTCTCATTTTCTCTTTGCTCTTCCTTTATGTTTTGTTAATTCCCTCCTCTCCATCTTCCAAGCTCTAAAAACATAGACCTCAGCCCCTTTAGAGGTAGAAAGGATTTCTTTTTTTTTCTCTTTTTCTTTTAGCTCTACCTTTTTGTTTTTCTAATTTCCTCCTCTCCCTTCTACCACAGACTGGCCCTTGTCTCAGGAGCCCTCCATTTCCATCTACAGACCTCTGGCCAGCAAGGGAAACTGAGGCAGGGTCACCACTGCCCCTGCTCCACTTCCAAGCTTCCAAGAAAAGGATCCCAAGTGCTTTAGAGGTAGGGAGTACCTCTTTATTTTTCTCTTTGCTCTATATTTTTTGTTTTCTTACTTCCCTCATCTCCTTCTACCACAGACTAGCCCTTTCTCTCAGGAGCCCTCCATTTCCATCTCCAGACTTCAGTCCAGCAAGGGAAACTGAGGCAGGAGCATCACTGCCCCTCTCCACTTCCAAACTCTGAATACAAGGACCCCAGGCCCTTTGGAGGTAGGAAGGATCTCTCTCTTTTTTTTTCTCTTTTTCTCTTTGCTCTTCCTTTTTGTTTTATTAATTCCCTTCTCTCTCTTATACCAAAGACTGGCCTTTTCTCTAAAGAGCGCTCCATTTCGGGAACCAGCAGTTAGCATAATGGCTATGTCGCTGGACTCCCACGTAGTCAACCACAGTTCATGTCCCGGACCCGGTGGCTTAAACTTCCACTGGGCGCATGTGCGTGCGTGCCCAAGATCCCGAGAGGAGAAAGGAGGAGAAGGGATTGCAGCATACCATCCCCCCTGGGGGTGATTTCTCGCTTTCTGTCTCTATGTCTCTGTCTGTCTGGCAAGGGCACGCACCCTATAGCGAAAACCTCTCAAAAAAAAAAAAAAAAAAAAGAAAGAGCCCTCCATTTCCATCTCCAGTCCTCTAACCAGCAAGTAAAACTGAGGCAGAGCACCACTGCCCCTGCTCCACTTCCAAGCTCCCAAGACTAGGATCCCAAGCTCTTTAGAGGTAGAGAGGTTCTCTTTCTTTTTCTTTTTGCTCTACCTTTTTGTTTTGTTAATTCCCTCCTATCCCTTCTAGGACAGACTAGCCCTTGCTCGCAGTGGCCCTCCATTTCCATCTCCAGACCTCTGGCCAGCAAGGGAAACATAGGCAATGGCATCACGGCCCCTGCTCCACTTTCAAGCTCCCAAGACAAGGACCCCAGGACCATTAGAGGTAGGGAGGATCTCATCTTATTTTCTTTTTTCTCTTTGCTCTACCTTTATGTTTGGTTAATTCTCTCCTCTCCCATCTACCACAGACTGGTAGGGAGGATCTCTTTTTTAGTTCTCTTTTTTTTTTTTTTTTTTGAAGAGGTTTTTGCTATAGGGTGCATGTGCTTGCCAGACAGACAGAGTGATAGAAAGCAAGAAATCACCCACCCCCACCCCCCAGGGAGGATGGCCACGTCGCAATCCTTTTTCCTCCATTCTCCTCTCAGGATCTTGGGCATGCACGCACACGTGCCTGGCGTGAGTTTCAAGCCACCAGATATGGGACGTGAACCGTGGTCAACTACATGGGAGTCTAGTGACATAGCCATTACACTAACTGCTGGTCCCTCTTTTTCTCTTTGCTCTAACTTTTGTGTTTCGTTAATTCCCTCCTCTCCCTTCTGCTACAGACTGGCCCTTGCTCTCAGAAATTCTTCATTTCCATCTCCAGACCTCTAGCCAACAAGGGAAACTGAGGCAGGAGCACCACTGCCTCTGCTCCACTTCTAAGTTCCCAAGAAAAGGACCCTAGGCCCTTTAGAGGTAGGTAGGATCTTGCTCTTTTTTTTTTTTTTTTCCTCATTTCTCTTTGCTCTATCTTTTTGTTTTCTTAATTTCCTCCTCTAACTTCTACAACAAACTGGTCCTTACTCTCAGGAGCCACCATTTCCATCTCCAGACTGCGGGCCAGCAAGGGAAACTGAGGCAGGGGCATAACTTACCCTGCTCCACTTCTAAGCTTTCAGGACAGGGACCCAGGCCCATTAGAGGTAGTGAGGAACTCTTGTTTTTGTTTTTTTCTCTTTCTCTCTTTGCTTTACCTTTTTGATTTGTTAATTCCCTTCTCTCCCTTCAACCACAGACTGACCCTAGCTCTCAGGAGCCCTTTATTTCCATCTCCAGTACTCTTGATAGCAAGGGAAACTGAGTCAGGAGCACCACTGACCCTGCTCTGCTTCCAAGCTCCCAAGACAAAACCTCAGGCCATTTAGAGGTAGGGAGGATCTCTTTTTATGTTTTCCTCTTTTTCTCTTTGTTCTTCCTTTTAGATTTGTTAATTCCCTCCTCTCCCTTCTACCACAGACTGACCCTCAGTCTCAGGAGTCATCAGTTTCCATCTCTAGAACTCTGGCCAGCAAGGGAAACTGAGTCAGGGACACTATTGCCCCTGCCTCACTTCCATGCTCCCAAGAGAAGGATCCCAAGCCCTTTGGAGGTAGGGAGGATCTTTTTTTTTTTTTTTTTTCTCTTTGCTCAACATTTTTGTTCTGTTAATTCCCTCCTCTCCCTTCTACTACAGACTGGCCTATGCTCTCAAAACCCCTCCATTTCCACCTCCAGTCCTCTGGCCAGCAAGAGAAACTGAGGCAGGAGCACCACTGTCCCTGCTCCACTTCTAAGCTCCAAGAAAAGGACCCCAGGCCCTTTAGAGTTAGTAAGGATCTCTCTATATTTTTCTCTTTTTCTCTTTGCTCAACCATTTTGTTTTGTTAATTTCCTCCTCTCCCTTTGACCACAAACTGGCCCTTCCTCTCAGGGGCCCTCCATTTCCATCTCCAGACTGCAGGACATCAAGGGAAACTGAAGTAGGAGCACCACTTACACTGCTCTACTTCTAAGCTCCTAAGACGAAGACCACAGGACCTTTAAAGGTTTGGAGGAACTCTTTAGTTTTTCTCTTTTTCTCTTTGCTCTACGTTTTTCATTTGTTAATTCCTTCCTCTCCCCTCTACTATAGACTACCCCTTGCTCTCAGGAGCCCTCCATTTTTAGCTCCAGAATGTTGGCCAGCAAGGGAAACTGAGTCAGGGACACCATTACCCCTGCTCCACTTTTATGCTCCAAAGAGAAGGACCCCAGGCCCTTTAGAGGTAGAGAGGATCTCTTTTTTTTTTTCTCTTTTTCCCTTTGCTCAACATTTTTGTTTCGTTAATTCCCTCCTCTCCCTTCTACCACAGACTAGCTCATGTTCTCAGGAATCTCTTTTTTTTCTCTCTCTTTCTCTTTACCTTTTTATTTTGTTAATTCCCTCCTCCACCTTCTACCACAGACTTGCCCTTCCTCTTAGGAGCTCTCCATTTCCATCTCCAGAACTCTGGCAAGCAAGGGAAATTGAGGAAGAGGCACCCACTTTCCCTGCTCCACTTCTAAGCTCCCAAGACAAGGACCCCATGACCTTCAGTAGTAGGGAGAATCTCATTTCTTTCTCTTATCTCTTTGCTCTACCTCTACCTCAAAAGGGCATTGGGTCTTTTTCATGGGACTTGGAAGTGGAGCAGGGGCAGTGGTATCACTACCAAAGTTCCCCTTGATGGTCACAATTCTGGAGATGGAAATGGAGGGCTCCTGAGAGCAAGATTCAGTCTGTGGTAGAAGGGAGAGGAGGGAATTAACAAAACAAAAACGTAGAGCAAAGAGAAAAAAAGAAAAAAAAGAGATCTTTCTTACCTGAAAGGTTCTGGGGTCCTTGTCTTGGGAGCTTTCTTTTCTCTGATTTTCTATTTGCTCTAAATCTTTGTATTGTTAATTCCCTCCTCTTTGTTCTACCACAGACTGGCCCTTGCTCTGAGTAGACCTCCATTTCCATCTCCAGACCTCTGATCAGCAAGGAAAACTGAGGCAGGGGCACCACTGCCCCTTCTCTACTTCCAAGCTCCCAAGAGAAGGATCCCAGGCCCTTTAGAGGTAGAGAGGATCTCTCTTTTTTTTTTTTTTTTTTTTGTATTTGCTCTACCTTTTTGTTTTGTTAATTCCCTCCTCTTCCTTCTACCTCAGACTGACCCTTGCTCTCAGGAGCCCTCCTTTCTATCACCATACCTCTGACCAGCAAGGGAATCTGAGGCAGGGGCACCACCGCCCCTTCTCCACTTCCAAGCTCCCAAGACAAGAACCCCAGGATCTTTAGAGGTAGGAGTATCTCTTTTTTTTTTTTTTTTTTCACTTTTTATCATTGCTCTACCTTTTTGTTTTGTTAATTCCCTCCTCTCCCTTCTACCACAGACTGGCCCTTGCTCTCAGGAGCCCTCCATTTCCAACTCCAGACCTCTGACCATCAAGGGAAATGAGGCAGGGGCACCACTGCCCCTGCGCCACTTGCTAGCTAACAAGACAAGGACCTCAGGTCCTTTAGAGGCAGGCACGATCTTTTTTTTAAGCCCTTGGCAAAATAGCTCATGACTTTTTCTTTATTCTCCTCTATAGTCTTTTCTTTGGGCTTACAATATCCTGTTTTTCTCATCCTCTACCCTGCCAGAGAGATTAGACCAATCTAGAATCACAGTTCTAAAATTCCCTAGTATTGTAATGTTCCCTGAGATCTTCCCCTATACTGAACAGTCTGTGAATATGAAGATAGTACTCATCAGACACCTGAGTATAGTACACCTTTTGAGACCATATTGCTAAAAAGAGCAGCAGAGAAGACGTACACACACATCAATTAACAGCCTAAGGGAAACATATTTGCTCCTAGGTGAAGAAAGGTTCTCCTAAGAGGTATTCTAAAGTGAATATATCTTCCATTGGCTAGAAGTAGAAGAGCCTCAGGTCTGAATAAGAGAGGAAATATGCCTCTATGAAAAAAACAGAATAACTCCACTCCATCTCTCCTAAAATCTGAGGACATTACCAAAATGTCAGAGAAAGAATTTAGAACATTCATGCTGAATCGAGTTGGAAGAGAAAAGAGACAACAAAATATGGGCGAGTAGGAAGTCCTTCCATGATATGAAAGAAGAAATGGATACTCCGAGAAAGAATCAGATGGAGCTTTAGAGATAAAGTCTGTAATACAGGAAATCAAAAACTCCTTTGAAAGTATTAAAAGTCGATTAGACCATGCAGAAGATCGAATCTCTGATGTAGAAGATAAAACCTCTGACCTAGAAAAATCCATAAAGAAGATAGAGAAAATAACAAAAAAAAAAATACCCCACAAGGATAATATATGAGAAATACTAGATGCCATAAGACGCCCAAACATCAGGATAATTGGCATCCCAGAAGGTGAAGAATCTAATAACGGCATAGAAAATCTATTCAATGAAATTCTGGAAGAAAATTTCCCAAGTCTAGAGAGACACTCAAGCATCCAGACCCAAGAAATACAAGGGACCCCAAGTATACTCAACCCTAGACGATCTTCTCCAAGACACATTTTAGCCAGACTGTCCAAGACCACAAAGACATGATACTAAAAAGGGAAAGAGAGAAACGACAAGTGACTTACAAATGTCACCCCATCAGAATAATACCGGACCTCTCAACGGAAACAATGCAAGCAAGGAAAGAATGGGAAGAAGTATTGAAAGTGTTAAGAGAGAAACAATTTCAACCAAGATTATTATATCCTTCAAGATTATACTTTATATGAGAAAAAAAGTTTAAAATCTTCTCAGACAAACAAAACCTGAAAGAATTTGCCAACACCGAACCAGCTCTTCAAGAAACTCTGAAGAGAGTACTATTCCAGAAAAACTAAAGAATTAACAGACAGAAACAAAGAAATAAAAGGCAGCTAAGACAATCATCAACTTAAATGAAGGGACACATCCGGTAACAGCGATAATAACATTGAATGTTAATGGATTCAATTCTCCAATCAAGAGGCACAGACTGGCTGAATGGATTAAAAAAACAAACAAACAAACAAACAAAAACAGAAACCTTCTAACTGTTGCCTACAGGAAATCCACCTCATGGATAAAGACATATATATACTGAAAGTGAAGGGGTGGAAAAGGGTTTTCCTGGAAAATAAGAACCAAAAAGAGCTGTAGTTGGGACCAGCAGTTAGTGCAATGACTATGTCACTGGACTCCCATGTAATCAACTGCAGTTCGAGTCCCGGACCCAGTGGCTTAAACTCACGCCGGGCACGTGTGCGTGCATGCCCAAGATCCCAAGAAGAGAATGGAGAAGGGATTGTGGCGTGGCCATCCCCTCTGGGGGGTGATTTCTCGCTTTCTATCTCTCTGTCTCTCTCTGTCTTTCTGGTCAGCGCACACGCCCAATAAGAAAAAACCTCTCCAAGAAAAGGAAAAACAAACAAAAAAAGAGCTGCAGTTGTGATACTAATTACTGACAAAATAGGCTTCAAAACAAAAACTGTTTGAAGAGACAAAGAAGGGCACTAAATTATAGTAAAAGAATCAATAGAACAAGAAAATATAAAGCCTGTAAATATTTATGCGCTTAACACAGGAGCACCCAGATACGTGAAGGAAAGTCTATTAAACCTAACAGGGGAGATAGACTGCCATTAATTAATTGTTGGAGACCTCAACATTGCACTATCCCTTCAGAACAGATCATCTAGACAAAAAAATAGATAGAGATAAAGGGTCTAAATGATATCATAAATAAAATGCACTTAAAATGCACCAGCAGTTAGTGTAATGGCTATGTTGCTGGACTCTATGTAGTCCACCGAGGTTCGAATCCCAGACCTGGTGGCTGAAACTCATGCCAGGCATGTGTGTGTGCATGCCCAAGATCCCAAGAGGAGGACGGAGGATAAGGGATTGCAGCATGACCATCCCTCTTGGGGGCTGATTTCTTGCTTTCTGTCTCTCTGTCTCTCTCTCTGTCTTACTGGAGAGTGCACGCACCCTATAGCAAAAACCTCTCAAAAAAAAATGCACATAACAGACATATATAGAATTTTTCATCTAAAAGCCACAAGATACACTTTTTTCTCACCCCTACATGGAACGTTTTCAAAGATTGACCACATCATAGACCACAAAACAAACATCTACAGATTCAAAGGCATGGAAATTATTTCTAGCAACTTCTCTTACCATGATGGCATTAAACTTGGGTTTAATTTCAAGAGAAATCCTCAAGGCCTCTGGCCAGCCAGCGATTCTGAGGCAGGGACATCGCTGCCCTCTCACCTCAGCCGCAGACCCCCAGACCCAGCACCCACCCCCTAGCCTGTCCTGTCCCCAGCAGCAGGCCACAGACACAGCAGCAGGCCTCTGGCCAACCAGCGATTCTGAGGCAGGGACATCGCTGCTCCCTCACCTCACCTGCAGACCCCCAGCCCTAGTGCCCACCCCCTTGCCTGTCCTGTCCCCAGCAGCAGGCCACAGACACAGTGGCAGGCCTCTGGCCAGCCAGCGATTCTGAGGCAGGGACATCGCTGCTCCCTCACCTCACCTGCAGACACCCAGCCCCAGCAACCCCCCCCCCCCCCCCCCCCCAGGTAGGTTGCCATTTCTTTCTGCTTTGGATTTTTCAGGTTTATTCTCTTGTTAATTTCCTGGTCTTCCTCCTCCCACAGCCTGTCCTGTCCCCAGCAGGAGACCACAGACACAGCAGCAGGCCTTCAGCAAAATCGTTTTCTTTATTTCTCTGTGTGTTTTTTTCTTGTGTTGCTTCACCTAATACCCTCTCCTCTTCATCTTCCACCCTGCCAGAAGGACTAGACTGGTCTAAAATCAGATATCTAAAATCCCCTAGTAATATAACTTTCTCTGGGATCTTCCCTAGTACTGACCCACCTGAAGAAAAGGAGATATTGCTTTTCAGACACCTCAGTAGAGTACCCCTCTTGATACCTCATTGGTAAAAACAACAGAAAAGAGACTTTGGGAAACATTAATTTGCAGCAAAAGGAAAAGTCACTTACTCCTAGTCGGGGAAACGTCCCCGCAAGTGGTATTCAAAGTGAATACATCTTCCAGTGGCTACAAGTAGAAGAAGACCTCAGGTATGAATAAACAAGGAAATACATCACCATCAAAAGTAGAGAGTAACTCCCCTCCATCTTTCGTGCTAACAGACAATGTTACCAAAATGTCAGACAAAGAATTTTGAACACTTATAGTGAACAAATTTTTTGAGTTGGAAAAGAAAAGAGACAACTAACTACAGGAGTTGAGGAAGTCATTCCAAGATATGAAAGAAGAAATGGACACTATGAGAAAGAACCAGATGGAGCTATTAGAGATAAAGTCTGGAATAGAGGAAATCAAAAACTCCCTTGAAAGTATTACAAGTCCATTAGAACATGCTGAAGATCGAATCTCTGATGTAGAAGAAAAAAACTCTGACATAGAAAGAACGACGAAAAAGATAGAGAAAATAACAAAAAAAAAGGATAAAATATGAGAAATACTAGATTCCATAAGACGCCCAAATGTCAGAATAATTGGCATCTCAGAAGGTGAAGAAACTAACGGCATAGAAAATGTATTCCATGAAATCCTGGAAGAAAATTTCCCGAGTCTAGAGAGGCACTCAAGCATCAAGACCCAAGAAATACAAATGACTCCAGTTAGAATCAACCCCAGAAGATCTCCCCCAAGGCACATCTTAGCCAGACTATCCAAGACCACAGATAAAGACATGATACAAAAACTGGCAAGAGAGAAATGAGAAGTGACATACAAAGGTCATCCCATCAGGCTAACTCTGGACCTCTCAATGGAAACAATGCAAGCAAGGAAAGAATTGGAAGATGTATTGAGAGTGCTAAGAGAGAAACAATTTTAACCAAGATTATTGTATCCTGCAAGGTTATCCCTCATATGGGCAAAAAAGATTAAAATCTTCTCAGGCAAACAAGACCTGAAAGAATTTGCCAGAACCAGAAAAGCTCTTCAAGAAACCCTGAATAAAGTGCTGTTCCAGGTAAACTAAAGAAGCAACAGACAAAAACAAAGAAATAAAAAGCTGCTGTGACAATGGCCAACTTAAACATCGGGACAGATCCAGTTACATCGATAATAACATTGAATGTGAACGGATTAAATTCCCCAATCAAGAGACACAGACTGGCTGAATGGATAAAAAAATAGAAACCCTCTATCTGTTGCCTACAAGAAACCAAGCTCATTGACAAAGACATACATAGACTGAAAGTGAAGGGATGGAAAAAGGTTTTCCATGCAATACGGAACCAAATAAAAGCTGGAGTTGCAATACTAATTTCTGACAATGTAGCCTTTAAAACAAAAAGTGTTCAAAGAGACAAAGAAGGGCACTATAGTGTAGTAAAAGAATCAATAGATAAAGAAGATATAACTCTTGGGAACCAGCAGTTAGCGTAATGGCTATGTCACTGGACTCCCACGTAGTCGACCGCGGTTCGCCTCCCGGACCCGGTGGCTTAAAACTCAAGCCGGGCACGTGTGCGTGCGAGCCCAAGATCCCGAGAGGGGAATGGAGGAGAAGGGATTGCGGCGTGACCATCCCCCCCGGGGACTGATTTCTCGCTTTCTGTCTCTATGTCTCTCTCTGTCTGTCTGGCGAGCGCATGCGCCCTACAGCAAAAAAAAAAAAAAAAAAAAAAAAAAAAAAAAAAAAAAAAAAAAATCCTCTCAAAAAAAAAAAAAAAAAAAAAGATATACCTCTTAAAATATCTATGCGCCCAACACAGGAGCACCGAAATATGTGAAGGAAAGACTGATAGATCTTAAAGGGGAGATAGACTGAAATACACTTATTGTTGGAGACCTCAACACTGCACTATCCCCTCGGGACAGATCATCTAGATGAAAAATAGATAAAGAGATAAATGATCTGAATGATGCCATAAATGAAATGGACTTAACAGACATCTATAGAACTTTCCATCCAAAAACCACAAGATACACTTTTTTCTCACCCCCACATGGAACTTTTTCGAAGATTGACCATATCATAGGGCACAAAGCAAGCCTCTACACATTCAAAGGCATAGAAACTATTCCCAGCTTTTTCTCTGACCATGATGGAATTAAACTTGAGTTTAATTTCAAGAGAAATCCTCAAAAATACTCATATACATGGAAACTAAAAAACTTACTACCGAATGGCACCACAACTACTGATGAAATAAATTTTAAATCAAAAGATTCATGGAAGTTAATGACAATGAGGACACGAGTTTCCATAATCTTTGGGACACTGCATAAGCAGTCATAAGAGGGAAGTTTATAGCCATAAGTGCTCAGAAGAGGAATACGGAAAGAAGGCAAATGGATAATGTAACATCATGCCTCAGAGAATTGGAGAAGCAACAGAAAAATTATCCAAAATTTCCAGGATAAAGGAAATAATAAAGATCTGAGCAGAAATAAGTGAAATAGAAAATAAGTGAACTATACGGAAAATAAATGAAAGTAAAAGCTGGTTCTTTGAAAAGATAAACAAAATTGATACACCACTAGCGAGAATTATTAAGAAGAAGAGAGAAACCAGGTGAATCAAATCTGCAATGAAACAGGAAATATAACAACAGACAAAGCAGAAATACAGAACATAATTAGAGGATATTATGTACAACTATATGCCAAGAAACAAGACAATCTGGATGAGATGGACAAATTCCTGGACATGTATAAGCTACCAAGTTTGAGCCAGGAGGATATAGAAAGTTTGAACTGGCCCATAACTAGCCAGGAGATTGAATCAGTAATAAATAACCTTCCAACAAAGAAAATCCCTGGCCCTGATGGCTTCAGCTCTGAGTTCTATAAAACTTTCAAAGAAGAGTTAACCTCCATTCTGCTCAAGTTATTTCTAAAGATTCAAAAGGGTGAATCTCTCCCTAATTCATTCTATGAAGTCTCTATCACCCTTATCCTCAAAACAGATAAGGACAGGACAAGGAAGGAAAACTATAGACCCATATCTCTGATGAATATAGACTTAAAGATTCTCAACAAGATGCTAGCAAACCATACCCAACAACTTATAAAAAAGATTATACATCATGATCAGGTAGGCTTTATTCCAGAAATGCAAGGATGATTCAAAATACACAAAACCATAAATGTAATACACCATATTAACAGGAAAAATACAAAAACCATATGGTCCTATCAATTGATGCAGAAAAAGCATTTGATAAGATATAACATCCCTTTATGATTAAGACACTCAGCAAAATTTGTATACAAGAGTCATTTTTCAACACAATAAAAGTTATCTATGAAAACCCATCACGAATATCATCCTGAATGGAGAAAACCTGAAAGCTTTCCCACTAGAAACGGGTACAAGACAAGAATGCCCACTTTCTCCACTCTTTTCAACATAGTACTGGAAGTCCTTGCCAACGCAATCAGAAAAGAGGAAAAAATTAAAGGCATCCAAATAGGAAAAGAAGAGGTGAAACTCTCTGTATTTGCAGATGACAGGATTGTGTACATAGAAGACCCAATGATTGCCATGAGGAAATTTCTGGAAATAATGCACGAATACAGTAAAGTTGCAGGATACAAAATTAATATACAGAAGTCTATAGCATTTCTACTTACAAACAACAGGCAGATTGAGATAGAACTGAAAAAAGTTGTTCCATTTACCATAGCCACCAAAAGTATAATATACTTAGGGATAAATCTAACCAAAGAAGTTAAAGACCTCCACAAGGAAAACTATGAGAAGCTAAAAAAAGGAATTGAAAATGATACACAAAAGTGGAAGGACATCCCATGTTCCTGGATTGGAAGAATTAATATTACCAAAATGGCAATTCTACCCAAATTAATCTACCTATTTAATGCAATGCCAATCAAAGAACCAGACACATTCTTCACAGATTTAGAAAAGACCATCTTAGAATTCGTTTGGAATAATAAAAGACCCTTCATTGCCAAAGCAATTCTATAAAAGAGGAGTGCAGTGGGCAGCATCTCACTCCCCGACCTAAAAATATACTACAAAGCTGTGGTAATCAAAACAGCATGGTATTGGCACAGGAACAGACATGTGGACCAATGGAACAGAATTGAGTCCACAGGAATAAATTCCCAATCATTTATTCAAATGATTGTTGACAAGAGGTACCGGTCAATCCACTGGGAAAAGAAAAACCTCTTCAGCAAATGGTGCTGGAAAAACTGGATTTACACCTGTAGAAAGATGAATCTGAACCCCTACCTGTCACCTTTGACAAAAATCAAGTCAAGGTGGATCAAGGATCTAAATCTAAGACCCCAATCTATTAAACTGCTTCTAGAAAACACTGGGGAAACTCTGGGAGACATTGGGGTAGGGAAAGACTTCTTACATAAGACCCCCAAAGCACAGTCAATAATCCCCAAAATAGACAAGTGGGATTACATCAGACTAAGAAGTTTCTGCATGGCAAAAGACACAGTAATTAATGTGAATTGACAGCCCTCAGAATGGGAAAATATTTTTGTAAACTATGCATCAGATAAGGGATTGATAACCAGAACACATAAGGAACTAAAGAAGCTTTTTGGGAAAAAGATGATGAACCCTATTAAAAGAAGGGAGAAGGAGTTGAAAAGAACACTCACTGAAGATGACATACGAATAGCCAAAAGGCATATGAAAAAAAATGCTCAACATCCCTCATCGTAAGGGAATTGCAGATCATAACACCGAGATACTACCTAACCCCAGTCAGAATGGTTAAGATTAAAAAAGAAAAATTGGTATGTGTTGGCGAGGGTGTGGTTAAAAAGAAACTCTCTTATACTGCTGGTGGGAATTTAAATTAGTCCAGCCATTATGGAGAACAATTTGGAGATTCCTCAATAATCTACAAATAGAACTATCATATGATCCAGCAATCCTACTCCTTGTTATTTACCCAAAGGACAGAAGAATTCTTCATTGGAAAAGTGCCTGCACATCAGTGTTTATTGCAGCACTATTTATGATTGATAAGACATGGAACCAACCCAAATGCCCCTGTAGAGATGAATGAATTGAAAAACTGTGGCACATATACTCCATGGAATACTGTTTAGCCATAAAAAGCAACAAAACCCTGGATTTTGACAGAAAGTGGAAGAATGTGGAAGATTTACTGCTGAGAGAAGCAAACCAGGCTATTAAGGAGAGACACTGTATGTCTTCACTTAATATATACCAAGTGTCTGCACTCTATGACTGAAACTGATTGACTAAAGGATGTACAAGCACAAGATATGGGTGTTAGAGCCATATGCGGTGTGTGTGGAGGAGTGCGGCCTGGGGAAGGACATTTGGAGAGGGGATACGGAGACAGAGCATTGATGGGACAGGGAGATAGTGGGGTTATCTGTTGAAGATATTTTTATCCACTAGATTGGGGAGAAACGTCCTCATAATGAAATCTTCACTTTGTAATCTTAATAATGTGATTGAAGATATAAAAAGAAAGGTAATTAAATAAATAAACATGAATCCCTTTCCTTGATAATAGTAAATCTGATATTTTGTTAGGATGATTTCTTGAAGAGATTTATTTTTGCAATAAATCACATTTAGTGTAGTGTATACAGCAAATTAAAGGACCCAGAAATCTGAATATAGTAATGACCTGGATACACCAATTAGAAAGTTGAATTTGGGATAGTCAAGGGCTACCTAAATATCGTCTTCCTTGTTTCTTTATATATTTATTAATTAGCTTTAGATTTTTTTCCCTGAAACTATGTTGAATCAGGTCCAAAAATGAAATAGACTTCTCAGAGACATAATCCATCAATTCCCAGTCTGCTCTGGATTAAAGTACCAAGTAGAGATCACATTTCACTTTCCCTATTGTGATTCCCTATTATATCAATTCACAAGTAACCAAATTATCACTGAAAGAAGGCTGACAGAACCAGATCACCTTGAATTTTTTCATAAAGAGTAGAAAGAAGTGAGATATTGTCCAATTTTTTCATTGTTTTTCACACTAGGGGCAGATTGAAAGGTTTGAAAACCAGATTTTAGGTCTTAGTTATGCCACTAATAGATTAAGAGGTCTTGAAAGAGTAAGTTTATCTCTCTGTCCTTATTTGCTCACATGTAATACAGAAATACTTGGTGGTAACATGACAGTAGTTCAGACACCATGCAATACAAAACATATATGGTAAATTTGTTAGAAGGTATTTTACAGTTCTAACTAAATTTGTTCTCTAGAGAACTTATTTTTAAAAATGTTTGGTCTTAAAATATACAGTTGGCCACAGATGCCCTATCCTTTTTAAAAAAACTTTTAAATTGCTATTTATTATTATTATTTACATAATCCATGCATTTTGCTCTTTTATTGTTATTATTATTTATACATACAACTGCTATACATCATTTAGATTATAAAGAGACTTCACCCAGCATGATATACATCTAAGTCCAGCCTAGTTGAGAATACTACACACATTATCGTCAACAGGTGATAAACCATATCTGAGTCCGACAAATGTCTTACCACTCTATTATTTTCCCCAAATATCCTTTCCTACACTCTTCCCTCTCCCACTCTCTTTGCACTGTTCTCAGTGTCCATAACAATGTTCAATGCTTTTATGTCCAACAATATTTCATTCTGTACCATAGAGTGCAGAGTATGTGTTAAGTGGAGACATACAATGTCTCTGTTTCATAGCCTGGCTTGCTTCACTCAGTATTAAATCTTCCATGTTGATCCACTTTCTATACAATTCCAGGGACTTGTTTATGGTTAAATAGTATTCCATGGAGCATATGTGTCACAGTTTTTCAACCCGTTCATATGTTTGTGGATATTTGGGTTGGTTCCATGTCTTAGCAATTGTGAATAATGCTGCAATAAACATAGATGTGCAAGCGCTTTTCTGACTGAGCATTCTCCTGTCCTTTGGGTAGATACCAAGGAGTGGAATTACTGAATCATATGGTAGTTGTATTTGAAAGTCTTTGAGGGCCCCTATTCATCTCTGGACTTCTGGTTTGTTTCTTGGGACTTTAAGATGAATTTGCACCCCTCCCCACTCCATTTGGAGATGAGTTCAAGCCTGTGGCATTTCTGGACACCAGGCTGCCTGTAGATTCAGGCTTTAACAGCAGTGACCCATCCCTTATCCCCATCCCTACTCATCTCTGGACTTCAGGTTTGTTTTGTGGGACTTTAAGAAAAACTTGCACCCCTACCAACCCTATCCAGAGGCGTCCAAGTCAGTGGAATTGCCGAACACAGGCTGCCTTTGGCTTCAGGTCCTAATGGCTGGGACCCATTGCTCACCCTCCACCCCTTCCCCACTTGCCTTTAAACTCTCAGAATTTCACTGTTTTGAATAGCGCATGGTGGGCATGGTGACACGGGATATTTTTCTTTGCTCCTGAGGTGAAGCTTATTAGGTCAGTTGAGGCTCACCACTCCTTAGAAACAGGAAGGCTTTGGGTCACCGAGGACCAGTGACAACAGTGCATGGTACTGGTGAGCAACAGGTAGGCAAACCAGAAGAGACATTGCTAAATTGCTAATACTGCACACCTTTTAACACTCAGAGATACTTTGAATAAGTTAGGAAGGAATGTATAGATCACCAGATGACTAGGAACAATTGCAGAGGCTCAAGAAATATGAACAACGAACAAAATGCATCTCTACCAAGGTAAAAGTCAAGCCCACATCACCTACCTTCAATACAATGGACATCCTGGACATGTCAGATAAAAAATTCAGAATACTTGTAGTGACCAAACCAACTGAAATTTGGGAAAAGACACAATGAGCTCCAGGAGATGAGGAAATCCTTTCATGATTTGAAAGAAGAAATAGACACCTCAAAAAAGAACCATATGGAACTTCTGGGATTGAAGAATGTGATACAGAAAAAGTATACTAGATCAGTCAGAAGATCAAATCTGAAATGTAGAACACAAAACATCTTACCTAGAAAAATGTATCAAGAAGATTGAGAAAGCAACCATGAAAAATGAGGATAATATAAGAGGAATACTGGATACCATCAAGAGCCCCTGCATCCAGATAATTGGTATCCCAGCAGAGGAAGAAAATAATAAGGGCATTGATCATTTATTTCATGAAATACAGAAAGAAAACTTTTTAAAACTATAAAGGCATTCGAATATCCAGATCTAAGAAATACATAGGACCCTGAGTAGAATAAACCAAAGAAGAGCCTCTTCAAGGCACATCATAGCCAAATTGGCAAAAACAACCAAGACAAGATACTAAAGTTGGCTAGAGAGAAACGTCAATTTATTTACAAATGTCACCCCATCAGGCTAACATCAGACCTCTCAGCAGAAACAATGCAGGCAAGGAAAGAATTGGAAAACATACTCAAAGTGTTGAATGAAAAAGAATTTCAACCAAGAATACTATACCTAGCAATATTATCTTTAATACAGGAAAGAAAGATAAAAACATTCTCAGATAAACAAAATCTGAAGGAATTTACCAACTCCAGACTAGCTCTTCAAGAGGTTCTGTAGGGAATGCTATACCAGATGGACAGTTATAAGAGAACAAAAAGCAACCAAGAAAATGGTTTACTTAATGATAGGAACAGGTCCAAAAATATCCATAATAACTTTGAATGTCAATGGATTAAATTCAACAAATAAGTGACGCAGACTCCCAAATAGAAAAAAAATAATAATAACAAACAGAAACCCTCTAACTGTTGCCTACAATAAATGCATCTTATGAATAAAGACATGCATAGACTAAAATTTAAGAGCTGGAAAAAGATATTCCATGCAAATGTAAATCAAAAAAGGGTTAGAGTTGCAATATTGATTTCAGACAAAATAGACTTCAAGACAAAGACTGTAAGAAGAGGAAAAGAAGGGCAATATATAATAGTAAATGGGGTAATCCAGCAAGAAGACATAACACTTATAAATATGTATGCACCCAACTCAGGGACACCTAAATATGTGAAGAAAAGACTCCTGGAGCTAAAAGGAGAGATAGGGAGAAATACTAGAATTGTTGGGAATCTCAACACCCAATTATCTCCTTTAAACAGATCTTTTAGGCAACAATGGAGAGATACAGTACCTAAATAATACTATAAATCGAATGGGCTTCTTAGATATCTATAGAACTTTCCAGCCTAATTCCACAGAATATATATTTTTCTCACCCCGGCATGAAACTTTTTCAAAGATTCACCATATGTTAGGACACAAATCAAGCCTTTACAGATTCAAAGACATTGAAACATCCAGCATCTTCTCTGACCATGATGAAATAAAACTCAAGATTAACTTCAGTAAACACCCTCAAAAATACACAAACACATGGAAACTGAGCAACCTACTTCTGAGTGACTTCATCAATACTGAAGAAATTAAGTCTGAAATCAAAAAATTTATGGAAACAAATGATAATGAGTACACATGTGTCCATAATCTATGGGACATGGCAAAAGCAGTCAAAGGAGGGAAATTCATAGCAATTAGTGCACAGAAGAAAAAGACAGAAAGGTGGCAAATAGATAACTAACATCATGCCTCAAGGAATTGGAAAAACAAAAACAAAAAAAAAATGCCAGGTGAAAAGAAATAATATAGTTTCAAGCAGAAATAAATGAAATAGAAAATAAACAAAACACACAGAAAATAAATGAGCACAAAAGCTGGTTCTTCGAAAAAATTAACAAGATGGACACACTGTTGGCTAGACTGATAAAGAAAAGAAAGAAAGAAAGAAAGAAAGAAAGAAAGAAAGAAAGAAAGAAAGAAAGAAAGAAAGAAAGAAATCAGATAAATCAAATACATGATGAAACCCGCAACATTACAGCAGACATAATAGAAATGCAAAATATTATTAGAGAATACTATGAGTGACTATATACCAACAAGCAAGAGAACTTGGAGGAGATGGACAAATTCCTGGATGAATATAAGATTGAATCAGAAGGACACAGAAAACGTAAATAAACCCATAATAAGCCAGGAAATTGAATCAGTAATAAATAACAAAGAAAAGCCCAGGTCCAGATGGCTTCACTTCTGAATTCTACAAAACTTTTAAGGAAGAGTTAATCCCTATCCTACTCAAGTTATTTCTAAATATTCAAAAGGAAGGAAACCCTCCAAATTCATTTTATGAAGCCTCCATCATCCTCATTCCCCCAACAGATAAGGTCATGACAAAAAAGGAAAACTACAGAACAATATCCTTGATGAATATAGATGCAAAAATTCTCAACAAGATTGTTGCAAATCATATCCAACAACATATAAAAAAAGATTATTCATGATGAACAGGTAGGCTTTATTCCAGAAATGCATAGGTGGTTCAATGTACACAAGACCATAAACATAATACATCATATTAACAGAAACAAAGATTAAAACCATATGAGCATTTTGGAACCAGCAGTTAACATAATGGCTATGTCTCTGAACTTCCATGTAGTTGACCACAGTTCACATCCCGGACCCAGTGGCTTAAACTCACGCTTAGCCCATGTGTGTGCATGCCCAAGATCCTGAGAAGAGAATGGAGAAGAAGAGATTGTGGTGTGACCATTCCCCCTGATGACACAACCCCGGGGGTGATTTCTCACTTTCTGTCTCTCTGTCTTTCTCTGTCTTTCTGGCGAGTGCATGAGCCCTATAGTAAAAACTTCTCAAAAAAAAAAAAATATGAGCATTTCAATTGCTGCACAGAAAGCATTTGATAAAATACAACATCCTGGGGACCAGCAGTTAGCGTAATGGCTATGTCGCTGGACTCCCACATAGTTGACCGCAGTTCGAGTCCCGGACCCGGTGGCTTAAACTCACACTGGGCACGTGTGCGTGCGTGCCCAAGATCCCGAGAGGAGAATGGAGGAGAAGGGATTGTGGCATGGCCATCCCCCCTGGAGGGTGATTTCTCGCTTTCTGTCTCTCTGTCTCTCTCTGTCTGTCTGGCGAGTGCACGTGCTCTATAGCAAAAACCGCTTCAAAAAAAATACATCCTTTCATGATTAAGACCCTCAGTAACATTAGTATAGAAGGGTCATTTCTCAACACAATAAAAGCCATCTATGAAAAACCTACAGCTAGCATTAAACTGAATGTGGAAAACCTAAAGGCTTTTCCACTAAAAACTGGTAGTAGGCAAGACTGCTCACTTTCTCCACTGCTTTTTAATATAGTGCTGGAAGTCTGAGCTAATGCAATCGGAAAACAGAACAATATAAAAGGCACTCAAATAGGCAAAGAAGAGTTGAAAATATCTTTATTCGGAAATGACATGATAGTATACTTAGAAGACCCAAAGGTTTCCATGAAAAAAGCTTCTTGATATAATAAGTGAATACTATAAAGTGGCAGGATACAAAATCAACATCCAAAGATCTATAGAATTTATATATATGAACAAGTTGAATGAAGTAGGGCTGAAGAAAGGAATCATTTTAACGTAAGCCATAAATGTATAAGATACCTAGAAATAAACCTAACTGAGGAAGTCAAAGACATTAAAAAAAAACTGTAAAAAAAATCTTTAAAAAGATATTGAAAGTGCCATTAAAAAGTGAAAGGACACCCCATGTTCCTGGATTGGAAGAATTAACCTAACCAAAATGGCAAGTCTACCCAAATTTATCTACATATTTAATGCAATTCCAATCAGAATACCAGATATATTCTTCACAGATCTAGAAAAAACAATCAAGACTTTGTCTGGAATCATAAAAAAACCTTGTATTGCCAAAGCAATCCTGTGCAAGAAGAGTGGAGAGGGAGTCATATCACTCCCTAATCCCAAGATATACTATAAAGCTGTGATCATCAAAACAGCCTGGTATTGGCAGAAAGAAGATGTGTGAACCAATGGAATAGAATAAAGACTCCAGAAAGAAACCCCAAAGCTTATAGCCAACTGATTTTTGATAAAGGATTCCAGTCAATCCATTGGGAAAAGAAAAACCTCTTTAGTAAATGGTGCTGGAAAAACTGGGTATCCACCTACACAAAGATGAAAGTGAACCCCCAGCTTACACTATTAAAAAAAGTCAACTCAAAATGGATTAAAGATCTGAACCTAAGAACTCAAACTATAAAACTACTGTTGGAAAATACTGGAAAATTCTGGGAGACATTGCAGTAGGAAAAGATTTCTTCAATAAGACTCCCAAAGCAGAGGCAATAATTCCTAAAATAGACAAGTGGAACTATATCAGACTGAGAAGTTTCTGCACAGCAAAGGACACAGTAACAAGTGTGAATCGACAATCTTCAGAATGGGAGAATATTTTTGTAAAATAATGCCTCAGAAAAGGGACTGATAACCAGAATACACAAGGAATTCAAGCACCTTATGTGAAAGAAAAAAAAAATATGGTTAACCCAACTAAAAGATGGGAAAATTAGCTGAACAAAAAAATCTCTAAGGAATACATATGAACAGCCAAAAAGCATATAAGGAAATGATCAACATCCCTCATCATAAGGGAGATGCAGATTAAAACCATAATTAAATACTACCTAAGCCCTGTCAGAATGGCAAAGATTAAAAATATAAAAAGTGATAAGTGTTGCAGGGATGTGGTGAAAAGGGTACTCTCTGAAACTGTTGATGAGAATGTAAACTGGTTTAGCTACTGTGGAGAACAATATGGAGGTTCCTTAAAGGGTTACAAACTAGATCCAGCAATCCCACTTCTGGGTATCTACCCAAAGGACAGAATGCGTGGTCAGAAAAGCGCTTGCACATCAATGATAATTGCAACATTATTCATGATCACTAAGACATGGAACCAACCCAAATGTTCATGAACAGATGAGCATATTAAAAAGTGTGGACCATATACTCTATAGAATACTACTCAGCCATAACAAAAAGACCCTAGCATTTAATAGAAAGTGCTTGCATATAGAGGATTGCTGAGTGAAGCAAGCCAGGATATGAAAGAAAGATATTGCATGTATTCACTTAATATATACCGACTATCCACAGTTTATGGTAGTGATCAAAATATTGGAGGGCATAAAAGCAGTCAAAATAGTTAGCAATGATGAATACAGTGTAGAACGGGGTAGAAGAAGAGAAGAAATAGCAAGAGAAGGATAGCAAGAGAACAAATAGAGAAGCATGACATTAGTGGTACATAGAAATATTTTATTACCTGTTGATGATGATGTGTATAGTATTCTCAACTGGACTGGTCTGAGAAGCATTTCACATCAGGTAAAGTCTTTTTACAAGCAAAATGATAAATATTGATTGAATGTTTAAAAAATAATTGTAGGAACCAGCAGTTAGCGTAATGGCTATGTTGCTGGAATCCCACGTGGTCGACCGCGGTTCGCATTCCAGACCCGGTGGCTTAAAAAACTCATGCTGGGCACATGTGCGTGCATGCCCAAGATCCCAAGAGGAGAATGGAGAAGAAGGGATTGCGGTGTGACCATCCCCCCTGGGGGGTGATTTCTCACTTTCTGTCTCTATGTCTCTCTCCGTCTGTCTGGCGAGCGCACACGCCCTATTGCGAAAACCTCTCCAAAAAAATAAATAAATAAATAAAAATTGTAATAATAATAATAATATGGGGGAAAATAATGAAAAGCTATCTGATGACGATAATTGGGATTTTAATGTCTTTTCATTGACTAATATACAGGGTATTCCTTCTGGAAAAAGAAATGTAATGTACTGCAAAGTTATATGTGATTCAATGTAATATAAACAAGATTATGATAATAAAAAAAAAATTAAAAAAATAATGAATAAACATTATAAAAATAAATAAATAAATAACAAAAATAAATAAATATTTACCGAGGAAAATTAAAATAACTGCCAAATGATCCAGCAATTCCACTCCTGGGTATCTACCCAAAGGATAGGAGAATACCCAGTCAGAAAAGTGCTTGCACTCCTATATTCATTGCACCATTATTCATGATTGCTAAGACATGGAACTAAACCAAATATTCACAAACAAATAAATGGATTGAAAAAGTGTTGCACACATGCACCATGGAATACTACTCAGCCATAAAAAACAACAAGGCCCTGGAATTTGATAGAAACTGGACAAATATGGAAGGTTTGTTGCTAAGTGAAGCAAGTGAGGCTATGAAAGAGAGACATTGTATGTCCCCACTTGACATATACTAACTGTCTGCATTCTCTGGTAGAGACTGAAAGACTGAAGTACATAAAAGTGTTAAAAATGTTTATGGACACTAGAGACAAAGTCAAAGGAGAGTGTGGGAGGGGAAGAGCATAGGAAAGAAAATTTGGGTAAAAAATAGGTAAGACATTTGTGGGACACAGATAGGGTTTATTATTTATTGATGAGGATGTGTATGGAATTCTCAGCTGGGCTGGACTTAGGTGCATATCATGCTGGGTAAAGTCTCTTTATAATCTAAATAATTGTTAGTGATTAAATATATAAATAATAGTATAAATAAATAAATGAAAGTCTTTGAGGAACCTCCATATTATTCTCCACAGTGGATGGACCAATTTAAATTCCCACCAATAATGCGGGAATGTTTCCCTTGTATCACATCACCTCCAGCACTTATCATATTTTGTGTTTTTTAATTATTATTTTTATTATTTGTTATTATTGATACATTCAATCACTACATATCATTTAGATTGTAAAGAGACTTTACTCAGCATGTTATACACCTTAGTCAAGCCCAGCTGAGAATACATGTCATCAACAAATCATAAACCCTATCTCTGTCCCACAAATATCTTCCCTCTCTATTTTTTCCCAAATTTCCTTTCCTACTCTCTTCCATTTTCCACTCTCCTCCTACTTTGTTCTTAGTGTCCATAACAATTTTCAATGCTTTTATGCCCTCCAGTCTTTCAGTCTCTACCGTAGAGTGTGAATAGTCAGCATATGTTAAATGGAGACATACAATGTCTCTGTTTCATAGCCTGACTTGCTTTACTCAGAAATAAATATAGTCCACTTTCTATCCAATGCTGAGACTTGTTTTTTTATGGCTGTTGGTTTTTATTCCATGGAGTATATATGCCACACTTTTCAAATCCATTTATCTATTTGTGGACTGCCAGAGACCTGCTCCAGCCAGAGTGGGTTGAGATTCGTAGGAAGGTGATGCAGGCAAGAAGGAATTCAGACAGAGACCTCTATGCTCTTTAGCATGTTCTCAGCCGACTACAGTCAGAGCAAGCTCAAGACTGCAGTGTTATTGGCTAGGAGACATACGTATTTATTGAGGGATGTTTACAGAAGTAGGACGGGTGAGGAGGAAGTAAAAGATTTTACTCTAAAAAATGAAGTATTCAAAGTATGGGAACAATAATCATAAAACATGATGTCTGTTTTGTTTGATTAGGTATAAACAGTCACAGTCCTCAGAGCGACGAAGTCCATCTGTCCGGTGCATTTTCTTCTTAGATCTTGATTACTGGATAAGGTCTTTTTGGATGAGGGGGTTTTTGTAGCTCAGGAGACAACACAGGATGTTTTATTAGCAGTTTTTCATAGTTGACAATGCACAGAGAAGAAACCTTTTGTAGTTAGGAACTATCAGTTGCGGCCTGAATTTAGATAAGAACTCTCAGTTAAGATAGATAATCTCTCCCTGGCACCTTTAGGTTTGTTCATCTTGTCGCCACCAGCCAGACCTGCCTTTCTTCTGTTAACCCAAGAATTCCTGTATTTTGTTTGCTGAATTCTTGTCTATTAATCAGTGAATTCTTGTGTCCCATCCTTGAATCCCTGTCTTGGTGGTGGATGCGCTAACTCAGCCTAACATAAGCTAACTTGGCCTGTGGCCCTAACAAGGGGTGTTTATGCAAAATTAGTCTAAACTAACTTAGTGTACATATGCTAATTACGCTAATTCGGCCTATACTCACTCAGTCTAACATATACTAATTCGGCCTAACACAGGCAGGTGGGGTGAGTCTCAGGAAGTAATTCCCTAATTGCCGCTGCCTTAGGGGTCCGCATTCTTTCAGGATTATCAGTTGGTTTTATTGTATAAGTTACAGTAAGGCTGGGGGTGCTATTTTACACTTGTGGAGTAACATAATGACAGTAAAACCCATGGCAGAGAGGCTGAGAGCAAAAACAGCACAAAACAGTGCAACAAACACAGTTGAAACCTTGAGCTCGTAACTGTGGCCTTGCCTGCAGCTCTTCTCAGACAAGCCTTGCTTAGACATGAGAGGCAGCTCTTTATGTTCTGCCTGGGTTGGCTGGATGGCCTATGCCAGTGGACATCTGAGTTAGTTTCATCTCTTAGCAATTGTGAATAATGCCACAAAAATATAGATGTGCAAGCACTTTTTCAATTGTGCATTCTCCTGTTCTTTGGGTAGATATCAAGGGATGGAATTGCTGGATCATATGGTGTTGTATTTAAAGGTCTTTGAGGAGCCTCCACATTGTTCTCCACAGTAGTTGGATGAATTTACATTACCACCAATGATGTAGGAAAGATATCATATCACCCCATCTCTGCCAGCAATTATCATTTTTGTTTTGTTGCGGTTGTTTGGAGAGGTTTTTGCTATAGAGTGTGTGCACTCGCCAGAAATACAGAGAGAAACAGAAAGACAGAAGGTGAGAAGTCACCCCCCCAAGGGGAATGACCATGCTGCAATCTCTTCTCCTCCATTCTCCTCTCAAGTTCTTGGACACCCATGCACACGTGCTGGAGTTAGTTTAAGTCACTGGGTCCAGGACTCAAACCACAGTTGACTACGTGGGATTCCAGCGACATAGCCATTACACCAACTGCTGGTCCCCCCATATATTTTTTTTAATCTTTGCCATTCTGACTGGAGTTAGGTAATATCTCATAATAGTTTTAATCTGCATCACCCTTACTATGAGGGATGTTTAGCATTTTTCATTAGTTTTTTTTCTGACAATATGTCTTCTTTAGAGAGTTGTTTATTAAACTCATTTTCTAATTTTTTAATTGTGTTAATCATTTTCCTCTGTGTAAGCTGCTTGACATCCCTGTGTATTCTGGCTATCAGTCCCTTATCTGAGGTTAGTTTGCAAAATTTTCTCCCATTTCAAGGGCCGTCAATACAATCTAATTACTGTGTCCTTTTCTGTGTAGGAATTTGTTAACTTGATGTAATCTCACTTGCCTATTTTGGAAATTATTGCCCGTGCTTTGTGGGTCTTAATTAAGGAGTCTGAATACCCCAATGTCTCTCAGAGTTTCCCCAGTTATTTTACACCAGCAATGTTTTAGTTTGAGGCTGTAGGTTTACATATTTGATCCGCTTTGAGTTGATTTTTGTTAATGGTGACAGATAGGGGTTCAGAGTGATCTTTCTGCAGGTGCATACCCTGTTTTTGCAACACCATTTGCTAAAGATGTTTTCCTTTTCCCACTGGATTGACTGATATGTTTTGTCAAAGTTCAGTTGGCTGTGCAAGCATTTTTCCAATGAAGAATTCTTCTGTTTTTTGGGGTATATATCGAGGAGTGGGATTGCTGGATCATAGGATAGTTCTATTTGTAGATTTTTTAGGAATCTCCAAATTGTCCTCCACAGTGGCTGGACCAATTTACATTCCCACTAGCAGTGTAAAAAGGTTCTCCTTTCACCACACCCCCATCAACACTTGTCTTTTTTTTTTTTTTTTTTTTTTTTTTTTTTTTTTTTTTTTTTATCTTAGACATTCTGACTGGGGTTAGGTGGTATCTCATTGTTGTTTTGATCTCCATTTCTCTTATAATGAAGGATGTTGAGCATTTTTTTCATGCTGTGTGTGGAGGAGTGGGGCCTAAGGAAGGACATTTGGAGGAGGGCTATGGAAGCAGAGCATTGACAGGATAGGGAGGTATGGTGTTACCAGTTGAAGATATTTTGATCAACTGGACTGGGGAGAAATGTTCACATATTGAAATGTTCACTTTTTAAGCTAAACAATGTGATTGAATGTATATACAAAAATTTAAAAATATCGTTTAAACTACCTGAAAAAAAAGTTCTGTTGGCTGTATGTTTTAAAGTTTATTCCTGGGTCTCTATTCTGTTCCATTGACCCTCATGTCTGTTTTTGTGCTAATACTATGCTGTTTTGACTACCACAGTTTTGTAATATATTTCTGGGTCAGGAAGTGAGATACCACCCAGTCCACTCTTTTTTCACAGGATTGCTTTGGCAATACAGGGTCTTTTATGGTTCCAGACAAATTCTATGATTGTCTTTTCTAGATCTGCAAAGAATGTCTTTTATAATTTTATAGGGATTGCATTAAATATATAGATTAATTAGGGTAGGATTGAAATTTTGACTATATTAGTTCTCCCAATACTGAAACATGAGATGTCATTCCACTTCATTGTGTCACTTTCGATTTCTTTTAAGATTTTCATGGTTTTCCTTAGAGAGATTTTTGACTTCCTTGGTTAGTTTTATTCCAAGGTATCTTATACTTCTTGTGACTATGGTAAATGATATTATTTTCTTCAGTTCAGTCTCTTTGCTCTTGTTGTTTGTTTATAGAAATGCTATAAATTTCTCTAAGTTAATTTTTTGTCCTGCCACTTTTCTGTATGCATTGATTATTTCAAAAAGTTTTTTTATGGATACTCTTGGGTCTTCTATGTATACAAGCATGCCATCTGCAAAAAGACATAATATTAACTCTTTATTTTCCCTATTGTTATGCCTTTTATTTCATTCTCTTATCTGATCACAGTGGCTAGGACTTCCGTTATTGTATTGAAGAGGACTGGAGAGAGTGGACAGCCTTGTCTTGTACCAGTTTTTACTGGAAAAGCTAGCTTTTCCCCATTCAGTATAATGTTAGCTATAAGTTTTACATAGATGTTTTTATTATGCTGAGAAATAATCCTTCTAGGCCAATTTTAGTGAGAGTCTTAATTATTAAATAATGTTGTATTTTGTCAAATGCTCTTTCTGCATCAATTGAAATGATCATGTGTTTTTTATATTTCTGTTAATATGATGTATTGCATTTTTGGTTTTGCATATGTTGAATTATCCTTGCACGCTTGGAATAATGCCAACCTGGTCATGATGAATGATTCTTTTTATATTCTGTTGGATATGGTTTGCAATTATCTTGTTGAAAAATTTTCAATCTATATACATCAGAGATATAGGTCTACATTTTCTCTTTCATTATATCCTAATTTGTTTTGAGAGTGAGGGTGATGGAGGCTTCTTAGAATTAATTTGGAATGGTTCCTTCCTTTTGCAACTCTAGAAACAGTCTAAGTAGAATGGAGGTTACATCTTTAAAAGTTTTGTAAATTCAGAAGTGAAGGCATCAGGACCAGGATTTTTATTTATTGGGAAGTTATTTATTATTCATACATTCTCATTGCTTCTAACAGGCCTATTCAAGCTTTCTCTGTTTCCTGAGTCAATCTTCGTATATTTTATGTGTCCAGGAATTTGTCCATCTCACCCAGGTTTTCTTGTTTGTTGGCATAAGTTGCTCATAGTATCCTGTAATGATGTTTTGTATTTCTATTATGTCTGTTGTAATATTGCCTGTTTCATTGTGAATTTTATTTATTTGTTACTGTACTCTCTTCTTCTTAATTAATCTAGCTAGTGGTATGTCAATCTTGTTTATCTTTTTAAAGAATCAGCTTTTGCTTTCATTTATTTTCTGTATAGTTCCTTTATTTTCTATTGCATTTGTTTTTTTCTTAAATCTTTATTATTTATTTTCTCCTGTTATTTTTTGCATTTTTTATTGTTGTTTATTCAGTTCCCTGAGGCAGCATGTAGGGCTGTCCTTTTCTCCACCTTTCTATCTTTTTCTTATGTGCATTAATTGCTTATTAGTGCTTTTGAAGTGTTCCATAAATTATGGAACTCGTGTACTCATTATCATTTATTTTCATTAATTTTTATAATTCCTTCCTTATCTCCAGTAGTCATGAAGTCACTCAGCAGTAGGTTAGTTTCCAGGTATTTGTGTATATTCAAAGGATTTTTTTCTAAAATGAATATCAAGTTTAATTCCATCATGGTTGGAGAAGATGCTGGATATAATTTTTATACCTTTGAATCTATAAAGGCTGGTTTGGGGCCCTATCATGTGGTCAATCTTCCAAAAGGTACCATGTGTGCTTGAGAAAATGTATAATTTGTGGTTTGGTGTTGGAAAGTCCTACAGATATCTGTGAAGTCCATCTGATTTATGGTATTGTTTAGGTCCTGTATTTCTTTGCATATTTTTTGTCTCATTGATCTGTTTAAAGGAGATACTAGGGTGTTGTTGTCTCTAACAATAGTATGTTACTATCTCTCTTTTTATATCTGTCAGTCTTTCCTTTCTGGGAGCTCCTGAATTGGGTGCATAGATATTTATAAGTGTTAAATCTTCTTGATAAATTAGCCCTTTAACTATTATATAATGCCTTTCTTTGTCTCTTCTCACAGTTTTTGTCTTAAAGTGTATGTTACCTGAAATTAGTATAGCAACTTCTCCTTCTTTTCAGTTACCATTTGCATAGAATGCCTTTTTCCAGCTCTTCCCTTTTAATAAATGTATTCATAAGATGGATTTCTTATAGGAAACAGATGGAGGGTTCCTCCTTCTTTATCTATTCAGCCAGTCTGTATCTCTTGATGGGAGAATTTAATCCATTTACTTTGAACATTATTATTATTTCCTGAGTTGTCCCTACTGTTAAGTTGCCCATATTCATTCATTCATTCTCTCTCTCTCTCTCTCTCTCTCTCTCTCTCTCTCTCTCTCCTCTTCTCTCTTCTCTTCTCTTCTTCTCTTATTTTGTCTGTCCACTGTCCATCTTTAGTTTTCTTGGTATAGTACTCCTTTCAGAATTTCTCAAAGTCTGGAGTTGGTCAATTCCTTCAGATTTCTTTATCTGAGAATATTTTTATCTTTTTACCAATATGAAGAATAATCTTGCCAGGTATAGTATTCTTGGTTGAAATTGTTCTATATTTGACACTTTGAATATATTTCTCCATTCCTTCCTTGCTTGCATTGTATTCGATGAGAGGTCCAGTGTTAGCATGATGGATTAGCCTTTGTAAGTGATCCAGTGTTTTCTCTTGTCAATTTTAGTATCGTGTCTTTGTATGTGGTTTTGGCCATTCCGGATATGATGTACTGTGGAGAGTATCTTCTTGGTATTGATTCTATTTGGGGTTCTTTGTATTTCTTGGGTCTGAATATTGTGCTCCTGTAGAATTTGATAATTTTCTTCCAGGATTTCATGGAGTGGATTATCAATGCCTTTATTAGTTTCTTCACCTTCTGGGATACCAATTATTCAGATGTTTGAGCATTTCATGGTATCTAGTTTTTCTCATAAATTATCCTCAGGAGATTTTGATTTCCTGTTTTACAGCCTTCAACCTAAAAGTTCCATTTTATTCTTTTTTATGCTGTCCAATTCTTCTTTCATATCATGAAAGGACTTCCTCATCTCTGGGTGTTTAATGTCTCTTTTCTTTTGAATCCAATGTTATTTTGTCACCATAAATATTATAATTTTTTTTCTGGCATTTCAGTAACATCCTCTATCTTTTCCATACTTGGAAAAGAGTTATTGTGTTCCCTTTCTGGAGATCCAGTACTAGGTTCTCACATCCTTGAGGATCTTCTCTGATTTTTAGTCATTTGGTAATGTATTCACTTTTGGCTACATTTTTGGAATAGGATTCTGTAATGCTGAACACATGTGTTTCCATTTATTGTGAAATAATTCTGTACTATATTCTCCCTTAGGCTGTGTCTACTGATGTGACCACAGGAGGAGTTTTGAGATCAGATTTATGAAGAGGCATTTCTCTCTTTGTACAAAGAGTTTGATGAGGGGAAAACAATTTTCTGAGTCTCACAGTATTCAGATTTTAAACTATTAGGCACCTAGACCTCCCTAGGCAGTAGGTAAGGGCCAAGCAGCAAAATGAGAATCTAAGGGAAAAGAAAAAAAAAGTAGAAAACTGAAATAGGAAGAAAAGTAAAAAAAAAAAAAAAAAGAAAAGAAAAGAGAAAAAAAGAATGAACAAAGCAGAAATGGATAATAGGAAAAAACACATTGCAAAAAAATGAAATTAAGTTCAAATTAAAACTTTTTTAAAAATGTTTTCATTATAAAATTATTTAATTAAACTATTTTATTTTATTTTTATTTTTTAATTTAACTTAATTTTATACATTCAATCACATTATTTAGCTTATAAAGTGAATATTTCAACATGTGAACATTTCTCCCTAGTCCAGTAGATAAAACTATAAAATTGTCTTCAACAGATAATACCACATTTCTTTGGCCCATTAATACTTTGCTTCTCTATTTTTCTTCTGAACATCCTTCCTCAGACTCTACTCTTTCACACACATGATATCTGGTATTCTCATTCATTTACTCTGTTTCTATATCCTTTAGTCAATCAGTTTCTATCATAGAGTGTGGACTGGAGACATACAATGGCTCTCCTTCATAGCTTGGCTTGCTTCACTCAGCAGTAAATCTTCCATATTCTTTCACTTTCAGTCAAAAGCCAGGGTCTTTTTTTTTTTTTTCCTTTGGATCAATAGTATTCCATAGAGTATATGTGCCAGTTTTCGGATCCATTCATCTGTTCATGGGCATTTGGGTTGATTCCATGTCTTAGCAATTGTGAATGGTGCTGCAATAAACCTCAATGAGCAAGCACTTTTTCAATGAAGAATTCTTTTATCCATTGGGTTGATATCAAGGAGTGGGATTGCTGGATTATATGGTAGTTCTATTTGTAGATGTTTGAGGAACCTCCAAATTGACCTCCATAGTGCCTGGACCAATTTACATTCCCACCAGCAGTGTAAGAGAGTTATCCTTTCACCACACCCCCACCAGAATTTATCATTTTTTTTTAATCTTAGTCATCCTGACTGGGGTTAGGTGGTATCTCATTGTAGTTTTGATCTGCATTTCCTTTATGATGATAGATGCTGTGCATTTTTTATATGCCTTTTGGCTATTCAAATGTCATCCTAAGAGAGTGTTTTTTTCAACTCATTCTCCCATCTTTTGATAGGGTTGTTTATCTTTTTTTGAAACAACTGCTTGAGTTCCTTGTGTATTCTGGTTATCAGTCCCTTATCTGATGCATAATTTACAAAAATATTTTCCTATTCTGTGGGCTGTTGTAATCAGACACACTAATTAGACACACTAATTACTGTGTCTTTTGCCCTGCAGAAACTTCTTAGTCTGATGTAATCCCACTTGTCTATTTTGGGGATTATTGACTATGTTTTGGGGTCTTATTTAAGAAGTCTTTTTCTACCCCAACATCTCCCAGAGTTTCTCCAGTGTTTTCCAGGAGAAGTTTTATTGTTTGAGGTCTTAGGTTTAGATCTTTAGAGAAAAAAAAAGCATTTTCACTTGCACTCCCCTAGCCAGACAGAGAAACTGGGACAAGACCTTTTTTGGGCCCCAGTCCCACCTCTGGCTTCAGACTCAGACCAGTACTCTCAACCTCAGAGCCTCTCCCTGTGCCAGAAAGGGCATCCCCCAGCTCTCCAGGAGATCCCAGTCTTATCTTCAGCCCCTGGCCAGTCTGGGAAACTGTGGCAGGGCCTTTCACTGGCCTGAGCCCCACCTCAAGCTCTAGCCCCAGCTCAGTTCTCCCAAATTCAGAGTTCTTCTCCTTCCTGCCAGAAAGGTAGGATTCTTTTTATTCCTTTTTCTTTATTTTTCTAATTTCATACTTCTCCTTAACCAATAGGACAATCCCAGGTCTCCAACAGAGCCTAGTTCAATCTGCAACCCTCTGGTGAAATCGTATGGCATGTAACTTTTTTCTTTTTCTCTTTCATACTTTTTTCCTTCACACTTATATTGTCATCTGCTCTTCATCCTCCACCACCCAAAGGGACTAGGCAGGTCTAAAGTCATAATTTTTAAATACCCTAGTATTGTGAGGCTACCTGGGACTCTCCCTTTTACTGAACCATCTGCAAAAAAGAAGAAACTACTCTTCATACACCCAAATAGAAGACTCATTCGGTGGGAACCACATTGCTAACCACAGCAGAAGAGAGATTTCAACACATATAAGTCCACCCAAAAAGGAAGCAAACTTCTTCCCAGTGGTAGAAATATTTTCCAAAAAGGTATCAAAAAATGAATATGATACAATGGTATTTCTGTTCCAGGAACTAAAGAATGAACAGTCAGAAATAAGAAAATAAAAGACAATCAAGACAATGGCCAACTTGTAGGGACAAGTCCAGAGATATCGATAATAACATTGAATGTTAATGGATTAAATCCTACAGTCAAGATACAAAGACTGGCAGAACTGATAAAAAAATATACACACAAACCTTCTATCTGTTGCCTACAGGAAGTGATCTCATGGATAAAGATATATATAGACTAAAAGGGAAGGGATGAAAAAAGGTACTCCATGCAAAAGGAACCAAAAAAGAGCTGGAATCATGATACTAACTTCTGACAAAATAGGCTTTAAAACAAAAGCTGTTCAAAGAGAAAAAGAAGGGCTAATCCATCAAGAAGATATAATGCTTATACATATATATGCACTGAACTCCAGAGTACCAAAATAAATCAAGGAAAGACTATTAGATCTAAAAGGACAGATGAACTTCACACTAATTGCTGGAGACCTCAACACCCCACTTTCTCCTCTGGACAGATCATCTAGACAAAAATAGGTAAAGAGATAAAGGATCTAAATGATACCATAAGTGAAATGGACTTAAGAGACATCTATAGAACTTTACCCAAAAACCATGAGATACACATTTTTCTCACCACAAAATGCAACCTTTTCAATGATTGACCACATGATAGGACACCAAGCAAGCTTCTACAGAGTCAAAGGCATAGAAACTATATTCAGCATCTTCTCCAACCATGATGGAATTAACTTGACATTAATTTTAGGAAAAATCCTCAAAAATACACAAATATATGGAAAATAAATGACTTCATAACTACTGAAGAAATAAAGACTGAAATAAAAAGACTCATGGAAGCCAATCTTTGGGACACTGAAAAGGCATACATAAGAGACGAGGAACAGCAGGTGCTGTGGTGGTTAAGGTGCTGGACACTCCCACTTGGCCAACTGCTGTTCGAGTGGTGGGCCTGGTGATTTGCTTTCTCACTTTCCTTCTCTGTGTGTGTGTGTGTGTGTGTGTGTGTGTGTCTGTATATCTCTCTTATCAAATTAAAATAAATGAATAAATACATTAAATTTTTTAAAAAAGCATATATAAGAAGGAAGTTCAAAGTAATTAGTGCACATAAGAAGAAGATGGAATCATGCCTGAGAGAATAGGAAAAGCAACAGAAAAAAAAACTCCAGGAGAAAAGAAACAATAAAGCTCCAAACAAAAAATGAAATAGAAAATAAAAAAGACTATACAGAAAAAAAAAATGAAAGTAAATGCTGGTTCTTTGAAAAGATAGAGAAAATCAACAGACCACTAGCTAGAATAATTAAGAAGAGTTTCTTAATTTTTCCAGGTAAATCAAATTTGCGATGAAGCAGGCAATATAACAACAGACATAATAAAAATACAAATCATGAGAGGATACTATGAACAACTATATGCCAATAAACAAGAAAATCTGGATGAGGTGGACAAATTCCTGGATGCATACATATAATCTGCCAAGATTGAATCAGGAGGATGTAGAAAGTCTGAATAGGCCCATAACAAGCCATGAGATTGAATCAGTAATAAATAATCACCCAACAAAGAAAAGCACTTGTCCTTATGGCTCACCTCTGAAAACTACAAAACTTTTAAATAAGAGTTAACCTGCATTCTACTCAAGTTATTTCTAAAGATTAAAAAGGGTGTAACTCTCTCAAATTCTCTCTATGAAATCTCCATCACCCTTATCCTTAAAACAGACAACAGAAAAAGAAAGGAAAACTATAGACCACTATCTCTGATGAATATAGATGCAAAAGTTTTTCAACAAGATACTAGCAAACCAACAACATATAAAAAAAGATTATACATCATGAACAAGTAAGCTTTATTCCAAAGATGCAAGATTGGTTCAACATGTGCAAAACTATAAATGTAATACACCATATTAACAGAAAGATAGATAAAAACAATGTGGTCATATCAATTGATGCAGAAAGAGCATTTGATAAGATACAACATCCTTCATGATCAAGACTTTCAGCAAAATTGGCATAGAAGGTTCATTTCTCAACACTGTAAAAGCTATGTATGAAAAACCAATAGAAAACATTATCCTGAATGAGTAAAAACTGAAAGCTTTTCTGCTAAAACACTGATATAAGACAAGGATGCCCATTTTCTCCACTTCATTTGAATAGAGTACTGGAAGTCCTCACCAATGCAATCAGAAAAGAGAATAAAATAAAAGACATTCGAATAGGAAAAGAAGAGTTAAAATTTTCTGTATTTGCAGGTTACATGATTATGTACATATAAGACCCAATGGTATCTACTAAAAAATTCCTGGAAGTAATAATTGAAAACAGTAAAATTGCAAGATACAAAATTGACATAGAGAAATCTATGTAATTTCTATATATGAACAGCAGGAAGACTGAGAAAGAACTGAAATAAGCCATTCCATTTACCAGAGCCACAAAAAGTATAAGATACCTAGGAATAAATTTAACCAAAGAAGTTAAAAACCTCCACAAGGAAAACTATGTGAAGCTAAAAAATGAAATTGAAAATGACACAGATAAGTGGAAGGACATCTCATTGCCTGCACTGGAATAATTAATATAATCAAAAAGGCAATTATATCCAAATTAATCCACATAGTTAACCCAATCCGAATTGAAGTATCAAAGATATCCTTCACAGATTTATACAATTATACAATTTGTCTGGAATCATAAAAGGCCTTGTAGACACTCCCATCTTTTGACCCCTGGGCCAGGATCTTCGAGGGAGGACTGCCCGCCAGTAGTTCCAGCCCCGGGACCCCAGGCCAGACCCCCCTCTTTCAGCCAGGAACGCCCTCAGTTCATCCACACCACACTCCCATCTTTCGACCCCTGGGCCAGGATCTTCGAGGGAGGACTGCCCCCCAGTAGTTCCAGCCCCGGGACCCCGCAGCGCATGACTTTTTCTTTATTCTACATATTATTTTCTTCCCAGTTTCTCAATCCTCACATCCTTTATCTGCACCATTCCTGGCTGTCCAGATAGGTCTAGAATTACAATTCGGAAACATTCTAGCATTTTAAGACTCTCTAGAATCCTCCATTTCCCTGAAATACCTGTGAAGAAGGAGATACATTTCTTTGGACACCTGAAGTGAATACTTTTTCTTGGTTTACATTACTAAACACAATTGAAGATAGACTTTGGCTGTCTCCATTCCACATCAGAAAGGAAACACACTTGCTTCTATTAGAAGAAACCTTCTCATAAAAGGTTTTTCAAAGGGAACACATCTCCCAATGGTTAGAAGTACAAGAACCTCAGGCCTGAATAAAGCAGGAAATATGTCTCCATCAAAGGAACACAGTAACTCCCTTCCTGTTCCTGAAAAAATAGAGGACGTTACCAAAATGTCCGAGATAGAGTTTAGAACATTCATGTTGAACAAGTACTATGAGCTGGAACAAAAAAGAGACAATGAAATACAGGAGATGAGAAAGTCTTTCAACGATATGAAGGAAGAAATTCTGAGCAAGAATAATACGGAGCTATTAGAGGTGAAGTCTGAAATACAGGAAATCAAAAACTCTCTTGAAAGTATTAAAAGTCGATTAGACCATGCTGAAGGTCGAATCTCTGATGTAGAAGATAAAACTTCTGACCTAGAGAAAACCACCAAAAAGAGAGAGAAAATAACAAAAAAACATGAAGTTAATATACGAGAATTACTAGATTCCATTAGACGTCCTAACGTCCAAATAATTGGTATCCCAGAAGGTGAAGAAACTAATAAGGGCATGGAAAACCTATTCCATGAAATCTTGGAAGAAAATTTCCCAAGCATAGAGAGGTACTCCAACATCCAGACCCAAGAAATACAAAGGACACCAAATAGAATCAACCCAAGAAGATCTTCCCCAAGGCATATCATAGCCAGACTGGCCAGGACCACAGATAGAGATAAGATACTAAAACTAGCAAGAGAGAAACGACAAGTGACTTACAAAGGTCACCCCATCAGGCTAACACCAGACTTCTCAACAGAAACAATGCAAGCAAGGAAAGAATGGGAAGATGTATCGAAAGTGTTAAGAGAGAAACAATTTCAACCAAGACTATTGTATCCTGCAAGATTATCCTTCATATGGGAAAAAAAGATTAAAATCTTCTTAGACAAACAAAACCTGAAAGAATTTGCCAGCACCAGGCCAGCTTTCCATGAAACCCTGAAGAAACTACTGTTCCAGGAACACTAAAGAAGTAACAGCCAGAAACAAAAGAGTAAAAGGCAACTAAGACAATGGCCAACTCAAATCCATTGAATGTTAATGGATTAAACTCTCCAATCAAGAGACACAGACTGGCTGAATGGGTTAAAAAACAAAAACCCTCTATCTGTTGCCTACAGGAAACCCACTTCATGGATAAAGATATACATAGACTGAAAGTGAAGGGTTGGAAAAAGATTTTCCATGCAAATGGGAACCAAAAAAGAGCTGGAGTTGCAATACTGATCTCTGACAAAATAGGCTTTAAAACAAAAACTGTTCGAAGAGACAAACAAGGGCACTATATTGTAGTAAAAGGATCAATCGATCAAGAAGATATAACGTTTATTAATATCTATGCGCCCAACACAGGAGCACCCAAATATGTAAAGGAAAGACTGCTAGATCTAAAAAGGGAGATAGACTGCAACACACTAATTGTTGGAGACCTCAACACTGCACTATCCCCCCTGGATAGATCATCTAGACAAAAAATAGGTAAAGAGATAAAAGATCTAAATGATATCATAAATCAAATGGACTTAACAGACATCTATAGAACTTTCCATCCTAAAACCTCAAGATACACTTTTTTCTTGCCGCCACATGGAACATTCTCGAAGATTGACCACATCATTGGGCACAAAGCAAGCCTCTACAGATTCAAAAGCATAGAAACTATACCCAGCATCTTCACCAACCATGATGGAATTAAACTTGAGTTTAATTTCAAGAGAAATCCTCAAAAATACTCAAATACATGGAAACTTAATAACCTACTCCTGAATGACTCCACAACTACTGAAGAAATAAAGACTGAAATCAAAAGGTTCATGGAAGCCAATGACAATGAGGACATGAGTTTCCATAATCTTTGGGACACTGCTAAAGCAGTCATAAGAGGGAAGTTCATAGCAATTAGTCAACATAAGAGGAGCATGGAAAGAAGGCAAATGGATCACCTAACATCATGCCTCACAGAATTGGAAAAGCAACAGCAAAAAGATCAAAAAAAAGGAGAAAGGAAATAATAAAGATACTCCAGGAGAAAGGAAATAATAAAGATACGAGCAGAAATAAATGAAATAGAAAATACACGAACTATACAGAAAATAAATGAAAGTAAAAGCTGGTTCTTTGAAAAGATAAACAAAATTGATACACCACTAACGAGACTTATTAAGAAGACACATTCTTCACAGATCTAGGAAAGGCAATCATAAAGTTTGTCTGGAATTATAAGAGACCCTGTATTGCCAAAGCAGTTTTACACAAGAAGAATGGAGTGGGCGGCATCTCACTCCCTGACCCAAAAATATACTACAAAGCTGTGGTAATCAAAACAGCATGGTACTGGCACAGGAACAGACAGGTGGACCAATGGAACAGAATAGAGTCCCCAGAAATGAATGCTCAAACATACAGCCAACTGATTTTTGACAAGGGGCACCAGTCAATCCTGTGGGAAAAGGATAACCTCTTCAGCAAATGGTGCTGGCAAAACTGGATCTCCACTTGCAGAAAGATGAATCTGAACCCCTACCTGTCACCTCTGATAAAAATAAAGTCAAGGTGGATCAAAGATCTAAACCTAAGACCTCAAACTATAAAACTGCCCCTGGAAAACACCGGGGAAACTCTGGGAGACATTGGGGTAGGGAAAAACTTCTTAAATAAGACTCCCAATGCACAGTCTATGATTCCTAAAATAGACAAGTGGGATTACATCAGACTAAGAAGTTTCTGCATGGCAAAAGACACAGTGATTAGTGTGAACAGACAGCCCTCAGAATGGGAAAATATTTTTGTAAACTATGCATCAGACAAGGGACTGATAACCAGAATCCACAAGGAACTCAAGCAGCTGTTCCGGAAAAAGACAATCAATCCTATTAAAAGATGGGAGAATGAGTTGAAAAAACCACTTTCTAAAAATGACATATGAATAGCTAAAAGGCATATGAAAAAATGCTCAACATCCCTCATTGTAAGAGAAATGCAGATCAAAACAACAATGAGATATCACCTAACCCCAGTCAGAATGTCTAAGATTAAAAAAACAAAAAATGATAAGTGCTGGAGGGGGTGTGGTGAAAAGGGAACTCTCTTACACTGCTGGTGGGACTGTAAATTTTTACAACCACTGTGGAGAACAATTTGGAGTTTCCTCCAAAATCTACAAATAGAACTACCATATGATCCAGCAATCCCACTCCTTGGTATCTACCCGAAGGACAGAAGAATACTTAATCGAAAAAGTGCTTGCACATTGATGTTTATTGTGGCACTTTTCACGATTGCTAAGTCATGGAAACAACCTAAATGCCCACGAACTGATGAATGGTTAGAAAAACTGTGGCACATATACTCAATGGAATACTATTCATCCATAAAAAACAACAAATCCCTGACTTTTGAAAGGAAGTGGATGAATATGGAAGACTTACTGTTGAGTGAAGCAAGCCATGCTATGAAGGAGAGACATTGTATGTCCCCACTTAATATATACTGAGTGTCTGCACTCTAAATGTGTATATATATATATATATACATATATATATATATATATTTGCATATATATATATGTATATATATATTTTTGAAACCTTTCTGCTTCTGTTGTTATAGAGTTTTAAAATTATACAAAATTATAAGACATATTTTGAACATTATCTTTAAAATTCAGTATTTTGAGATATTGAAAGTTGTTTGTAAACTGTCAAGAATTATGGAGTATGAGCTAAAATTTTTTGCTATGTAAAGTAAATGTTTGTGGAAAAATGTAAAAACAAATAAAAAAAAGAAATAAAAACCTAAACATATAAATATTAAGAGGAAAAAAAAAAAAGGAAAAAGTGCTTGCACATCGATGTTTATTGCGGCACTTTTCATGATTGCTAAGTCATGGAAACAACCTAAATGCCCACGAACTGATGAATGGTTAGAAAAACTGTGGCACATATACTCAATGGAATACTATTCATCCATAAAAAACAACAAATCCCTGACTTTTGAAAGGAAGTGGATGAATATGGAAGACTGAGTTGAGTCTTTGTTGAGTGAAGCAAGCCATGCTATGAAGGAGAGACATTGTATTTCCCCACTTAATATATACTGAGTGTCTGCACTCTAAAAAAAAAAAAAAAACATTAAAAATAGCATAAAATTGTTGGGAGGATAAAGAGGATACATGCATGTTGTCAAGAATCTGACTCAAGGTTGGGGCCACGGTTCTCACTAAATAAACACTTGCTGTTCATTGTAAAAAAAAAAAAAAAAAAAAAAAAAAAAAAGAGGACAGAAGGAAGCCAGACCCTATGGGAGGCGGTGTCCTGGGATCACCCTCCCTGGAGGGAGAAGTGGCAAGATCACAAGTGTCACAGCGGGAAGAGCAGCACGTGCAAAGGGATGGGGTGAGGAGCAGAAGTTACTATGGGGGAAAGACTGTCTTTATGAAAGTAAGGGCTTCAAATGGAGTAGCATGTACAGCACCTGACAGGCGCCTCACAGATCCTCAGTAAACGTTACCACACTTCCCTCTCATGTTGCCCGCAAAAAAAAAAAAAAAAAAAAAAAAAAAAAAAAGGCCTTGTATTTCCAGTGCAATCCTACACAAGAGTGGAATGTGTGGTATCTTACTCCCTAATCTAAAAATATACTTCAAAGCTGTGATAATCAAAACAGCATGGTATTGGCACAAAAACAGAAAAATGGATGAATCCAGCAGGATAGAAATAAACTCCCAAACATAGAGCCAACTCATTTTGACAGAGGGTACCTGTCAATCTAGTTGGACAAAGATTTCATCTTTAGCAAATAGTGCTTGAAAAACTGTATCCACCTGCATAAAGTTGAATCTAAATCTCTACCTCTCATAATTGACAAAAATCAACTCAAAATGGATCAAAGATCTTGACCTAAGACCTCAATCTATAAAATTACTGCTTGAAAACACTGGGGACACTCTGGGAGACATTGGGGTAGGCAAAGATTTCTTAAATAAGACCCCCAAAACACAGTCAATAAGCCTAAAAATAGACAAAACTGGGATTACATCCAATTAAGAAGTTTCTGCTTGAAAAAAAAAACCAGTAATTATTAATGTAAGTCAACAGCCCTCAGAATGAAAAACTGTTTTTGTAAACTATGCTTCAGATAAGGTCAAACAAATTTGCAATGAAGCAGGCAATATAACAACAGATATAATAAAAATGATAACCAGAATACATAGGGAACTGAAGCATCTTCCCAAAACAAGATGGATGATCAACCCAATTAAAAGATGGGGGGAACCAGCAGTTAGCGTAATGGCTATGTCGCTGGACTCCCACGTAGTCGACCGTGGTTCGCGTCTCGGACCCGGTGGCTTACAACTCACGCCGGGCGCGTGTGCGTGCGTGCCCAAGATCCCGAGAGGAGAATGGAGGAGAAGGGATTGCGGCGTGACCATCCCCCCTGGGGGGTGATTTCTCGCTTTCTGTCTCTATGTCTCTCTCTGTCTGTCTGGCGAGCGCACGCGCCCTATAGTGAAAAACCTCTGCAAAAAAAAAAAAAAAAAAAAAAGATGGGGTAATGAGTTGAAAGAAAACCAGTGTGTAAGGAAGACATACGAATAGCCAAAAGGCATATGAAAAAATGCTCAACCACCTTCATTGTAAGGGAGATGCAGATCAAAACCACAATGAGATACCACCCAAACCCAGACAGAATGGCTAAGATTAAAAAAAAAAAAAAAAAAAAAAAAAAGATAAGTTCTGGTTGGGGGTGTGTGTGAAAGGGGAACTCTTCTAAACTGCTGGTGGGAATGTAAATTGGTCCAGCCACCATGAAGAACAATATGGAGATTCCTCAAAGATCTACAACTAGAACTATCATATGATAAAGCAATCACACTCCTTGGTATCTACCCAAGGGATAGAAGAATTCTTAGTTAAAAAAGTGCTTGCACATCGATGTCTATTGTGGCATTATTCACTATTGCAATGACAGGAAACCAACCCAAACACCAATGAACAGATGAATGGATTGAAAAAGTGTACCACATATACTCTATAAAATACCTCTTAGCCATAAAACAAAAAAACACAAGACTGACTTTTAACAGAAAGTGGATGCATATGGAAGATTTACAGCTGATTTAAGTCTGTCAGGCTATGAAGTAGAGACATTGTATATCTCCACCTAATGAATACAGAGTGTCCACACTCTGTAGCCAAAATTTAATGGCTTGAGAACTAGAAACATAGAAAATGATCATAAATACCTGATACAGTGTGCAAAGAGGGTGGGTGAAGGAAGAGAGTCTGAGGAAGGACAATAAGGAAAAAACTAGTCTAGGCATCTATGGGACAAAGAAATGGGTTATTATCTGATGAAGATAATGTATATAAGTATTCTTGATTGGACTGGTGAGAAATGCATATATGTTGAAATATTCACTTTGCAAAAAAAGTGACCTACTGATTTAATGTATAAAAGAAATAGAAATAAAATATATTTTTTAAAACTTAGAAAAGGTAGAAAATAACAGGATAGTGAGATTTTCCCTACCTTTTCTATGACCTAATGTCTGTAAAGGGGGCAGGGTCTCACTAGGGGCTTAATGGCAGCTATGCTAGGCCTAGGAAATGGAAGCACAGTTAGAGATGGAGATACCTGCAAGTATTCTGGTCTATATGGGGGAAGGAGAGACAAATTAGCAAGATAAAGGTGTAGGGCAAAAACTGCTTATTTTAAGTTTGAAAAGATAGAAAAGAAGAGAATACAGAGATACTTTCCCTACCTTTTCTAGCATCTAGGGTCTGAAAGGGGGGCTTCCTGGCTAGGGGCTTCAAAGAAATGATGCTAGGCCCAGGAAAGTATAGCATAGGCAGAGAAGGAGGTGCCTACAACTATTCTGACCTTGTCTAGCAATTAGGGTCTAGAAATGGGGGAGGAGGGTCCTAGCTGGGGGCTTCACAGCAGTGATGCTTGCTGCGAAGGTCAACACAGGCAGAGATTCAGGTGTCCTATCCTTAATTATGAGCAGGTGCTATCTTTTGATATATATATTTGAAATGTTAATATATTGGAATTCAATTGTGGATTTCCATAATGTATATTTTTATTTTGGGAATCAGTGAGGACCTAATGGATATGGAAGTCTATAATTACTACCTCTTAACCTAAACCAATATTTCTGTTCTTGAAGCAGGTGAAACTTTTGCTGAAAGGTTTATAGCATGTACTTTTTAGCTTTTTATTTCTGTACTCTAAAAGTTCTGATTCAAAGCAGACCCAGAAAATGGGCCAGTGGGACAGAGTATCTCCAGGAAGCTGGCTCTATTTGGGTCTTGAGCTTTCCCTCCTCCTATGCTAGCAGGCTTATCTCATTTTCAAAGAATACACATCATACCTTTTGTTTTCATTTCCTTTCTTTCTTCCTTTCTTTCTTTCTTTCTTTCTTTCTTTCTTTCTTTCTTTCTTTCAATTTTTTTTTGCCACATTTACTTTTCCTTGGTCCTGTATAAACAATAAAGCTGTTTTCTGTTCTTCATCTTTCTCAACCTCAAATCCTCTCCTATGCCTTATGTCAAGGCTGCAACATTCTTCCAATCCCTTTAACTATGATTTAGGGTAGCTTTTCAAAACACAAGACCTCCCATTTTCACTAATATCCTTGGAACATATTTCTAGTGTTACTGTCAATCAAAGATCTCTATATTAAATCATAAAGTGATATTAACATAATAAAAGATTTTGAGAATTCACACTTATTGGATAGCTGATGTAATACAACCTGTAATTTCTAAATTCCAAATAAATAACTTTCACTTTCTAAAAAGAAACTATGCATGCAAAAGAAAGTCTACAGAAAGACAGAACTGAAAGATAAAAATTGAAAATACAAAACATTTTCTATTTTTTTCTGTTTTTGCTTTGTGTGTGTGTGTGTGTGTGTGTGTGTGTGTGTGTGTGTGTGTTTTAAGAGGGCTTTGCCTTAGGGAATGAGTGCTCACCAGACAAAGAGAGACAAAGACAGTGAGAAGAAAAGTAAGAAATCACCCCAAAAGGAGGGATGGATATGCCACAATCCCTTGTCCTCCATTCTCCTCCTGGGCTCTTGTGTATGCATTTCCATGCACCCAGTGTGATTTTTAACCCACGAGGTCTGAGACTTGAACCATGTTCAGCCATGTGTGAGTCTAATGATGTAACTGCTATGCCATCTCTTGCCTGCATATTAAAATTACAATGAGATATCATCTAATTCCAGTTAAAAGGGCTATTTTCAAAGAGATAGGAAAACAAAACAATACCACCCGCTAACAAGGATGTGGAATAAACAGAATTCTTTTACATTTTTGGTATGAATGTAAATCCATATATTATGGAGTTTCCTAAAAATCTAAAACTAGAACAGATGTATGATCTGGCAATCACACAAGTTGGCGCTCATTTAAAGGTTGAAAAATCAGTATATCATAAAGATAACTACACCCTAATTTTTATTGCAGTATTTTATCCATAATTGCCAAGACATGGGTAAAAAAATGTAATACAGACACAAATTGAAGTACTATTTAAATAATTTAGTTATGTCAGTTGAGGTCAAATAGGCAAGACTGAAATACATTAAGTAAGATAAGCCAAGCACAAAAAGAGAAGTAACACATGTTCCCACTCATGTGTAGAAACTGACAAGGCTGAATTCTTAGAAGTAGAGAAGTGAAGAATAACTATTAGAGGTTAAGAAGGATGGGGAATGAGGGAGTCAGAGAGATGCTAAATAAAAAAATAAATAAAAGAAAAAATAAAAGAAAGAGGTGAAAATAACTACAGATCCCAAATTTTTTAAAAGGATGTGAAATAAATATGAATACATCTATGCCCACAATTTTGATACCTAAGTGAAATGCACCAATTTCTTAAACAAGATAACTTGCTGAACCTTACACATGAAGAATTAGACACTTTGGAAATAAACCGAAGCCAAAATCAATAACCTTCCAAATAGAAAGCACCAGACCCAGATGGGTTCTCTGGTAAAACCTACCAAACATTGAGGGAAGAAATTATTCCCATTAAATACAAATCTTCTAGAACATAGAAGTAGAAGAAATACATCCTCAACAGTTCCATGAGGCCAGCATTACTTTAATATCAAAACAAAACTAAGATATTAAAAGAACCAATATATCACATGAGGATAGATGCAAAAATTCTCAACAAAACATCAGCCAATTAAATCTAACAATGAATAAAAGTATTCTACATTATTACCAACTGATATTTATTCCACTATAAAGGATACTTCCTTGTCCTGTCCTTATCTGTTTTGAGAATAAGGGTGATAGAGGCCTCAGAGAATGAAATAGAGAGAGATTCACCCTTTTGGAACTTTAGAAATAACTTGAGCAGAATGGGGGTTAACTCTTCTATGAAAGTTTTATAAAACTCAGAACTGAAGCCATCAGGGTCAGGGCTTTTCTTTGTTGGAAAGTTATTTATTACTGATTCAATCTCCTGGCTTGTTATGGGCCTATTTAGACTTTCTATATCAATCTTGGTAGATTATACGTGTCCAGGAATTTGTCCATCTCATCCAGATTGTCTTGTTTCTTTGCATATAGTTGTTCATAATATCCTCTAATTATGTTCTGTATTTCTGCTTTGTCTGTTGTTATATTTCCTGCTTTATTGCAGATTTGATTCACCTGGTTCTTTTCTCTCTTCTTCTTAATGAGTCTTACTAGTGATGTCTAGATTTTGTTTATCTTTTCAAAGAAACAGCTTTTACTTTCATTGATTTTTCTGTATAGTTCGCTTATTTTCTATTTCATTTATTTCTGCTTGGATCTTAATTATTTTCTTTCCCCTGGAGTTTTTTTGGATTATTTTGCTGTTGCTTCTGAATTCTCTGAGGCATGATGTTAGGTGATCCATTTGCCGTCTTTCTCTCTTCCTCTTATGAACACTAATGTCTATAAACCTCTCTTGTGGCTGCTTTTGCAGTTTCCCAAAGATTATGGAAACTCGTGTGCTCATTGTCATTAGCTTCCATGAATCTTTTAATTTTGGACTTTATTTCATCAGTAGTTGTGGAATCATTCAGGAGTAGGTTATTTAGTTTCCATGTATTTGAGTATTTTTGAGGATTTCTCTTAAAATTAAACACAAGTTTAATTACATCATGGTTGGAGAAGATGCTATAGACCAATATCTCTGTTGAATATAGATGCAAAGATTCTCAACAAGATACTAGCAAACTGTATCCAACAACTTATAAAAAATATTATACGTCGTGTCAGGTAGGCTTTATTCCAGGAATGCAAGGTTGGTTCCACATACGCAAAACCATAAATGTAATACACCATATTAACAAGAAAAAAGAAAAAAAAAAACATATGTTCACATCAATTGATGCAAGAAAAGCATTTGAAAAGAAACAACATCCCTTCATGATCAAGACTCTCAGCAAAATTGGCATAGAAGGGCCATTTCTCAATACAATAAAAGCCATCTATGAAAAACCCATAGTGAACATCATCCTGAATGGAGGAAAGCTGAAAGCTTTCCCACTAAAAATGGGTACGAGACAAGGATGCTCACTTTCTCCACTCCTTTTCAATATAGTACTGGAAGTCCTCACCAACGCAATCAGAAAAGAGGAAAAATTAAAGGCATCCAAATAGGAAAAGAAGAGGTGAAATTCTCTCTATTCGCAGATGACATGATTGTGTACATAGAAGATCCAATGATTTCCATGAAGAAATTTCTGGAAGTAATGCACGAATACAGTAAAGTTGCAGGATACAAAATTAATATACAGAAGTCTATAGCGTTTCTATATACAAACAACAGGCAGACTAAGATAGAACTGAAAAAAGTTGTTCCATTTACCATAGCCACGAAAAGTATAAGATACTTAGGGTTAAATCTAACCAAAGAAGTTAAAGACCTCCACTAGGAAAACTATGAGAAGCTAAAAAAAGAAATTGAAAATGACACAAAAAAGTGGAAGGACATCCCATGTTCATGGATTGGAAGAATTAATATAAACAAAATGGCAATCCTACCCAAATTAATCTACCTATTTAATGCAATGCCAATCAAAGTACCAGACACATTCTTCACAGATTTAGAAAAGACAATCATAAAATTCCTCTGGAATATTAAAAGATCCCGCATTGCCAAAGCAATTCTACAAAAGAAGAGTGGAGTGGGCGGCATCTCACTCCCTCACCCAAAAATATACTAAAAAGCTGTGGTAATCAAAAGAGCATGCTATTGGCACAGAAACAGACATGTGGACCAATGGAACAGAGTTCAGTCCACAGGAATAAATCCCCAATCATTCAGTTAGCTGATTTTTGACAAGGGGTGCCAGTAAATCTAGGGGGAAAAAAAACCTCTTCAGCAAATGGTGCTGGAAAAACTGAATTTACACCTGTAGAAAGATGAATCTGAAACCCTACCTCTCACCTTTGACAAAAATCAAGTCAAGGTGGATCAAGGATCTAAATCTAAGACCCCAATCTATTAAACTGCTTCTAGAAAACACTGGGGAAACTCTGGGAGAAATTGGGGTAGAAAAAAACTTCCTAACTAAGACCCCCCAAAGCACAGTCGATAATCCCCAAAATAGACAAGTGGGATTACATCAGACTAAGAAGTTTCTGCAAGGCAAAAGACACAGTAATCAGTGTGAATCGACAGCCCTCAGATTGGGAAAATATTTTTGAAAACTATGCATCAGATAAGGGATTGATAACCAGAATACATGAGGAACTAAAGAAGCTGTTTGGAAAAAAGTTGATGAACCCTATTAAAAGGTGGGAGAAGGAGTTGAAAAGAACACTCAGTAAAGATGACACACGAATAGCCAGAAGGCATATGAAAAAATGTTCAACATCCCTCATTGTAAGGGAAATGCAGATCAAAACAACAATGAGATACCACCTAACCCCCGTCAGAATGACTAAGATTAAAAAAACAAAAATTGATAAGTGTTGGTGGGGGTGTGGTGAAAGGGGAACTCTCTTACACTGCTGGTGGGAATGTAATGAATTCCAACCACTGTGGAGAACAATTTGAATATTCGTCAAAAATCTACAAATAGAACTGCCATATGATCCAACAATCCCATTTCTTGGCATCTACCCAAAGGACAGAAGAATTCCTCATTGGAAAAGTCCTTGCACGTCGATGTTCATTGCAGCACTTTTCACAATTGCTAAGACATGGAACCAACACAAATGCCCCTGTAAGGATGAATGGATATTGAAAAACTGTGGCACATATACTCTATGGAATACTATTCAGCCATTAAGAACAATAAAACCCTGGCTTTTGAAAGAAAGTGGAAGAATATGGAAGATTTACTGCTGAGTGAAGCAAGCCAGGCTATGAAGGAGAGACACTTTATGTCCCCACTTAATATATACCGAATGTCCGCACTTTATAACTGAAACGGACAGGCTATAGGAAGCGCAAACACAAGAGATGGATGTTAATGCCAGATGTGGTGTGTGTGGAGGAGTCGGCCCAAGAAAAAACATTTGGAGGAGAGATACAAAGACAGCATTGTTGAGACAGTGAGGTAGTGTTGTTATATTTTGATCAACTCGACCAGGGAGAAATGTTCACATATTGCAATGATCACCTTGTAAGCTAAATAATGTGATTGAATGTATTAAAAAATGTAAATAAAAATAAAAAAAGGGTAATTCAACATTCAAAACACAAAAGTCAAATAATCCATCACCTAAACAGTCTAAAGATAAAAAATCACATGATGATATTAAATATATAGAGAAAAAAACATCTGACCAAAATCACCACTAATTCATGATAAATGATAAGAAAATTTATGACAAGAATAATATTTTAATTTTTTAAAAGATTCCAGAAAAATTGTATGATTGTCTTTTATAGATCTTTGAAGAAAATCTCTGGCATTTTGATTGGGATTGCATTAAATATGCAGATTAATTTGGGTATATTTGCCATTTTGATTATATTAATTCTTCCATTCCAGAAACATTGGTTGTCCATCCACTTTTCTGTGTCATTTTCAATTTTTTTTTTAGTTTCTCATAGTTTAACTTTAAGATTGTGGAGATCTTAAATTCTTTTTCATTAGATTTATTCCTAGATATTTTATACTTTTTGTGGCTATGGTAAATGGAATTATATTTTTCAGTTCTAACTCAATCTGCCTGCTGTTTGTATATAGAAATACTATAGGTTTCTGAATGTTGATTTTGTATCCTGCAACTTTACTGTATTCATGCATTATTTCCAGGAATTTTTTCATGGAAGCCATTGGGTCTTCTATGTACATAATTATGTCCTCTGCAAATAGAGATAGTTTCACCTGCTCAAGAAGAGTCAAGTGGGTGGCATTTCACTCCCTATCCAAAGCTATCTTGATCAAAACAGCATGGTATTGGTAAAGAAACAGACAGGTGGGCCAATGGAACAGAATAAAGTCCCCAGAAATAAATTCCCAAACATAAGGCCAACCAATTTTTGACAAAGGGTACCAGCCAATAGAGTGGGACAAGGAAAACCTCTTCTGCAAATGGTGATGGAAAAAACTGGATATCGACCTACAGAAAGATGAATCTGAAACTCTTCCTCTCACCATTGACAAAAATCAACTCAAAGTGGATCAAAGATCTAAAACTAAGACCTCATACCATAAATCTACTGCTGGAAAAACCTGGGGGAAACTCTGGGTGATACTGAGGTAGACAAAGACTTCTTAAATAAGACCCCCAAAGCACAGTCAATCATCCCAAAATGAGGCAAGTGGTATTATATCAGATTAAGAACTTTTTGCATGGCAAAAGACACAGTAATTAGTGTGAATTGACAGCCATAAGAATTGGAAAATATCTTTGTAAACTGTGTGTCAGATAAGGGAAAGATAACCAGATTGCATGAGGAACTCAAGCAACTCTCCTGAAAAAAGATAATTAGCCCTACTAGAAGTTGGTAGAATGAATTGAAAAAAATCACTCCTTAAAGAAGACATATGGGGACCAGCAGTTAGTGTAACGGCTATGTCGCTGGACTCCCATGTAGTCGATGGCGGTTCGAATCCCGGACCTGGTGGCTTAAACCCACACCAGGTGCATGTGGGTGCATGCCCAAGATCCCAAGAGAATAATGGAGGAGAAGGGATTGTGGCATGGCCATCCCCCTTGGGGGGTGATTTTTCGCTTTCTGTCTATCTGTCTCTCACTGTCTTTCCAGCGAGCGCAAGCACCCTATAGCAAAAACGTCTCAAAAAAAGAAAAAAAAAGGGGGGGGGAGACATATGAATAGCCAAAAGACATATGAAAAAAATGCTCAGCATCCCTGATCATAAGGGAGATGAAATACCACTTAACCCGACAGAATAACTAAGACAAAAAAAAAAAAAAAAAAAAAAAAGTGCTGGTGAAGGTGTGGTGAAAGGCGAACTCTCTTACACTGCTGATGGAAATGTAAATTGGTCCAGTCACTGCGGAGAACAATTTGGAGATTCCTCAAACATCTACAAATAGAACTACTATATGATCCAGCAATTCCACTCCTTGGTATCTACCCAAGAACAGAAGGATTCTTAATCAGAAAAGTGCTTGCACATTGATATTTATTGCAACATTATTCACAACTGCTAAACATGTAAGCAACCCAAATGCCCATGAACAGTTAAATGGATTGGAAAAGTGTGGCACATATACTATGGAATACTAATCAGTCATAAAAGCAACGAGATCACTTTGGGCAAAAAGTGGATGAATATGGAAGTTTTACTGCTCAGCAAAGTAAGCCAGGCTATGAAGGAGAACTATTGTATGTCTTCACTTAATACATACCAAGTGTCCACACTCTATGGCCAAAACTGAATGACTAAGGGATATAGAAACATAGTAAATGGTTATAAATACCAGATATAGCATGTGAAGAAAGTGGGTGAAGGAGTAGAGTATGAGGAAGAACATTAAGGATAAAAATAGAGAGTCAAGTCATTTATGGGACAAAGAAATGGGTTATTATCTATTGAAGAGAACTTTTTTTGAGAGGTTTTTGCTATAGGGCATGTGCACTTACCAGAAAACAAGAAATCCCCCACCCCCACCCCCACCCCCGCCGTGGGACTGGCCATGCTGCAATCCCTTCTCCTCCATTCTCCTCTTGGGATCTTTGGCACGCACACACACACAAGCATGGCATGAGTTTAACCCACCGGGTCCGGGACTCGAACCATGGTCAGCTATGTGGGAGTTCAGTGACATATCAATTACACTAAATGCTGGTCCTTTTATTGAAGATAACTTTATAGTATTGTTAACTGTACTGGTGAGAAATGTACATATGTTGGAATATTCACTTTGCAAGCTAAGTAACATGTAATTGAATGTATAAAATAAATTGTAATAAAAAATTAAAGAAAAAAATAACAAGGACTAATAAAGAAAAATACAAGATAAAAAATTTTAAAAGAAAATTCACAGCAAACTAAGAATACAGGGAAACTTCTTCAAGTTGATAAAATATATCTATGATAAAACTGATAGCTAACACCAAACTTAAAGGTGAGACACCCAAGATTTTCCTGCTAAAATCCAGGCAAGGATATTCTATCTTGCCATTTTCTTTTTAGTTTTACTTATTTATTTATTTTTTTAATTTTTTTATATACATTTTATCACATTACTTAGCTTACAAAGTGAACATTTCAATATGTGAACATTTCTCCCCAGTCCAGTTGATCAAAATATCTTCAACCAATAACACCACAACTCCACATGTCCTTCCTTAGGCCCCATTCCTCCACACACACCATATCTGGCATTCAAACCCATCTCTTGTGTTTTTACAACCTTTATTCAATCAGTTTCAGTCATAGAGTGCAGACACTCGGTATATATTAAGTGGGGACATACAATGTCTCTCCTTCATATCCTGGCTTGCTTCACTCAGCTGTAAATCTTCCATATTCTTACACTTTATGTCAAAAGCCAGGGTTTTGTTGGCCTTCATGGCTGAATAGTATTACATAGAGTATATGTGCCACAGTTTTTTCAATCCATTCATCTGTATGGGGGCATTTGAGTTGGTTCCATGTCTTAGTAATCCTGAATAGTACCACAATAAACATCAATGTGCAAGCACTTTTCCAATGAATAATACTTCAGTCTTTTGGGTAGATACCAAGGAGTGGGTTTGCAAGCTGCTATTTGGAAAAAAGATGACCAACCTTATTAAAAGATGCGATGAGTTGAAAAAAACACAATCTAAAGATGACATATGAATTGGCATTGCTTTTTAACATTGTATTATAGTCCTATATGAGGCAATAGGACTCTAAAGGGGAATAAAATCTTGTCAATTAGGCAGGGAAAAATAATAAATCTGCCTCTGTTTGCTGATGACATAATTGTCTATGCAGATCTGAAAGGTTGACAAAAAATAAATCCTTGAAACAAACAAATGATTATTATGAGGTTGAAAATACTTGATTACTGTACAAAAATCAATCACTTTTGTTGTTTAACAATAATGAACCAGTGAAATTTAAAATTATAATCATTACCATTTATATTAGCTCATCCTCAAAATAAAATAACTATAAATCTAATAAAATATTTGCAAGAATCATAGGAAAATAGACTAAATATTCTCATGAGTAATATAAAATATAGCTAAATAGAGAACCAGCCCATGTTCATGGAAATTTTAATATTACCAAGATGAGAGTTCATCTCAAATTTTTCTGTAGATTTAACACACTCTTTTATATATATATATGCCTTTTTTAATTAATTTATTTATTTTGTATATACATTCAATCACATTGTTTAGTTTACAATGTGAACATTTCAATATGTGAACATTTCTCCCCAATTCCGGTGATCCAAATATCTTCAACTAATAACACCACACCACCCCATCCCATCAATGCTCTACCTCTGTATCCCTTCTCCAGATGTCCTTTGTTAGGCCCCACTCCTCCACACACACCTCCTCTGACATTCACACCCATCTCTTGTGTTTGTACAACTGTTAGTCAATCAGTTTCAGTCATAGAGTGCAGACATTTGGTATATATTAAGTGGGGACACACAATGTCTCTCCTTCATATCCTGGCTTGCCTCACTCAGCAGTAAATCTTCCATATTCTTCCACTTTCTGTCAAAAGCCAGGGTTTTGTTGGCTTTTATGGCTGAGTAGTATTCCATAGAGTACATGTGCCACAGTTTTTCAATCCATTCATCTGTACAGGGACATTTGGGTTGGTTCAATGTCTTAGCAATCATGAATAGTGCCGCAATAAACATCGATGTGCAAGCACTTTTCCAATTAAGAATTTTTCTGTCCTTTGGGTAGATATCGAGGAATGGGATTGCTGGATCATATGGTAGATCTATTTGTACATTTTTCTTTTTTAAAATTTAATATTTATTTTTGTATATACATTCAATCACATTGCTTAGCTTACAATGTGAGCATTTCAATATGTGAACATTTCTCCCCAGTCCCATGATCAAAATATCTTCAACCAATAACACCATACCTCCCCATACCATCAATGCTCTACCTCCATATCCCTTCTCCAAATGTTCTTCATTAGGCCCCACTCCTCCACACACACCTCCTCTGACATTCACACCCATCCCTTGTGTTTGTTTAACTGTTAGTCAATCAGTTTCAGTCATAGAGTGCAGACATTCGGTATATGTTAAATGGGGACATACAATGTCTCTCCTTCATATCCTGGCTTGCCTCACTCAGCAGTAAATCTTCCATATTCTTCCACTTTCTGTCAAAAGTCAGGGTTCTGTTGGTTTTTATGGCTGAGTAGTATTCCATAGAGTATATGTGCCACAGTTTTTCAATCCATTCCTCCATACGGGGGCATTTGGGTTGGTTCCATGACTTAACAATTGTGAATAGGGCCACACCGCAATAAACATTGATGTACAAGCACTTTTCCAATGAAGAATTCTTCTGTCCTTTGGGTAGATACCGAGGAGCGGGATTGCTGGATCACATAGTAGATCTATTCGTAGATTTTTAAGGTATCTCCAGATTATTCCCCACAGTGGCTGGACTAATTTATATTCCCACCAGCAGTGTAAAAGAGTTCCCCTTTCACCACACCCCCGCCAACACTTATCATTTTTTTTTTTTTTAATCTTAGACATTTTGACTGGGGTTAGGTGGTAACAATCTCATTGTTGTTTTTATCTGCATTTCCTGGAGGAGTCCAACCAAGTAGGGCCCCAGGATCTGTTTTGAGCTTTTGACCTTTAAGTACCACTTAGGTCGGGTCAGCACATTGGCCAAGGCTGCTGTTGTATGGCCCCCGACCTAGGAACAAAACTTGGGTCCACTCAACATGTTTGGCAAGGTCACTTGTTGTGCACTCCAGAAACTGTGGTAGTCTTGCTGGAAAGTGACCCCCCTCTGACTTCCTAATATACTACTATAAAAGAATTACATAGCTCTATTATACATCCTGAGTATATGATAAGATTTTCCAGGAAGTCCCCCGACCACTCCCCATTGCTCTGACCACCTACTGGTAATTACAATGCTTCACTCTGGCGGTCACAATAGAGGGTGTGCTGAAGTCACATCTAGGCAGAAATCTTCTTGACCTTTGGAAGGCCCTTCAAGATACATTTAACATAAGCTTAAGATTAATCTTTTAGGCTGAAAGGGGCCCAGGGCACTCCCACCCCACTATGACTAATGTTCTAACAAGATACATAATAGTGGTGCCACAGGCACAATATAACATTTTAAGTATGCCACAAACTCACCTTAAAGTTCTTCATTAACTTGTTATTCACTTTCCTGCCAGTTGAAAAAGCTGTCCCCACCCTTACTTAGTGAACAGTAGTTTTACCCCTTTAAGACATATTAGGATTCCTTGAATTAAGTTTTAGATCCCTATAAAATTGTATAAGTTCCATTCTTTATTGAGATCCATAAGAACTAATATCTATATTTGAGATTTTCTTTTCTCAGCATCATGTCCGGTAATCACAAGATGGCTGCTGCACCTCATCAGCTGCTAATTATCTCTGTTTGCTGGAGCTGCTTTCCCAAAACTGCATTCCATGAAGATGCCTACATCAAACGAACAATTGCGGAACTGCACTAGACCTACCCTTAATCCAACCCTAAATGAAACCTATGCTCCTTATTGTTAAAACTTTATGAACTGATAATCAGAACACGTCGACCCTCACCCATTTACTTGCATGTATCACATTTTCAATAAAAAGTCATGATGATTCCTAGCAGTTGTCACTCTTCAGAGAGTGATCTGTGAGGGGTGTCTGACTCAGGACGTGCATGAAAAGGCACGGAGGCCTTCTTCCTTTACTGTGCGGCCTCCGACGAGTCAACCCATCCCCCGCCGAGGCTGGACCTTGGCAATTTCCCTTACGATGAGGGATGTTGAGCATTTTTTCCTATGCCTTTTGGCTATTCGTATGTCATCTTTAAAGAGTGGTTTTTTTTTTTTTTTTTTTTTTTTTTTTTTTTTTTTTTTTTTAATTACTTTATTTATTTTTGTATATACTTTCAATCATATTGTTTGGCTTACAATGAGACCATTTCGATATGTGAACATTTCTCCCCAGACCCGTTGATCGAAATATCTTCAACAGATAACACCACACCTCCCCATCCCGTCAATGCTCTACCTCTGTATCCCTTCTCCAAATGTCTTTCGTTGGGCCCCACTCCTCCACATACACCTCATCTGACATTCACACCCATCTCTTGTGTTTGTTCAACTGTTGGACAAATAGACAAGTGGGATTACATCAGGCTAAGAATTTTCTGCATGGCAAAAGACACAGTAATTAGTGTGAATTGACCCCCCTCAGAATGGGAAAATATTTTTGCAAATTTTGCTTCAGATAAGGGACTGATAACCAGAATACACAAGGAACTAAAGAAGCTGTTTGGAAAAATGATGATCAACCGTATTAAAAGATGGGAGAAGTAGTTGAAAAACCACTCTTGTTCCTTGTGTATTCTGCAGAAAATTCTTAGCCTGATGTAATCCCACTTGTCTATTTTGGGGATGATCAACGGTGCTTTGAGGATCCTATTTAAGAAGACTTTTCCTACTCCAGTGTCTCTCAGAGTTTCCCCAGTGTTTTCCAAGAGCAGCTTTATAGTTTGAAGTATTAGGTTAAGATCCTTGATCCACCTTGACTTGATTTTTGTCAAAGGTGAGAGGTAGGGGTTCAGATTCATCTTTGTGCAAGTGGAAATCAAGTTTTTCCAGAACCCTTTGCTGAAGAGGTTTTCCTTTTTTCACTGTATTGACTGGTACCCCTTGTCAAACCTCAGTTGACTGTATGTTTGGGCATTTATTTCTGGGGACTCTATTCTGTTCCATAGGTCCATGTGTCTGTTTCTATGCCAGTGCCATGCTGTTTTGATTACCACAGCTTTGTAGTATATTTTTGGGTCAGGGAGCGAAATGCCGCCCACTCCACTCTTCTTTTGTAGAATTGCTTTGGCAATACGGGGTCTTTTACAATTCCAGATAAATTTTATGATTGTCTTTTCTAGATCTGTGAAGAATGTGTCTGGTACTTTGATTGGCATGGCATTAAATATGCAGATTAATTTGGGTAGAATTGCCATTTTGATTATATTAATTCTTCCAGTCCATGAACATGGGATGTCTTTCCAGTTTTTTGTGTCATTTTCAATTTCTTTTTTTGCTTCTCATAGTTTTCCTTGTGGAGGTCTTTAACTTCTTTGGTTAGATTTATTCCTAAATATCGTATACTTTTGGTGGCTATGGTAAACAGAATGACTTTTTTCAGTTCTATCTCAGTCTGCCTGTTATTTGTATGTAGAAATGCTATCAATTTCTGTATATTGATTTTATATCCTGCAAGTTTACTGTAATCATGTATTACTTCCAGTAATTTTTCCCTTGGAGACCATTGGGTCTTCTATGTATACAATCATGTTGTTTGCGAATAGAGAGAGTTCCACCTCTTCCTATCCTATTCGAATGCCCTTTATTTCTTCCTCTTTTCTGATTGCATTGGCAAGGACTTCCAGTACTATATTAAAAAGGAATGTAGAAAGTGGGCATCTATGTATTGTTCCTGTGTTTAGTGGGAAAGCTTTCAGCTTTTCTCCATTCAGGATGATGTTCTCCATGGGTTTTTCATAGATGGCTTTTATTGTGTTGAGAAATGGACCTTCTATGCCAATTTTGCTGAGAGTCTTGATCATGAAGGGATGTTGTATCTTTTCAAATGCTTTTTCTACATCAATTGATATGTCCATATGTTTTTTTTTTAATTTTTTTTATTATCTATTTTTTTATTACATTGAATTACATATAACTTTACAGTGTATTACATTGCTTTTTCAAAAGGGAATGCCATGCATGTCAGTCAGTACAGAGACATTAATCTCCCCACTTCAACATTCAATATCTTTCCTATGTTTCCCCCAATCATTATTATTATTATTCTAATTATTTTTTATGATAAACATGATTTTTTTTCCCAATTATCAGATCATAAAGTTCCCAACAATAGGAAACGTAGACTACACTCAGGGCTGGACCAAGGGTGGGTCTCGTGCAGCCCCGCAAATGTAGGTGAATCTCCATGGAACACAGTTTCAGGAACGCAGCTCAGGAAAGCAGAGACGGCCATCAGCGGTTGCGGCACGCGGGGCAGATCCCGGCCACGGCACGCGGGGGCAGAGCCCCGGCCACGGCACGCGGGGGCAGAGCCCCGGCCACGGCACGCGGGGCAGGCCCCGGCCACGGCACGCGGGGCAGGCCCCGGCCACGGCACGCGGGGCAGGCCCCGGCCACGGCACGCGGGGCAGACCCCCGGCCACGGCACGCGGGGCAGAGTCCCCGGCCACGGCACGCGGGGCAGAACCCCCGGCCACGGCACGCGGGGGCAGACCCCCGGCCACGGCACGCGGGGCAGAACCCCGGCCACGGCACGCGGGGCAGACCCCGGCCACGGCACGCGGGGGCAGACCCCGGCCAAGGCACGTGGGGGCAGAGCCCGGCCACGGCACGCGCGGCAGAGCCCGGCCATGGCACGCGGGGCAGAGCCCGGCCACGGCACGCGGGGCAGAGCCCCGGTCAGGCCGGACCTCCGGATAGGGCATGTGGAGCAGAGCCCCGGCCACAGCACGCAGGGGCAGACCCTGGCCACGGCACGTGGGACAGGGCCCCGGCCACAACACGCGGGACAGGGCCCCGGCCTGTCCATATGGTTTTTATCTTTATTCCTTTTGATATGATGTATTACATTTATGGTTTTGCATATGTTGAACCAACCTTGCATTCCTGAAATAAAGCATACCTGATCATGGTGTATGATCTCTTTTATAAGTTTTTGAATACGATTTGCTAGTCTCTTGTTGAGAATCTTCGTGTCTATGTTCATCAGAGATATTGGTCTACAGTTTTTCTTCCTTGTCCTGTTCTTATCTGTTTTAAGGATGAGGATAACAGAGGCTTCATAGAATGAATTAGGGAGAGATTCACCCTTTTGGATCCTTAGAAATAACTTGAGCAGAATGGAAGTTAACTCTCCTGTGACAGTTTTGTAAAATTCAGAGGTGAATCCATCAGGGCCAGGGTTTTTCTTCTTTGGGAAGTTATTTATTACTGATTCAATCTCCTGGCTTGTTATGGGTCTTTTCAGACTTTCTATATCCTCCTGGCTCATTCTTGGTAGTTAGTATTTGTCCTTGAATTTGTCCATCTCATCCAGATTGTCTTGTTTCTTAGCATATAGATGTTCAGAATATCCTCTAATGATTTTTGAATTTCTACATGTCTGTTGTTATGGTACCAGCCTCACTGCAGATCTGATTGACCTGGTTCTTTTCTCTCTTCTTAATAATTCTCACTAGTGGTGTATCAATTTTGTTTATCCTTTCAAAGAGCCAGCTTTTACTTTCAATTATTTTCTCTATAGTATGTTTATTTTCTATTTCATTTATTTCTGCGTGGATCTTTATTATTTCCTTTCTCCTTGAATTTTCTGAAATTTTTTTGCTGTTGCTTTTTCAGTTCTCTGAAGCATGATGTTAGGTGATCCCTTAGCCTTCTTTCCATCTTCCTCTTATGTGCACTAATTGCTGTGAACTTCCCTCTTATGACTGCTTTAGCAGTGTCCCAAAGATTATGAAAACTCATGTCCTCATTGTCATTGGCTTCCATGAATCTTTTGATTTCAGTTTTTATTTCTTCAGTAATAGTGGAGTCATTCAGGAGTAGGTTATTTAGTTTCCATGTTTTTAGGTATTTTTGAGGAATTCTCTTGAAATTAAACTCAAGTTTAATTCTATCATGGTCAGAGAAGTTGCTGGATATAGGTTATATGTCTCTGAATCTGTAGAGGCTTGCTTTGTGTCCTATGATGTGGTTAATATTCGAGGAGGTTCCATGTTGGCATGAGAAAAAATTATGTTTTGTTTTTGGGTGGAAAGTTCTATAGATGTCTATTAAGTCTAATTGATTTATGGTATCATTTAGGTCCTTTATCTCTTTACCTATAATTTGCCTAGATGATCTGTCCTGAGGGGATAATGCGGTGCTGAGATCTCCAACAATTAGTGTATTGCAGTCTATCTCCCCATTTAGATCTAACAGTCTTTCCTTCACATATTTGGGTGGTCCTATGTTAGGTGCATAGATATTTAGAAGCGTTATTTCTTCTTGATCTATAGAGCCTTTTACTATAATATAGTGCCCAATTTAACACAATCTTAATGAAAATGCTAGTAACTCATTTTGTGAGTATCAATACTAATTCTAAAGATTATGTAGAAATGCATTTAAAAAAGTAGACAAATTGATTTTGAAGGACAGGAGAAAAGTTTAGGAATGATAGTATTTATTGTCATGATGTATTTTATTGGGTCATCAGAATAATCATGATGCACTTTTGCATAGAAAAACACATCATGATTTTCCTAAAGGGCCAATAGATCTCATCCATAAACATACATTGATGGCATGTAAGCATATAAATAAATGTTCAACATCATGTGCTATTAAGGAGTTGCAAATTAAAACAAGATAGAGACATAACTACATACCTACTAGAATTGCAAAAATCCAAAACACTGGCAATACTAAATGCTGGTGAGAATGTGTAGCAACAGCAACTTTCATTCACTGTTGTAGGATGTAAAATGGTACAGACATTTTGGAAGACATTTTCAACTGGACTAGGGAGAAATGTTCACCTGTTGAAGTATTCATTTTGTAAACTAAATAATGTGATTGAATATATAAAAGAAAACGAAATTTTAAAATGTGAAAAAAAAACTAAACCCACAGTCATTATACAATAAGACAATCATACTTTTGGTATTTACCAAAATGAATTGAAAACTTATGTCCATATAAAAACCTACATATGGATATTTGTAGCATTTATATTCATAATTACCACAATTTGGATGCAACTATGATGTCCTGAATAAGGTAAATGGAAAAATAAACTGTGGCACATACCGACAATGGAATATTATTTAGTGCTAAAAAGAAATGAACTATCAAACCTTGAAAAGATGGGGAAATTTTAAATGCATATTAAGTTTAAGAATTCAGTCTGAAGATCAGGAGAGTACATAATGGTTATGTTACTGGACTCCCATGTGGTCAACTATGGTTCACCAGGCCTGGCAGCTTAAAACTCATGCTGGATATGTGTGCGTGTTTGCCTAAAATCCTGAGAGAAGAATGGAGAAAGAATTGCAGCATGGCCATCCCCCGAGGGGGTAATTTATCACTTTTTATCTCGTTTCTCTCTGTCTCTCTGGTGAGTGCACATACTCTGTACCAAAATATCTCTCTAAAAAAGAAGAAGACTGTAAAGACTGTATAGACTGTAAAGACTACACCACATTAATCCAAATATTTCACATCCTTAAAATTGTAAAATTATGGAGACAGTAAAAAGATTGGTTGTGTGGCTGGCAGGTAGTCTGGTGTTTAAAGGTGTTGTTCTCCCTCATGGCCAAGAGCAATCTGAGTCCTGAGCCCGGCAGCTTGCTTTCTAATTTTTCCTCCCTCTCTGGTCAAATTAAAAAATAATGATGGTGACTTCCATCTTCAGGCCCCTGGCATAAGGGACACTGAGGCAGGGTTCCCCACTCCAGCTCAAGCCCTGGCACCCCCAAGCCAGAGACCCCTATCTCTGTCAACAAGGAATGCCCTCAGCTTTGCAGACACCCCACTTCCATCTTCAGAACCCTGGTGAAAGGGACACTGAGGCAGGGCAACCCACCCCAGCTCCAGCCCCGGGACTCCCAAGCCAGAGACCCCTATCTCTGTCAGCAAGATAGGATTTTCTTTCTTTCTACTCTCTTTCATTTGTAAATTTATCACTTATTCTTGCCACACAGGAATGCCAGCAGCTCTGCAGCCACCCCACTTCCATCTTCAGACTCCTGGTGTAAGGGACACTGAGACAGGGTTTCCTACCCCAGCTACATCCCTGGGGCCCCCAAACCAGAGACCCATAACTCTGACAGCAAGGAACACCCTCAGCTCTGCAGTCAACCCACTTTCATCTTCAGTTAGCATGCAACTTTTTCTTTATTTTCCTTATTATTTTCTTCCCACTTATTTGGTCCTCACTTCCTTTATCTACACCATCCCTGGTGGTTTATATAGGTCTAGAATTACAGTTCTGAAATATTCTAGTATTTTAAGACTCTCTGGGATCATCCCTTTTACTGAACAACCTGCAAAAACGAAGATACTTTTCTTTGTACGGATGAAGAGAATACTCCTCCTTGGATAACATTGCTAAACACAACAGAAGAGAGACTTTGGCAGTCTTCATTCCACAGCAAAAAGAAAATACACTTGCTCCTATTTAAGGAAATGTTCTCTTAAAAGGTATTCCAAAGGGAACACATCTCCCAATGGCTGGAAGTAGAAAAAGAACCTCAGGTCAGAATAAAGCAGGAAATATGTCTCCATCAAAAGAATACAATGACTCCCTTCCATTTCTTGAAAAAGTAGAGAACCTTACCAATATGTCTGAGAAAGAATTTGGAATATTCATGGTGAAAAAATACTATGAGCTGGAACAGAAAAGAGACAATGAACTAGAGGAGATGAGAAAGCCCTTCCCTGATATGAAGGAAGAAATGGAAATGCTAAGAAAGAATAAGATGGAACTATTAGAGGTGAAGGCTGTAATACAGGAAATCAAAAACTCTATTGAAAGTATTAAAAGTCGATTAGACCACGCTGAAGATCAAACATCTGATGTAGAAGATAAAACTTCTGACCTAGAGAAAACCACCAAAAAGGTAGAGAAAATAACAACAAAAACAAAAAAATGAGGATAACATACAAGAAATACTAGATTCCATTAGACGTCCTAACATCCAAATAATTAATCATTAGTATCCCAGAAGATGAAGAAACTAATAAAGGCATGGAAAACCTATTCCATGAAATCTTGGAAGAAATTTTCCCAAGTCTACAGAGGCACTCAAGCAACCAGACACAAGAAATACAAAGGACACTAAATAGAATAAATCCAAGAAGATCTTCCCCAAGGCATATCATAGCCAGACTGGCAAAGACTAGAGAAATAGATAAGATACGAAAACTGGCAAGAGAGAAATGACAAGTGACTTACAAAGGTCACCCCATCAGGCTAAAAATGGACTTCTCAACAGAAACAATGCAAGCAAGAAAAGAATGGAAAGATGTATTGAAAGGGTTAAGAGAGAAACAACTTCAACCAAGATTATTATATCCTGCAAGATTATCCTTCATATGGGAATAAAAGATTAAAATCTTCCCAGACACACAAAACCTGAAAGAATTTGCCAACATCAGGCCAGCTCTCCAAGAAACCATGAAGAAAGTACTATTCCAGGAAAACTAAAGAAGTAACAGTCAGAAACAAAGGAGTAAAAGGCAACTAAGACAATGGCCAACTTAAACGTCAGGACAGGTCCAGTAACAATCGACAATACCATTGAATGTTAATGGATTAAATTCTCCAATCAAGAGACACAGACTGGCTGAATGGATTAAAAAACTAAAAACCCTCTATCTATTGCCTATAGAAAATGCACTTCATGGATAAAAACACACATAGACTTAAAGTGAAGGGTTGGGGAAAGGTTTTCCATACAAATAAGAACCAAAAAAGAGCTGGAGTTGCAATACTAATATCTGACAAAATAGGCTTTAAAACAAAAATGTTCCAAGAGACAAAGAAGGACACTATATTGTAGTAAAAGGGTCAATTGGTCAATAAGTTATAACGCTTATCAATATCTATGTCCCTAACACAGGAGCACCCAAATATGTGAAGGAAAGACTGCTAGATCTAAAAGGGGAGATACACTGCAACACACTAATAGTTGGAGAACTCAACACTGCACTATCCACTCTGGACAGATAATCTAGACAAAAAAAAAAATAGGTAAAGAGATAAAAGATCTTAATGATACCATAAATCAAATAGACTTAACAGACATCTATAGAACTTTCCACCCAAAAACAATGAGATACACCTTTTTCTCACAGACACATGGAATCTTCTCTAAGATTGACCGCATTATAGGGCACAAAGCAAGCCTCTACATATTCAAAGGCACAGCAACTATACCCAGCATCTTCTCTGACCACGATAGAATTAAACTTGAGTTTAATTTAAAGAGAAATCCTCAAAAATACTCGAATACATGAAAACTAAATAACCTAATCCTGAATGACTCCACAACTACTGAAGAAATAAAGACTGAGCAGTTCCGGACACCAGGCAGAATGAGGCTGCAGGACCAACACCTCCGAACCTCTGCGCCTCCCCACCGTTCCTCTTCCTTGGACCCCAGGTTGGTTGTCTGGGACTGTAAGACAAACTCCCCCCCATCCCACCCGCGAACCGGACCGAGCCAGCTAGCAGTTCCGGACACCAGGCGGACTGAGGCTGCAGGTCCTACTAACCTGGTCCTGTCATTCAGCCTCTGGCCCTTTCCCACTAGCCTTTGGACTTTCTAAATATTGTTATTTGAATACCGCAAAGCACGCCGCGCAATTTCTTTTTTCGTTATTCTTTGCTTTTGAGGTGTTGATTATTAGGTCAGTTGGAGACTCACCACTCCTTAGAAACAGGGACGATCATGGGCCATCCAGGACTAGTTGCAACAGTTAATTGCAATTGTGAGCAACAGATAGGCTAACCATAAGAGAAATCATCACATTTCTATTCCTGTACAACTTTTAACACTCAGAGATACATTAAATGAGTTAGGAAGCAACATATAGAGTACCTGATGACCAGAAAAAAACGCAGAGGCTTAAGAAATATGAGCAACCAACAAAAGGCCTCTCCCTCAAGGGAAATCATCAAACCTACATCACCCACAGTCAATACAATGGACGTTGTGGACATGTCTGATAAGGAATTCAGAATATTTGTAGTGAACAAACTAACTGAGATGGAAGAGAAAAGAGACAAGGAGCTTCAGGAGATGAGGAAGTTCTTTAATGACTTGAAAGAAGAAATGGATACCTTAAACAAGAGCCAGATGGAACTTCTAGGATTGAAGAATGTGATACAGGAAATCAAAACCTCCCTTGAAAGTATTAAAAGTAGGATAGACCAGGAAGAAGATCGAATCTCTAATGTAGAAGACAAAACATCTGACATAGAAAAAAGGATCAAGAAGATTGAGAAAACAACCATGAAAAATTAGGACAATATACGAGGAATACTCGATGCCATCAAGCGCCCCAACATCCAGATAATTGGTATTCCAGAAGAGGAAGAAAATAATAAGGGCCTAGATAATTTATTCCACGAAATCCTGGAGGAAATTTTTCCAAACCTAGAAAGGCATTCAAATATCGAGACCCAAGAAATACATAGGACCCAAGGTAGAATCAACCCAAGAAGATCCTCTCCAAAGCACATCATAGCCAGACTGGCGAAAACAACAGACAAAGACAAGATACTAAAGTTGGAAAGAGGGAAACGTCAAGTTACTTACAAAGGTCACCCTATCAGGCTTACATCAGATCTCTCGGCGGAAACAATGCAGGAAAGGAAAGAATGGGGAAGCATAGTCAAAGTGTTGAATGAAAAAAAATTTCAACCAAGAATACTATACCTGGCAAAATTATCTTTCATAAGGGAAAAAAAGATAAAAACATTCTCAGATAAACAAAATTTGAAGGAATTTACCAGCTCCAGACCAGCTCTTCAAGAGGTTCTGAAGGAAGTACTATACCAGGAAAACTAAGAAATCAGACAGACAGTTATACGAGAAAAAAAAGCAACCAAGAAAATGGCTCACTTAATGATAGGATCAGGTATGGAAATATCAATAACTACATTGAATGTCAATGGATTAAATTCCCAAGTTAAGAGACATAGATTGGCTGAATGGATAAGAAAACAGAAACCCTCTATCTGTTGCCTACAAGACACTCACCTTATGGATAAAGATAGACATAGACTAAAAGGAAAGGGCTGGAAAAAGATATTCCATGCAAATGGAAATCAAAAAAAGGCTGGAGTAGCGATATTGATCTCAGACAAAATAGATTTCAAGACAAAGACTATAAGAAGAGACAAAGAAGGGCATTATATAATAGTAAATGGAGTAATCCAACAAGAAGATATAACCCTTATAAAAATCTATGCACCCAACTCAGGTGCACGTAAATATGTGAAGGAAAGACTGCTAGAGCTAAAAGGAGAGATAGGGAGAAATACTATAATTGTTGGAGATCTCAACACCCCATTATCTCCTTTAGACAGATCTTCTAAACAGAAAATAAATAGAAAGATACAGACTTAAATGATACTATAAGTCGAATGGGCTTGACAGATATCCATAGAACTTTCCAGCCTACATCCACAACATATACATTTTTCTCACCCCGGCATGGAACCTTTTCAAAGATTGATCATATGTTAGGACACAAATCAAGCCTTTACAGATTCAAAGGCATAGAAACTGTATCCAGTATCTTCTCTGACCATGATGGAATTAAACTCAAGATTAATTTCAAGACACAACTCCGAAAATACATGAACACATGGAAACTGAACAACGTACTTCTGAATGACTTCTTCACTACTGAAGAAATTAAGGCGGAAATAAAGCAATTTATGGAAGCAAATGATAATGAGTACACAAGTGTCCAGAATCTATGGGATACAGCTAAAGCAGTCATAAGACGGAAATTAATAGCATTTAGCACACATAAGAAAAGGATGGAAAGATGGCAAATAGATAATTTATCATCATGCCTCAGAGAATTGGAAAAACAAAAACAAACAAATCCCCAAAATGCCAGGCGAAAAGAAATAATAAAGGTTCGAGCAGAAATAAATGAAATAGAAAATAAATGAACCATACAGAAATCAAATGAAAGCAAAAGCTGGTTCTTTGAAAAGATTAACAAGATCAACACACCACTGGCTAGACTGATCAAGAAAAAGAAAGAAAGAAACCAGATTAATCAAATATGTGATGAAACAGGCAATATTACTACAGACATAGCAGAAATACAGAATATCATTAGAGGATACTATGAGCGACTATATGCCAACAAACAAGATAACCTGGAGGAACTGGACAAATTCCTGAATGCATATAAAATAATAAGATTGGATCAGGAGGACATAGAGAACCTGAATAGACCCATAACAAGCCAGGAGATTGAATCAGTAATAAATAAAACCCCAAAAATGAAAAGCCCAGGTCCAGATGGCTTCACTTCTGAATTCTACAAAACGTTTAAGGAAGAGTTAACCCCTAACCTACTAAAATTATTTCTAAAGATTCAAAAGGAAGGAAACTCCAAATTCATTTGATGAAGCCTCCATCATCCTCACCCCCAAAACAGATAAGGACATGACACAAAAGGAAAACTATAGACCAATATCATTGATGAATATAGATGCAAAAATTCTCAACAAGATACTCACAAATCAAATCCAACAACATATAACAAAGATCATTCATCAGGAACAGGTAGGCTTTATACCAGGGATGCAAGGGTGGTTCAATATATGCAAGACCATAAACGTAATACACCACATTAACAGAAAGAAAGATAAAAACCATATGATCATCTCAATTGATGCGGAGAAAGCATTTGACAAAATACAACATCCTTTTATGATTAAGACTCTCAGTAAGATTGGTATAGAAGGGTCATTTCTGAGCACAATAAAATCAATCTATGAAAAACCTACAGCTAATATTATACTGAATGGAGAAAGCTTTTCCTCTGAAAACAGGTACGAGGCAAGGCTGCCCACTTTCTCCACTGCTCTTTAATATAGTACTGGAAGCCTTAGCTATTGCAATCAAAGAAGAGAACAATATTAAAGGCATTCGAATAGTCAAAGAAGAGTTGAAAATATCTCTATTTGCAGATGACATGATGGTATACTTAGAAGACCCAAAGGTATCCATGAAAAAGCTTCTTGAAGTAATAAGTGAATATAGTAAGGTGGCAGGATACAAAATCAACATCAAAAAATCTATAGCAATTCTATTTATGAACAACAAGTTGAAGGAATCCGTGCTGAAGAAAGGAATCTCTTTCACCATAGCCACAAGATGTATAAGATACCTAGGGATAAACCTAACTAAGAAAGTTAAAGACCTTTATGAAGAAAACTATGAAAATTTTAAAAAAGGTATTTCAAGTAATATTAAAAAGTGGAAGGACATCCCAGGCTACTGGATTGGAAGAATTAACATAATCAAAATGGCAATTCTACCTAAATTAATCTATACGTTTAATGCAATTCCAATCAAAATGACAGAAAAATTCTTCACAGATCTAGAAAAGACAATCATAGAATTTGTCTGGAATCATAAAAGAGCTCATATTGCAAAAGCAACCCTGCACAAGAAGAATGGAGTAGGAGGCATATCACTCCCTGATCCCAAGATATACTATAAAGCTGTGGTCATCATAACAGCATGGAATTGGCATAAAAACAGACATGTAGACCGATGGAATAGAATAGAGACCCCAGAAATAACTCTCAAAGCTTACATCCAACTGATCTTTGACAAAGGATATCAGTCAATCCATTGGGAAAAGGAAAACCTCTTTAGTAAATGGTGCTGGAAAAACTGGGTATTCACCTGCAGAAAGATGAAACTGAATCCCCATCTTTCACCATTAACAACAATCAACTCAAAATGGATCAAAGATATGAACCTAAGACCTCAAACAATAAAACTACTGGTGGAAAATGCTGGGGAAACTCTGGGAGACATTGGAGTAGGCAAAGACTTCTTAAATAAGACCCCCAAAGCACAGGCAATAATCCCTAAAATAGACAAGTGGGACTATATTAGACTAAGAAGTTTCTGCACAGCAAAAGACACAGTATCAAGTGTGAACCGACAACCCTACAGAATGGGAAAATATTTTTGTTAAATATGCCTCAGACAAGGGACTGATAACCAGAATACACAGGGAACTCAAGTGCCTTATGCAAAAAAAAATGATTAACCCAATTAAAAGATGGGAAAATGAGCTGAACAAAAATCTCTCTAAGGAAGACATATGAACAGCCAAAAAGCATATGAGGAAATGCTCAACATCCCTCATGATAAGGGAGATGCAGATAAAAACCACAATGAGATACCACCTAACCCTGGTCAGAATGGCAAAGATGAAGAATATAAAAAGTGATAAGTGTTGGCGGGAATGTGGTGAAAAGGGAACCCTCCTACACTGTTGGTGGGAATGTAAACTAGTTCAACCACTGTGGAGAACAATATGGAGGTTCCTCAAAGATCTACAAATAGAACTACAATTTGACCCAGCAATCCTGCTTTTGGGTATTTACCCAAAAGACAGGAGAACACTCAGTCAGAAAAGTGCTTGCACATCAATGTTTATTGCAGCATTATTCACAATTGCCAAGACATGGAGCCAACCTAAATGTCCACAAACTGATGAATGGATTGGAAAAGTGTGGTATATATACTCTATGGAATACTACTCAGCCATAAAAAATAACAAGTCCCTGGAATTTGATAGAAAGTGGTCAGATATGGAGGATATATTGCTGAGTGAAGTAAGCCAGGCTATGAAATAAAGATATGCTATGTATTCACTCAATATATACCGACTACTCGCACTCTATGGCAGAGAGCAAAAAATTGGAGGACATAAAAGCAGTGAAAGTACTTAACGAGAATAGGACAGTGTGGAATGGGGGGGGGGTGAGGAGAAGAGGATAGAGAAAGATAGCAAGAGAACAATAGAGAGGCAAGACGTTAGTGAGAAACAGATATGGCTTATTACCTCTTGATGATGACATGTATAGTATTCTCAACTGGATTGGTCTGAGAAGTATTTCATGATGGGCAAAGTCTTTTTACAAGCAAAATGAGAAATAGTGATTGACTGTTTTAAAAAATAATTAGAATAATAATAATAATGATTGGGAAAAACATAGAAAAGATATTGAATGATGAAGTGGGGAGATTAATGTCTCTGTATTGACTGACATGCATGGCATTCGCTTTTGAAAAAGCAATGTAATACACTGTAAAATTATATGTAACCCAATGTAATATAAAGAAGATTATGATGATAATAAAAAAAAGAAAGACTAAAATCAAAAGGTTCAATGTTGAAGCGGGGAGATTAATGTCTCTGTACTGACTGACATGCATGGCATTCCCTTTTGAAAAAGCAATGTAATGCACTGTAAAGTTATATGTAGTCCAATGTAATATAAAGAAGATTATGATGATAAATAAAAATTTAAAAAAATAAAATTAAAAAAAAAAGTTCATGGAAGCCAATGACAATGAGAACACGAGTTTCCATAATCTTTGGTACACTGATAAAGCAGTCGTAACAGGGAAGGTCATAGAAATTAGTACACATATGAGGAACATGGAAAGAATACAAAAGGATCACTGAACATCATGCCTTCGAGAATTGGAAAAGCAACAGCAAAAAGATCCAAATAACTCCAGAAGAAAGAAAATAATAAAGATACAAGCAGAAATAAATGAAATAGAAAATAAATGTACTATACAGAAAATAAATGAAAGTAAAAGCTGATTCTTTGAAAAGATAAACATAATTGATACACCACTAGCAAGACTTATTAAAAAGAAGAGAAAAAGGAACCAGGTAAATCAGATCTGCAATGAAGCAGGCAAAATAACACAGACATAATAGTAATACAAAACATTATTAGAGGATACTATGAACATCTGTATCCCAAGAAACAAGATGATCTGGAGGAGATAGACATATTCCTGGGCAAACATAATCTACCGAGATTGAACCAGGAGGATATGGAAAGTCTGAATAGGCCTAAAACAAGCCAGGAGATTGAATCAGAAGTAAATAAACTCTCAACAAAGAAAAGCCCTGGCCCTGGTGGATTCAACTCTGAATTCTACAAAACTTTCAGAGAAGACTTATCCCCCATTATGCTCAAGTTATTTCTAAAGATCCAAAAGGGTGAATCTCTCCCTAAATCATCCTATGAAGCCTCTATCACCCTTATCTTTAAAACAGATAAGGACAGATCAAGGAAGGAAAACTATAGACCAACATCCCAGATGAATATAGACACAGATATTCTCAACAAGATACTAGTGAATCGAATCCAACAACTTATAAAAAAGATTATACAAGTCTCTGAGAAGACTCCTCATGGCTACTGGGAACTAGATATTTCAGGGAACAGGAGAAATGAAGATTTTCTACTCATAATTCAGCCTCCAGCAAGCAGAGCTAGCGTGGCAGGAGAGTTGAGCCCTTCTCTGAGAAGACTCCTCATGGCTACTGGGAACTAGATATTTCAGGGAACAGGAGAAATGAAGATTTTCTACTCATAATTCAGCCTCCAGCAAGCAGAGCTAGTGTGGCAGGAGAGTTGAGCCCTTCTCTGAGAAGACTCCTCATGGCTACTGGGAACTAGATATTTCAGGGAACAGGAGAAATGAAGATTTTCTACTCATAATTCAGCCTCCAGCAAGCAGAGCTAGTGTGCGATCACAACAGAATGGCAAACAGATTCTAGAACACCTCTGTCTGCTTGCTCCTGAACATTGAGGCTTAACTTCAAGAATTTGAAAGAAACACGCCGTTCATCAGATGACAAGAAATCACCGCCGGATCATGAGAAATATGGGAAAACGAGAAAATACCTCTCCTCCACGGGAAAAGAGTAACTCTCCTTCATCCACAAGCAGTTCGGTGAAAGTCATGGAAATGTCTGATAAGGAATTTAGAGCATTCGTAATGTTGAAGCTAACAAAGATGGAAGAAAAGAGAGATAATGAACTGCTAAAGAGAAAGGAGAAAGAAGTTGCCGAGTTCCAGGAGATGAGGAAATTCTTCCAAGATCTAAAAGAGGAATTACAAACTTTACAAAAGACTCAAACGGAACTGCTAGAGATGAAGTCTATAATACAAGCAGTCAAAATCTCCCTTGAAAGTATTAAAAGCAGACTAGATCATTCAGAAAATAGAATCTCAGATGTAGAAGAGAAAATGGCTGCTTAGAAAAATCCACCACGAAGACTGAGAAAATGGCTCAAAAATTTGAGAATGATATGCGAGAAGTACTGGATACCATCAAACGTCCAAATATCCGGATAATTGGCATTCAAGAAGGTGAAGAGACCCATAAGGGCATTGATAATCTATTCCATGAAATCCTGCAAGAAAACTTTCCAAACCTAGAGATGCATTCGAAGATCCAGTCCTAGGAAATACAAAGGATCCCAAATAGAATCAACCCAAGAAGATCTTCTCCAAGACACATTATAGCCAGGTTGACCAAAACCGCAGACAAAGACAAGATACTAAGATTGGCAAGAGAGAAACATCAAGTTACCTACAAAGGACATCCCATCAGGCTAACAGCAGATCTCTCATCAGAAACAATGCGAGTGAGGAGAGAATGGAAAAATATATTCAAAGTGTTAAGAGAGAAGCAATTTCAGCCAAGAATACTGTACCCGGCAAGATTATCTTTCAGGTGGTAAGAAAAGACAAGAACATTTTCAGATAAACAAAACCTGAAAGAATTTACCAGCACCAGACCAGATCTCCAAGAAGTTCTCAAGGGTGTGCTGTATCAAGAAAATTAAACACAGACACATGGAAATAAGAGTCCAAAAACTATGAAAGTGGCCAACTTAATCATAGGGACAAGTCTGGAGTTGAATATTATATCCCAGAATTTAATCAGGAAAATTGAACCAGAACAGAAGATGAAAGTACATGGAACTGATAGGTTCATGCACCTTCCATTTGAACAGAATCCTAACTTGTCTCCTGTCTTTAAGCAAAGTTCCTTGGCATTTCTTTGAGTTAAGTTAAAACTGGTTTTCTTAGTAGTAATGAGTGAACTCACCACTGAAAGTAGTTAGATTATGTAGGAAATTGTGTGATCAATGCAATGTGGGTGGGAAGGGAATGAAGGACAATTGTAGACACCGGAGGTGGTGTGAGAGGAGGGTGGGAAGGGACAGAGGGTCAGAAAGAGGGGTGGAAATAATTCTAGGAACTAGTAATGGAAAATTTTTTGTAATGTGCATGATTGTATCACTATGCAGTGTGTACTGGATGAGAGATTGCATTTTGTATGCTGTGATGAAGCTTAGGGAAGGAATGTAAATTGAGTTACAAAAAAAAAGTTTCAGAAAAAAAAAATATATATATTCAATGACTGCAGTAGGATATGTAGCCACAGCTAGGTGCTACTTTATAGGATGCGTAAAGTAAGACTTGTGTTCATGGAAATGTGGGTATCACCTGTGTTTGCTATGAGGGTATTTGGATTGATTAGGGTCTTTGGCGATACAATAAAATGTGAGGAGGAAACAGTATAGAAAGCAAACATAGATACCAGAGACTGTGGGAGGAGAGTGGGAGATGGCAGAGTGTAAGAGATAGAGAATCAAGGATGGGGGGAAAACAGCAAAACATACAGAAGACAAGAAATGAAAGATCATTTACTGACAATAACATGTTTTTTGATGTGCTTGATTGAGACAATATATAGTGTACTTTGGATGGAAAATCTCATTTTGTATGCTGTAATGATGTTCAGTGAATGAATGTAAATAAATAAATTGAAAAAAAAAGATTATACAACATGATCAGATAGGATTTATTACAGGAATGGAAGGTTGGTTCAACATATACAGAACCATAAATGTAAAACACCATATTAACATATTGTCATATCAATTGATGCAGAAATAAAGCATTTGATAAGATACAGCATCCCTTCATAATCAAGACTCTCAGAATTAGGCATAGAAGGGTCATTTCTTGACACAATAATAGCTATCTATGAAAAACCCATAGTGAACATCATCCTCAATGGAGAAAAGCTGAAATCTTTTCCATTAAAAATGGGTACAAGACAAAGATGACCATTTTCTCCACTCCTCTTCAATATAGTACTGGAAGTCCTGGCCAATGTAATCAGAGAAGAGGAAAAAATAAAAGGTACTCAAATAGAAAAAGAAAAGGTAAAACTCTCTCTATTTGCAGATGACATGATTGTATGCATAGAAGACCCAATGGTTTCCATAAAAATATTTCTGGAAGTAATACATGAATACAGTAAAGTTGCAGGATACAAAATTAATATTCAGAAATCTATAGCATTTCTATAAATGAACAACAGGCAGACTGAGATAGAACTGAAAAAATGTTGTTCCATTTACCATAGCCACAAAAAGTTTAAGATACCTAGGGATAAATCTAACCAAAGAAGTTAAAGACCTCCACAAGGAAAACTACGAGAAGATAAAAAAAGAAATTGAAAATGACACAAAAAAGTGGAAGGATATCCCCTGTTCCTGGATTGTAAGAATTAATATAATCAAAATGGCAATTAATCTACATTTTTAATGCAATGCCAAAGTACCACACACATTCTTCACAGACCTAGGAAAGACAATCATAAAGTTTGTCTGGAATCATAAAAGAATCTGTATTGCCAAAGTAATTCTTCACAAGAAGAGTGGAGTGGGCGACATCTCACTCCCTGACCCAAAAATATATTACAAAGCTGTGTTAATCAAAACAGCATGGTACTGGCACAGAAACAGACACGTGGATCCATGGAATAGAATAAAGTCCCCAGAAATAAATTCCCAAACATACAGTCAACTGATTTTTAACAAGGGTTACCAGTCAATCCAGTGGAAAAAGGAAACCTCTTCAGCAAATGGTGCTGGAAAAACTGGATTTCCACTTGAAGAAAGATGAATCTGAACCCCTACCTCTCACCTCTGAAAAAAATCTAGTCAAGGTTGATCAAAGATCCAAATCTAAGACCCCAAACTATAAAACTGCTCCTGGGAAACACTGAAGAATCTCTGGGAGACATTGGGGTAGGGAAAGACTTCTTAAATAAGTCCCCCAAGACACAGTCGATAATTCCCAAAATATACAAATGGGATTACATCAGACTAAGAAGTTTCTCCATGGCAAAAGGCACAGTAATTAGTGTGAATCAACACCCCTCAGAATGGGGAAATATTTTTGTAAATTATGCATTAGATAAGGAACTGATAACCACAATACACAAGAAATTCAAGCAGCTGTTTGGAAAAAAGATGATCAGCCCTATTAAAAAATGAGAGAATGAGTTAAAAAAAAACACTCTCTAAAGATGACCTACGAATAGCTAAAAGGCAAATGAAAAAATGCTCAACATCCCTCATTGTAAGGTAAATGCAAATTGCAGATGAAAACAACAATGAGATGCCACCTAACCCCAGTCAGAATGACTAAGATTAAAAAAAAAAAAAAGATAAGTGCTGATGGAGGTGCAGTGAAAGGGGAATCTCTCATACACTGCTGGTGGGAAGATAAATTGGTCCAGCCACTGTGGAGATCAATTTGGAGATTCCTCAATAATCTACAAATAGAACTACCATATGATCCAGCAATCCTATGCCTTTCTATCCACCCAAAGGACAGAAGAATACTTAATGGGAAAAGTTCTTGCACATCGTTGTTTATTGTAGCACTATTCACAATTGCTAAGTCATGGAAACCAAATGTCCACAAACAGATGAATGGATAGCAAAACTGTGGCAAATATACTCAATGGAATACTATTCAGCCATAAAAAAAACCCTGGCTTTTGACAGGAAGTGAATGAATATGGAAGACTTACTGCTGAGTGAAGCAAGCTAGGCTATCAAGTAGAGGCATTGTATGTTCCCAATTAATATATACCAAGTGTTTGCACTCTATGACTGAAACTAATTGACTAAAGGATATAGAAACACAGTATATAGATGTAAATACCAGATACAGTATGTGTGCAAGATGAGGGTCTGAAGAAGGGCATTTAGAAGAAAAATAGGGAGGCAAAGTATTAATGGCACAAAGAAATGTGGTATTATCTGTTGAAGATATTTTGTAGTTTTATCAACTGTATTTGGGAGAAATGTCCACCTGTTGAAATATCCAGTTTGTAAGACAAATAATAGTGTGATTGAATGTATAAAATAAAATGAAAAATTAATTAATTAATTAAAAAGTAATGATAGCAATAAACAATGTTTAATAAAATAATTATTTTAAAAATATTGGATTTTTTCTGGGATTAGGGAACGGTAAATAGTGAACAGAGGATTTGGAAGGCTATGTGTGACATTACCATACTGGATACATTTTGTTACACTTGTCTAAACTTGCAGAATGCACATCAGAGGCAATATCTGGGCTTATATTTGAGCTCTCAGATTTCTAATCTTCCTTCCATATCTCAGAAAGAAAATAATTAATCTCTGGAGTTGAAGTTCTCCAAACAGACCTGAGGCAAAGGGGATGATAGCCTCACTGTTGACGCAATGAACCATCCTGGTTATCAGATATAGATAGTGTTTCATTCTTACAAAACTATTGCAAACATAGCTGCCAGTCCCATCTGCCCCCTCGATAAATGTGCTCTAAGTGGTTCCTTATGACAATCCTGCAGCCTTGGTTTTCTGAGTTCTCTTTTGGGACTGTGCAGATGAGCATGGAAAAACATTTTACCCCAGAGGACCCCAAACACTCACAATGTGGCATGATTACTTTCTTCTTTCATAAAGTGAAGTCCTGGAGCTTTCAGTGTATGAAATTAGACAAGGAGCTGGAGTTCATTAAAGTTTTCCTTTGCTCATGACCCTGTCAATCTTTCTTCTGCTATCCAAACAGACTGTCCTTTGGTTCACTGTCAACAAAAATTGGCATCCCTACAAGCCAAACAAAACTCACCTCAAAAAGAAAAACAAAATTATTAAACAGATACAAAATCTGAGCCTTGTTTTTTTTCTGAACTAATGTATCCAATCAGAAAGACACTTGCACATCCATTATTTTTTAATAATATATTTCATTTTCTTTTAATTTCTTTTATACATTCAATCACTATACATCACTTAGCTTGTAAAGTGAATTTTCCAACAGGGATATATTTCACACTAGTCCAGAATCTATATCTTTTTGAAATTGAAATTCTTTCTTTCTTTTTTTTTTTTTTTTTGGAGAGGTTTTTCACTATAGGGCGTGTGCACTCGCCAGACAGACAGAGAGAGACATAGAGACAGAAAGCGAGAAATCACTCCCCGGGGGGATGGTCACGCCACAATCCCTTCTCTTCCATTCTCCTCTCAGGATCTTGGGCATGCATGCACACGCACCTAGCGTGAGTTTTAAGCCACCAGGTCCAGGACGCGAACCGCGGTCGACTACGTGGGAGTCCAACAACATAGCCATTATGCTAACTGCTGGTTCCCGAAATTGAAATTCTTTCTTTAACAAATAATTTATACATACAGTAGCAAAATATAGCAATATTCTCAACACACTAAAACAGTGGTTCTCAAACATTCAGAAGCATCAGAATCTTTTTTGGATGACTGGATCATGCTTCCAATTTCTGAACCATTTGTTCTAGAGTGGGACCAAACAATTGGCACTTCTAATTAGTCCCTCACTACTCTTGCTTCTGGTCCAGGAACATTTTGAAAATCACTGTGTTAATACATAAAGAATATCATTCTAATCTTATAAAAGAAAATGATGTGCATTAATCTGAGTCAGAGTCAAGGAACCAGCATGTGGCTTGGTTGTTAAATGTGCTGGACTCCCACATGGCTGACAGTGGTTCAAGTCTTGTTACTCACATTAAAACACTCTTCTCAAAAGTACATGTTAAACTACTTGGCCTCTTCCACATACATAACTTTCCCAGGTCTTCTAGTGATAAAAGCAAGATGTCATTATTTCATTCTCTGCCACCTTCCTCCATTGAGCAATAACCGTGCCAACTAGAAATATTATAAAAGTCATCTGGCTGAAGCATTAAGCCTGCAGTTGTGCATTATTGAATTTCTAGAGTGCAAATTAAATGTTAGAAGAAATGACTGTCCTTGACACTTCTCACTTTTCATTTTATATTTAGCAGTCACACATAGATCAGTAATAGCACACGCCCTTATTCCCTGTGAAAAGATCATGGTCAAAACAGATTACGCTCATTTAACTTAGAAGACAGCAGCACACAAATTAAAACAAACTTGGTATATGTTATGAGTTAGATTTTACACACTCCCTCCAAAAACTATGTGACATTCTAACATTCTGGACTTCTAAATGTCATCTTGTTTGGAAATAGGGTCATTGCATATGTGATTCAATTGAGATGATATTGTAGTGTAGTAAGGTGGTCTCCTTAATCTATTATGACAGGTGTCTTTAAAGACACCAACCATGTGAACACAGGCACACAGAGAAAATTTCATTTGACAGCAGAGACAGAGATTAGAATCATGCAGTTGTAAGGTGAGGAACACCAAGGATTGCAGGAACCACAGGAAGGTAGAAAGAGGAAAGAGAGGATTATCTCTTACAGATCTCAGAAGAATCACAGTACTGACAATACATTGATTCAGACTTTAAGACTTCCAAACTGAGACAATAAATTAATATCATTTTAAGTCATACAGTTTGTGACAGTTTGTTACAAAAGCCCTGGAAATTCCAGTATTTGAGAAGTTTGAAGAGGATTTCCACGGGGTGATGATGCTGTATTGCAAAGTACCATGAAATTATTAGCTTAGAGCAGTGCATGATTATTATTTCATGGTTTCTATGGGCAGGTTTCTGAGCATGGCTTAGCTGTACCTTCCACTTCAAAGTTTCATACAGACTGCAAAGTGTCAGCTGGTGCTGGTGTCTCACATGAATGTTCAGCTCGAGAGAGACCATTACAAACTGATGCTCAAGCCTAGTTCAAGTTGTATTTAGTAGACAGAGGAGGCCCTTAGTTAAAGCTCTTGAGACCAGGAACAGAGGCTCACCTAGATTAAGGTACCAAAGGAAGAGTAGTTTTTCTGGGTCTAACAAGTTAAATAAAGCCTTCATAGATAAGAGTATATTTAAGGAAGTTAAACTATCACCTACATTAAGACTACATGTTTGGTTATCTTTTAGGAGTCCATGTAATATTTAGATGTAATATTTTTTACCATTTAAGGATAGGAAAAGTGAGAGAACTTGAACTTTCTTGTCATTTAATTGTATGACATTTAAAAAAAAATACAGTGTGATCTTGTCCTCTCAATTGCTGGAATTGTAGGTAAAACACAAACAAAGGGAGCCAGCAGTTAGCATAATGGCTATGTCACTGGACTCCCACGTAGTCGACCGTGGTTCGCGTCCTGGACCCGGTGGCTTAAAACTCACGCTGGGCGCATGTGCATGCATGCCCAAGATCCCGAGAGGAGAATGAAGGAGGAGGGATTGCGGCGTGACCATCCCCCCTGGGGGGGTGATTTCTTGCTTTCTGTCTCTATGTCTCTCTCTGTCTGTCTGGTGAGTGCACGCACCCTATAGCGAAAAAAAACTCTCAAAAAAGAAAACCCACAAACAAAAGCAGCATAGCTCAGCATAGCTGGTATTTAGCATAAACTTACGTGCCCATCACTGTGCTGTGTACTTGTATTTACACAATTAATTTTCCAGAAGTCTAGTCATACCTATATATATACAGCATTTCAAATATGTATTGAGCATCTACTCTATGCCAAGTTCTGTGCTTGGCTCTGGAGACATGACAGATCACAAGACAAAGTTTTGGGTTGAGAATTAAAGGGGATAAATAACAAATTCCTTGTCCTCAGAGCTGTAAATAGAAATGCAGGTATCAACTATAAGCATTTGATCCCAATTCCAAAGTTTCTGTGAACGTGCACATGAGTCCCTGGCATGCTGAGATACCCAGAAGTCAGCAGAACAAAGTTTTCACTGTAAAAAAATAATCATGTAGGGACCAGCAGTTAGTGTAATGGCTATGTCACTGGACTCCCATGTAGTCGACCGCAGTTCGAATCCCGGACCCAGTGGCTTAAACTCACGCCAGGCACGTGTGCGTGCGTGCCCAAGATCCCGAGAGGAGAATGGGGGAGAAGGGATTGCAGTGTGGCCATCCCCCCTGGGGGGTGATTTCTCACTTTCTATCTCTCCGTCTCTCTCTGCCTGTCTGGCGAGCGCACGCGCCCTATAGCAAAAACCTCTCCAAAAAAAGAAAAAATAATAATAATCGTGTACACAAGAGTTTTATAACTTCCTGTACCATAGCTTACAAGTAAATACAACAGAAAAGCATCTTTGAACCTGTACGAGCTTAGGGAGTTCAGTTCCTATGAGTTACTTTTTAAGAAAGTACTAGAAGATGACACTTATGCAGTTAAAATGTCAGTAGGGAAAAAATACATTAAAAATACCACCAGAGAGAACTGATTTCAATATAGGGTAGAATTAAGAACAATATGCTTTGGTTTCAGGCATGTAAGAAATGATATAAATAATGAAAATCAGGAGATAGACAGGGAATTGTGTAGCCAGTGAAGGTTAATGGAAAGAGATATTTTAATTTTATGGCGTTTACTATTTTTTTTAATTTCATGCCATGTAATTGATTATATATTAAAAACCATGTATTTGGGACCAGCAGTTGTCATAATGGCTATGTTGCTGGACTCCCATGTATTTATCTGCCATTCGAGTCCTGGACCCAGTGGCTTAAACTCACATCGAGTGCCTGTGCGTGCATGCCCAAGATCCCAAGAGGAGAATAGAGGAGAAAGGATTGAGGTGTGGCCATCCCCCCTGGGGGGTGATTTCTCACTTTCTGTCTCTCTGTCTATCTCTGTCTTTCTGGTAAGTGTACTTTCCGTATAGCAAAAACCTCTCAAGAAAAAAAAAAAACGTATTTAAAAACAACCTGGAAAAGATGGGCCAACATTCAAGGTTTTGCAGTTCTGTCAACTAGAAGCCAAAAGGTGAAAATCAATTTTGTTTGCTCTCAACCACAACTGGTGAGAGTGGAGAGAAGCTGTTCTCCAACTCAGTCAGAGCAGGAAAAATCAGGGCTGGCCTCATGTCCTAGTGGTTAATCCCACATAATTAATGTGTCATTAAAATCCTGAATCTGGTGGTTTGAAAAACACTCTGGACCCTTGTGCATGAGTGCACAGTCACCAGAAACTTGGAGTGTCCTTGCCATAGTCACCAGAAAGAAGAATTCTGTACATGAACAACAGTCTACTTTATTAAACAACCTTGGGGAGCATAAATTTTAGATAATTTTAGGAAAAAAATCCCTTTCTACTGTTGCCAGGAGGAAGCTTGCTCATCAAATTGCCAGATTGTACTACTCAGATGCCACTGAAAGAAAGATTTGTAGGTAGAACTACAGGATACAGTAACCAGTGACCTCCAGAAAGAAAATCTCTCACCACACTGTCATAAAAACATCCCCAGAGTCCCAGGGAACAATCCTCCTGGAAGCTATTGCCAGACTGCAAAACCCAGAAGCTCCTGGGAGCAAGATGCCCAGCCATAGCCCAAACCACACTACCTAGAAGGCACTGGGATGGATGAATTCTGGGGAGAAATTCAAAACCAACACAGAGAACCTTAAAAACATACACACCCCGAGAAAGCTAGAAGACACTCATCACAGCTGCCAGAAAGGAGAAATTTGGCCAGAAATGCCAGACTGCACCAATGGGAAGCCTCTGAGTAAAAGGATTTTGTGTGAGCAATAATATAGACCTCCTAGAGAGTCTAGCATGATGGTTTCTGGGAAGAAACAGTAAATGTCACTGCCATGATGCTTCTGAAAGCAAGACTTCTGGCTGAAAGCACAGACATTACTTACCAGATGCTTCCAGAAGAAAAAATTCTGACCAGAATGCTGGAATACATACCCTAAAGTCCCTTGTAGAAATAATACAGCACTGTGGTCGGGGAGTCTTCCAGAACAAAGGAAGCTAATGGGACATGTTTAGAATTTAAGTATGCAAGTGCAGCCTGTGGTGACCTCATAGCCTTATCCCCATAGGAATTTAGCAACTCTTAGTAATCTTGTTGCCCTGATAGCAAGCTAGCAACCCTGTAATTTTATGTATGCTTGTGTATCCAATAGCCCAGTAGCCCATTACATACATGCATGATTTTATAGCAGTCTTTCACCCAATCAAATGTATGGAAAGGTATGTATAACCATATATGAAAGAAAGAAACTAAAACAAGTAAAAGGAAGAGCCCCATGAAATTCAGCCTCTTTGGATTATAATCTGCTGAACTGGTGCTAGCACAGAAGTAAATTACTGTTTTCCTACAAAAGCCTTGGTGTCCTTTCTCTCTCTGTCTCACTGAGTATCCTGCATCATTTCTGGTGCATTGGTCTGGAAAGTTTAGAGATGGTGTGTTTCCACCTCCACTGTCAGCAGGGTGCAGTAGCCAGAAAGGAGAGATGACTTCACATGGCACCAACAAACCAGTTGTTACATAGGGTAGAAGCCTTCCAGGCGATCCAGGGTGTGGCTGCTGGAAACACAATGGAACCCAGTGAGGCTCAGAAACTAGTTCAGGGAACACTGCCTACAGGATTGGTAAGAGCCCAAGTTTATTTGGGACTGAACATGGCATAGGGAGGAAACTGATTACTTCCCCAGGGTTGGCCTCGGTATTTACATAATGGAAATGGGAGAAAACCGCTAAGCTCTTAAGGCCCTGAGCAATGGGCTAAAGACATTGTGAAACTACAAAGGAAAATTTACCTCTCCCCTCTTCTCTTTTTGGTGTAAATGTCATTGAGCGAGAGCTTACTCTCTTAGAGTAGAAAAAAAAAAAAGCAATTTAGGCACAAGTATTCAGGAGATCATGGTATTCAGAAAGTTCCCAGAAGATGCCAAGCATCCTGTGAAATAAATTGGGAGTCATTCTGGGTGGGCTGACCCTCTGAGATGCAACAGACAAAGAACTAGTTAGCAGACTGTTCAAGGTCATCATGGATGGGAGGATCCAGGCTATCCTTCCCATTAATTACTGCCACCAGCACACCCTAAGGCAGCAGAGGCTATAGCCCCAGTCAGACCCCTAAGAACACTTCTCCTCTAAGTTATCTGAGACACACCTGACCACAACCACTCTGGAGCTTCCAAATTAACCCCTTATAATCTGTCCTGGAAGCACTAGAAGAGCCCTGCTTGGGACCAGCAGTTAGCGTAATGGCTTTGTTGCTGGACTCCCATGTAGTCGACTGCGGTTCACGTCCCAGACCCGGTGGCTTAAAACTCACACCAGGCGCATGTGCGTGCGTGCCCAAGATCCTGAGAGGAGAATGGAGGAGAAGGGATTGAGGTGTGGTCATCCCCCTGGGGGGTGATTTCTCGTTTTCTGTCTCTCTGTCTCTGTCTGTCTGGCGAGCGCACGCGCCCTATAGCGAAAACCTCTCAAAAAAAAAAAAAAAAAAAGAGTCCTGCTGATGATAAAATTCAAAGGGGATAAAGCAGAAACCTCCATTATGGAGAGGAACACAAGAAAATGCCTTAAGGAATTCTTCCATTTAATTTATAGAAAGTGTGCTCATACAAATTAATTTAAATGCTTTTCAAGTTCACATGACTTAAGTAAACAAGTTGGCTTCAAATAAAAAAATGTTTAATATGTGAATATCTTCAAAGTTTCTAACATATGCTTTGTTTAAGGCTTATTTATCAGACAGCATCATATTTGTCTTTATATGGTTGGTTTAATAAAACAGGTGGTGTTTGTAGGTTATTTGTTATATATTACATGATGACTATCTGATCAACAGGAAAAATGAATTAATAACTAGCCTTCCATAATATCTTGTTTCTCACAGATGATCAGGACATAATGGTTAAAGAAAATTTTCAAATGCTGCGATGTAAGACTAATTTTCCTAAACTTTGATATTTTTTGTTGTCTTATGGTTCAGTTAAAAGGCTAGTAACTGAAAACTATGAAAAGTAAATCTTATAACTTTAAAAGTCTTATCTGGCTGTTGTAATCTACTATGTATTGTCTTTATTTTTGGAACTGACAGACACTGAGTTAATTATTTTTCTTTTTTCAGATTTTTAAAGGATTACTTATATAATTCCATTTATTATATTTTTTATTTGATCAGAGAGAGAGAGAAAGGGAAAGTGAGAAAGCAAGCCGCCAGGTCCGGAACCTGATTCATAGTCCATCATGTGGGAATTCAGCACATCTAAACGCCTTGTCACCTGCCAGCCCTGAGTTAGCACATTTTCATCTTTAGAGTGCTCAGGGCATTTTGCCCATGATTAGTGACTTTGCTTAATGCCTTTCTAAAAAGTTTTCCTCAAAAGACTAGAATCTTAAATTTTTATGTATTTTAAAGTTTTTATTAAAAAAAATGAAAAGTGCAGGTATTCTTATAGGTATCTAATCCTTTACATTGGGTAAAATAATAATAAACAAATTTCCAGTTTCTTTTTTTTCACTTTTTTATTTTAATTTTTTATATAAATTCAATCATATTATTTAGCTTAAAAAGTGAATATTTCAATATGTGTGTGAACATTTCTCCCCAGTCCAGTTGATCAGAGTATCTTCCACCAATAACACCACACCTCCCCATCCCGTCAATGTTCTCTCTCTGTATACCTATTCCAAATGTCCTTCCTTGGTTCCCTCTTCTCTCTCTCTTTTTTTTTTTTTTTTTGAAAGATTTTCTCTATAGGGCGCGTGCGCTTACCAGACAGACAGACAGAGACATTACAGACAGAAAGCGAGAAATCACCCCCCAGGGGGATGGTCACGCAGCAATCCCTTCTCCTCCATTCTCCTCTCAGGATCTTGGGCAAGCACTTTTACATCTAAGGATGTGTCTGTCTTTTGGGCAGATACCAAGGCGTGGGATTGCTGGATCATATGGTAATTCTATTTGTAGATCTTTGATGAAATTCATATTGTTCTCCACAGTGGCTGGACCAATTTACATTCCCATCAGCAGTGTGGGAGTTTCACCACACTCCAGCCAGCAATTATCACTTTTGTTTATTTATTTCATTTTCTTTTATACATTCAATCACATTATTTAGTTTACAAAGTGAATATTTCAATATGTGAACATTTCTCCCTAGTCCAGTTGATAAAACTATAAAATATTTTAACTCATAATACCACATTTATTTGTCCCATTAATGCTTTGCCTTCTTATTTTTTTTCTAAAAGTCCTTCCTCAGGCCCTAAACTTCCCCACACACTGTATCTGGTATTCATAACCATTTACTGTGTTTGTATATCCATTAGTCAATCAGTTTCAGTCATAGACTGTGGACACTCAGTATATATTAGGTGGAGATATACAATGTCTCTACTTCATAGCCTGGCTTGCTTCATTCAGCAGTAAATTTTCATATTTTTCCACTTTCTGTCAAAAGCAAGGTTTTGTTTTTTATGGCTGAATAGTATTCCATGGAGTATATGTGCCACAGTTTTTCAATCCATTAATCTGTTCAGGAGCATTTGGGTTGGTTTCATGTCTTAGCAATTGTGAATAGTGCCACAATAAACAGCAATGTGCAAGCACTTTTCTGATTAAGAATTCTTCTGCCCTTTGGGTAGATACCAAGGAGTGGGATTACTGGATCATATGGTAGTTCTATTTGTAGATTTTTGAGGAATCTTCAAATTGTTCTCCATAGTAGCTGGACTAATTTACATTCCCACCAGCACTGTAAGAGAGTTCCCCTTTTACCACACCCTAGCCAACACTTACAATTTTTTTTTTTTAATTTTAGCCATTCTGACTGGGGTTAGGTGGTATCTCACTGTTGTTTTGATCTGTATTTCCCTTACGATGAGGGATGTTGAGCATTTTTTTCATGTATTTTGGCTATTCGTATGTCATATTTACAGAGTATTCTTTTCAACTCATCCTCTCATCTTTTATTAGGGTTGATCATCTTTTTTCAAAAAAGCTGCTTGACTTCCCTGTGTGTTCTGGTCATAAGTCACTTATATGACACGTAATTAAAAAATATTTTCCCATTCTGAGGTTTGTTGATTCACAGTAATTACCGTGTGTTTTGCCATGCAGAAACTTCTTAGTCTGATGTAATACCACTTGTCTATTTTGGGGATTATCAACTGTGTTTTGGGGGTCTTATTTAAGAAGTGTGCACATTTCACTGTGAGATCATTAGAACTAAAGAACTAAAAAGGCAAAAGTTTTATATGAACCATTTTGTTAAGCGTAGATAATATATCCTTTTCCTAAAGAAGTAAATCAAAAATAGAAAGAAATAGGAGCACATATGGAATCCCGAGCCTCTTGATGCATTTGGTGATGGGTTAAAGGCCTCTGGTTAGCTCTAAACTTTACAAATATTCTCAAACTGGAACCTCTCCATTGGAACTGTCAGCAATAAATGTTGACCCCAAGACCAAATGTTTCTGTTTAATTACTGGCTACCACAATCAGAAAACACAGATAGGTCCTATTTATAAAGACAGCTACTCTCAGGAAAACTGCTGCTCCTAAACCTCTAGAGAGACAATCGCATTTACTCTGAACTAAAATTGTTGTTCTCAGGATGGAGAAGATGTTAATGATCATCATGATTATGTTTGCTCTTGGAATCAACTACTGGTCTTGCACAGGTAAGACCCTCAACAACCCAGCCACTTCAATCTCTTAATGATTGAAACCACCTTGTGTGGAGCCTCACTGAGGCTCCATGTGCTTGTGTATTCAGGGTTGCCATGGTATGCGGATCCCCTCGTGGATAAAGCCTTCAATGCCTCTGTCAAAGCAGCAAATTCCAGGTTATTCAGTCCATTTCTCTATCGGCCATACAGAAGTTCACTGAGAAATGTAAGTGTCCAAGTGTGTCTTCTCGACTCCTCTTCATACTGCTATCATTTGTCAGTTTGTTGGGTACACTTTAAACAATTTTTTCAGTTTATAATATTCTAGCTAGTCAATATCTTTGTTTTCAAAAATTCATCCTCATTAACTTATGAGACTTAATGTCTATATTTGAAATTTTATTTTATTTTATAAATTTAATCACTGTATATACTATAAATCATAGTTTGTAAATTGAATTTACCCAACATGAAAACACTTTACACGAGTCTAGTTGAGGATACAAAACACATTATCATCAACATATAATCCATTTCTGTGTCCCATAAATGCCTTTCCTCTGTATTTCCCTCTCTAATTTCTTTCCTTACACACTCCCCTTTCTCCCACCCTCTTACCACGTTGTCTCCAGTACTCATAACCATTTTCAAAGTTCCATGTCCTGGGAACCAGCAGTTAGCGTAATGGCTATGTCTCTGGACTCCCACGTAGTCGACCGCAGTTTGCATCCCGGACTCGGTGGCTTAGAACTCACGCCAGGTGCGTGTGCGTGCGTGTCCAAGATCCCGAGAAGAGAATAGAGGAGAAGGGATTGTGGCATGACCATCCCCCCGGGGGGTGATTTCTCGCTTTCTGTCTCTATGTCTCTCTCTGTCTGTCTGGTGAGTGCACGCGCCCTGTAGCGAAAAACCTCTCAAAAAAAAAAAAAAAAAAAAAAGGAAATAAAAAACAAGTTCTATGTCCTATAATCTTTCCGTTTCCACTATAGAGTATGTACAGTTGGTATATAGTAAGTGGAGACATACAGTGTCTCTCTTTCGTAGCCTAACTTGCTTCATTCAGCAGTAAAACTTTTTTGTTTTTCTTTTTGGAGAGGTTTTCGCTAGAGGGCATGTGCGCTCGCCAGACAGACAGAGAGAGACAGAAAAACAGAAAGCGAGAAATCACCCCCCAGGGGGGATGGTCACACCGCAATCCCTTTTCCTCCTTTCTTCTCTCAGGATCTTGGGCACGCACGCACACGTGCCTGGCTTGAGTTTTAAGCCACCGGGTCTGGGATGCGAACCGTGGTTGACTATGTGGGAATCCAGTGACATAGCTATTATGCTAACTGCTGGTTCCCAGCAGTAAAACTTTTATATTTGTTCCCTTTCTTTCAGATGCCGGGGTCTTATTGTTTTTTATGGCTGAGTAGTATTCCATAGAGTATATGTTCCACACTTTTTTCAATCCATTCATCTGTTTGTGGACATTTGTGTTGGTTCCCTGTCTTAGCAATTGTAAATAATACTGCAATAAGCACAGATATGCAAATACTTCTCCAATTTAGCATTTTCCTGTTTGATTTTCAATCAACTAATTTTTCTTCAGAAATGTATTTCACAGTAGAAAATATCATAGATAATTCAGTACATATTTCTCGAATAACCAGTGGAGTAGGTTTCAAATGTTCACAACATAAATAATGTTAAATGTTGAAGGTGGTGACTATGTTAACATTGATTTGTTTATTATACTTTGTATACATGCTTTTAAAGATCATTCTATACTCTGCAAATATGTGTAATGATTAGAAGTGTCATAAATTACAATAAATATGTAAAAAAAACATAGGCTGTTTAGTCATCTCTTCCATACTGTTTTCTGATAAAGAATGATCTTTTTTTTTGTCATGATGTTCTCAAAACTACTTCTAATGACTGATTCTTCTGCCGCGTTCTTCCCTCTGATCTTGTCTTCTGTATCCCTGTGTCCTGTTTTTGTATCTGAAGTCCTCATAGTTCTTCCTGAAATGTTCTAGTGAGAACTACTGGTTTATTTAAAATGAGCCTCCTTTCATATTCAGCAGTTCTGCTCCTCATATTTACAGAAAATCAATTCTGGCTTTTGAGCCAAAGACCTCTAACTTACTCTGTCAATCTGGAACAATTCTGTTTTTGTTGCTGGTGGTGGTGGTGTAATTTTTGTTTGTTTGGGTTTTTTGTTAGCCTTGGGAACCAGGAAAGAAAAATTTTCTTGGGCTTCCCTGACTACATCTGTGATAGACAAGGAAAATGTAGAGCTGTTCTTCAAAGAAAATAAGAAACAGAGGCAGTAAGTCACATCCCTCCTTCCTCCTGTTTCCCAGCTGACTAAACTGATTGTTGTCATCTTAATGGGGCTCATTTGGAGGTAGAAATGGACATACTCGCAAGTACATTTAGGTTAAGGTGAGCATTATAGGAGGTTCTGTGAAGTTATATACAATAGGAATGAAAAGGCTGAGCAGCTGGATTGCATAAAATTAACAATGGAGGCAGGCTCTTCTCTACTTAGGTATCCCTCCCAGAACAAGGCAGGGCTGCTTGGACTTGGACATTGTGGTATGGAGACACCATGAGATATATGTGGTCAGGTGCCAAACAAAGTTTGAAGTCCTCTGGAAAAGGGTTAGATCATAATAAGGAAGCCCTTTCCTTTAAAACAGCTTTATTAACTTCCATATTGAGTTTCCATTAATATTTAAAAATGAAATCTACTTGAGATGTTGTGGAATCCATGTCCTCTTGCGAGTCTTGCGTATGAACATTTAAAATTTACTGGGACTAGATCTATTGCTCACTATAGAAGAAAGTAGTTAATTAAACGAAGACAAGAGAACTAACTACTGATGCCATGGGTATCTGGTCCATGCAGTAGAGCTTTCGTCAGGTGTATCCCACCAGAACACATGAAATATGTGTGCCATCTCGGTGTGGTCACCCGAACCTGAACCCCCCACACACACATATACACCTAAAATATGACGTTCTACTGAGAAGTCTGCTAATTCTTGTCTTTCCTTGGCCATTCCTTCTATTTATTTATTTATTTAGTTAGTTAGTTAATTTAAACATTCAGTCACTATACATCTCTTCTCTTATAAAGTGAATTTTGCCAAAATGAATACACTTCACACCAGGTGAGTTGAGGATACTATGCACATTATCATAAACAGATAATAAACCATTTATCCCACAGGCCATTCCTTTCTTGATTTTTTTCAGTTAAAGTAAAAATTTATTTTCGTGAAAACAGATTTCAAATCCATACATAGTTTCTTTCAGTATGCATTTTCTGTGAACTTTTTGAAGACCCATCTTAATTAGATATTGAAGTCATTAGGTGAATCATGATCCAATCTGACCATGTCCTCTAGTAAGAGGAAGTGAAGAAACAGACATGCACAGAGAGAATACATGTAAATACATGGAAAGATGGTGGCTGTCTGCCAGTGCTGCATGCTGTGCAAATATTTTATTTTTTAATATATATTTTATTTTGTTTTAATTTCTTTCATACATTCAAGTACTATACATCACTTAGCTTGTAAAGTGAATTTTCACAACATGAAGACACTTCACACCAGTCCAGTTGAGGATCCTATACACGTTATCATCAACAGACACATTTCTGTGTCCCAAAATAGCCTTGCCTCTCTATTTTTCTTCTTAATTTCTTTTGTTACACTATACCCCTTCTCCCACTCTCTTCTCACACTGTATCCAATATCCACAACCATTGTCCAGGCTTATGTATGATCTAATCTTTCAGTTTCCACAATAGAGCACAGATAGCAATACATATTAAGTGGAAGCATGCAATGTCTTTCCTCATAGCCTGGCTTGCTTTACTCAGCAGTAAACCTTCCATATTTGTCTATTTTCTATTAAAAAGCCAGGGTCTTGTTGTTTTTTAATGGCTGAGTAGCATTCCATAGAATATAACTACACTTTTTAAATCCATTCTTCTATTCATGAACATTTGGGTTGGTCCCATGTCGTAGCAGTTTTGAATAATTCCTCAATAAGCATAGATGTGCAAGGACTTTTCTGAGTGTTATCCTGTATTTGGGCAGATACCCAGAACTGTCAGATCTTATGGTAGTTCTATAAGTAGATATTTAAAGAACTCCCATATAGTTCTCCAGGGTGGCTGAACCAATTTAACTGCCCACCAGCAGTATAGAAGAGTTCCCCCTTTATCACAGTCCTGCCAGTACTTACCATTTTCTGATTTTTAAATCTTAGTCATTCTAGAAAAGATTAAAATTACAAAAGAAATGAAAAGTTTTGGTGGGATTGTGGTGGAAAGGGAACTCTCCTACACTGTTGGTGGGAATGTAAATTGGTCCAGCCAGTGTATAGAACAATATGGAGGTTACTCAAAGACCTACAAATAGAATTACCATATGATCAAGTAATCTCACTCCTGGGTATCTACCCAAAGAACAAGGGAATGCTCAGTCATAAAAGCACTTGCACATCAATGTTTATTGCAACATTGTTCACAATTGCTAAGACATGGAACTAACCCAAATATCCAGGAACAGAGGAATGCATTGAAAACGTGTGGTACATATACTCTATGGAAAACTGTTCAGCCATAAAAAAACAAGACCAAGGTATTTTATAAAAAATGGTCAAATATGAATGATTTATTGCTGAGTGAAGCAAATCAGGCTATGAAAGAAATTTATTGCATGTCTCCACTTAATATAGGGCATAAAAGAAGTGAAAATAGGGACCAGCAGTTAGTGTAATGGCTATGTCGCCGGACTCCCACATAGTCGACCATGGTTCACGTCCCGGACCCAGTGGCTTAAAACTCACGCCGGGCGTGTGTGAGTGCATGCCCAAGATCCAGAGAGGAGAATGGAGGAGAAGGGATTGCAGCGTGGCCATCCCCCCGGGGGATGATTTCTCGCTTTCTATCTCTCTGTCTCTGTCTGTCTGATGAGCGCACACGCCCTATAGCAAAAACCTCTCAAAAATAAAAGGGAGCCAGCAGTTAGCGTAATGGCTATGTCGCTGGACTCCCACCTAGTCGACCGCGGTTCGCGTCCCGGACCCGGTGGCTTACAACTCAGGCTGGGCGCGTGTGCGTATGTGTCCAAGATCCCGAGAGGAGAATGGAGGAGAAGGGATTGCGGCGTGACCATCCCCCCTGGGGGGTGATTTCTCACTTTCTGTCTCTCTGTCTCTGTCTGTCTGGCGAGCGCACGCGTCCTATAGTGAAAACCTCTCAAAAAAAAAAAAAAGTGAAAATAGTGGCATATGCTGGATACAGTGTGGAAGAATGGTGGGAGAAGGAAAGACTATAAGGAAGAAAATCAGGGAAAAATATAGAGAAGCAAGACATTTGTGGAACACAAAAATGATGTATTACATATTGATGATAATGTGTATAGTATTCTCAACTGAAATAGCCTAAGATGTATTTCATATTGCGTAGATTCTCTTTAGAAGCTAAATGATGTATAGAGATCAAATGTTTTTTAAAAAGAATAAAAATAATAAAAAATAAAATAAGTTACTCATTCTGACTGAGTTTAGGTGGTAACTCATTGTGGTTTTCATCAACATCTCCCTTAGGATGAGGGATATTGAACATTTTTTTCATATTCTATTTGGTTATTCATATGTCTTCCTTATAGAGTTGTTTGTTCAGCTCATTTTTCTGTTTTAATTGAATTGATCATTTTTGGGGTATCTGAGAATTCTGATTATCAATCCCTTATCTGACACATAATTTACAAAAATATTCTCCCATTCTGAGGGTTGTTGATTCACACTAATTACTGTATTTTGCTTTGCAGAAATTTCTTAATCTAATGTAATCCCACTTGTCTAATTTTGGAATTATTGACTGTGCTTTGGGGGTCCTATTTAAGAAGCTTTGCTACCCCAGTGTCTCCAGAGTTTCCTCAGTGCTTTTCATCAGGAGTTTTATAGTTCGAGATCTTATGTTTAGGTCTTTGACCCACTTTGAGTTGATTTTTGTCAATGGTGAAAGATAGGGCTTCAGATTCATCTTTTTGGAGGTGGATACCCAGTTTTTCCAGAACCATTTGCTAAGGAGGTTTTAATTTTCCCACTGGATTGACTGGTACACTTTGTCAAAGATCAGTAGGCTGCATGTTTGGGGGATATTTCTGATATCTCTATTCTATTCTGTTCCATTGTTTTTGTATCAATACCATGTTCTGTTTTTGTGTCAATACCATGCTGCTTTGATCAGGGAGTGAGAGCATTTCTAATTATTTACATTTATCAGCCAAGCTACACTCACTGTGCCTGCTTGAAAATTTTGTTTCTCCAGTATTTCAGACTCTAAAATAATAATAATAAAATTTTAAAAAGGAAAATTTCATTTCTTTTTCCAGTTGCAGGAGCATCCTCCTACTTCAATTTTCTCCTGGTGACATTTCTTTCCTCTTGGAGTGTTTCACACTTTGATTTATGCTGTGTGTGTTAGCCATGTCTTCCATAAGACATACCCTGTAGATAGTTCCCATGTACAATTCTTTCCATAGCAGCACATAAGAGCTATTCATTAGGAGCCCAAGACTTCAAGAGAGAGATGAAGAAATAGATTATTGACACTGAGGGTCCAGACATGTCATCAAAGATGAAATACAAAGGAGTAAGTAGGATTTGAAAAACAGATTTACCTTACTAGTAGTTGAAAAGAAAAATAATCAGAATTAAAACAATAAGGTAGGAAGGTAGAATAAGGTTAGACAATAACAGGATGAAAAAGAATACTCATTACTACAGAAAGAATATAATTTGGTAAAATTACCTTTCAAGAGACCAGAAGATATCATAATAGTTACGTCACTGGACTGCCACATGTCTAACTGAGGTTTGAATCCAGATCTGGCTGCTTTAAATGCATGTTGGGTGTGTGTGCCTGCATCCCCAAGATCTCAAGAGGAGAAGAGAAGAGAAGGGATTTTGGCAAGGCCATCACTCCTGGGAGGTTATTCTCACTTTCTTTCTCTCTATCTCTCTGGAGAGTGCACATACCCTACAGTAAAAATTTATCTAAAAAAAGAAAAAGGAAAAACTTGTCTTTTTTTAAATCTTTTTTTTTTTTTTTGAGAAGTTCATGCAACAGGGTGTGTGTGCTTGCCAGAGAGACAGAGAAACAGAAAGTGAGAAATCACCCCCCAGGGGGGAATGGCCACGCCGCAATCCCTTCTCCTCCATTCTCCTTTTGGGATCTTGGGCACACATGCACATGTGCCCGGCATGAGTATAAGCCACTGGATCTGAGACTTGAACGGCAGTAGACTACATAGGAGTTCAGCGACATAGCCATTACACTAACTGCTGGTCCCAGAAAAATTTATCTTTCAAAAGCAATTCAGAAATATTTGTTATGCACATTTATGAACATGATGAACATTAACTTTAGCATATATTTTAAACTATTGGTCATATAGTTTCACTTCTAGGAATATGTCCAACGAAAATAAGTGGCTTACTCATGTGTATATATGTGCAGGTGTTCTAGACTAGAGTTCAGTAAACTTAACCAGAAAGATCAGGCCCTTTCACTTTATTCCTGAGTTTTCTTAATAAGCCTAGTAGTTCTTGACTCGGCTGTATATCAGCATGACCTGAGAGCTTTAAATAGTCCAGAATATATGACCCATTAATCAAATCTCAACCTTGCTGCATTGAGAATGAAATATGAGCACCTTTCCATGGCTGTAAGACCATCAATTGACATTCATCTCCCAACATCATGGTTTGTGGTTCTCCACTTGTTATGTTGGTCCAGCCACAGGAAGAGGACTTTTCTCCGTGCCAGGGACTGGTTCTGCACTTCCCTCAAATAATGGTCTCCTTTACATCTTTTAAGCCTGTCGGCGTTACAGACGACCTGGAGACGGTCTTCTCTTCAGCACTTTATTTCCCCAGGTTATGTTTCAGAAGTTCCCCCCTCCCTGCTTCCTCCCAGGGCCTTTTAAAGGGCCCTTAGCCAATCAGCGCATTGTTCACGTGTACGGAAGCCAATCCTCGAAAGAGGATTGGTCGCATGTCGCGTTCCCGTGCTCTCCACGCTCCCCGCCATTTTACTTCCTTAAAGTTGTTTACCCTCTGGGCACACTTCGCGCCATCTTAGGGGCGCGTTCGACAGGCGATGGGTGGGGGCGCACCACAGTTCCCCCTTTTTGTTTTTACAAAGCAGGAGAGGGTAGAGGACACAACCCCCAGGAGAATAGGGACCATGTAAGACGCATGGCTCCATGCACTAGGGCATCGGGCCAGGCAGCCACCTGTCCGGCACCAATTTTTTGGGGATGGGAGATGGCGGTGCCAACCCATATGCAGCTGGTCATGCCCTCCTCGGGTCGGCCCTCTCAGGGGCCCCGAGTGCAGTAACAATGCTGTCATCCTGCTGTCAAAGCTTGCCCAAGGCCGCGAGCCAGATCTCTGGCGATTGCCCGAGTTCAATAGTGGCAAATGCTTGTGCCACAAGTGTGCGATCATGCCTTTGCTGGCGGAGCATTTTACTTAGGCAGAATAGGCATAGAGCACATAGGAACATGATAAGTAGTGCAAGGGAGCCCATTCCAGCCCATTCCTTCAGGTGAGTAGTGGCCTGTGCAATCCATGAGGACAATGCTCGAGCGATGTCAGGATTGACGTGAGCGGAATTGACGCCGGCGATCTGGTACCGCAGGGTCTCGGTCAGTGTGTCAAACTCCAACAACCAGTTACCTGTAAGGTGTTGGGAGAGGGCTCGAGAGAGATTAGCAGCCTGAGACATGTTATCATATGGAATTCTGGTCACACAGATATGGGTGACCGGAAGAGGTCGGGGGAAGACTGACAGAACGCCCCATTGAGGTGCCATCCGCGCCTCCTGGGGTGTCAGTCCCAGTATACTTATCAAAATCAAGAGGTGTAGTAGCTCCATTCTCCTCCGGGGCAGGAGTAGTCCTTGTCAATCTCTCTGGTACCCACACTGGGTCTTGTCTGTCCTGGGGGAAGACACAAACCGAGCCTCTGGCCCAAGTTAATACAGGATCGGGACCCCGCCACTGCCCGCTTAGGACATCCTTCCACTTGACGAATCCTCTTTTCTAATCCCATGGTCCAAAGTGCCTGTCAGCAGCGGACTTGTTATTGTTATCTAGCTGCAAAAAATTTAAGGTGAACGGGGCCAAGGAGATTTGTTGCTTGGGCCTGAGACCTTTCCCTATTCCCCCTTTTTGTTTTTGTAGTGTTTCTTTGAGGGTTCGATGGGCACGCTCTACGACACCTTGACCTTGTGGATTGTAGGGAAGACCGTGTTTTACGGTTACTCGCATTTGGTCACAAAAGTGGACAAAGGTCCGTGAGGTGTAGGCAGGGCCATTGTCCATCTTAAGGACTCGACGTGCGTTCCAGGCTGCCCATGCCTCAAGGCAGTGAGTAATGACATGATGTGCCTTTTCCCCGGAGAGGGCTGAGGCATGAATGATACCCGAGCAAGTATCTACTGATACATGTACATATTTAAGAGTTCCAAATTCTGGAATGTGGGTGACATCCATTTGCCATAGGTGTAGAGGACGAAGCCCACGTGGGTTTACCCCCCAATGAGGAGGATGTAAAAAGGGGGTACAGGACCCACAGGCTTTTACAATGTCCCTAGCATGTTGACGAGATATATTGAATTTTAGTTGGAGAGTTCTCGAATTAACATGAAACCAAGCATGGAACTCGCTGGCCCGTTGGATTGGAGTAAGGAGGTATACTTGTTGTATCTGTGTTAGATTATCGGCCTGGGCATTGCCCTCACTGAGTGGACCGGGGAGGTCAGTATGTGCACGAATATGCTGAATGAAGAAGGGGTTTTTTCGGGACCAAATTAAAGTTTGCAGTTCGGTTGCCAAGGTGTGAATAGGTGTAGACTTTGAGATGTGGCCTGCAGTTTCGAGAGATTTGACCAAATTAGTAACATATTGAGAGTCAGAAATGAGATTGAAAGGTTCTGTAAACTGATGAAAAACCTCTAATACTATTGACAGTTCAACTAACTGGGGGAAGCTCTGGGGGTATTGAATAGTCACGGGCTGTTTGTCATCGGTTACATTTGCCCCATGCCAGTTTTTGATCCATCTGTGAAGATGTTCCAGGCTCCAGGAATAGGCTCCCTCCGGGTGACCTGAGGGAAGATCACCGGATGATGTTGGGCAAATGTTAACAGAGGGTGTTTTGGAAGGTGATTATCTATTTGTCCCATAAAGGAGCAGAGTAGGATTGCCCATTCATCCGTTGTGGCTGCCAGCACGGTGACCTGTTGGGTGGTATAAGGGACAATCAATATGGTTGGCAGTAGTCCAAAATGTTGTATTGACTGTTGGATTGCCTTGAGGGATAATGTAGCCACTGTGGTAGGATAGTGTTCTACAGTTTTTTGAATGGTGATTTTTGGATGTATCCAGAGAAGGGGCCCGTTTTGCCATAGCACCCCAGTGGGTTGGCCTTTAGTGGCGAGGATGCACGCCATCACGGGCTGTTCTGGTGTGACTCGCTTAAGGGAGGTCTGGCTTATAGCCTTTTCTACGACCGCCAATGCCTCTCTGGCCTTAGGGGTAAGACTTCTAGGCGAGTCGAGGCGGGAGTCCCCGACCAGAATCTCATACAGGGGCTTCAAAACATGGTTGGGGATTTTCAGTAAGGGTCGTAGCCAATTTATGTCCCCCAATAACTTTTGGAAATCATTGAGTGTTTTTAAATAATCAGTTCTGATGGCAAGTTTTTGAGGCAGAATGAGTTCAGGGGTAACCGTGACCCCTAAAAAGGACTGTTTGTCTCCCTTTTGGACTTTCTCGGGAACGACAAATAGACCATGGGTTTCCAACGTAGTAATGAGCAGCGTGAATGCCTGATCCAATACCTCGGAGTTTTCTGAGGCGAAAAGTATATCGTCCATGTAATGAATGCACCGAATAGATGGGAATTTATTTCGAACAGGCTGAAGGGCATTGTCTACGTACAATTGACACAGCGTTGGGCTATTAGCCATGCCCTGTGGTAGCACTACCCATTCGAATCTTTGATCAGGCTGCTCAAGATTTACGGAAGGGAGGGTGAAGGCAAACCGGTGGGTGTCGTTTGGGTGTAGTGGAATGGAGAAAAAACAATCCCTAATGTCTATACAAATGACAACCCATCGATCAGGTAAAGCAGAAAGCAGCGGGAGGCCCCTCTGCACAGGCCCCAGGATTTGCATCTGGGCATTGACTGCTCGTAAGTCATGTAGCAGGCGCCATTTCCCGGATTTCTTTTTTATTACAAAGATGGGGGTGTTCCATGGAGAGGTGGAAGGTTGAATGTGGCCTGCCGCAAACTGTTCCTGGATTAACTGTTGTGCTGCCTGGAGTTTTTCTAAGGAAAGGGGCCACTGACTCACCCACACTGGCTCTCCCACTTTCCAAGTGATGGGGATAGTTGAATCAGTGGCCCCTATGAAAAACCCAGCCCCTGACGTGCGTTGTGAGTCACTGCCTGTATGGGTGATGTTCTTCCCTGTAAATGTTTTCCTAATCCAAAGGAAGGGTGGAAACCTTGTTGACTCAACATGTGTTGTGCTGTTTCAGAGTATGTGTTGGAAAGGGAATACCCCATGGCTGAAAGTAGATCTCTTCCCCAAAGAGAAATGGGCAGGGCCAGGATGTAAGGCTGAATTTTCCCTGAACGACCTTCGGGATCCTTCCAGTGTAACTCCCGCGCACTGATGTTAGGTGTGTTGGCATATCCTAACCCTCGGAGCGTTTGGGATGCCTGCTGGATCGGTCAAGCCGAGGACCAATCCTTTTCAGCTATGACATTGCGATCTGCTCCAGTATCCAAGAGTCCCCTAATAGATTTTCCTTCTACCACTAATGTTAGCACGGGGCGCGTTCCCATATCAAAAGCCAGGGCTATCACGTCCGTCCCGGAGGAACCGAACCCTTTGTTCTCTCTGGTTTTATCTGTTGAGGGGAACAAGCCATGAAGGCTGGGCAGCACCAATAATTGGGCTATCCGATCTCCAGGGGAGATTGCCACGATTCCACGGGGTGATGAAGCCATAATTTTAATTCTGCCTGTATAATCAGGATCAATGACCCCGGGGTGAACAACGAGTCCTTTTTGGGTGGAGGATGATCATCCCACAAGCAGCCCAACTGAGTTTGGAGGCAGGGGTCCTGTTAAGTCTGAATCCAGAATCTGAATACCCATTTGGGGTGTTAGTACGATTCGGGAGATGGCACAGAGGTCCAGTCCTGCTGAGCCCGAAGTGGCTCTGCGGACGGATTGGGAGGCTGGAAGCGGGGCCGGGACAGGGTCTGTAAGCCCTCGGGGGACTGACTCATGGCAGGGTACATGTGTGGCTGGAATTGGGCCCCATATGTTTGAGGGCCCTGGGGTCTGGGGCCCCGCGACACATTTTTTGGACACGCTCCACCTTGGGAAGGAACAGGCTGGAGAGGTCTACCGTCAATATCCTTAACAGAGCGGCACTGTTCTGCAGGATGATTGCCCTTCCTGCATCTGGTGCAAAGGGCACTTGGTGGGTTAACCTGAGACCTGCGGAACAGACATTCCCTTTTCATATGTCCAGGTCGGCCACAAGAAAAACATGTTCCCGGAGTGTTGGGAACTTTATTGGATCGATTGGTCATGGCCATAACAGCTGCAGCGAGAGAAGAACTGGTTAGCGGTCCCCCTATCTCTCGGCAGACTTTCATCCACACCTCTAAGGGCTTGCCCTTAAACGGGGTTATGGCCGCTCGGCATTCCTTGGTGCATTGTTCATACACAAGCTGTTTTACTAAGGGCATTGCTGATTCCGCATCACCGAAAATCCGGCCCGCGGCCTCCATCAGCCTGGCTACAAAATCTGAGAACGGCTCAGTGGGTCCTTGTATGATCTTGGTCAGATTCCCAGACACTTCCCCTCTACTGGGGAGAGCCTTCCAGGCCAGTATACAGACATGGTTGATTTGCTCATAGACCTGTTGTGGGTACCCTATCTGATTATTGAGAAAGCGACCCTGTCCTAGAAGCATATCTGATCTGCGTCCCAGGTTGCAGCGGGGCCTCCGGTCACTCGGTTTCTTGCTGCCTGTTCATTGGCCTTTTCTATGACTGTAGATTTCCAATCTAGATACTGCCCCAGATTTAGGGTTGCTTTAGCGACTCGTTGCCAATCCTCTGGTGTCATTGCATATCTTTCAAAGCTTTCAACCATCGCGACAGTAAATGCCGCGTTGATACCATAGGCTCGAACAGCCTCGGCCAAATTCTTTACGGTTTTGAAATCAAGGGGCTCGTGATATCGATTGCCTGCATTATCTACAAACACCGGGAAAGTACCTAACTCCCCACTTGCATTGGCTTCCTGCCAGGTTTTAGGATGGAAGGAGGTGCCTTCTTCCGCCAATGGCACAGAGGGATTGTAGGGAGGGGGATTTGTTTCTGATCGGGCGTGTTTATCTGTTAATTTTAATTTTCCAAGTTGTTTGTTAATCATTTTGAGCTCCTCGTCCGAAGTCAACTCGGACTCGGACTCGGACTCAGAGTCAGTACTTGTTTCACTTTTGGTTTCTGACCTGATGGATCATTCTTCCTTAATCTCATCTAACGCGGCCCTTCCTTGCTCCACTGCGGGGGCGAATTTTTTGTCCTTCAAACAAGCTCGAATTATGCGCCCAGGGGCAAAGTTCCCCCTGAGATCTGGCCCTGACATTGTGCCCGTTCAATATCGCCACCCAGCTTATCCCAGCAGGGCACATTAAGACTGCCCGAGATCGCAAACCAGGGCGCGGCAAGGTCTATCTCACCAAGAAACCCCAACATGGTCTTATCCCTCAACTTAAGTCCTTTAGTTTTTAAGAGCACTTTGAGCACCTGGAAAAGGGGGTGAGAGGGTGAGTTACCCATGTTGGCTAGGACCAGCCTACAGCCAACAGGTGAAAGAAGGAAAGCAAAGAAAAAGCGCCCTGCCTCTGTGCCGAGGTCTTGTGCGCTATCCCGCCTCTATCTCGAGGTCTTTTGTTCAAAAAATCCCGCCTCTATCCCGAGGTCTTTTTATCTTTGAAGTGTGTCTCCTACCTTTTGAGACTTGCCAGCCGGCTGCCCTGGAGTGGAAGAGTTCTGACCGCTCTCGTACCGTGGAGGGAGAGGAGAATCCCAGCGGGGCCTCCACTTGTCAGCGTTACAGACGACCCAGAGACGGTCTTCTCTTCAGCACTTTATTTCCCCAGGTTATGTTTCAGAAGTTCCCCCCTCCCTGCTTCCTCCCAGGGCCTTTTAAAGGGCCCTTAGCCAATCAGCGCATTGTCCACGTGTACGGAAGCCAATCCTCGAAAGAGGATTGGTCGCATGTCGCATTCCCGTGCTCTCCACGCTCCCCGCCGTTTTACTTCCTTAAAGTTGTTTACCCTCTGGGCACGCTTCGGGCTTCCGCTGCGCGCCATCTTAGGGGCGCGCTCGACAGGCGATGGGCGGGGGCGCGCCACATAAGCCCAGCTTAAATTTCCCTTCCAAAGGATTGTACTGGCACTTTCTCTAAAGGAGCTGCTTCCTGTCCTTACCACCATTACCATTTCATCATCAATGTTTTCATTTTCTTTACCATGTTTACTGGGTGGCAGCTCTTCTGGACTCTAAGCTACATGAAATCTCTCCTGTTCTGCCTCTGGTGCTAAATACACAATAAGCATTCAATAGATCACAAGAGTTCTGTGTCATAAGAAATTCCCAGTGTTTTTGGTAATTTGAGAGAGTCCCAGTGTTCCATGCGTGGTGAAAAGGAATATAAATTATGTAACCATATTCATAGATAAGACTGCTGAAGAAGAAACCTGGGACTGAGGACCAGCTATTGGCGTAGTGGCTATGTTGCTGAACTCCCATGTAGTCGACCGCGGTTCTAATCCCAGACCCGGTGGCTTAAACTCATGCTGGGCACAAGCACGTGCATACCCAAGATCCCAAGAGGAGAATGGAGGAGAAAGATATTGGAGCATGGCCATGCCCACTAGGGGGTAATTTCTCGCTCTCTGTCTCTCTGTCTCTCTCTGGATTTCTGGTGAGCACACACACCCTATAGCAAAAACCTCTAAAAATATAAAACCAGAAACCTAGGACTGGATAATACTCTGCAGAACTATATTTGTTGCTTAATGATTTCTTTCAGGAATTCTTAAGAAATTAAGAAGCATTCTTTTTGGAAATGACACTATATATATAGTTTATTTTCATTATTTTTTATAGTTATGTTGTACAAAATTTTCATGAACACAGGATTGAAAATACTGAATCTTTTTTCCTAGGAAAAATAGAGAGTTAGGTTCCTGCAAGTCTTGGGTCACAATCTTTTTGTCTATTCATCTACAAGTAAACTTGTTTAGTGAGACCCTCTTAAAGATTCCAAATTTAAAGTACATTGTTGATTCATTAATGATTCATTAACATGAACTCAAAACCACAATGAGATACCACCTAACCACAGCCAGAATGACTAAGTTTTTTTGTTTTTGTTTTTGTTTTTTAATAATAAGTGCTAGCATGGCTGTGGAGAAAGAGGAAAACTCCTAAACTGCTAGTGGAAATTTAAATTGATCCAGCTACTATGGAGAACAATATTGAGATTCCTCAAAGATCTGCAAATAGAACTACCATATGATCTAGCAGTCCCACTCCTGGGTATCTACACAAAGGATGGGAGAGCCTCAGTTAAAAAATGCTTGCACATCTATGTTAACTGTGGTATTATTCACAACTGCTAAGACATAGAACCAACCTAAATGTCCATGAACAGAGGAATGGATTGAAAAGTGTGGCACATATACTCTATGGAATATTTCTCAGCCATAAAAAACAAGACCCTAGCTTTAGATAAAATGTGGATGAGTATGGAAGGATTACTACTGAGTGAAGCAAGCCAGGCAATAAAGGAAAGATATTGTTTATCCCCATGTAATATATACTGACTGTTCATGCTCCATTACTCAAAATGAAAGATTACAAGGTATTAAAATTGGTTATGGATACTGGATACAGTGAGGGAAGAGGGTGTGAGAAGGAGGAGAGTGTGATGATAGACACTAAGGAAAAAATAGAGAGGCAAGACATTTATGAGACACAGAAATGAGTTATTATGTATTGATAACATGTATAATATCCTCAACTGAACTGGTGTAAAGTGTATTCATTTTGTGAAAATTTTCTTTACAAGCTAAGTGATGTACGGTGATTGAGTGTATAAAAGAAATTAAAACAAAATGAAATCTATCTAAAAAATTGAACTCAGGGAAGGGGCACGACAACTCATGCCTAAACCAAGATGCTCTAACACACATATTTTCTCTATAAGACGCAATTTGCCTTCTTGAGCTTAGGAACACATGAGATAGCTCTTTAGCAGAGAGAGAGAGAGAGAGAGAAAGAGAGAGAGAGAGAGAGAGGGAGAGAAGAGAGAGAAAGAACCCCTGGGGATGGCCATGCCACAATCCGTTCTTCTCTATTCTCCTCTCTGTACTTTGGGAATGCATGAATGCATTCCCAGCATATTTTTTATGTCATCAGGTCTGGAACTCAAACCACAGAGTTGTCCATGTGGTATTCAGTCATCTTAACTAGATAGCCCTGAAATTACCACCAAAAAGCAAGTAGAATTGGAATATTATTGCTGATAACATGCATGATTAAGCCACTATGCAGTTTATTCTCGATGGGAAACCACATGTAGTATGTTGTGATGATGCTCAGGGAATGAATGCTAAGTAATTTTAAAAAAAGTTGCAGGAGGAAAAAAAAAACAGTAAAACTGTTCGTATCGAAATTTTTTAAAAAGTGTATATTTGATGACTGCAGTAAGCTATATAGCCCCAACTAGGTACTACTTTATAGTATGTTCATTCTACTCACTGAGGTTTATGCCAAAAGTCAGACTTGGGTTCATGTGTAGGTATATATCAGCTGTGCTAGCTATTGGATATATTTAGAATAATTAAGTTCATTAGCAAATCAATTAAATGGGGGGGAGGCATAGAAAGCAACCATGGATACCAGAGACAATGTGGGAGGAGGGTGGGACATGGCAGACGGTGAGGGATAGGGAATCAAGGACGGCAAAACAAAAAACAAAGTATACAAGACATAAGAATTGGAAAATTATTTGCTGGTAACATGTATGTTGATGTGCTTGATTGAGCCAATATACAGTGTATTTTGGATGGAAAATTCATTTGTTTGCTGTAATGATGTATAGTGAATTAATGTAAAAAATTAATAAATTTAAAAAGAAAAGAAAAAAAAAACAAAAAGAAAAGAAAAAAAAAAGCACAAAAATGCAAAAGCCATTGCACTAAGAAGACCACAGGAAGCACACTTGTTTGTAGTCTGAGAGCTAAAAGAAGGCAGAGCATTGCCTGTTTGACACTAGCTGGGAACATTATGTCAGACAACTGAATTTTCACCACTCTGCACATGTCCATGACTTCAAAAGTACTGTAAAGATCAAATTGGAGGTTCCAAGTGAACGTTAGTGAGGAGAAAAATTCAAAATATCCATGAATAATGAATGTCACAGTTGGAAGCCTCTGAGGCTGTCATCTCAAGATAAAAGGAAGCTGGGACCAGCAGTTGGAGTAATGGCTATGGTGCTGGACTCCTATAGAGTCGACTGTGGTTCAAGTCCTGGACCCAGTGGCTTAAACTCACTCCAAGCATGTGTGTGAGCGTGCCCAGGATCCCAAGAGGAGAATGGAGGAGAACGAATTGCTGTATGGCCATCCCCTCTTGGGGGTGATTTCTCGCATTCTGTCTCTCCATCTCTTTCTGTCTTTCTGGTGCATGCACGTGTGCTATAAGAAAAAAAAAAAAAAAAAAAAAAGATAAAAGGAAGTTTATTGAGAAAGTGTTGGGGTCTCTCAAAAAAAAAAAAAAGATAAAAGGAAGTTTATTGAGAAAGAGTTCTTGGTGTCTGTAGACAGAGGTGCTTCAGCTCACTCTCCATAAAAGAGGAGGGTCCCGACCAGTAGTTAGCGTAATGGCTATGTCGCTGAACTCCCAAGTAGTCGACTGTGGTTCAAGTCCTGGACCCAGTGGCTTAAACTCACGCTGGGCACATGTGCATGTGTGCCCAAGATCCCAAGAGGTGAATGGAGGAGAAGGGACTGTGGCATGGCCATCCCCCCTGGGGGGGCGATTTCTCACTTTCTGTCTGTCTCTCTCTTTCTGGCGAGTACATGCACCCTATAGAAAAAATCTCTCTCTCTCAAAAAAAGAGGAGGGTTTTTAATAAAGCAACTGATTATGCATTTGGGGATGTTGTATGTACATTTTGCAGATAAGAAACACTTTTTGTTTTTTTGCTTTATTTAGGCTGTTAGACTTTGTACTTGTTTTGTGTCCCTGTGTAACAGCTGGGGGTCAGCATTCCCTTACAATGATGCTCCATCTTAAATCAATTTTAGAAGCAAGATTAGCAATATTTGCGTTACCACATATACATTCAGATTCTATCTTTTGCCAGAAAAATATTGTATGACTTTGGTCAATCACTTTTCATCTCTGGTCTTTAGGATGAAGGCATGACACAAAGTGATTTTTAAGATAATTGATCTTTCACTGTAATGATTTTATCAGGTATTTTTTTTCCACATTGCGGAGATAGAATCATTTCTAGCACCATGAACTTTAGAAACACATCTACTGTGGGACTAGTAGATGGCATAATGGTTACACCGTCTGGACTTTTGGGACTACCAAGTAGTCAACCATGGTTCAAGTCCTGGATCTAATAACTTAAAATTCATGCTGGGTACGTGTGCGTGCGCGTGTCCATGTGTGACCAGAATCCTGAAAGGTAAGTGGAGAAGGGACTGTGGTATGGTCCTCCACCTGGGGAACTGATTTCTCACTTTCTGTCTCTCTGTCTCTGTCTCTCTGGTGAGTTCATGTGCCCTATAGCAAAAACATTTATCTAAAAAAAAGAAACAAACACATCTACTACAAACTGACACTTTGTTTCTGTGAAGGATTTTGTCTCAGAAGATAACTCCAGGAACCTAATTTTCGAGTTTTACATGCAAGAAACTGTTTGCCGGAAATTTAGTGGGGCAGATCTCTCTACATGTGCTTTCGAAAGAAGGACCAGATGGGTGAGTGTAATGGAAATGAAATGAATCTCAGAAACTAACCCAAAGAAGACTCTCGCTTCTTCCATGTTTTGGAGTTGATTCAGAGTCTCATGACGAGCTCAGTCACTGCCTGGCTGGCTTCTGGCCACACCACTGTGTTGATGTGTTCCCTGAAGAGGACAGTGTGGTTTAGTGATGGAGGACTTGAGCTGTGGAGCATTTTATCCTGGCAAATTATTTATCCTCTGGTGCTTCCATTTCATACTCTTGACTCTTGTGGGACACAGATAAGGCTTATTATCTGTTGACGAGTATGTGTATGGTGGTCTCAACTGGCCTGGACCGAGGTATATATCATACTAGGTAAAGTCTCTTCACAATCTAAATTATGCATAGCAATTTAATATATGCACAATAACTTTAAAAATCAATAAAGAAGTAAATAAAAATAAAATGGGTCTGAATTTGTATCAGGAAAAATGAGTAAAAAGAGGCCAATGACAAAGAAAAATAATAGACACATTTCCAATTCTATGATATATAGTATCCCCAACTGGACTGATGTGAAATATATTCATGTTGTGAAATTCACTTTACAAGATAAGTGATGTATAGTGATTGAATATATAAAAGATATTGAAATAAAATATATTAAATTAAAAATAAAATAAATGATGGGACCAGCAGTTGGTGTAATGGCTATGTTGCTGGACTCCCATGTAGTCAACTGCAGTTCAAATCCTGAACCCGGTGGCTTAACATTACACCAGGTGTGTGTGTTTGCATGCTCAAGATCCTGAGAGGAGAGTGGAGGAGAAGGCATTGCAACATGGCCATTCCCCCTGGGGGGTGATTTCTTGCTTTCTGACTCTCTGTCTCTCTCTGTCTTTCTGGTGAGGTCACACACCCTATAGCATAAATGTCTACAAAAAAAATAAAATAAAATAATAAAATAAATGAATGGAAGGTTATGACTATGTTCCTGGCATGTGGTATTATTGTTGTCCTTCACCTCTTCCTGCTGAGGATTGATTCTAGGATCCCTTCAGAGATAGCAAAATGCCTCTGTGTGTATATTTCTTTTCTTCCATCATTTTGCCAAACTATACACCATTTATTGATTTATTGGGTAGAGGCTAATCCTCTGTGAAAGTAACTACATGTATTTCATTCTTTTGCCTTTTCCAGAATGCGTTCCTGTGTGAGAGCAGAGTGAAGGTGTCTGAAAACAGACAGCAGTCTGTGACTATTGAATGTTACCACATCTAGAATCTGCCAGTACTTTCCAATCTTGAGGTATAACTAGGGTTCCAGTCCACTCAGACGTTGCCTCCTGGGGGCCGGGTGTGGCGCAGTGGTTTGATAGTGTAGCTGGATTATTGCACGGGAATGGTAAGCATAACTGTTGGCACAGCTAGAATCTCCCGATACATCTACAAGCTTGTAGTTCATAACACTTACTTCCCCCAGTCTTTCCCGCTGCTTCCATTCTCTGTCTCTCTTTCACCCCATCTCTCTCTCTCTCTTTCTCTGAGATTTAGGACAAGACATTAAAGTAACAGTTAACAAATCTTTAAATTAATGAGCTAAGTATCTAGCTCCTTGATACTGTGGTTTAGTGAACAAAAGGATTTTTTTTTTTTTTTTTGCTATAGGGCGTGTGCGCTCTCCAGACAGACAGAGAGAGACAGAGAGACAGAAAGCGAGAAATCACCCCCCAGGGGGGATGACCACACCGCAATCCCTTCTTGGAGGAGTCCAACCCAGCGGGGCTCCAGGATCTGTCTGAGCACACCCCCCCCGACCTTTGAGCTCTGCTTCCAGTTGGTTCAGCACATTGGCAAGGCCGCTGTTATATGCCCCCCGACCTAGGAACAAAGCTTTGGTCCACTCAACATGTTTGGCAAGGCCACTTGTTGTACGCTCCAGAGACTGTGGTAGCCTTGCTGGGAAGTGATCCCCCTCTCTGATTCCCCAATATACTGTTATAAAAGAATTACATAGCTCTCTTGTACATCCTGAGTATATGATAGAATTTTCCAGGAAGTCCCCCGACCGCTCCCCTTTGCTCTGATCACCTACTGTTAATTGCAATGCTTTATCCCCATGGTCACAATAGAGGGTGGGCTGAAGTTCTATCTAGGTAGAAATAATCTTGATCTTTGGAAGGCCCTTCAAAACACATTTAAGGTAAACTTAATCTTTTCTTTACATAAAATAGGATTAGGCCAAAATTGGCCCAGGACACAACTGCCCTCACCAAGTGAAATAGATAAATATATTAGGATTTCTCAAATTAAGTTTTAGATTCCTATGAAACTATATAAGTATCATTCTTTATTAAGATCCATAGGAACTAATATCTATTGTTGAGGTTTTCTTTTCTCAGCACCATTTCCGGTAATCACAAAATGGCTGCTGTGCTGCATCAGCTGATAATCATCTCTGCTTACTGGAACCGCTTTCCCGAAACTGCAGTCCATGGAGACCCACCTACAATTGCAGAACTGCACTAGACCCACCCTTAATCCAACCCTAAATAGAATCTATGTTCTCTATTGTTAAAAACTTTATGAGCTGATGGATGAAAAAGTCATTTTGTATACTGTAATGATGTATAGCATATTAATGTTAAAAAAAGAAAAATAAATTAATAATAAAAAAAACCTTTATGAACTGATAATTGAAACGTGTAGCCGCTCTCCCTTTATTTGCATGTATCACATTTTCAATAAAAACGCACAATGATTCCTAGCAGTGGTCACTCTTCAGAGAGTGATCTCTGGGGGGTGTCCAGCTGAGGACGTGCATGAAAAGGTACCGAAACCTTTGTCTTTCTTTCCTGCGCCACCTCCGTCGAGATAACCCACCCCCGCTGAGGCTGGACCCCGGCACCTTCTCCTCCATTCTCCTCTCGGGATCTTGGGCACGCACGCACACGCACACACACCCAGCATGAGTTTTAAGCTACTGGGTCTGGGACACGAACCACGGTCAACTACGTGAGAGTCCAGTGACATAGCCATTATGCTAACTGCTGGTCTCAACAAAGGGAATTTTTGTTGAACCAGTGGTAACTGGTTGCTGTCAACTACTTACCAGCTCTGCAGTCTAGGTTAGGCCATTTAATCTTAATGATCCATGAATTCTGCATCTGTTGCATGCCAGTAAGAAAGACCACCTTAAAGGTTTTGAGAGAATCAAGTGGATGTGGCTGTGAAAGATATTTAAGATCTTCTTTTATTGGTGCTAGAGCCAAGGATCAAGTGTCTCCTTTTCCAGACTGTACTAAAATAGCTAGGAAGTCATATGTGTTCTGCAATAACACACTCACACACTTGCGGTCCAGTTAGCACAAGCGCTAAGAATACCAAGTCCCATGTACTCTGTTAGTAATATTTTTGTGGTTTATATAAGCAAAAAGACAGTGAGGATCAGGATGAGTACAATCCCGGGCCTTGCAGGCTTTATAGATTATTTTGGTGTAAGGGTTCTCTTTAAACAGGAATTTCCTGACTGCCAGGCAAGAATTTAGGACCATACAGCATAAGGAATGACTATTATGTGGGAACAGTGAGAGCTTTCTGAAGAAAATGATGTTCAAAGCAACATCAGGAGAGTGAACAGAAGTTGGGTAACAGAACCATATGAAGGCCTCAGAAGATTCCTCATGGCTCCTGCAAACTAGTTATTTCAGGGAACAAGAGAAATGAAGATTTCCTACTGATAATTAAGCCTCCAGCAAACAAGCTAGCATGGTAGGGCTTCTATCTCTGTCTCTGCATCTCTGTCTCTGTCCCTCCCTGCTTCTGTCTTCTCATCTTTTTGTAATTTTTCCTTTTTATGATTTATTTTAAAGGTAAAGTTTTTCTCTTGCCCTCAGCTTGGCCTTTTGTCTTGCTAATAATCCCCTCTGGTCCTCCCACCCAGGAAGGAGAGGTGAACCTTCAGAAGAAGATTCCTCATAGATCCAGTGAATAAGTTATTTCACACGGCGCACTATTTTGTGCTTTTTTTTTTAGAAAGGAAAACAATAGTTACAATTGTTTAGTATTATTTTGCCTTTTTTTCTTTTTTTGTTGTTCTCTCTCTCTTTTTCATTTTCTTTTTTTTTTTTGTCTCTCCACTCTTCAATATCCATTTAATATGTTTCTAGACAGATCTAAGGGCACTGTAGCTAAACATCCAAATATTATTATGGTTAACATATTCCTCAATATCTACTGAATCTGGTGCACCAAGCAAACACAACAAAACAGCAAAGAGATTCCAGATCACCTCTTTCTGCTTGCTCCTGAACATTCAGATTGAACTTCAAGAATTAGAAAGAAGCACACCATCCATCAGATGAGAAGAAATCACTGGAGGACCACAAGAAATATGGGAAAGCAAGAAAATACCTCTCCTCTAAGGTAAAAGAATAATTTCTCGTCATCCACAAGCAGTTCAATGGAAATAATGGAAATGTCTGATAAAGAATTTAGAACATTCATAATGGCGAAGCTAACAGAGATAGAAGAGAAGAGAGACAATGAACTGTAAAAGAGAAAGGAGAAAGAAGTTGAGGAATTCCAGGATATGAGGAAATTCTTACAACATCTAAAAGAGGAATTACACACTTTACAAAAGACTCAAACGGAACTGTTAGAGATGAAGTCTATAATACAGGAAGTCAAAATCTCCCTTGAAAGTATTAAAAGCAGACTAGATCATCCAGAAAATAGAATCTCAGATGTAGAAGAGAAAACGGCTGGCCTAGAAAAATCCTCCATGAAGACTGAGAAAATGGCCCAAAGATTTGAGAATAATATACAAGAAGTACTAGATACCACCAAACGTCCAAACATCCAGATAATTGGCATTCCAGAAGGTGAAGAGACCCATAAGGGTATTGATAATCTATTCCATAAAACCCTGCAAGAAAACTTTCCAAACGTAGAGAGGCATTCAAAGATTCAGTAACAAGAAATACAAAGGACCCCCAAAAGAATCAACCCAAGAAGATTTTCTCCAAGACACATTATAGCCAGGCTAACCAAAACCACAGATAAAGGCAAGATACTAAGATTGGCAAGAGAAAAACATCAAGTTAACTACAAAGGATTTCCCATCAGGCTAACAGCAGACCTCTCATCAGAAACAATGTGAGCAAGGAAAGAATGGGAAATTATATTCAAAGTGTTAAGGGAAAAGCAATTATTTGATGTATTTATTTATTTATTTATATATTTTATTTTTTATTAACATTTTTAATACATTCAATCACATTATTTAGCTTACAAGGTGATCATTGCAATATATGAACATTTCTCCCCAGTCGAGTTGATCAAAATATAACAACACTCCCTCCCTGTCTCGACAATGCTGTCTTCGTATCCCTCCTCCAAATGTTCTTCCCCAGGCCCCACTCCTCCACACACACCACATCTGGCATTCACATCCACCTCTTGTGTTTGTACATCCTTTAGCCCATCAGTCTCAATTATAGAGTGTGGACATTCGGTATATATTAAGTAAGGACATACAGTGTTTCTCTTTCATAGCCTGGCTTGCTTCACTCAGCAGTAAATCTTCCATATTCTTCCACTTTCTGTCAAAAGCCAGGGTTTTGTCAGGGAAAAGCAATTTCAACTAACAATATTGTACCCGGCATGATTATCCTTCATGTAGGAAGAAAAGACAAGAACATTTTCAGATGAACAAAACTTGAAATAATTTACCAGCACCAGATCAGATCTCCAAAAAGTTCTCAAAGGAGTGCTATATCAGGAAAATTAAAAACAGACACACAGAAATAAGAGTTCAAAGACTAAGAAAATGGCCAAGTTAATTATGAGGACAAGTCTGGAGTTGAATATTATATCCCAAAACTTAATCAGAAAAATTGAACAACAACAGAAGATAAAGTACATGAGACTGAATTGGTGAAATAGAATTTTATGACTTTTGACTAAAACATTGCTGATTTTCTTCTAGGCTTTGTTGTCCAGTTGTAACAATTTGTGTCCTTTCTTGGGATGTCAATAAGTTCATGTACCTACCATTTTAACAGAATCCTAACCTGTTTCCTGGTCTTAAGCTTTAAGCAAAGTTCCTTGGTATTTCTTTGATTTAAGTTAAAACTGCTCTTCTTGAAATTGCCAGCTCAACATGCAATTGAAATTAGTTAGATTTTTTTTAATTTATTTTTTCATTTCATTTTCTTCCATACATTCAATCACATTATTATTTGTCTTACAAAATGGATATTTCAACAGGTGAACACCTATCCCCAGCACCGTCAATAAAACCACGAAACATCTTCAACAGATAATACCACACCTCTTTGTGCCATTAATGTTTTTCCTCCCTGTCCCTCCCCCAAATGTCCTTCCTCAGACCCTCCTCTTTCACACACACTATATCTGGTATTTACATCTATATACTGCGTTTCTATACCCTTCAGACAATTAGTTTCAGTCATAGAATGCAGACACTCGGTATATATTAAGTGGGGACATACAATGCCTCTCCTTCATAGCATGGCTTGCTTCACTCAGCAGTAAGTCTTCCATATTCATCCACTTCCTGTCAAAAGCCAGGGTTTTGTTGTTTTTTATGGATGAATAGTATTCCATTCAAGATATGTGCCACAGTTTTTCTAACCATTCATCAGTTCGTGGGCATTTGGGTTGCTTCCATGACTCAGCAATCGTGAAAAGAGCCACAATAAACATCGATGTGCAGGAAACCAGCAGTTAGTGTAATGGCTATGTTGCTGGACTCCCACGTAGTCGACTGCAGTTCGCGTCCCAGACCCAGTGGCTTAAAACACGCTGGGCACATGTGCGTGCGTGCCCAAGATCCTGAGAGGAGAATTGGAGGAGAAGGGATTGCAGCGTGACCATCTCCCCTGGGGGGTGATTTCTCACTTTCTGTCTCTATGTCTCTCTCTCTGTCTGTCTGGCGAGCACACGTGCCCTATAGCGAAAACCTCTCCAAAAAAATCATTTAAAAAGAAAATCGATGTGCAAAGCACTTTTCCCATAAAGTATTCTTCTGTCCTTTGGGTAGATACCAAGGAATGGGATTGCTGGATCATATGGTAGTTCTATTTGTAGATTTTGGAGGAATCTCCAAATTGTTCTTCACGGTGGTTGGACCAATTTACATTCCCATCAGCAGTGTAAGAGAGTTCCCTTTTCACCACACTCTCGCCAGCACTTATCATTATTTGTTTTTTTAACCTTAGACATTCTGACTGGAGTTAGGTGATATCTCATTGTTGTTTTGATCTGCATTTCTCTTACAATGAGGGATGTTGAGCATTTTTTCATATGCCGTTCAGCTATTCATATGTCATCTTTAGAGAGTGGTTTTTCAACTCATTCTGCTATCTTTTAATAGGATTGATTATCTTTTTCCAGAACAGTTGCTTGAGTTCCTTGTGAATTTTGGTAATCAGTCCCTTATCTGATGCATAGTTTACAAAATATTTTCCCATTCTGAGGGCTGTCTATTCACTGTGTCTTTTGCCATGCAGAAACTTCTTAGTCTGATGTAATCCCACTTGTCTATTTTGGAGGTTATTTACTGTGCTTTGAGAGTCTTATTTAAGAAGTCTTTTTCTACCCCAATGTCTCCCAGAGTTTCCCCGGTGTTTTCCAGGAGCAGTTTTATAGTTTGAGGTCTTAGATTTAGATCTTTGATCCACCTTGACTTTATTTTTGTCAGAGGTGAAAGGTAGGGTTTCAGATTCATCTTTCTGCAAGTGGAGATCCAGTTTTGCCAGCACCATTTGCTGAAGAGGTTTTCTTTTTCCCACTGGATTGACTGGTACCCCTTGTCAAAAATCAGTTGGCTGTATGTTTGAGCATTCATTTCTGGGGACTCTATTCTGTTCCATTGGTCCACCTGTCTGTTCCTGTGCCAGTACCATGCTGTTTTGATTACCAAAGCTTTGTAGTATATTTTTGGGTCAGGGAGTGAGATGCCTCCCACTCCACTCTTCTTGTTCAGAACTGCTTTGGCAATACAGGGTCTCTTATAATTCCAGACAAACTTTATGATCGCCTTTCCTAGATCTGTGAAGAATGTGTCTCGTACTTTGATTGGCATTGCATTAAATAGGTAGATTAATTTGGGTAGAATTGCCATTTTGATTATATTAATTCTTCCAATTCAGGAACATGGGATGTCCATCCACTTTTTTGTGTCATTTTCAATTTCTTTTTTTATCTTCTCATAGTTTTCCTTGAGAAGGTCTTTAACTTCTTTGGTTAGATTTATCCCTAGTATCTTATACTTTTTGTGGCTATGGTAAATGGAACAAGTTTTTTCAGTTCTATCTCAGTCTGCCTGTTGTTCATATACAGAAATGCTATAGGTTTCTCGATATTAATTTTGTATCCTAAAACTTTACTGTATTCATGTATTACTTCCAGAAATTTTTTTATGGAAACCATTGGGTCTTTCATGTATACAATAATGTCATCTGCAAATAGAGTTTCACCTCTTCTTTTCCTATTTGAATTCCTTTTATTTTTTCCTCTTTTCTGATTGCAATGGCCAGGACTTCCAGTACTATATTGAAGAGGAGTGGAGAAAGTGGAAATCCTTGTTTTGTACACATTTTTAGTGGAAAAGCTTTCAGCTTTTTTCCATTGAAGATGATGTTCGCTATGGGTTTTTCTTAGATAGCTTTTATTATGTTGAGAAACGACCCTTCTATGCCAATTTTGCTGAGAGTCTTGATCATGAAGGGATGTTGTATCTTATTAAATGCTTTTTCTGCATCAATTGATATGACCATATGGTTTTTATCTTTCTTCCTATTAATATGGTGTATTGCATTTATGGTTTTGCATATGTTGAACTAACCTTGCATTCCTGGAATAAAGCCTACCTGATCATGATGTATAATCTTTTTTATAAGCTGTTGTATACAATTTGCTAATGTCTTGTTGAGAATCTTTGCATCTATATTCATCAGGGATATATCATTGGTCTATAGTTTTCCTTCCTTGCCCTGTCCTTATCTGTTTTAAGGATAAGGGTGATAGAGGCTTCGTAGAATGAATTAGGGAGAGATTCACCCTTTTGGATCTTTAGAAATAACTTGAGCAGAATGGGGGTTAGCTCTTCTTTGAAAGTTTTGTAGAATTCAGAAGTGAATTCATCAGGTGTGGAAGCCCTTGCCGGAAGACGCCCCATTATGGCATAGGAGCTAAACACCTAAGACTCAAAGACAACTCCTTATTAGCATAACTCTGAGAAGCGGCCTATCAGAGCCCAACACGCCTGGAGACTTGGGGAAGGGCGGGCCCAGAGGGAATTTAAGGCGCGTACCCGGAAGCCTGGGGGAGGGAGAAGCAACTGAACCTGTACCAATATACTTCACGGAAGAGATCTCGGTGTCCAGAGTTGTTCTCCGACCGCAACAAGTGGTGGCCCATACGGGGAATGCTCCTCTCGCTCCTACCCCATGCCCTGTGGAACCGAAGGCTCAGAACCGTGGCAGCCGGCTGGAAAGTCTCGGACATGGAGACGGTAAGTGCAAAGTCTCTGAAATAGAGACGGTAAGCAGTAGTCTCGGAAGGGAGACGGGAATTGATAGCGGGTGCTCCGTAAGTGGGAGAAAGCCCAGGACAGGAAAATATCCCCGGGAAGCACCGGTAAAGGGTAAATGGGGGACCTCCTTGGAGAGGGGAAGTGGTGTACAGCCATGGGCGTGGGACCCTCTCAGCCCATAGTAGGAGTGCTAAAAGCGCTGCTTAAGTTCAAGACCTTAAGTTAAGAGATAAGACCATTCAGCACTTCATTGAACAGGTAGATGCCGCGGCCCCCTGGTTTCTCCACTCAGGGCAGCTCACGACAGTTTGTTGGGACAAACTAGGTAGGGATTTAGACTTGGCGGCAGAGGAAGATAGATTCTCAGGCGGGGTAAAACCCCTATGGAGACTGATCCGAGCCTGTTTGGAGGATCAGCGCTGTGTGAAAATTGTGCGGGAAAGTCAGGAAGCATTAGAAACGGTCCGAGAAATGCAGTCACAAGATGGAGACGGAGGCGCTAAAATGGCGGACAAAGATGATAATGACGACTCTGAAGTACAACAACTGGTAGAGGAAGTGAAAGGGTGGGACATTGAAAGTGAGAAGGAGGAGGACCAGCCTCCTCCTTCTGCCCCGCCTCCCCCTTATAATCCAGCTGCGCAACAGCAGGGAGGAGCGGGAGGTGGAGCTTCTTTCTGCCCCAACGCTTGGCGGGAGGCCAGACAGCTTGGACCCGTCTGAGCATTTCCTGTTTTTGTAGAGGCACCCGAGGCGATGTAGACTGGCCCTGGACGGGTTGCCAATCTCGGCGCCCTACTTGGACTGTACATCCCTTTTTCTCCTTCACACCTAAAATCTCCACAGCTCCAAATTCCACCTGGCCTGGATATAATTGGACATTTCAAAACCCTACACAATCAGTGGCCTCAAACCCTTTTGATATCTGGCTTCCTTGCAGAATCAACGGAAGTTGTACAGACCTTTCCCCTATGTCCATGTTATTGGGGGCTGGTCCGAGTGCAGTGGTGTTTACAACTAATTGATCACAGCCAGTTCAGGTCTGGCCGAGTTGGCTATGCGAACCTCACGTGGTCATCAACTGACCTTTTTGAAAAGTCAGTCACATCCAACCACACCTTCCGATCTGCCATAGTTCCACCAACTCCTGTTTGTGTAGCTCCTCCTTTCTTATTCCTTGTTTATAACGGCTCTGAGTTCAATCATACTATCAACTGTAATAGTAATATCTGCTTCTTATCTTTATGCTGAAACACTACCGCTTTCCCACTGGCTATAATTCTCCGCCTTCCAGAACACCTACCTGTCCCCGTTGTTCCACCCTCGGCGCTTTCTCTCATTCGACCTAAACGGGACTTCAGTATCACCACAGCTATTGTCACTGCTGTGGCTTTGGCTGTTGGTGCTGCAGCCACCGTACCAGTGTCCATGTACACCTCAGTACAAACTGCACACACTTTAAATAACCTCTCTTCCACCGTGGCCACGGCCTTAGACCACCAAAGAGCCCTTAATAGTCACCTAGCCGGTGGAATCATGATTCTAAATCAACGGCTAGATCTCGTTGATGAGAGAGTAGACACGCTTTGGAGACTTGCACGTTTGGGCTGTGAGTGGCATGCCCCAGGTCTCTGTGTCACCTCCATCCCATATGACAACTTTTCCACATCTGCTAACTTTTCCCGAGAGCTTTCTTCCTATATAACAGATAACTGGAGCAGCGGCTTTGACAACCTCCAGCGACAACCGACCCCTACAGTAATTGAGAGGATGCGAGGCACAACACTGCACTACTGAGACCCTAATTGGGATCAGTAGGAAGGCATGTCCGGGTGCATATGGGTTACTGTCTAAACCATCCCATCCCCCACAAAAGACAGTGGACAGGCTGTTCTGAGTGGGTATCCCTGGCTGCCCACACAGGGTGGTAAATAAGTCCTCTTCTCTGGGGGCCCGAGACCTCTACCTTCTCCTCCAAAGAAAACAAAAAGGGGGAGATGTGGAAGCCCTTGCCGGAAGACGCCCCATTATGGCATAGGAGCTAAACACCTAAGACTCAAAGACAACTCCTTATTAGCATAACTCTAAGAAGCGGCCTATCAGAGCCCAACACGCCTGGAGACTTGGGGAAGGGCGGGCCCAGAGGGAATTTAAGGCGCATACCCAGAAGCCTGGGGGAGGGAGAAGCAACTGAACCTGTACCAATAAACTTCACGGAAGAGATCTCGGTGTCCAGAGTTGTTCCTCTGACCGCAACAATCAGGGCCAGGGCTTTTCTTTGTTGGGAGGTTATTTATAAATGATTTGATCTCCTGGCTTGTTATGGACCTATTCAGACTTTCTGTATTCTCCTGGCTCAATCTAGGTAGATTATACGTGTCCAGGAATTTGTCCATCTCATCCAGATTGTCTTGTTTCTTGGCATATAGTCGTTCATAGTATCCTCTAATGATGTTCTGTATTTCTACTTTGTCTGTTGTTATATTTCCTACTTCATTGCAGATTGGATTCACCTGGTTCTTTTCTCTCTTCTTCTTAATAAGTCTCGCTAGTGGTGTATCAATTTTGTTTATCTTTTCAAAGAACCAGCTTTTACTTTCATTTATCTTCTGTATAGTTCGTTTATTTTCTATTTCATTTATTTCTGCTCGTATCTTTATTATTCCCTTTCTCCTGGAGTTTTTGGATCTTTTTGCTGTTGCTTTTCCAATTCTCTGAGGCATGATGTTAAGTGATCCATTTGCCTTCTTTCCATGTTCCTCTTATGTGCACTAATTGCTATAAACTTCCCTTTTATGACTGCTTTAGCAGTGTCCCAAAGATTATGGAATCTCGTGTCCTCATTGCCATTTGTTTCCATGAACCTTTTGATTTCAGTCTTTATTTCTTCAGTAGTTGTGGCATCATTCAGGCGTAGGTTATTAAATTTCCATGTATTTGAGTATTTTTGTGGATTTCTCTTGAAATTAAACTCAAGTTTAATTCAATCATGGTCAGAGAAGATGCTGGGTATAGTTTCTATGCCTTTGAATCTGTAGAGGCTTGCTTTGTGCCCTATGATGTGGTCAATCTTCGAGAATGTTCCATGTGGCGGCAAGAAAAAAGTGTATCTCAAGGTTTTGGCATGGAAAGTTCTATAGATATCTGTTAAGTCCATTTGACTTATGATATCTTTTAGATCCTTTATCTCTTTACCTCTTTGTTGTCTAGATGATCTATCCAGAGGGGATAGTGCAGTGTTGAGGACTCCAACAACTAATGTGTTGCAGTCTATCTCCCTTTTTAGATCTAGCAGTCTTTCCTTCACATATTTGGGTGCTCCTGTGTTAGGCACATAGATATTAATAAGTGTTATATTTTCTTGATCGATTGACCCTTTTACTACAATATAGTGCCCTTCTTTGTCTCTTCAAACAGCTTTTGTTTTAAAGCCTATTTTGTCAGAGGTTAGTATTACGACTCCATCTCCTTTTTGGTTCCCATTTGCATGGAAAATCTTTTTCCAACCCTTCCCTTTTGGTCTATGTATATTTTTATCCATGAAGTGGGTTTCCTGTAGGCAACAGATTGAGGGCTTTTGTTTTTTAATCCACTCAGCCAGTCTGTGTCTCTTGATTGGCTAATTTAATCCATTAACATTCAATGTTATTATCAATGTTACTGGATCTGTCCTGACATTTAAGTTGGCTATTGTCTTAGTTGCCTTTTAATCCTTTGTTTCTGGCTGTTATTTCTTTAGTTTTCCTGGAACAGTACTTTCTTCAAGGTTTCTTGGATAGCTGGCCTGATGCTGGCAAATTCTTTCAGGTTTTGTTTGAGAAGATTTTAATCTTTTTTTCCCATATGAAGGATAATCTAGCAGGATACAATAATCTTGGTTGAAACTGTTTCTCTCTTAACACTTTCAGTACATCTTCCCATTCTTTCCTTGCTTGCATTGTTTTTGTTGAGAAGTCCGGTGTTAGCCTGATGGGGTGACCTTTGTATGTCACTTGTTGTTTCTCACTGCCAGTTTTAGTATCTTATCTTTATCTGTGGTCTTAGCCAGTTGGGCTATGATATGCCTTGGGGAAGATCTTCTTGGGTTGACTCTATTTGGGGTCCTTTGTATTTCTTGGGTATGGATGCTTGAGTGCCTCTCTAGACTTGGGAAATTTTCTTCCAAGATTTCATGGAATAGGTTTTCCATGTTCTTATTAGTTTCTTCATCTTCTGGGATACCAATTATTTGGATGTTAGGACATCTGAATTTTTTCTCTTATATAGATGTGTTTTTTTAAAAAAAATCTGTAGGTACTGATTCTTGCTTCTGACTTCTCCTTTATCTTACTAATTTCATAATGCGCATGCATCTGAGGTATGCCTAGCCCTGCGCCTTTCACACAGCAGGCTAGTGTACTGCATAGTTCTGATTTTTTTGCCTTTTTTTAAAATAATGTTTTCTTTTTTTATTGTTTTGGGGGTCTTTTTGGTTGTTTGTTTTCTGTTTATTTTTTCTTTTTCCCTTTGTTTTTTTTTCTTTTATCTGACTTTCTCACCTTGCTTCTCACCTTCCACACCTTGAGTATCTAGGCAGATCTAGGTGTACAGTAGCAAAACATCTGAATACATTAAACCCCCACAGCTCAGCCCATGTGCCCCTATTGCCTTGAAACTGTGAGGGCTTTGTAATATCCAGTTCCACTGACAAAAGTTCAGCCCTTGGGAACCAGCAGTTAGCGTAATGGCTATGTCGCTGGACTCCCACGTAGTCGACCACGGTTCACGTCCCGGACCCAGTTGCTTAAAAACTCACGGCAGGCCCATGTGCGTGCATGCCCAAGATCCCGAGAGGAGAATGGAGGAGAAGGGATTGCGGTGTGACCACCCCCCCTGGGGGGTGATTTCTCGCTTTCTGTCTCTATGTCTCTCTCTGTCTGCCTGACGAGCGCATGTGCCCTATAGTGAAAATCTCTCCAAAGGAAAAAAAAATTCAGCCCTTCATCATTCACAGACAGTACAATGGAACTCCTGCAAATTTTAGATAAAGATTTTAGGATATTCATAGTGACAAAGCTAACATAGATACAAGAGAAGAGAAACAACAAAGTCCAGAAGACGCAGGGAAAAAAAAGACAACAATTTCCAGTAGGTGAGAAAGTTCTTCAATGATCTTATGGAATACATATCATAAAAAATAATCAAACTAAACTGTTAGAGATAAAGGCTATAATACAGGAAATCAAAACTTTCTTTGAAAGTATTTAAAAGCAGATTAGATCATGCAGAAGATTGAATCTCAGATGTAGAAGATAGAACCCCTGACCTAGAAAAATTCACCAAAAAGACTGAGAAAATAACCCCCAAAATGAAAATAATATACAAGTAATACTAGATACAATTAGATGCCCAAACATCTGGATAAATGATAAACAAGAAGGTGAAGAAACTAATCAGGGCATTGATAATCTATTCTATGAAATCCTGGAAGAAAAGTTTGCAAATCTAGAGAGGCATTCAAAGATCCAAACCCAAGATATACAACAGATGCCACATAGAATTAACCCAAGAAGAACTTCTCCAAAGCACACCATAGCTAAATTTGCCAAAACCACAGAAAGAGATAAGATACTAAAATGGGCAAGAGAAAAATGTCAAGTTACTTTCAAGGGATATCCCATCTGGCTAACATCGGACCTCTCATCAGAAACAATGAAAGCAAGGGAAGAATGGGAAAACATATTTAAAATGTTAAGTGAAAAACAATTTCAACCAGAATACTGTATCTGGCAAAATTATCTTCGTATGGGGAGAAAAGATTAAAAAACATTCTCAGATAAATGAAATCTCAAAGAATTTACCAACACCAGACCAGCTCTTTGAGAAGTTCTGAAGGGAGTGCTATACCAAGAAAACTAAAGAAAGACAAATAAGAGAACAAAAAAATATTAAGGAAAAGGCCAACTTAATGATAGGGAGAAGTCCTGAAATATCAATAATAATGTTGAATGTTAACTTTAAAAAGATAAGTACAGGACCAGCAGTTAGCATAATGGCTATGTCTCTGAACTCACATGTAGTCGACCATGGTTTGAGTCCCAGACCTGGTGGCTTAAACTCATGCCAGGCGCATGTGCATGCGTGCCCAAGATCCCGAGAGGATAATGGAGGAGACGGGATTGCAGCGTGGCCATCCCCCTGGGGGGTGATTTCTCACTTTCTGTCTCTCTGTCTCTCTCTGTCTTTCTGGAAAGCACACACATCCTATAGCAAAAATTACATATATATATAATACATATATATATATATATAATATATATGTATTATATATATACACACATACACACACACACACACACACATATATATATATATATATATATATGTATATATATATATATATATAACTACCATATGATCCAGAAATTCCACTCCTAGGTATCTACCCAAAGGATAGAAGACTGCTCACTTAGAAAAATGCTTGCAGCATTATTCACAATTGCTAAGACTTAAAACCAACCCAAATGTCCATGAACAAAAAAAAAAAAATAGACTGAAAGAGTGTGGCACATATACTCTATGTAATATTATTCAGCCATAAAAAACATCCTGGCATTTGATAGAATGTGGATGAAATTGGCAGATTTATTGCTGAGTGAAGAAGCCAGGCTATGAAAGAGACATTGTATATCTCCTCTTAACAGATACCAACTGTCAATACTCTAACATGGAAGCTAAAAAATTAGATGATATAGAAGCATGTAAAATGGTTATAGATACTGGAAACAGAGTGGGAAGAAGGTGGAAGAGGGAAGATGTGAAAGAAATTAAGGAGAAAAAAAGAGGCAAGACATGTATAGGACACGAAAATGAATTGCTGTCTGTTGATGATAATGTGTATAATATCCTCAGCTGGACTGGTGTGAGATGTATTCATGTTGGGTAAATTCACTTCATAACCTAAGTGATGTATTGTGATTGAGTGTATAAAATAAATTTTAAAAAATCTTCCAGATATTCTCATATGTTTATTTTATTTCAACTTTAAGATCACCTTGTCAAATTAAAACAAAAGTTTTATTAAATCCATGGGACTAGCAGCTGGTGTAATGGCTATGTCGCTGAACTCCCATGTAGCCGAGCACAGTTCAACTTCTGGACCCGGTGGCTTAAAATCATGCCAGATGTGTGTGTGTGCATGCCCGCCCAAGTTCCTGAGTGGAGAATGGAGGAGAAGGGATTGTGGTATGGCCATCCCTCCTGGGGGGGGTGATTTCTCGCTTTCTGTCTCTCTGTCTCCCTCTGTCTTTCTGGTGAGTGCAGGTGCCCTATAGTAAAAATCACTCAAAAAACAAATGTTTTATTAAATCCTAAATTTATTCATTTCTTCCATAAAAGAAAGAAAGAGAGAGACAGACATACAAAATCCAATAGGTTCTTCGTGACATAAGGATTTTTATGGTGTACAACATGCAGCAGCCACCCTAGGCTATGGGATTGTGAACCTGACATGCACAGGGAGACTTTGGGAAACTTATCCAGGACCTTTCTCTTTGGGTTCAGTTGCATTACCACTGCACCATAGTCTGACTGCTTTGTTGACATTTTGAATCAAATTAATGTTATAAAATTTGTAGATTAATTTAGATAAAATTGACATCTTTAGACTATGGGGTTTTGCTCTCTAAGAATAAGATACACATTTTCATCTACTGAAATCTTTTATTTTTTTTTTTTGAGAGAGAGAGACTTTTGTAATAGGATGTGTGCACTCACCAGAAAGACAGAAAATGAAAAATTAGCCCCCAGGGAGGATGGCCACACTGCATTCCCCTTCTCAATTCTCTTTTCATGGATTTAGGCACACATGCGCTAATGCCCAGCATGAGTTTCAAGCCACCAGGTCTGGTATTTGAACTGTGGTTGACTATGTGGGAGTCCAGCAATATATACATTATGCCATCTGCTGGTCCCCTGAAATCTTCCTTACATCTCTTAATAAAGTTTTTATATTTTTCTTTTTTGGAAAGGTTTTGGCTATAGGGCGCACGCACTCACCAGACACATAGAGACAGAGAGACAAATGCAAGAAATCATCCCCCGGGGGGGATGACCATGCCGCAATCCCTTCTCCTCCATTCTCCTCTCGGGATATTGGGGCACGCACACACACGCCCCCAGCGTGAATTTTAAGCCACCGGGTCTGGGACTCAAACCACAGTTGACTACGTGGGAGTCCAGCGACATAGCTATTACGCTAACTGCTGGTCCCTCTTAATAAAGTTTGAGAATTCTTTTATATGTGTTCTGCATATTTCTTTTAAAATTTATTTATTGGTATTATTCTTTTTTGGTGTTATTATCAACAACCTTTAAATATCAGACACTGAGAAAGAGTCTTTAAAATAAAATGTATTTATGGGACCAGCAGTTAGTGTAATGGCTATGTCGCTGGACTCCCATGTAGTCGACTACGGTTCGACTCCCGGACCAGGCAGCTTAAACTCACACCGGGGGGAGAAAAAAGGAGAAGGGATTGTGGCGTGGCCATCCCCCCTGGGAGGTGATTTCTCGTTTTCTATCTCTCTGTCTCTCTCTGTCTGTCTGGCGAGCACACGCGCCCTATAGCAAAAACCTCTCAAAAAAAATAAAATGTATTTATTCAGGAATGACATTGCAAGATGGAATTTGCTTGCCATAGTGAACCATGGGTATATGAAGAGACTTAAGACAGGGAGTTGTTTTTTTGTTTTTTGTTATTTCCCTTTTCTTTCCTTGACAGGGAGTTTTAAAAAAATGAGAGGAATTACACAAATTGTTTTGGGGAAAATTATCTTTGGCTAACAGGATCAATAAAAAGAGTGATTCAGTCCAAAATAGGAGAGGCAATTTCCAGGGAGATATCCTGGTGGAAGTATTGTTTTTGTGCCAGGTTGCAGTGGCATTTGTACAAAGTCATGGTTTTGTCAGTCTTTGGGAGGGTTCTTGTAATCTGGCGTACTCGTGTAATAATCTTTTTTCTGGGGCTCTCCATGATACTATTTATTTATTTGTCAGAATTTTGGTGTCAGTGATCCTATTTTGATTTTGACAACTTTCTCATAAATGTGATTTTTTTGGTCAACATATTTTATTATGTAAAATTAACTAAATGGTGTTTAACCTGTCTTCATTGCTAATATCATTGCTAATATGTTTTCAGTTGATACTCTTAAATAGTTCATGATTATCATATCTTTTGGAAGTAATAGTAACTTAAATTTATTTTTTATTTTTAAATATTTTTATTTCAATTTCTCTTATACATTCAATTGCACGCCACTTATCCTGTAAAGTGAATATTCCAACATGAATACATTTCTCACCAGTCCAGTTGGGAATACTATACACGTTATCATCAACAAATAATAACCCATTTTTTTGTCCCAACAATGTCTTGCCTCTCTATTTTTCCCCTTAGTGTCTTTCCTCAGACTCTCCTCCTTCTCCCATCCTCTTCCCATACTGTATCTGGTATATATAACCATTTTCTATGTTTCTATATCCTCTTGTCATTTAGTTTTGGCCATAGAGTGTGAACAGTCCATATATATTAAGTGGAGACATACAGAATCTCTCCTTCATAGCCTGGCTTATTTCACTCAGCAATAAGTCTTCCATATTCATCCACTTTCTGTCAAAAGCCAAGGTCTTGCTTTTATGCCTGAGTAGTATTTTATAGAGTATATGTGGCACACATTTTCAATCCATTCCACTGTATGTGTTCATGATCCAGCAATCCCACTCTTAATATATACCCAAAAGACAGAAGAATGCTTAGTTGGAAAATTGCTTGCACATCAATATTAATTGCAGCATTATTTACAATAACTATTTTTTTTTCATTTTGAGGGTTTTTGTCATGGGGTATGTACACATGTCAGAGAGAGAAAAGAGGAAGTGAGAAATTACCTCCAAGGGGTTATGGAAATGCTGCAATCCTTTCTTCTCCATTCTACTCCCAGACTTTGGGTATGTACACAACTGCACCTGGTGTGATTTTTCAAGCCTCTTGAACCATATTTTATCATGTGGGAGTCCAGCACCTCAGCTCCCAAGCCACCTGCTGGCTCCCTTTTTCCATTTTTAAAATATCATTTCTTTGGCCAGTCACTCCAAGCAGGCTCTGGGCATTGTGCATGTTGGGTCTCCTCTTCTTCAACTGGGGCAGCTATGGTGGCCATGAAGATTCTGAACCCTAAGGCCAAGGTGACCCAAGCCCATGCATTGCTAGCTGTCAACATCAGCATGGTACAGGGACTGTAAGACGTGTGGAGGACCAACTTGGGGTTAAGGGCACCATAAAGATGCTTGTTTCTGGCACCAGTGACATCAAACTAACCAAAGATGGCAATGTGCTTCTTCACAAAATTCTAATTCAACACCCAACATCCCCTTTAATAGCAAAAATAGCAACAGCCCAGGATGACATAACTGGTGATGGTACTACCTACAATGTTCTCATTATTTGGAGAGCTACTGAAACATTCAGATCTCTACATTTCTGAAGGTCTTCATTCCAGAATAATCACTGAAGTATTTTCAGTTGCAAAGGAAAAGGCTATTCAGTTTCTTGAACAAGTCAAAGTAGGCAGAGAGACAGACATGAAAACACTTATAGATGTGGCCAGATCTATTCACACTAAAGTTCATGCTGAACTTGCAGATGTTTGAACAAAGGCCAATAGGGGACTCCATTTTGACTGCTAAAAAACAAGATGAGCCTACTGACCTCTTCATGGAGATTATGGAGATTAAACATAAATCTTAAACTGCTACAAGCTTAATCAGAGGACTTGTTTTTGACTATGGAGCATAGCATCCTGATATGAAGAAAAGAGTAGAAGATGCATACATACTCAAATGCAATATGTCATAAGAACATGAAGAAGAAAAAAATGAATTCTGGCTTTTTTTACAAGAGTGCAGAAGAAAGAGAGAAACTAGTAAAAATTGAAATAAGCATTATTGGAGATAGAGTTAAAATATACTAGAACTGAAAAAGAAAATCTGTAGTGATTCAGACAAAGGATTTGTTGATATTAATCAGAATGAATTAACCCCTTTCCTTTGGATGCTCTTGCAAAAGCTAAAAGGATAAATATGGAGATGCTGACTACTCTTGCTTGTGGTGGGGTAGCTCTAAATTCTTTTGATGACCTAAATCCTGATTGCTTGGAACATACAGGACTTGTGTATGAGTACACATTGGGAGAAGAGAAGTTCACCTTTATTAAGAAATTTAGCAATCCTTGTTCTGTTGCATTATTGGTCAAAGGGCCAAACAAGCACATACTAACTCAAATCAAAGATCCAATAAGAGATGGCTTAAAGGCTGTCAAAAATGCTATTGATGATGGCTGCATGGTTCCAGGTGCTGGTGCGCTAGAAGTAGTCATGGCAGAAGCCCTAATAAAATAAAAACTAAAGGGCAGGGCCCAGCTTGGAGTCCAAGCATCTGTGGATGCATTACTCATTATTCCTAAGGTTCTTGCTCAGAATCCTGGTTTTGATCTTCAGGAAACATTAGTTAAAGTTCAAGCAGAATATTCACAATCAGGTCAAATTGTGAGTGTAGACTTGAACAAGGTGAGCCAACAGTAGCAGCAGAAGTAGACATATGGAATAACTATTGTGTAAAGAAAGAGCTTCTTCACACTTGCATTGCAATTGTCACCAACATTCTTGTGTTGATGAGATAATGCGAGCTGGAATGTCTTCTCTAAAAGGCTGAATTAAAGCTTTTCTGTATTTTCTGAATTTTGAAGACTCTACAGAGTGATCTGGAGGAATATAGCTATGGGAAATCATCTAGGCTTCAAATAATATTCAAAGGAATTTTCCTTTCTCATATGATAAAAGAAGACAATGCTGGCATCTATTCAAATTCTGAAGTTCTGAAATTAATCATTACAGTATTTTTTTAAATTGTACTAAAGTATACACATACACCAACTACTATTTACCCAGTCAACAGGTTGCTTGCTTTCACAGCAGTGACATAGAATTGGGTGAGCATATGTTATTTACCTTGTTATTAACTATTCCTTGAAAAACAAATTTTAATGGTTTCATAATTTATTATGGATTACTTTAAAGCACCCAACAGCTCTCAATTGCTAATTGTTTAACATTTTTATGTGAAGGGACCAGCAGGTAGCGTAACGGCTATGTCGCTGGACTCCCATGTAGTTGACCATGGTTCACGTCCCAGACCTGGTGGCTTAAAACTCACACCGGGCACATGTGCATTCATGCCCAAAATCCCAAGAGGAGAATGGAGGAGAAGGGATTGTGGCGTGGCCATCTCCCCTGGGGGGTGATTTCTTGATTTCAGTCTCTCTGTCTTTCTCTGTATGTCTGGTGAGAACACACACCCTATAGCAAAAAGCTCTCCAAAATAAAATAAAATAAAATAGGGAACCGGCCAGCAGTTCCGGGCTCCAGGTGGACTCAGGCTGCAGGCCCGACCCTTCTGAATCTCCACGCATTCCCACCGTTTCTTCTCCTTGGACCCCAGGTTGGTTGTCTGGGACTTTAAGGCGAACACCCACCCCACCCCACCCGCAACCCGGATCGAGCCGGCCAGCAGTTCCGGGCTCCAGGCGGACTCAGGCTGCAGGCCCGACCCTTCTGGATCTCCACAAATTCCCACCGTTTATCCTCCTTGGACCCCAGGTTGGTTGTCTGGGACTTTAAGGCGAACTCCCACCCCACCCCACCCGCAACCCGGATCGAGCTGGCCAGCAGTTCCGGGCTCCAGGCAGACTCAGGCTGCAGGCCCAACCAACCTGGCCTTGTCACTCATCTTCTGACCCTTTCCCACTAGCCTTTGAACTCATTGAATTGTAGTGATTTGAATAGGGCGTGGCGCGCACGCGCACCACGCGATTTCCTTTTTTCATTCTGTTTTTCTTTGCTTTGGGGGTGTTGCTTATTCAGTCAATTGAAGGCTGACCTCTCCTTAGAGACAGTGAGGACTTTGGGCCATCCAGGGTAGTGGCAACAGTTAATGGTAATTGTGAGCAACAGGTAGGCCAACCATAATTGAAATCATCAATTTTCTAAGCCTGTACAACTTTTAACAATCAGTTAGGAAGAAACATATAGATTACCTGATGACAAGGAACAATTGCAGAGGCTCAAGAAATATAAGCAACCAAGAAAAGGCCTCTCCCACCAAGGGAAATCTTCAAGCCTACACCACCCACAGTCAATACAATGGACGTTGTGGACATGTCTGATAAGGAATTCAGATTATTTGTAGTGACCAAACTAACTGAGATGGAAGAGAAAAGAGACAAGGAGCTCCAGGAGATGAGGAAGTCCTTCAGTGACTTGAAAGAAGAAATGGATACCTTAAACAAGAACCAGATGGAACTTTTAGGATTGAAGAATGTGATACAGGAAATCAAAACCTCCCTTGAAAGTATTAAAAGTAGGTTAGAACAGGCAGAAGATAGAATCTCAAACGTAGAAGACAAAACATCTGACCTAGAAAAAAGTATCAAGAAGATTAAGAAAACAACCATGAAAAATGAGGATAATATAGGAGGAATACTGGATACTATCAAGCACCCCAACATCCGGATAATTGGTATTCCAGAAGAGGAAGAAAATAATAAGGGCCTAGATAATTTGTTACACGAGATCCTGGAAGAAAACTTTCCAAATCTAGAAAGGCATTCAAGTATACAGACCCAGGAAATACATAGGACCCCGGGTAGAATCAACCCAAGAAGATCTTCTCCAAGGCACATTATAGCCAGACTGGCAAAAACAACAGATAAAGACAAGATACTAAAGTTGGCAAGAGGGAAACGCCAGGTTACTTACAAAGGTCACCCCATCAGGCTAACATCGGATCTCTCGGCCGAAACAATGCAGGAAAGGAAAGAATGGGGAAGCATAGTAAAAGTGTTGAGTGAAAAACAATTTCAACCAAGAATATTATACCCGGCAAAATTATCTTTCATATGGGAAAAAAAGATAAAAACATTCTCGAATAAAAAAAATTTGAAAGAATTTACCTACTCCAGACCAGTTCTTCAAGAGGTTCTGAAGGGAGTATTATACCAGGAAAGCTAAAAAATCAGAGACAGTTATACGAGAACAAAAAGCAATCAAGATAATGGCTCACTTAATGATAGTATCAGGTACGGAAATATCAATAATTACATTGAATGTCAATGGATTAAATTCTCCAGTTAAGAGACATAGACTGGCTGAATGGATAAGAAAACAGAAACCCTCTATCTGTTGCCTACAAGAAACTCACCTTATGGATAAAGACATACATAGACTAACAGTCAAGGGCTGGAAAAAGATACTCCATGCAAATGGAAATAAAAAAAGGCTGGAGTAGAGATATTGATCTCAGACAAAATAGATTTCAAGACAAAGACTGTAAGAAGAGACAAAGAAGGGCATTATATAATAGTAAATGGGGTAATCCAGCAAGAAGACATAACCCTTATAAATATCTACGCACCCAACTCAGGTGCACCTAAATATGTGAAGGAAAGACTGCTGGAGCTAAAAGGAGAGATAGGGAGAAATACTATAATTGTTGGAGATCTCAACACCGCATTATCTCCTATAGACAGATCTTCTAGACAGAAAATAAATAGAGAGATACAGGACTTAAATGATACTATAAATGGAATGGGCTTGACAGATTTCTATAGAACTTTCCACCCTACGTCCACAACATATACATTTTTCTCACCCCGACATGGAACCTTTTCAAAGATAGATCATATATTAGGACACAAATCAAACCTTTATAGATTCAAAGGCATAGAAACTGTACCCAGCATCTTCTCTGATCATGATGGAATTAAACTCAAGATTAATTTCAAGACACAACCCTGAAGATACATGAACACATGGAGACTGAACAACCTACTTCTGAATGACTTCTTCACTACTGAAAAAATTTAGGCTGAAATAAAAAAATTTATGGAAACTAATGATAATGAGTACACAAGTGTCCAGAATCTATGGGACACAGCAAAAGCAGTCATAAGAGGGAAATTCATAGCAATTAGTGCGCATAAGGAAAGGATAGAAAGATGGCAAGTAGATAACTTATCATCATGCCTCAGAGAATTGGAAAAACAACAACAAACAAACCCCCAAAATGCCAGGCAAAAAGAAATAATAAAGGTTTGAGCAGAAATAAATGAAATAGAAAATAAACGAACCATACAGAAAATAAATGAAAGCAAAAGCTGGTTCTTTGAAAAGATTAACAAGATCGACACACCATTGGCTAGACTGATTAAGAAGAAGAAAGAAAGAAACCAGATTAATCAAATATGTGATGAAACAGGCAATATTACCACAGACATAACAGAAATATGAAATATCATTAGAGGATACTATGAGCAACTTTACGCCAACAAACAAGATAACCTGGAGGAGATGGACAAATTCCTGGATGCATATAATCTACCAAGATTGGATCACGAAGACATAGAGAACCTGAATAGACCCATAACAAGCCAGGAGATTGAATCAGTAATAAATAACCTCCCAACAAAGAAAAGCCCAGGCCCAGATGGCTTCACTTGTGAATTCTACAAAACTTTTAAGGAAGAGTTAACCCCTATCCTACTAAAATTATTTCTAAAGATTCGAAAGGAAGGAAACCTTCCAAATTCATTTTATGAAGCCTCCATCATCCTCATCCCCAAAACAGATAAAGATATGACAAAAAAGGAAAACTACAGACCAATATCATTGATGAATATAGACGCGAAAATTCTCAACAAGATACTCGCAAATCGTATCCAACAACATATAACAAAGATCATTCATCACGATCAGGTAGGCTTTATACCAGGGATGCAAGGGTGGTTTAATATACGCAAGACCATAAATGTAATACACCACATTAACAGAAAGAAAGATAAAAATCATATGATCATCTCAATTGATGCGGAGAAAGCATTTGACAAAATACAACATCCTTTTATGATTAAGAATCTCAGTAAGATTGGTATAGAAGGGTCATTTCTGAACACAATAAAAGCAATCTTTGAAAAACCTACAGCTAACATTATACTGAATGGGGAAAAGCTGAAAGCTTTTCCTCTGAAAACAGGTATTAGGCAAGGCTGCCCACTTTCTCCACTGCTCTTTAATATAGTACTGGAAGTCTTAGCTATTGCAATCAGAGAAGAGAATAATATTAAAGGCATTCGAATAGGCAAAGAAGAATTGAAAATATCTTTATTTGCAGATGACATGATGGTATACTTAGAAGACCCAAAGGTATCCATGAAAAAACAGCTTGCAGTAATAAGTGAATACAGTAAGGTGGCAGGATACAAAATCAATATCCAAAAATCTATAGCATTTCTATTTATGAACAACAAGTTGAACGAAGCAGAGCTGAAGAAAGGAATCCCTTTCACTGTAGCCACAAGGTGTATAAGATACCTAGGGATAAACCTAACTAAGAAAGTCAAAGATCTTTATAAAGAAAACTATGAAAATCTTAAAAGAGACATTGAAAGTGACATAAAAATGTGGAAGGACATCCCATGCTCCTGGATTGGAAGAATTAACATAATCAAAATGGCAATTCTACCCAAATTAATCTACATGTTTAATGCAATTCCAATCAAAATACCAGAGATATTCTTCAGAGATCTAGAAAAGGCAATCATAGAATTTGTCTGGAACCATAAAAGACCTCGTATTGCAAAAGCAATCCTGCGCAAGAAGAATGGAGTAGGAGGCATATCACTCCCTGATCCCAAGATATACTATAAAGCTGTAGTCATCAAAACAGCATGGTATTGGCATAAAAGCAGACAAGTGGACCAATGGAAGAGAATAGAGACCCCAGAAATAACCCCCAAAGCTTACAGCCAACTGATCTTTGACAAAGGATATCAGTCAATCCATTGGGAAAAGGAAAACATCTTTAGTAAATGGTGCTGGAAAAACTGGGTATCCACCTGCAGAAAGATGAAACTGAACCCCCATCTTTCACCATTAACAACAGTCAACTCAAAATGGATCAAAGACCTGAGCCTAAGACCTCGAACAATAAAACTACTGGTGGAAAATGCTGGGGAAACTCTGGGGGACATTGGAGTAGGCAAAGACTTCTTAAATAAGACTCCCAAAGCACAGGCAATAATCCCTAAAATAGACAAGTGGGACTATATTAGACTAAGAAGTTTCTGCACAGTAAAGGACACAGTAACAAGTGTGAACAGACAACCCTCAGAATGGGAAAATATTTTTGTTAAACATGCCTCAGACAAGGGACTGATAACCAGAATACATAGGGAACTCAAGTGCCTTATGCGAAAAAAAATGATGAACCCAATTAAAAGATGGGAAAATGAGCTGAACAAAAGTCTCTCTAAGGAAGACATACGAACAGCCAGAAAGCATATGAGAAAATGCTCAACATCCCTCATCATAAGGGAGATGCAGATAAAAACTACAATGAGATACCACCTAACCCCTGTCAGAATGGCAAAGATTAAGAATATAAAAAGTGATAAGTGTTGGCGGGGATGTGGTGAAAAGGGAACCCTCCTACACTGTTGGTGGGAATGTAAACTAGTTCAACCACTGTGGAGAACAATATGGAGGTTCCTCAAAGATCTACCAATAGAACCACCATTTGATCCAGCAATCCCACTTCTGGGTATTTACCCGAAAGACAGGAGAATGCTGAGTCAGAAAAGTGCTTGCACATCAATGTTTATTGCAGCATTATTCACAATTGCCAAGACATGGAGCCAACCTAAATGTCCACAAACTGATGAATGGATTGGAAAAGTGTGGTATATATACTCTATGGAATACTACTCAGCCATAAAAAATAACAAGACCCTGGAATTTGATAGAAAGTGGTTAGATACGGAGGATATATTGCTGAGTGAAGTAAGCCAGGCTATGAAAGAAAGATATTGTATGTATCCACTCAATATATACCGACTATCAGCACTCTATAATAGAGAGCAAAAAATTGGAGGACATAAAAGCAGTGAAGGTACTTAATGAGAATAGGACAGTGTGGAATGGGGCAAGTGAAGAGAAGAGAATAGAGAAAGATAACAAGTGAACAATAGAGAGGCAGGACGTTAGTGAGAAACAGATATGGCTTATTAACTGTTGATGTTGACATGTATAGTATTCTCAACTGGATTGGTCTGAGAAGTATTTCATGATGGGCAAAGTATTTGTACAAGCAAAATGAGAAATAGCAATTGACTGTTTTAAAAAATAATTATAATAATAATAATAATGATTGGGGAAAACATAGAAAAGATATTGAATGTTAAAGTGGGGAGATTAATGTCTCTGTACTGACTGACATGCATGGCATTCCCTTTTGAAAAAGCAATGTAATACACTGTAAAGTTATATGTAATTCAATGTAATATAAAGAAGAATATGATGATAATAAAAAATTTTAAAAAAATAAAAATAAAATAGAATTTTTATGTGAATAGGTGTAAAAATTTAACATATTAAAAGCATCCCTAGTGCCCTTAGTATCAATTTCTATGAATAAAGTTATTGGATCAATTGGATCTTTCCTGTTATTTAAATAGCTAAAATACTCCTTCAGATAAGTTCAGTTGTAGAGTATAGGAAGACAAATAAACTATAGTAGAGAGAATGAGGAAGCTGCAAGTATCACATAACAAAAACAGAAATGAAGGCAGGGGTAAAATGATGGGTGAGGACATGATGACTAAGAGCTATTAAGGTTATCAATTGAAATATGAGATTTTTAAGGTTGACCATGTTTTCAACACTCTGTGAACTTTATGCGTATGCAAAATATCCATAACCCTCTGGTGTCCTTTTTCGCCCACTCAAATTACTGTTCTCACCTACATGTTTCCACAAAATTTGTTTATACAATTAGAATATCTCTACAGTCTATGAAAGTGAAGTTGTGCTTAAAACACACCAGGCAGACACCAGGAGGCCTGAGACTGGAGGCCTGAACCCTCTGGACCTTTGCACAACCCCACCCTTCCTCCTCCTTGGACCCCAGGTTGATTGTATGGGACATTAAGATGAACTCGCACCCCACTGAAACCGCAAACCAGCCAGCAGTTCCAGACACCAGGTGGACTGAGGCTGCAGGCCCAACCAACCCGGTCCTGTCACTCATCCTCTGGTACTTCCCCACTACCCTTTGGACTCTCTGAATTTTAGTGATTTGAATAGCACGCAGCACACAAACCGTGCAGCAAAATTTCCTTTTTTGTTTTACTTTTCTTTGCTCTTGAGGTGTTGCTTACTAGGCCAGTTGGAGGCTCACGACTCCTTAGAAACAGGCAGGACATTGGGCCATCCAGGACTAGTGGCAACAGTTAATGGTAATTGTGAGCAACAGGTAGGCCAACCATAAGAGAAATCATCAATTTTCTAATCCTGTACAACTTCTAACACTCAGAGTTACCTTAAATAAGTTAGGAAGCAACATATAGATTACCTGATGACTAGGAACAATTGCAAAGGCTCAAGATATGTGAGCAACCAACAAAAGGCCTCTCCCTCTAGGGAAATCATCAAGCCTACATCACCTAGAGTCAATACAATGGACGTCGTAGACATGTCTGATAAGGAAATCAGAATATGTGTAGTGACCAAACTAACTGAGATGGAAGAGAAAAGAGACAAGGAACTAGAGAAAATGAGGAAGTCCCTTCATGACTTGAAAGAAGAAATGGATACCTTAAACAAGAACCAGATAGAAGTTCTAGAGTTGAAGAATGTGATACAGGAAACCAAAACCTCCCTTGAAAGCATTAAAAGTAGGTTAGACCAGGCAGAAGATCGAATCTCTAATGTAGAAGACAAAACATCTGACCTAGAAAAAAAAAGTATCAAGAAGATTGAGAAAACAACCATGAAAAATGAGGATAACATACGAGGAATACTGGATACCATCAAGCGCCCCAACATCCAGATAATTGGTATTCCAGAAGAGGAAGAAAATAATAAGGGCCTAGATAACTTATTCCATGACATCCTGGAAGAAAACTTTCCAAATCTAGAAAGGCATTCAAATATCCAGACCCAAGAAATACATAGGACCCTGAGTAGAATCAACCCAAGAAGATCCTCTCCAAGGATAGCCAGTCATAGCCAGACTGGCAAAAACAACAGACAAAAACAAGATACTAAAGTTGGCAAGAGGGAAAAGTCAAGTTACTTACAAAGGTCACCCCATCAGGCTAACATCGGTTCTTTGGGCAGAAACAATGCAAGCAAGGAAAGAATGGGGAAACATAGTCAAAGTGTTGAGTGAAAAACAATTTCAACCAAGAATACTATACCCGGGCAAGATAATCTTTCATATGGGAAAAAAAGATAAAAAAACATTCTCAGATAAACAAAATTTGAAGGAATTTACCAACTTCAGACCAGCTCTTCAAGAGGTTCTGAAGGGACTACTATATCAGGAAAACTAAAAAATCAGACAGACAGTTTTATGAGAAAAAAGGAAACCAAAAAAAATGGCTCATTTAATGATACGATCAGGTACGGAAATATCAATAATTACATTGAATATCAATAGATTAAATTCTCTAATTAAGAGAGAGACTGGCTGAATGGATTAAAAAATCAGAAACTCTCTATCTGTTGCCTACAAGAAACTCACCTTATGGATAAAGACATACATAGACTAAAAGAAAAGGGCTGGAAAAAGATATTCCATGCAAATGGAAATCTAAAAGGGCTGGAGTAGCAATAGTGATCTCAGACAAAATAGGTTTCAAAACAAACACTGTAAGAAGAGACAAAGAAGGGCATTAAATATTAGTAAGTGGGGTATAATCCAGCAAGAAGATATAACCCTTATAAATATCTACACACCCAACTCAGGTGCACCTAAATATGTGAAGGAAAGACTGCTGGAGCTAAAAGGAGAGATAGGGAGAAATACTATAATTGTTGGAGATCTCAACACCCCAATATCTGCTTTAGACAGAACTTCTAGACAAAAAATAAATACAGAGATATAGGACTTAAATGATACTGTAAATCGAATGGGCTTGACAGATATCTGTAGAACTTTCCAGCCTACATCCACAACATACACATTTTTCTCACCCCGGCATGGAACCTTTTCAAAGATTGATCATATGTTAGGACACAAATCAATCCTTTACAGATTCAAAGTCATAGAAACAGTATCCAGGATCTTCTCTGACCATGATGTAATTAAACTCATGATTAATTTCAAGAAACAACACCGAAAATACACAAACACATGGAAAATGAACAACATACTTCTGAATGACTTCTTCACTACTGAAGAAATTAAGGCTGAAATCAAAAAATTTACGGAAACAAATGATGATGAGTACACAAGTGTCCAGAATCTATGGGACACAGCAAAAGCAGTCATAAGAGGAAAATTCATAGCAATTAGTGCAAATAAGAAAAGGATGAAAAAATGGCAAATAGATAACTTATCATCATACCTCAGGGAATTGGAAAAGCAACAACAAACAAACCCCAAAAATGCCAGGTGAAAAGAAATAATAAAGGTTCGAGCAGAAATAAATGAAATAGAAAATAAACGAATCATACAGAAAATAAATGAAAGCAAAAGTTGGTTCTTTGAAAATATTAAGAAGATCGACACACCATTGGCTAGACTGATCAAGGAGAAGAACGAAAGAAACCAGATTAATCAAATATGTGATAAAACAGGCAATATTACAACAGACATAGCATAAATACAAAATATCATTAGAGAATACTATGAGCGACTATATGCCAACAAACAAGATAACATGGAGGAGATGGACAAATTCCTGGATGCATATAATCTACCAAGATTGAATCGGGAGGACATAGATAACCTGAATAGAACCATAACAAGCCAGGAGATTGAATCAGTAATAAATAAACCCCCAAAAATGAAAAGCCAAGGTCCAGATGGCTTCACTTCTGAATTCTACAAAACTTTTAAGGAAGAGTTAACCCCTATACTGCTAAAATTATTTTTAAAGTTTCAAAAGGTAGAAAACCTTCAAAATTCATTTGATAAAGCCTCCATCATTCTCATCCCAAAAACAGATAAGGACATGACGAAAAAAGAAAACTACAGACCAATATCACTGATGAATATAGATGCAAAAATTCTCAACAAGATACTCGCAAATTGTATCCAACAACATATAACAAAGATTATTCATCATGACCAGGTAAGCTTTATCCCAGGGATACAAGGGATATGGTCAACATACACAAGACCATACATGTAATACAACATATTAACAGAAAGAAAGATAAAAACCATATGATCATCTCAATTGATGCGGAGAAAGTATTTGATAAAATACAACATCCTTTTATGATTAAGACACTCAGTAAGATTGGTATAAAAGGGGGCTGTAGCAGCCAGCAGCCTGGTGCATCTGAAGGCACCTGGCGAAATCACAAGGGGCAACACTGCCTCCACTGACTCCCAGTACAAGATATACCCATAGCCATAAGCAGACTGCCCTTTGGCTGTGGCAGCCAACAACCTGGTACAACTGAAGGCGCCTGGCAAAAACGCAATGGGCAACACTGCCCCCACTGACTCCCACCCAGACCCCCAGTCCAGGATCCACTCAGACAGGTAGCAGACTGACCAGGTGGCTGTGGCAGCAAGTGGCCTGATACATCTAAAGTAACCTGATGAAATCACAAGGGGCAACACTGCCCCAAATGACTCCAATTCAGACCCCCAGTCCAGGATCCACCCAGACCCGTAGGCAAGTAGAAAGTTTCTCCATTTTTTTTCCTTACTGTCCCCCATTCTTTTGTGGGTTTCTTCCTCTCCCTTTCTCCACAGACTGCCACTTTGGCTGTAGCAGCCAACAGTCTGGTGCTTCTGAAGGCACTTACCAAATTTGCAAGGGGCAACACTGCCCCCACTGACTCCCATCCAGACCCCCAGTCCAGGATCCACCCAGACACGTAAGCAGGTAAAAAGTTCCTCCATTTTTTTCCTTACTGTCCCCCATTCTTTTGTGAGTTTCTTCCTCTCCATCTCTCCACAGCCTGCCCCTTTTGCTGTAGCAGCCAGCAGCTTGGTGTATCAGAAGGTACATGGCCAGCAAGGGGCTACACCACCCCCACCAACTTTCATCCAGACTCCCAGTCCAGGATCCACCCAGACCCGTAGGCAGGTAGAAAGTTCCTCCATTTTTTTTACTTCTTTACTGTCCCCCATGTTATTGTAAATTTCTTTCTCTCCCTTTCTCCACAAAATTCCCCTTTGACTGTGGCAACCAGCAGGCATGTACATCAGAAGGCACCTGGCGAAATCGCAAGAGGCAACACTGCCCCCACTGACTCCCATCCAGACCCCCAGTCCAGGATCCACCCAGACCCGTAGGCAGGTAGAAAGTTCCTCCATATTTTTTTTCCTTACTGTCCCTCTTTCTTTTTTTCTTTTTTTCTTTCTTTCTTTCTTTTTTTTTTTTTTTTTTTTGGAGAGGTTTTTCGCTATAGGGCACGTGCGCTCACCAGACAGACAGAGAGAGACATAGAGACAGAAAGTGAGAAATCACCCCCCGGGGGGATGGTCACGCCGCAATCCCTTCTCCTCCATTCTCCTCTTGGGATCTTGGGCACGCACGCACACGCACCCGGCGTGAGTTTTAAGCCACCGGGTCTGGGATGCGAACCGCGGTCGACTACATGGTAGTCCAGCAACATAGCCATTACACTAACTGCTGGTTCCCTGTCCCCCTTTCTTTTGTGGGTTTCTTCCTCTCCCTCTCTGCACAGACTGCCCCTTTGGCTGTAGCAGCCAGCAGCCTTGTACATCTGAAGGCACCTGGCCAGCAAGGGGGCAACACTGCCCCCACCAACTTTCATCCAGACCCCAGTCCAGGATCCACCCAGACCCATAGACAGGAAGAAAGTTCCTCCTTTTTATTTTACTTCTTTACTGTCCCCCATTTTTTGTAAATTTCTTCCTCTCCCTCTCTCCACAGACTGCCCCTTTGGCTGTGGAAGCCAGCAGCCTGGTACATCTGAAGGCACCTGGCGAAATTGCAAGGGGCAACACTGCCCCCACTGACTCCCATCCAGACCCCCAGTCCAGGATCAACCTAAACCAGTAGGCAGGTAGAAAGTTCCTCCATTTTTTTTCCCTTACTATCTCCCATTCTTTTGTGGGTTTCTTCCTCTCCCTCTCTCCACAGACTGTCCCTTTGTCTGTAGCACCCAGTAGCCTGGTACATCTGAAGACACCTAGACAGAAAGGGGGCAACACTGCCCCCACTGACTCCTATCTAGACCCCCAGTCCAGGATCCATCCAGACCTGTAGGCAGGTAGAAAGTTTCTTTATTTTTTTATTACTGTTTCCCATTCCTTTGTGGGTTTCTTCCTCTCTCTCTCTCCACAGACTGCCCCTTTGGCTGTAGCAGCCGGCAGCCTGGTACATCTGAAGGCACCTGGCAAAATCACAAGGGGCAACACTGCCCCCACTGACTCCCATCTAGACCCCCCAGTCCAAGATCCACCCAGACCTGTAGGCAGGTAGAAAGTTCCTCCATTTCTTTTCCTTACTGTCCCCCATTCTTTTGTGGGTTTCTTCCTCTCCCTCTCTCCAGAGACTGCCCCTTTGGCTGTAGCAGCCAGCAGGCACTTACATCAGAAGGCACCAGGCCAGCAGGGGACAACACTGCCCCCACTGTCTCCCATCCAGACTCCCAGCCCAGGATCCACCCAGACCGGCAGGCAGGTAGAAAGTTCTTCCATTTTTTTTTTTTTTTTTTTTTTTTTTTTTTTTTTTTTTTTTTTTTTTTTACTTCTTTACTGTCCTGTATTCTTTTGTAAATTTCTTCCTCTCCCTCTCTCCACAGACTGCCCCTTTAGCTGTGGTATCCAGCAGCCTGGTTCATCTGGAGGCACCTGGTGAGATTGCAGGGGACAACACTGACCCCACTGGCTCCCATCCAGACCCCTAGTCCAGGATCCCCCCAGGCACGAAGGCAGGTAGAAAGTTCCTTTATTACTGTCCCCCATTCTTTCGTGGGTTTCTTCCTCTCCCTCTCTGGACAGACTGCCCCTTTGGCTGTAGCAGCCAGCAGTCTGGTACATCTGAATGCACCTGGCCACCAAGGGGGCAACACTGCCCACACTGGCATGTGACTTTTTCTTAATTCCCCTTTCTCCTCCTTTCTTTTCACTTATATTATCTTCTCTTCTCCTTCTTCCATTTTGTCAGAGGGACTAGCGAGGTCTAGAATCAAAGATCTGAAATTTTCTAGTCATATAAAATTATATTGGTTTCTCCCTTATACCAAACCAGCTGTGAAAAAGGAGATTCTGCTCTTCAGACACCTGGCTATAGTATCTTTTTTGAGACCACATTACTAAAAACAACAGAAGAGAATCTTCAGCAGATATCAATTCCAAACAAAAAAGAAACACATTCCTAGCCAGTGAAGCATTCAACTAACAGTACTTAAAAGTTAGTACAGGGACCAGCAGTTAGCTTAATGGCTATGTCACTGGACTCCCATGTAGTCGACCACGGTTCGAGTCCCGGACCCGGTGGCTTAAACTCACGCTGGGCACGTGTGTGTGTATGCCCAGGATCCTGAGAGGAGAATGGAGGAGAAGAGATTGCGGCGTGGCCATTGCCCCTGGGGGGTGATTTCTCGCTTTCTATCTCTCTGTCTCTCTGTGTCTGTCTGGCGAGCACACACGCCCTATAGCAAAAACCTCCCCCCCCCCAAAAAAAAAAGTTAGTACATCTTCCAATGGCTAGAAGTCAAAGAAGAGCCTCTGGCAGGAATAATCAAGGAAATATATTTCCATCAAAGGTACAGAGTAAGTCCCCTCAACCTTTCGTGCTAATGGACAATGTTACCAAAATGTCAGACAAAAAAATTTGAACATTTATGGTGAACACATTTTTCGAGTTGGAACAGAAACGAGACAACGAACTACAGGAGATGAGAAAGTCATTCCAGATATGAAAGAAGAAATGGACACTCTGAGAAAGAACCAGATGGAGCTATTAGAGATAAAGTCTGGAATAGAGGAAATTAAAAAACTCCCTTGAAAGTATTAAAAGTCTATTAGACCATGCTGGAGACCAAATCTCTGATGTAGAAGATAAAACCTCTGACCTAGAAAGAACCACCAAAAAGATAGAGAAAATTAAAAAAAAAAAAAAAAACACACAAGAATAATATACGGAAAATAGTAGATTCCATAAGACGTAAAAATATCAGAATAATTGGCATCCCAGAAGGTGAAGAAACTAATAACGGCATGGAAAATCTATTCCATGAAATCCTGGAAGAAAATTTCTCAAATCTAGAGAGGCACTAGACCCAAGACCCAAGAAATAAAAAGGACCCCAGTTAGAATCAACCCCGGAAGATCTTCCCCAAGGCACATCTTAGCCAGACTATCAAAGACCAAGATAAAGTCATGATACTAAAACTGGCAAGAGAGAAATGAGAAGTGAAATACAAAGGTCATCCCATCAGGCTAACACCGGACCTCTCAATGGAAAAAATGCAAGCAAGGAAAGAATGGGAAGATGTATTGAAAGTGCTAAGAGAGATACAATTTCAAAAAAGATTATTGTATTCTGCAAGATTATCCTTCATATAAGAAAAAAAGAATAAAATCTTCTCAGACAAACAAGACCTGAAAAAATTTGCCAGCACTGACGGGGCCATGCAGACAACACAAGTTGGTAAAGAGGCTGTCTCCCATGGCCTGGATTGGGAAGAAACGGCAAGATAAAGCCAGCGGTTTACTAACTCTCCTTGTGTCCTTGAACTGGCTGGTATTTAATTTCTCTGCCGTGAGTTTTACTGTTATTACGGTACCCTATAAGGGTAAAACATCACCCCCAACCATTACAATAAAGCCAATTAGTGACCTTGTAAGAATGTGGTTCCCTAAGACTGACAGGAGGACCAGGAAGTTTAAGACTCCCCCACCTGTCTGTGTTTAAGCCAAAATTAACATATAGATTAAGTTAGTATAAACCAAATTAGCATTAGAAGCATATGTAGACTAAGTAAGTTTAACGCTAGTTTTCTGTAAATACCCCTTGTTAAAGCTACTGGCCAAAGTTAACTCATGCTAGGCAAAGTCAGCATATTCACCACATAACAGAGACTCAGAGATAAAACAAAAGAACTCACTAATTGACAGACTCAGCAAACAAAATGCAGAAACCCACAGGTTTATTAAAGGAAAAGGCCTAGCTGGGACAACAGGATGAACAAACCTGAAGGCTCCAGAGAAAGATTAATTTAGCTGGGAGCTCTTATCTAAAGCAACAGGTAGTTTTCAACTACAAAGAGTTTCTCATCTGTGCTGTTGACTATGAAAAACTGCTAATAAAACATCCTGTGTTGTCTCCTGAGCTACAAGATCATCTTCTTTCCCATATAAGATCATAGACTCGCCTATTGTTGTAATGTATGAATAGTCCATATATTAACTGTGTCTTTACTTAGCAAGACAAGATTTCTATCTAGGTCTTTGTAACCAGCAATGTTATCGGCCTGGCCCAGGACTAAAGTTATCAAGCATCCTGCAAGTCCCCTCTTCAAAAGACCCTTCCCAGTAATCAAGATCTAAGAAGAAGATACAACAGACAAACGAACTTCCTCATCCTAAAAACTGTGATTGACTTTTAACTAATCTGACAAGACAAACAGCATGTTTTATAATTATTGTTTCCATGCTTTGTATACCCTGTTCCTTAGAGTGGGTTTTTTACCACCCCTCACCCCCTTTACTTCCTAAACCTCCCTCAATAAATATGCATGTCTTATTAGCCACGGCGCAGCAGCCTGGAGCTAACTCTGGCTGTGGCCGGCTAAGAACATGCTAAAGGCATTGAGGTCTTAGTCTAATTTTTGTTTCTGTTCACCTTCGCCGCTTCCCCGAGTCAACCCACCCCCGCCAAGGCTGAACCCTGGCACAGCACAAGACCAGCACTTCAAGAAACTCTGAAGAGAGTACTGATCCAGGAAAACTAAAGAGCTGACAGACAGAAACAAAGGAATAAAAGGCTGCTAGGACAATGGCCAACTTAAACGTTGGAACAGATCCAGTTAAATCGATAATAAAATTGAATGTTAATGGATTAAATTCTCTAATCAAGAGACACAGACTGACTGAATGAATAAAAAATCAGAGACCCTCTATCTGTTGCCTACAGGAAACCCACCACATAAAGACATACATAGACTGAAAGTGAAGGGTTGGAAAAAGATTCTCCATGCAATTGGGAACCAAAAAAGAGCTGGAGTTGAGATACTAATTTCTGACAAAATAGGCATTAAAAAAAACTGTTAGAAGAGACAAAGAAAGGCACTAGATTTTAGTAAAAAAAATGAATAGATCAAGAAGAATGGAGTAGGAGGCATATCACTCCCTGATCCCAAGATATACTATAAAGCTGTGGTCATCAAAACAGCATGGTATTCGCATAAAAACAGACATGTGGATGAATGGAATAGAATAGAGACCCCAGAAGTAATCCCTAAAGCTTACAGACAACTGATCTTTCACAAAGGATATCAGTCAATCCATTGGGAAAAGGAAAACCTCTTTAGTAAATGGTGCTGGAAAAACTGGGTATCCACCTGCAGAAAGATGAAACTGAACCCCCATCTTTCACCATGAACAACAATCAACTCAAAATGGATCAAAGATCTGAACCTAAGACCTCAAATAATAAAACTACTGGTGGAAAATGCTGGGGAAACTCTAGGAGATGTTGGAGTAGGCAAAGACTTCTTAAATAAGACTCCAAAAACACAGGCAATAACCCCTAAAATAAACAAGTGGGACTATATCAGACTAAGAAGTTTCTGCACAGCAAAGGACGCAGTAACGAGTGTGAACCGACAACCCTCAGAATGGGAAAATATTTTTGTTAAATATGCCTCAGACAGGAGGTGGAAGGGAACAGAACAGGCCTTCTTCAAGAGACCGCTCCATGACTCCTGCGATCTAGCCATTTTGGGCAAAACAGAAAAATGAAGAGGTCCCACTAATAATTCGTCCTCCAGCATACAAAACTCGTGTGCTAGGAAGACTCCTTTCAGGCTTCCTGTCTCTGTGTCTCTCTTTGTCTCTCTCTCTAAGTCTGTCTCTATCTCTATCTTGTTTCTCTTTTTTTAAATTTTGCCATTTAGAATATTTTTAAGGTGAGGAATTGTTCAGGGCCTGTTGGCCCCACCTAGCCCTTTATCTTGTTAATAATCCCTTCTCCCCCTCCCAACCCAGGAGAGGCGGAAGGGAACAGAACAGGCCTTCTTCAAGAGACCGCTCCATGGCTCCTGCGATCTAGTCATTTTGGGAGAAACGGAGAAATGAAGAGGTCGCACTGATAATTCGGCCTCCAGCATACAAAACTCGCGTGGTAGGAAGACCTCTTTCAGGCTTCCTTTCTCTGTATATGTCTTTGTCTTTCTCTACATCTGTCTCTGTCTCTATCTTGCCTCTCTTTTTAAATTATTACTGTGTAGAATCTTTTTAAGGTGAGTCATTTTTCAGGGCCTGTAGGCCCCTCCTAGCCCTTAATCTTGTTAATAATCCCCTCTCCCCCTCCCAATCCAGGAGAGGCGGAAGGGAACAGAACAGGCCTTCCTGAGGAGACTGCTCCATGGCTCATGCAATCTAGCCATTTTGGGGGAAATGGAGAAATGAAGAGGTCCCACTAATGATTCGGCCTCCAGCATACAAAATTCGTGTGGTAGGAAGACCCCTTTCAGGCTCCTGTCTCTGTATCTGTCTTTGTCTCTCTCTACATATGTCTCTGTCTCTATCTTGTCTCTCTTTTTTTTTAATCTTTGAGGTTTAGAATTTTTTTACAGTGAGGCACATTTCAGGGCATATTGGCCCCTCCTGGCCCTTTATCTTGTTAATAATCCCCTCTCCCCCTCCCAACCAAGGAGAGGCAGAAGGGAACAGAACAAGCCTTCTTCAAGAGACCGCTCCATGGCTCCTGCGATCTAGCCATTTTGGGGGAAATGGAGAAATGAAGAGGTCCCACTGATAATTCAGCCTCCAGCATACAAAACTCACATTGTTGGAAGACCTCTTTCAGGCTTCTTGTCTCTGTATCTGTTTTTGTCTCTCTCTACATCTGTCTGTCTCTATGTTGTCTTTTTTTCATTTTTACTGTTTAGAATCTTTTTAAGGTGAGGCATTTTTCAGGGCTGGTAGGCCTCTCCTAGCAATTTATCTTGTTGATAATCCCATCTCCCCCTCCCAACCCAGGAGAGGTGGAAGGGAACAGAACGAGCCTTCTTCAAGAGAACACTCCATGGCTCCTGCGATCTAGCCATTTTGGGGGAAACAAAGAAATGAAGAGGTCCCACTGAAAATTCGGCCTCCAGCATACAAAACTCATGTGGTAGGAAGACCCCTTTCAGCCTTCCTGTCTCTGTATCTCTACTTGTCTCTCTCTATGCCTATCTCTGTCTCTATTTTGTCTCTCTTTTTTAATATTTTCTTTTTAGAATGTTTTTAAGGTGAGGCATTTTTTTCCACATTATTTATTATTATTATTATTATTATTATTATTATTATTATTTGTTGTATATATTTTCAATCATGTTGTTTGGCTTACAATGAGACCATTTCGATATGTGAAAATTTCTCCCCAGACCCATTGATCAAAATAACTTCAACAGATAACATCACACCTCCCCATCCCGTCAATGCTCTACCTCTGCATACCTTCTCCAAATGTCCTTCGTTAGGCCCCATTCCTCCACATAGACCTCATCTGACATTCACACCCATCGCATGTGTTTGTTCAACTGTTAGTCCATCAATTTCAGTCATAGAATGCAGACAAACGGTATATGTTAAGTGGGGACATACAATGTCTCTCCTTCATAGCCTGGCTTGCCTCATTCAGCAGTACATCTTCCATATTCTTCCATTTTCTGTCAAAAGCCAGGGCTCTGTTGGTTTTTATGGCTGAGTAGTATTCCATAGAGTATATGTGCCACAGTTTTTCAATCCATTCCTCCATACGGAGGCATTTGGGTTGGTTCCATGACTTAGCAATTGTGAATAGTGCCGCAATAAACATCGATGTGCAAGCACTTTTCCAATGAAGAATTCTTCCGTCCTTTGGGTAGATACCAAGGAGTGGGATCCCTGGATCATATGGCAGATCTATCTGTAGATTTTTGAGGAATCTCCAAATTATTCTCCACAGTGGTAGGACCAATCTACATTCCCACCAGCAGTGTAAAAGAGTTCCCCTTTCACCACACCCCCGCCAACACTTATCATTTTTTGTTTTTTAATATTAGACATTCTGACTGGGGTTAGGTGGTACCTCATTGTTGTTTTTATCTGCATTTCTCTTACAATGAGGGAGGTTGACCATTTTTTCATATGCATTTTGGCCATTCGTATGTCATCTTTAGAGAGTGTTTTTTCCATCTACTTCTCCCATCTTTTATAGGGTTGATCATCTTTTTTCCAAACAGCTTTTTTTAATTCCTTGTGTATTCGTATTATCAGTCCCTTATCTGATGCAAAATTTACAAAAATTCTTTCCCATTCTGAGGGCTGTTGATTCACACTAATTACTGTGTCTTTGGCCATGCAGAAACTTCTTAGTCTGATGTAATCCCATTTGTCTATTTTGGGGACAATTGACTCTGCTTTGAGGGTCTTCTTTAAGAAGTCTTTCCCTACACCAATGTCTCCCAGAGTTTCCCCAGTGTTTTCCAGGAGCAGCTTTATAGTTTGAGGTCTTAGATTTAGATCCTTGTTCCACCTTGACTTGATTTTTGTCAAAGGAGAGAGGTAGGGGTTCAGATTCATCTTTCTGCAAGTGGAAGTCAAATTTTTCCAGCACCACTTGCTGAAGAGGCTTTCACTTTCCCACTGGATTGACTGGTACCCCTTGTCAAAGATTAGTCGACTGTATGTTTGGGCACTTTTTTCTGGGGACTCTATTCTGTTCCATTGGTCCATGTGTCTGTTTCTGTGCCAGTACCATGCTGTTTTTATTACCACAGCTTTGTAATATATTTTTGGATTGGGGAGTGAGATGCCGCCCACTCCACTCTTCTTGTGTAGAGTCGCTTTGGCAATACAGGGTCTTTTATGATTCCAGACAAATTTTAAGATTGTCTTTTCTAGATCTGTGAAGAATGTGTCTGGTACTTTGATTGGCATTGCATTAAATAGGTAGATTAATTTGGGTAGAATTGCCATTTTGATTATATTAACTCTTCCAATCCATGGACATGGGATGTCCTTCCATTTTTTTGAGTCGTTTTCAATCTCTTTTTTTAGCTTCTCATAGTTTTCCTTGTGGAGGCCTTTAACTCATTTGGTTAGATTTATTCCTAAATATCGAATACTTTTGGTGGCTATGGTAAATGGAATAACTTTTTTCAGTTCTATCTCAGTCTGCCTGTTATTTGTATATAGAAATGCTATCGATTTCTGTATATTGATTTTATATCCTGCAACTTTACTGTAATCATGTATTACTTCCAGTAATTTTTCCATGGAGACCATTGGGTCTTCTATGTATACAATCATGTCATCTGCAAATAGAGAGAGTTTCACCTCTTCTTTTCCTATTCGAATGCCCTTTATTTTTTCCTCTTTTCTGATTGCGTTGGTGAGGACTTTCAGTACTATATTGAAAAGAAGTGGAGAAAGTGGGCATCCTTTTCTTGTTCCTGTGTTTAGTGGGAAAGCTTTCATCTTTTCTCCATTCAGGATGATGTTCGCTATGGGTTTTTCATAGATGGCTTTTATTGTATTGAGAAATGGCCTTTCTATGCTGATTTTGCTAAGAGTCTTTATCATGAAGGGATGTTGTATCTTATCAAATGCTTTTTCTGCATCAATAGATATGACCATATGGTTTTTATCTTTATTCCTGTTGATATGATGTATTACATTCATGGTTTTGTGTATGTTGAACCAACCTTGCATTCCTGGAATAAAGCCTACCTGATCATGGTGTATGATCTTTTTTATAAGTTGCTGAATGCTATTTGCTAGTATCTTGTTGAGAATATTTGCATCTATGTTCATCAGAGATATTGGTCTGTAGTTTTCCTTCCTTGTCCTGTCCTTATCTGTTTTAAAGATAAGGGTGATAGAGGCTTCATGGAATGAATTCGGGAGAGATTCACCCTTTTGGATCTTTAGAAATAACTTGAGCAGAATGGGAGTTAACTCTTCTTTGAAAGTTTTGTAGAATTCAGAGGTGAATCCATCAGGGCCAGGGCTTTTATTTGTTGGGAGGTTATTTATTACTGATTCAATCTCCTGGCTTGTTATGGGCCTATTCAGATTTTCTATATCCTCCTGGCTCATTCTTGGTAGATTATATTTGTCCAGGAATTTGTCCATCTCGTCCAGATTGTCTTGTTTCTTAGCATATAGATGTTCAAAGTATCCTCTAACGATGTTTTGAATTTCTACCATGTCTGTTATGTTACCAGCCTCATTGCAGATTTGGTTCACCTGGTTCCTTTCTCTCTTCTTCTTAATAAGTCTCGTCAGTGGTGTATCAATTTTGTTTATCCTTTCAAAGAACCAGCTTTTACTTTCACTTATTTTCTGTATAGTACGTTTGTTTTCTATTTCATTTATTTCTGCTCAGATCTTTATTATTTCTTTTCTCCTGAAATTTTTAGGATTTTTTTGATGTTGCTTTTCCAATTCTCTGAGGCTTGATGTTAGGTGGTCCATTAGCCTGCTTTCCATCTTCCTCTTATGTGCACTAATTGCTATGAACTTCCCTCTTATGACTGCTTTAGCAGTGTCCCAAAGATTATGGAAACTCGTGTCCTCACTGTCATTGGCTTCCATGAATCTTTTTATTTCAGTCTTTATATCTCCGGTAATAGTGGAGTCATTCAGGAGTAGGTTATTTAGTTTCCATGTTCTTAGGTATTTTTTAGGACTTCTCTTGAAATTAAATTCAAGTTTAATTCCGTCATGGTCAGAGAAGATACTGGATATAATTTCTATGCCTCCAAATCTGTGGAGGCTTGGTTTGTGTCCTATGATGTGGTCAATCTTCGAGAAGGTTCCATGTTGGGGCGAGAAGAAACTATATCTTGTGGCTTTTGGGTGGAAAGTTCTATAGATGTCTGTTAAGTCCAATTGATTTTTGGTACCATTTAGATCCTTTATCTTTTACCTATTTGTTGCCTAGATGATCTGTCCAGAGGAGATAAAGTGGTGTTGAGATCTCCAACAATTAGTGTGTTGCAGTCTATCTCCCCTTTTAGATCTAACAGTCTTTTCTTCACATATTTAGGTGCTCCTGTCTTAGGTGCATAGATATTAATTAGCGTTATATCTTCTTGATCTATAGAGCCTTTTATTATGATATAGTGCCCTTCTTTGTCTCTTCGAATGGTTTTTGTTTTAAAGCCTTGGCAGAAATTATCGCAACTCCAGCTCTTTACTGGTTCCCAATTGCATGGAAAACCTTTTTACAACCCTTCACTTTCAGTCTATGTATGTCTTTCTCCAAGAGGTGGGTTTCTTGTAGGCAACAGATAGAGGGTTTCTGTTGTTTTATCCATTCAGCCAGTCTGTGTCTCTTGATTGGAGAATTTAAACCATTAACATTTAATGTTATTATTGATGTTACAGGATCTGTACCAATATTTAAGGTGGACATTGTCTTAGTTGCCTGTTACTTCTTTGTTCCTGTCTGTTGATTCTTTAGTTTTCCTGGAACAGTACTTTCTTCAGGGTTTCTTGAAGAGGTGGTCTGGTGTTGGCGAATTCTTTCAGGTTTTCTTTGTCTGAGAAGATTTAAATCTTTTTTTTTCCCATATGAAGGATAATCTTGCAGGATATAATAGTCTCGGCTGTAATTGTTTCTCTCTTAACACTTTCAATACGTCATCCCATTCTTTCCTTGCTTGCATTGTTTCCGATGAGAGGTCCAGTGTTAGTCTGATGGGATGACCTTTGTAAGTTACTTCTTGTTTCTCTTTTGCCAGTTTTAGTATCATGTCTTTATCTGTGGTCTTAGACAGCCTGGCTAAGATGTGCCTTGGGAAAGATCTTCTGGGGTTGATTCGATTTGGGGTCCTTTGTATTTCTTGGGTGTGGATGGTTGAGTGCCTCTCTAGACTTGGGAAATTTTCTTCCAGGATTTTATGGAAGATATTTTCCATTCCACTCTTAGTTTCTTCACCTTCTGGGATGCCAATTATTCTGATGTTTGGGCATATAATGGAGTCTAGTATTTCTTGTATATTATCCTCATTTTTTTTTGTTATTTTCTCGATCTTTTTGGTGTTTTTTTTTTTTCTAAGTGAGAGGTTTTATCTTCTACATCTGAGATTCGATCTTCAGCATGGTCTAATCAGCTCTTAATACTTTCCAGAGAGTTTTTGATTTCTTGTAATAAAGATTTTATCTCTAATAGTTCCACCTGATTCTTTCTCAGAGTATCCATTTCTTCCTTCATATCCTGGAAGGACTTCCTAATTTCTTGCAGTTCATTGTCTCTTTTCTGTTCCCGTTCACAGAATTTGGTCACCATGACTGTTTGAAACTTTTTGTCTGTCATTTTGGTAACGTCCTCCATATTTACGAGACATGGAGGAGCGTTTTCCTTTGTTGTAGACATATTTCCTTGTTTATTCAGACCTGAGGCTCTTTTTCTACTTCTAGCCATTGGAAGATATATTCCCTTTGACAACCTCTTAGGGGAATATATCTCCCACTAGGAGTAGGAGTGTTTCTTTTTGGCCAGGAATAGATGTTTGCTGAAGTCTCTCTTCTGTTGTTTTTACCAATGAGATCTACAAGAGGAACTCTACTGAGGTGTCTAAAAAGCAGTAAGTCCGTTCTCACAGGTTGATCAGTACAAGAAAGGATCCCAGAGACACTTGCATTACTAGGGAATTTCAGATGTGTAATTCTAGACCTGACTAGTCCCTCTCTCAGGGTGAGAAGTGCAGGGAAAAGGATAATATGAAATGAAATGAAAAACAACAGGGAGAGATAAAAAAAAAAAAAATAGCGCGCCGAGCATTAGCGCGGTGTGCTGTTTAGCCACAGACTTGAAGTTAAACCTGGTGCCTGTGGGTGGGAAGGACAGTCTGTGAAGGGAGATGCAGGACTAGGAATTACAATAAAAAAGGTGGGCTCCAAGAAAAAAAAAAAAAGAAAAAAAAGCCGCAGATAATGTCTATCTACCTACCAAGGAGGTGGAGTCTGGGGCTGGATAGACTGGAAGTGGAGTGGGGGTAAGAGATGACCCTCCCTCAGAGTCCCTTGCTGGCCAGAGGCTTCTAGTTGGAGCTGGTGCCTGCGGACTGGAAGGACAGTCCATGAAGAGAGAGGCAGGACTAGGAATTAGCAAAAGAAAAGGTGGGCTCCAAGGGAAAAAAAAAAAAAAAAAGAAAAGAAAGCCACAGAGAATGTCTATTTACCTACCAAGAAAGCGGAGTCTGGGGCTGGAGAGACTGGAAGTGCAGTGGGGGTCAGAGATGACCCTCCCTCAGAGTCTCTTGCTGGCCAGAGGCTTCTAGTGGGAGCAGGTGCCTGCGGCCTGGAAGGACAGTCTGTGAAGAGAGAGGAAGAACTAGGAATTAACAATAGAAAAGGTGGGCTCCAAGGGAAAAAAAAAGAAAAAAAAAAAACACAGAGAATGTCTATCTACCTACAAAGGAGGTGGAGTCTGGGGATCGAGAGACTGGAAGAGGGGAGGGGGGCAGAGATGACCTTCCCTCAGAGTCCCTTGCTGGCCAGAGGCTTCTAGTTGGAGCTGGTGCCTGCGGTCTGGAAGGACAGCCTGTGAAGAGAGAGGCAGGACTAGGAATTAGCAATAGAAAAGGTGGGCTCCAAGGTTAAAAAAGAAAACAAAGCCACAGAGAATGTCTATCTACCTACTAAAGAGGCGGAGTCTGGGGCTGGAGAAACTGGAAGTGGGGTGGGGGTCAGAGATGACCCTCACTCAGAGTCCCTTGCTGGCCAAAGGCTTCTAGTTGGAGCTGGTGCCTGTGGCCTGGAAGGACTCTCTGTGAAGATAGAGGCAGGACTAGGAATTAGCAATAGAAAAGTTGGGCTCCAGGAAAAAAAAAAGGCACAGAACATGACTATCTACCTACCAAGAAGGTGGAGTCGGGGGCTGGAAAGACTGGAAGTGTTGTGGGGGTCAGAGATGACCCTCCTTCAGAGTCTTTTGCTGGCCAGAGGCTTCTATTTGGAGCTGGTGCCCGCAGCCTGGAAGTGCAGTCAGTGAAGAGACAGGCAGGACTAGGAATTAGCAATAGAAAAGTTGGGCTCCAAGAAAAAAAAATAAAAAGCCACAGAGAATGTCTATCTACCTACCAAGGAGGTGGATTCTGGGGATAGAGAGACTGGAAGTGGGGTGAGGGCTAGAGATGACCCTCCCTCAGAGTCCCTTGCTGGCCAGATGCTTCTAGTTGGAGCTGGTGCCTGTGGCCTGGAAGGACAGTCTGTGAAGAGAGAGGCAGGACTAGAAATTAGCAATAGAATAGGTGGGCTCCAAGAAAGAAAAATGAAAAAAGAAAAACACAGAGAATGTCTATCGACCTACCAAGGAGGTGGAGTATGGGGCTGGAGTGACTGGAAGTGGGGTAGGGTTCAGAGATAACCCTCCCTCATAGTCCCTTGCAAGCCAAAGGCTTCTAGTTGGAGCTGGCGCCTGCAGCCTGAAAGGACAGTATGTGAAGAGAGAGGCAGGACTAGGAATTAGCAATAGAATAGGTGGGCTCCAAGGAAAAAAAAAAAAAGAAAAGAAAAAAAAGCCACAGAGAATGTCTATCTACCTATCAAGGAATTAAAGTCTGGGGCTGGAGAAACTGGAAGTGGGATGGGGGTCAGAGATGACCCTCCCTCAGAGTCCCTTGCTGGCCAGAGGTTTCTAGTTGGAGCTGGTGCCTGCAGCCTGGAAGGACAGTCTGTGATGAGAGAGGCAAAACTAGGAATTAGCAATAGAAAAGGTGGGCTCCAAGGGAAAAAAAAAGCCACCGAGAATGTCTATCTACCTACCAAGAAGGTGAAGTCTCGGGCTGGAGAGACTGGAAGTGGGGTGGGGGTCAGAGATGACCTTCCCTCAGAGTCCCTTGCTGACCAGAGGCTTCTAGTTGGAGCTGTTGCATACGGGCAGGAAGGACAGTCTGTGAAGAGAGAGGCAGGACTAGGAATTACAATAGAAAAGGTGGGCTCCAAGGGAAAATAAAGAAGAAAAAGCCACAGAGAATGTCTATCTACCTACCAAGGAGGTGGATTCTGGGGATGGAAGACTGGAAGTGGGGTGGGGGTCAGAGATGACGCTCTCTCATAGGCCCTTGCTGGCCAGAGGCTTCTAGTTGGAGCTGGTGCCTGTGGCCTGGAAGGACAGTCTGTGAAGAGAGAGGCAGGACTAGGAATTAACAATGAAAAAGGTGGGCTCCAAGGGGGAAAAAAAGAAAAAAAAAAAAAACACAGAGAATGTCTATCTACCTACCAAGGAGGTGGAGTCTCAGGCTGGAGAGACTGGAAGTGGGGTGGAGGTCACCTGGAAGGACAGTCTGTGAAGAGAAAGGCAGGACTAGGAAATAGCAATAGAAAAGGTAGGCTCCAAGGGGAAAAAAAAAAGATAAAAAAGCCACAAAGAATGTCTATCTACCTACTAAGGAGGTGGAGTCTGGGGATGGAGAGACTGGAAGTGTTGTGGGGATCAGAGATAACCACCCCTCAGAGTCCCTTGCTGGCCAGAGGCTTCTAGTTGGAGCTGGTGCCTGCAGCTTTGAAGGACACTCTGTGAAGTGAGAGGCAGGACTAGGAATTAGCAATAGAAAAGGTGGGCTCAAGGGGAAAAAAAAGAAAAAAAAAGCCACAGAGAATGTCTACCTACCTACCAAGGAGGTGGAGTCTCAGGCTGGAGAGACTGGAAGAGGGATGGGGGTCACATGCAAGGACAGTCTGAAGAGAGAGGCAGGACTAGGAATTAGCCATAGAAAAGATGGGTTCCAAGGAAAAAAACAGTAAAAAAAGCCACAGGGAATGTCTATCTACCTACCAAGACGGTGGATTCTGGGGCTGGAGAGACTGGAAGTGCGGTGGGGGTCCGAGATGACCCTCCCTCATAGGCCCTTGCTGGCCAGAGGCTTCGAGTTGGAGCTTGTGCCTTCGGCCTGGAAGGACAGTCTGTGAAGAGAGAGGCAGGACTAGGAATTGGCAATAGAAAAGGTGGGCTCCAAGGGAAAAAAAAGAAAAAAAAGCCACAGAGAATGTCTATTTACCTACCATGGAGGTGGAGTCTGAGGCTGGAGAGACTGGGAGTGGGGTGGGGGTCAGAAATGACCCTCCCTCAAAGTCCCTTGCAGGCCAGAAGCTTCCAGTAGGAGCTGGTGCCTGCGGCCTGGAAGGACAGTCTGTGAAAAGAGAGGCAGGACTAGGAATTAACAATAGAAAAGGTGGGCTCCAAGGGAAAAAAAAAAAGGCACAGAGAATGTCTATCTACCTACCAATGAGGTGGAGTCTCGGGCTGGAGAGACTGGAAGTGGGGTGGGGGTCACGTGGAAGGACAGTCTGTGAAGTGAGAGGCAGCACTAGAAATTACCAATAGAAAAGGTGGGCTCCAAGGAAAAAAAAGAAAAAAAGCCACAGAGAATGTCTATCTACCTACCAAAGAGGTGGAGTCGGGCTGGAGAGACTGAAAGTGGGGTGAGGGTCAGAGATGACCCTCCCTCAGAGTCCCTTGCTGGCCAGAGGCTTCTAGTTGGAGCTGGTGCCTGCGGTCTGGAAGGACAGTCTGTGAAGAGAGAGGCAGGACTAGGAATTAGCAATAGAAAAGTTGGGCTCCATGGGAAATAATAGAAAAAAAAGCCACAGAGAATGTCTATCTACCTACCAAGGAGGTGGAGTCTGGGGCTGGAGAGACTGGAAGTGCGGTGTGGGTCAGAAATTACCCTACCTCAGAGTCCTTTGCTGGCCAGAGGCTTCTAGTTGGAGCTCATGCCTGCAGCCTGGAAGGACAGTCTGTTGAGAGAGAGGCAGGACTAGGAATTGGCAATAGAAAAGGTGGGCTCCAAGGGAAGAAAAAGAAATAAAGCCACAGAGAATGTCTATCTACCTCCCAAGGACGTGGAGTCTGGGGCTGGAGAGACTGGAAGTGGGGTGGGGGTCAGAGATGACCCTCCCTCAGAGTCCCTTGCTGGCCAGAAGCTTCTAGTTGGAGCTAGCGCCTGCGGCCTGGAAGGACAGTCTGTGAAGAGAGAGGCAGTACTAGGAATTAGCAATAGAAAAGGTAGGCCCCAAGGAAACAAAAAGAATAAAAAGCCACAGAGAATGTCTATCTATCTACCAAGGAGGTGGAGTCTGAGGCTGGAGAGACTGGAAGTGGGGTGGGGGTCAGAGATGACCTTCCCTCAGAGTCCCTTGCTGGCCAGAGTCTTTTAGTTGTAGCTGGTGCCTGCGGCCTGGAAGGACAGTCTGTTGAGAGAGAGGCAGGACTAGGAATTGGCAATAGAAAAGGTGGGCTCCAAGGGAAAAAAAAAATAAAGCAACAGAGAATGTCTATCTACCTCCCAAGGAGGTAGAGTCTGGGGTGGAGAGACTGGAAATGGGGTGGGGGTCAGAGATGACCCTCCCTCATAGCCCCTGGCTGGCCAGAGGCTTCTAGTTGGGGCTAGTGCCTGCAGCCTGGAAGGACAGTCTGTGAAGAGAGAGGCAGGACTAGGAATTAACAATAGAAAAGGTGGGCTCCAAGGGAACAAAAAAAAAGCCACAGAAAATGTCTATCTATCTACCAAGGAGGTGGAGTCTGGGGCTGGAGAGACTGGAAGTGGGGTGGGGGTCAGAGATGACCCTGCCTCAGAGTCCCTTGCTGGCCAGAGGCTTCTACTTGGAGCTGGTGCCAGTGGCCTGGAAGAACAGTCTGTGAAGAGAGAGGCAGGACTAGGAATTAACAATAGAAAGGTGGGCTCCAAGGAAAAAAAAAAGCCACAGAGAATGTCTATCTACCTACCAAGGAGGTGGAGTCTCAGGCTGGAGAGACTGGAAGTGGGGTGGGGGTCACCTGGAAGGACAGTCTGTGAAGAGAGAGGCAGGACTAGGAATTAGCAATAGAAAAGGTGAGCTCTAAGGAAAAAAAAGAAAAAGAAGCCACAGAAAATGTTTATCTACCTACCAAGGAGGTGGAGTCTGGGGCTGGAGAGACTGGAAGTGGGGTTGGGGTCAGAGATGACCCTCCCTAAGAGTCCCTTGCTGGCCAGAGGCTTCTAGTTGGAGCTGGTGCCTGCAGCCTGGAAGGACAGTCTGTGAAGAGAGAGGCAGGACTAGTAATTAGCAATAGAAAAGGTGGGCTCCAAGGGAAAAAAAAAACAAAGCCACAGAGAATGTCTATCTACCTACCAAGGAGGTGGATTCTTGGGTTGGAGAGACTGGAAGTGGGGTGGGAGTCACGTGGAAGGACAGTCTGTGAAGAGAGAGGCAGGACTAGGAATTAGCAATAGAAAAGGTGGGCTCCAAGGAAAAAAGAAAAAAAAAAAAGCCACAGAGAATGTCTATCTACCTACCAAAGAAGTGGAGTCGGGCTGGAGAGACTGAAAGTGGGGTGAGGGTCAGAGATGACCCTCCCTCAGAGTCCCTTGCTGGCCAGAGGCTTCTAGTTGGAGCTGGTGCCTGTGGTCTGGAAGGACAGTCTGTGAAGAGAGAGGCAGGACTAGTAATTAGCAATAGAAAAGGTGGGCTCCATGGGAAAAAAATAGAAAAAAAAAGCCACAGAGAATGTCTATCTACCTACCAAGGAGGTGGAGTCTGGGGCTGGAGAGACTGGAAGTGTGGTGTGGTTCAGAAATTACTCTCTCTCAGAGTCCCTTGCTGGCCAGAGGCTTCTAGTTGGAGCTCGTGCCTGTGGCCTGGAAGGACAGTCTGTTGAGAGAGAGGCAGGACTAGGAATTGGCAATAGAAAAAGGTGGGCTCCAAGGGAACAAAAAGAAAAAAAAAAGCCACAGAAAATGTCTATCTATCTACCAAGGAGGGGGAGTCTGAAGCTGAAGAGACTGGAAGTGGGGTGGGGGTCAGAGATGACCCTCCCTCAGAATCCCTTGCTGCCCAGAGGCTTCTAGTTGTAGCTGGTGCCTCAGCCTGGAAGGACAGTCAAGGAGGTGGAGTCTGGGGCTGGAGAGACTGGAAGTGGAGTGTGGTTAAGAGATGACCCTCCCTCAGAGTTTCTTGCTGGCCATAGGCTTCTATTTGCAGCTGGTGCCTGTGGTTTGGAAGGACAGTCTGAAGAGAGAGCAGGTGAGGCAGTTTTTAAGGCCTGTTGGCCCCTCCTAGCCCTTTATCTTGTAATAATCCCCTCTCCCCCTCCTAACCCACGAGAGGCAGAAGGGAACAGAACAGGCCTTCTCAAGAGACCTCTCCATGGCTCCTGCGATCTAGCCATTTTGGGAGAAATGGAGAAATGAAGGGGTCCCACTGATATTTTGTCCTCCAGCATACAAAACTCACGTGGTAGGAAGACCCCTTTCCGGCTTCCTGTCTCTGTATCTGTTTTTGTCTCTCTCTACGTGTGTCTCTGTCTCTATCTTGTCTCTCTTTTTTTTAATTTTTGCCATTTAGAATTTTTTAAGGTGAGGCATTTTTCAGGGCCCGTTGGCCTTTCCTAACCCTTTATCTCCTTAATAATCCCCTCTCCCCGTTCCAACCCAGGAGAGGTGGAAGGGAACAGAACAGGCCTTCTTCAAGAGACTGCTCCATGGCTCCTGTGATCTAGCCATTTTGGGGAAAACTGAGAAATGAAGAGGTACCACTGATAATTTGGCCTCCAGCATACAAAACTCACATGGTAGGGAGACCAGTTTCAGGCTTCCTTTCTCTGTATCTGTCTTTGTATCTCTCTACGTCTGTCTCTGTCTCTATCTTCTCTCTCTTTTTTTAATATTTCCTGTTTAGAAATTTTTAAGGTGAGACATTTTTTCAGGGCCTGTTGGCCCCTCCTAGCCCTTTGCCTTGTTAATAATCCCCTCTCTCCCTCCCAACCCAGGAGAGGCGGAAGGGAATAGAACAGGCCTTCTTCAAGAGTCCACTCCATAGCTCCTGCGATCTAGCCATTTTGGGGGAAATGGAGAAAGGAAGAAGTCCCACTTTTAATTCGACCTCCAGCATACAAAACTTGCATAGTAGGGAGACGAGTTTCAGGATTCCTTTCTCTGTATCTGTCTTTGTATCTCTCTACATCTGTCTCTGTCTCTATTTTGTCTCTCTTTTTTTAATATTTACTTTTTAGAATTTTTTTTTTTTTTTTTTTTTTTTTTTTTTTTTTTTGGAGAGGTTTTTGCTATAGGGCGCGTGCGCTCGCCAGACAGACAGAGAGAGACAGAGAGATAGAAAGCAGGAAATCATCCCCCAGGGGGGATGGCCACGCCGCAATCCCTTCTCCTCCATTCTCCTCTCGGGATCTTGGGCACGCACGCACACGCGCCCGGCGTGAGTTTAAGCCACCGGGTCCGGGACTCGAACCGCGGTCGACTACGTGGGAATCCAGTGACATAGCCATTACGCTAACTGCTGGTCCCATTTTTTTTTTTTTTCTTTTTAGAATGTTTTTAAGGTGAGGCATTTTTCAGGGCCTGTTGGCCCCTCCTAGCCCCTTATCTTGTTAATAATCCTCTTTCCCCCCCGCCCCAACCCAAGAGAGGTGGAAAGGAACAGAACAGGCCTTCTTCAAGAGACTGCTCCATGTCTCCTGCTTTCTAGCCAATTTGGGGGAAATGGAAAAATGAAAAGGTCCCACTGATTATTCGGCCTCCAGCAGACAATACTCGCATGGTAGGAATACCCCTTTTAGGCTTCCTGTCTCTGTACCTGTCTTGGTCTCTCTCTGCATCTGTCTCTGTCTCTATGTTGTCTCTCTTTTTTTTTAATTTTGCTGTTTAAAATGTTTTTAAGGTGAGGCATTTTTCAGGGCCTGTTGGCCTCTCCTAGTCGTCTTTCTTGTTAATAATCCCCTCTCCTCCGCCCAACCCAGGAGAGTCAGAAGGGAACAGAACAGGCCTTCTTCAAGAGATCACTCCATGTCTCCTGCGATCTAGCCATTTTGCGTGGCACTCGTGCACCGTGCATTTTTCTAGTTTTGGGGTTTTAATGAAATTTTTTGAATATGTATTTTTTTTTAGTTTTATTTACAAGTTTTTCTCTTCATTTTTTTTTCTTTTTTTGTTTCTTTTCTTTTTTTTTTCTGTTATTGCTATTGTTTCACTCTCTCTGTTTCCTTTTCTACACACTCCTCAAACATCCGATTGACCTTCAAAGTTTGGGAAGAAACCTACCATCCACCAGATGACTAGAAATCGCTGCAGGACCACAAGAAATATGGGGAAGTAGGAAAATACCTCTCCTCCAAGGGAAAAGGATAACGCCTCTTCATCCACACAAAGTTTAATTGAAATCATGGAAATATCTAATAAAGAATTCAGAACATTCATAATGGCAAAACATAAGGAGATGGAAAGGAAGAGAGACAAGGAACTGCTGAAGAGGAAGGAGAAAGTAGTTGGAGAGTTCCAGGAGGTGAGAAATTTCATGCAAGATCTAAAAGAGGAATTTCACACTTTACAAAAGAATCAGATGGAACTGTTAGAGATGAAGGCTATAATACAAGAAGTCAAGATTTCCCTTGAAAGTATTAAAAGCAGACTAATCATACAGAAAATAGAATCTCAGATGTAGAAGAGAAAATGGTTGGCCTAAAAAATCCACCACGAAGACTGAGAAAATGGCCCGCAAATTTGAGAATAATATACGAGAAATACTAGACACAATTAAACGTCCAAACATCCAGATAATAGGCATCCCAGAAGGTGAAGAGACACATAAGGGCATTGATAATCTATTCCATGAAATCCTGCAAGAAATTTTCCAAACCAGGGAGAGGTACTCAAAGATTCAGTCCCAAGAAATACAGAGGACCCCAAATAGAATCAACCCAAGAAGATCTTCTCCAAGACACATTATAGCCAGATTGACCAAAACAACAGACAAAGACAAGATACTAAGACTGGCAAGAGAAAAAAGGCAAGTTACCTACAAAGGGTATCCCATCAGACTAATGGCAGACCTCTTATCAGAAACAATGCGAGAGAGGAAACAATTGATAAATATATTCAAAGTGTTAAGGGAAAAGCAATTTCAACCGAGAATTCTGTACCCAGCAAGATTATCGTTCATTTGGGAAGAAAAGACACAAACATTCCCATATAAACAAAATCTGAAAGAATTTACCAGCACCAGATCAGATCTCCAAGAATTCCTTAAGGAAGTGCTATGTCAGTAAAATTAAATGCAGACACACAGAAATAAGAGTTCAAAAACTAAGAAAATGGGCAACTTAATTGTAGGGACAAAGTCTGGAGTTGAGTATTATATCCCAGAGTTCAATCTGGAAGATCGAACCTCAACAGAAACAAAAGATAAAGTACATGAGACTGAACTGATGAAACAGCATTCTGTGACTTGACTAAAATATTGCTTCTTTTCTTCTAAGCTTTGTTGTCCAGTTTTAAGGATTTTTATCCTGTCTTGAGCTGTCAATAGATTCATGTACCTACTATTTGAACAGAATACTAACTTGTTTCTGGGCTTTAAGTCTCAAGGAAACATCCTTACCAGTTCAAAACTGCCTTTCTTGAAACCACCAGCTGAACTTGCTATTGAAAGTAGTTAGATTACTTATGATATTGTGTGATCAAAAAAATGTTGGGGAAAAGGAATTGAAGACAACTGTAGACAGCAGAGATAGTGTAATAAGAGAGTGGAATAGGGCAGAGGGTCAGACATGGGGTAAAACACATATATATATGAAAGTAGTAATGGAATTTTATGGATGATAACATGCATGATTAAGCCACTATGCAGTTTACTCTAGGGGGAGACCACATTTAGTATGTTGTGATGATGCTCAGGGGATGAATGTAAATTTTAAAAAAAATTTCAGAAAAAAAAATACTAAAACTGTTACCAAAATTTAAAGAAAAAACTGTGTATTTGATGACCACAGAAAGCTATATAGCCCCAGCTAGGTACTATTTTATAGTATGTTCATTCTACTCACTGAAGTTTATGCCTAAAGTCAGACATGGGTTCTTGTGTATGTATATATCAGCTGAACTTACTATTGCAAATATTTAGACAAATTAAGTTCATTAGCAAATCTATTAAATGGGGGTGAAAGGCATAGAAAGCAACCAGGGATACCAGAGACAATGTGGGAGGAGGGTTGGCAGGACAGAGCGTTAGGGATAGGGAGTCAGGATGGCAAAAAAAAAAAAGCAAAATATACAAGACACAAGGAATGGAAAATTATTTGTTGATAAAATGTATATTGATGTGATTTATTGCACCAATAGACAGTGTATTTTGGATGGAAAATTTATTTTGTATACTATAATGATGTATAGTGAATTAATGCAAAAAGAAAAAGAAAAAATCAAATAAAAAAAAGAAGAAGAGATTAGGAGGAAAAAAATATATATGCCTCAGACAAGGAACTGATAACCAGAATACACAGGGAACTCAAGTGCCTTATGTGAAAAAAAATTATGAACCCAATTAAAAGATGGGAAAATTAGCTGAACAAAACTCTCTCTAAGGAAGACATACAAACAGCCAAAAAGCATATGAGGAAATGCTCAACATCCCTTATCATAAGGGAGATGCAGATAAAAACAACAATGAGATACCACCTAACCCCTGTCAGAATGGCAAAGATTATGAATATAAAAAGTGAAAAGTGTTGGCGGGGATGTGGTGAAAAGGGAACCCTCCTACACTGTTGGTGGAAATGTAAACTGGTTCGACCACTGTGGAGAACAATATGTAGGTTCCTCAAAGTTTTACAAATAGAACTACCATATGATACAGCGATCCCACTTCTGGATATTTACCCAAAAGACAGGAGAATGCTTAGTCAGAAAAGTGCTTGCACATCAATGTTTATTGCAGCCTTACTCACAATTGCCAAGACATAGAACCAACCTAAATGTCCACAAACTGATGAATGGATTGGAAAAGTGTGGTATATATACTCTATGGAGTACTACTCAGCCATAAAAAAATAACAAGACCCTGGAATTTGATAGAAAGTGGTCAGATATGGAGGATCTATTGTTGAGTGAAGTAAGCCAGGCTATGAAAGAAAGATATTGTATGTATCCATTCAATATATACCGACTATCTGCACTCTATGGTAGAGAGAGAAAAATTGGAGGACATAAAAGCAGTGAAGGTACTTAACGAGAATAGGACAGTGTGGAATGGGGGGGTGAAGAGAAGAGGATAGAGAAAGATAGCAAGAAACAAATAGAGAGGCAGGACATTAGTGAGAAAAAGATATGGATTATTACCTATTGATGATGACATGTATAGTATTCTCAACTGGATTGGTCTGAGAATTATTTCATGATGGGTAAAGTCATTTTACAAGCAAAATGAGAAACAGTGATTGACTGTTTTAAAAAATAATTAGAAAAATAATAATAATGATTGGGAAAAACATAGAAAAGATATTGAATGATGAAGTGGGAAGATTAATGTCTCTGTATTGCCTGACATGCACGGCATGCCCTTTTGAAAAAGAAATGTAATACACTGTAAAGTTATCTGTAATCCAATGTAATATAAAGAAGATTATGATGATAATAAAAATAAAAAAGAAGGCATAACTCTTATAAATATCTATACACCTAACACAGGAGCACCCAAATATGTGAAGGAAATACTGTTAGATCTAACAGGGGAGATAGACTGCAATACACTAATTGTTCGAGAACCAACACTGTACTATCCCCTTGGCACAGATCATCGAGACAAAAAATAGATAAAGAGATAAAGGATCTGAATGATACCATAATTGAAATGGACTTAACAGACACCTATAGAATTTCCAACCAAAAACCACGAGATACACTTTTTTCTCACCCCTACGTGGAAGCTTTTCGAAGATTGACCAAATCATAGGACACAAAGCAAGCCTCTACAGATTTAAAGGCATAGAAACTATTTCCAGCATCTTCTCTAACCAGGATGGAATTAAACTTGAGTTTAATTTCAAGAGAAATCCTCAGAAATACTCAAATACATGGAATCTAAATAACCTATTACTGAATGACTCCACAACTACTGATGAAAAAAAGTCTGAAATAAAAAGATTCATGGAAACTAATGACAACGAGGACACGAGTTTCCATAATCTTTGGGACACTGCAAAAGCAGTCATAAGAGGGAAGTTTATAGCAATTAGTGCTCATAAGAGGAAGACAGAAAGAAGGCAAATGGATCACCTAACATCATGCCTCAGAGAATTGGAGAAGCAACAACAAAATGATCCAAAAAACTCCAGGAGAAAGAAAATAATGAAGATCCGAGCAGAAATAAATGAAATAGAAAATAAACGAACTATACAGAAAATAGATGAAAGTAAATGCTGGTTCTTTGAAAAGATAAACAAATTCGATACACCACTAGCGAGACTTATTAAGAAGAAGAGAGGAAGGAACCAGGTGAATCAAATCTGCAATGAAGCAGGAAATATAACAACAGACAAATTAGAAATACAGATCATAAGAAGATACTATGAACAACTATATGCCAAGAACAAGACAGTCTAGATGAGATGAACAATTTCCTGGACATGTATAATCTACCAAGATTGAGCCAGGAGGATATAGAAAGTCTAAATAGGCCCATAAGAAGCCAGAAGACTGAATCAATAATAAATAACCATCCAACAAAAAAAGGCCCTGGCCCTGATACTTTCAGCTATGAGTTCTATAAAACTTTCAAAGAAGAGTTAACCCCCATTCTGCTCAAGTTATTTCTAAAGATCCAAAAGGGTGAATCTCTCCCTAATTCATTCTATGAAACCTCTGTCACCATTATCCTCAAAACAGATAAGGACAAGACAAGGAAGGAAAACTATAGACCAATATCTCTGATGAATATAGACTCAAAGATTCTCAACAAGATACTAGCAAACCATATCCAACAACTTATAAAAAAAAGATTATATATCATGATCAGGTAGGCTTTATTCCAGGAATGCAAGGTTGCTTCAACATATGCAAAACCATAAATGTAATACACCATATTAACAGGAAAAAAGATAAAACTATGTGGTCATATCAATTGATGCAGAAAAGGCATTTGATAATGTACTACATCCCTTTATAATAAAGACTCTCAGGAAAATCGGCCTACAAAGTTAATTTCTCAACATGATAAAAGCTATCTATGAAAAACCCATTGCAAACATCATCCTGAATGGAGAAAAGCTGAAAGCTTTCCCACTAAAAACGGGTACAAGACAAGAATGCCCACTTTCTCCACTCCTTCTCAGTACAGTACTGGAAGTCCTTGCCAACGCAATCAGAAAAGAGGAAAAAATTAAAGGCATCCAAATAGGAAAAGAAGAGGTGAAACTCTCTTTATTCGCAGATGACGTGATTGTGTACATAGAAGACCAATGATTTTCATGAAAAAATTTCTGGAAATAATGCACGAATACAGTAAAGTTGCAGGATACAAAATTAATATAGAGAAGTCTATAGCATTTCTATATACAAACAACAGGCAGACAGAGATAGAACTGAAAAAAAGTTATTCCATTTACCATCGCAACCAAACGTATAAGATACTTAGGTATAAATCTAACCAAAGAAGTTAAAGACCTCCACAAGGAAAAGTTTGAGAAACTAAAAGAAGAAATTGAAAATGACACAAAAAAAGTGGAAGGACATCCCTTGTTCCTGTATTGGAAGAATTAATATAACCAAATGGCAATTCTACCCAAATTAATCTACCTATTTAATGCAATGCCAATCAAAGTACCAGACACATTCTTTACAAATCTAGAAAAGACAATCATAAAATTCATCTGGAATAATAAAAGACCCCGTATTGCCAAAGTAATTCTATACAAGAAGAGTGGAGTGGGCGGCATCTCACTCCCTGACCCAAAAATGTACTACGAAGCTGTGGTAATCAGAACAGCATGGTACTGGCACAGGAAAAGACGTGTGGATCAATGGAAGAGAATTGAGTCCACAGGAATAAATTCCCAATCATTCAGTCAACTGATTTTTCAAAAAGGTTACCAGTCAATCCAATGGGAAAAGGAAAACCTCTTCAGCAAATGGTGCTGTAAAAACTGGATTTCCACCTGTAGAAAGATGAATCTGAACCCCTACCTCTCACCTTTGACAAAAATCAAGTCAAAGTGGATCAAGGATCTAAATCTAAGACCCCAAACTATTAAACTGCTTCTACAAAACACTGGGGAAACTCTGGGAGACATTGGGGTAGGGAAAGACTTATTACAATATAGACAAGTGGGATTACATCACACTAAGAAGTTTCTGCATGGCAAAAGACACAGTAAGTAGTGTGAGTCAACAGCCCTAAAAATGGGAAAATATTTTTGTAAATTATGCATCAGATAAGGGATTGATAACCAGAATACACAAGGAACTAAAGAAGCTGATTGGGAAAAAGATGATCAACCCAATTAAAAGATGGGAGAAGGAGATGAAAACAAAAACGCTCTCTAAAGATGACATATGAATACCCAAAAGGCATAAGGAAAATGTTCAACATCCCTCATTGTAAGGGAAATTCAGGTCAAAATAACAATGACGTACCACCTAACCCCAGTCAGATTGTCTATGATTAAAAAAAAAAAGGATAAGTGTTGGTGGCGATGTGGTGAAAGGGGAAGTCTTTTACACTGCTGGTGGGAATGTAAATGAGTCCAGCCACTGTGGAGAATAATTTGGAGATTCTCAAAAATATACAAATAGATCTACCATATGATCCAGCAATCCCACTTCTCAGTATCTATCCAAAGGACAGAAGAATTCTTCATTGGAAAAGTGCTTGCACATCGATGTTTATTGCGGCACTATTCATGATTGCTAAGACATAAAACCAACCCAAATGCCCCCGTACGGATGAATGGATTGAAAAACTGTGTCACATGTACTCTATTGAACACTACTCAGCCATAAAAAAAACCAAAACCCTGGCTTTTGACAGAAAGTGGAAAAATATGGAAGATTTACTGCTGAGTGAGGCAAGCCAGGATATGAAGGAGAGACATTGTATGTCTCCACTTAACATATACCGAATGTCTGCACTCTATGACTGAAACTGATTCACTAATGGTTGTACAAACACAAGAGATGGGTGTGAATGTCCAATGAGGTGTGTGTGGAGGAGTGGGGCCTAACGAAGGACATTTGGAGAAGGGATACAGAGGTAGAGCATTGATGGGTTGGGGAGGTGTGGTGTTATTATTTGAAGATATTTTGATCAATGGGACTGTAGAAAAATGTTCACATATTGAAATGCTCACATATTAAGCTAAACAATGTGATTGAATGTATATAAATAATTAATTAATTAATTTTAAAAATTTAAGAAAGAAATGCTATAGAATTCTATATATTAATTTTATATTCTGCAACTTTACTGTATTCATGTATTACTTCCAGTAATTTTTCCATGCAGACCTTTGAGTCTTCTGTGTATACAATCATGTCATCTGCTAATAGAGAGAGTTTCACCTCTTCTTTTCCTATTTGAATGCCTTTTATTTTTTCCTCTTTTCTGATTGCATTGACAAGGACTTCCAGTACTATATTAAAAACAAGTGGAGAAAGTGGGCATCCTTGTCTTGTTCCCGTGTGGGTATGATGTATTACATTTATGGTTTTGTGTATGCTAAACCAACCTTGCGTTCCTGGAATAAAGCCTACCTGATCATGGTGTAAGATCTTTTTTATAAGTTGTTGAATATGATTTGCTAGTATCTTCTTGAGAATCTTTGCATCGATGTTCATCAGAGATATTGATCTGTAGTTTTCCTTCCTTGTCCTGTACTTCTCTCTTTTAAGGATAAGCATGATAGAGCCTTCATAAAATGAATTAGGTAAAGATTCACCCTTTTGGATCTTTAGACATAACTTGAGCATAATGGGGTTAACTCTTCTTTGAAAGTTTTGTCGAATTCAGAGGTGAATCCATCAGGGCCAGGGTTTTTCTTTGTTGAGTGGTTATTTATTACTGATTCAATATCCTGGCTTGTTATGGGCCAGTTCAGACTTTCTATATTCTCCGGGCTCAATCTTGGTAGACTATATTTGTTCAGGAATTGTTTCATCTCATCCAGATTGTCTTGTTTCTTAGAATATAGATGTTCAAAGTATCCTCTAATGATGTTTGGAATTTCTACAATGTCTGTTGTTATACTGCCTGCTTCATAGCAGATTTGATTCGCATGGTACCTTTCTCTCTTCTTCTTAATAAGTTGGACTAGTGGTGTTTGGATTTTGTTTATCCTTTCAAAGAACCGCTTTTATTTTCATTTTTATTCTGTATAATTCAATTACTTTCTATATTATTTATTTCTGCTCGGATCTTTATTATTTCCTTTCTCCTGGAGTATTTTGGATTTTTTTGCTGTTGCTTTTCCAATTCTCTGAGGCATGATGTTAGGTGATCCATTTGCTTTCTTTCTGTCTTCCTCTTATGTGCACTAATTGCCATGAATGTCCCTCTTATGATTGCTGTAGCAGTGTCCCAAAGATAATGGAAACTCCTGTCCTCATTGACATTGGCCTCCATGAGTCTTTTTATTTCAGTCTTTATTTCTTCTGTAGTAGTGGAGTCATTCAAGAGTAGGGTATTTAGTTTCCATGTATTTGAGTATTTTTGAGGTTTCCTAATGAAATTAAACTCAAGTTTAATTTCAATGCAGGATATAGTTTCTATGCCTCTGAATCTGTAGAGGTTTGCTTTGTGTCCTATGATGTGTCCAATCTTCAAAAAGGTTTCATGTTGGGGTGAGAAAAAAAGTGTATCTCGTAGGTTTTGGATGGAAGGCTTTATAGATGTCTGTTAAGTCCATTTGATTTATGGTATTGTTTAGATCCTTTATCTCTTTACCTATTTTTTTGCAGATGGTCTTCCAGAGGGGATAGCGTGGTGTTGAGATCTCCAACAATTACTGTGTTGCAGTCTACCTCCCCGTTTATATCTAACAGTCTTTCCTTCACATATTCGGGTGCTCCTGTGTTAGGTGCATAGATATTTATAAGCGTTATATGTTCTTGATCTATAGAGCCTTTTACTATGATAAAGTGCCCTCTGCCATCTCCCACTCTCCTCCCACACTGTCTCTGGTATCAATGTTCACTTTCTACACTGTTTTCCCCCCCACATTTTATTGAATTACTATAGACCTTAATTAATCTAAATATTTTCATAGCAAACGCAGGTGATATATACATTTCCATGAACACAAGTCTAACTTTATGCATCCTATAAAGTAGCACCTAGCTGGGGCTATATATCTTACTGCAGTCATTGAATAGATTTTTTTTTCCTGAAACTTTTTTTTATAACTTAATTTACATTCTTTTCCTAAGCATCATCACAGCATACAAAATGTGATTCCCCATCCAGTATATACTGCATAGTGACTTAGTCATGCATATTATAAAAAAATTTCCATTTCTAGTTCCTAGAATTATTTTTACCACTCTTTCTGACCCTCTATCCTTTCCCACCATCTTCTCACACTATCTCTGGTGTCTACAATTGTCTTCCATTCCTTTCCCACCCACATTGTATTGATCACACAGCTTCTTACATAATCTAACTACTTTCAATGGTGAGTTCATTCGGTACTATTAAGAAAAACAGTTTTAACTTAAATCAAAGAAATGCCAAGGAACTTTGCTTAAAGCCAGGAAACCGGTTAGGATTCTGTTAAAATGGTAGGTGCATGAACTTATCAGTCTCATATGCTTTTATTTTCTGTTCTGGTTCAATTTTCCTGATTAAATTCTGGGATATAATATTCAACTCCAGACTTGTCCCTATGATTAAGTTGGCCACGTTCTTAGTTTTGTTTTGTTCTTTTTTAAAGAATTATTTATTTAATTTTGCTTACCATTATTATCTTTTAAATTTGCTAAAGGGCATATACACTCACCAGAGAAGGAAGGCAAAGAGAAAGAGAAGTGACAAAGCAAGTTGCCAGGTTCAAGATTCAAAATGCAGTCAGCCACGTGGAAGTCTTGCATCTTCGCCATCATGCCACCTGATGGCCTCCACTCTAATTCATTGAGAATATACTGGGTTGCTGGAAAAGTCATGCTATATTTTTCTCTTATTTCTATGCAAAAATGCAACATGACTTTTCTTTTTTTTCATTTTTAAATTTTATTTCTTTTTTTGAATATACATTCAATCGCATTGTTTAGCTTACAATGTGAGCATTTCAATATGTGAACATTTCTCACCAGTCCCATTGATCAAAATAACTTCAACCAATAACACCACACTTCCTCATGCCGTCAATGATCTACCTCCATGTCCCTTCTCCAAATGCCCTTCGTTAGGCCCCACTCCTCCACATACATCTCATCTGACAGTCACACCCATCTCTTGTGTTTGTAGAGCCGTTAGTCAATCAGTTTCAGTCATAGAGTGCAGACATTCAGTATATGTTAAGTGGGGACATACAATGTCTCTCCTTCATAGCCTGACTTGCCTCACTCAGCAGTACATCTTCCATGTTTTTCCACTTTCTGTCAAAAGCCAGGGTTCTGTTGGTTTTTATGACTGAGTAGTATTCCATAGAGTATATGTGCCACAGTTTTTCAATCCATTCCTCCATACGGGGGCATTTGGGTTGGTTCCATGACTTAGCACTTGTAAATAGTGCTGCAATAAACATCGATGAGCCAGCACTTTTCCAATGAAGAATTCTTCTGTCCTTTGGGTAGATACCAAGGAATGGGATTGCTGGATCATATGGTAGATCTATTTGCAGATTTTTGAGGAATCTCCAAATTATTCTCCACAGTTGTTGGACCAATTTACATTCCCACCAGCAGTGTAAAAGAGTTCCCTTTCACCACACCCCCGCCAACATTTATCATTTTTTGTTTTTTAATCTTAGACATTTTGACTGGGGGTAGTTCTTAGTTTTTGAATTCTTATTTCCGTGTGTCTGTATTTAATTTTCCTGACATAGCACACCCTTGAAAAATTCTTGGAGATCTGGTCTGGTGCTGGTAAATTCTTTCAGGTTTTGTTTATCTGAAAATGTTCTTGTCTTTTCTTACCACCTGAAAGATAATCTTACCGGGTATAGTATTCTTGGCTAAAATTGCTTCTCTCTTAACAGTTTGAATATATTTTCCCATTCTTTGTTTCCGATGAGAGATCTGCTGTTAGCCTGATGGGATGTCCTTTGTAGGTAACTTGATGTTTTTCTCTTGCCATTCTTAGTATCTTGTCTTTGTCTGCAGTTTTGGTCAACCTGGCTATAATGTGTCTTGGAGAAGATCTTCTTGGCTTGATTCTATTTGGGGTCCTTTGTATTTCCTGGGACTGGATCTTTGAATGCCTCTCTAGGTTTGGAAAGTTTTCTTACAGGGTTTCATGAAATAGATGATCAATGCCCTTATGGGTCTCTTCACCTTCTGGAATGCCAATTATCTGGATGTTTGGACGTTTGATGGTATCTAGTATTTCTCGCATATTATTCGCAAATTTTTGGGCTATTTTCTCAGTCTTCGTGGTGGATTTTTCTAGGCCAGCCATTTTCTCTTCTAAATCTGAGATTCTATTTTCTGGATGATCTAGTCTGCTTTTAATACTTTCAAGGGAGATTTTGACTTCCTGTATTATAGACTTCATCTCTAACAGTTCCGTTTGAGTCTTTTGTAAAGTGTGTAATTCCTCTTTTAGATCTTGCAAAACTTTCCTCATCTCCTGGAACTCATCAACTTCTTTCTCCTTTCTCTTTAGCAGTTCATTATCTCTCTTCTCTTCCATCTCTGTTAGTTTCGACATAATGAATGCTCTAAATTCCTTATCAGACATTTCCATGATTTTCACCAAACTGCTTGTGGATGAAGAAGAGTTACTCTTTTCCCTTGGAGGAGAGGTATTTTCTTATTTTCCCATATTTCTTGTGATCCAGCGGTGATTTCTTGTCATCTGATGAATGGTGTGTTTCTTTCAAATTCTTAAAGTTCAGTTGCTAGCTCGTTTTCTGGAGGCTGAATTATCAGTAGAAAATCTTCATTTCTCCTGTGCCCTGAAATACCTAGCTCGTATAAGCCATGTGGAACCTTCTCCTCGTCCTTATCTGTTTTAAAGATAAGGGAGATAGAGGCTTCATAGAATGAGTTAGGGAGAGATTCATCCTTTTGGATCTTTAGAAATAACTTTAGCACAATTCAGGTTAACTCTTCTTTAAACGTTTTGTAGAATTCATAGGTGAAGCCATCAGGACCAGGGCTTTTTTTTTTTTTTTGATTGGGATGTTATTTATTACCTATTACATCTACTGGCTTCTTTTTATTCTTATTCTGACTTTCTACAGCCTCCTGGCTCTATCTTGGTAGATTATATATGTCCAGAAATTTGTCTATCTCATCCAGATTTTCTTGTTTGTTGGCATATAGTTGTTCATAGTATACTTTAATAATGTTTTGTATTTCTTCTATGTCTGCTGTTATACTGTCTGCTTCACTGCAGACTGGATTTACCTGGTTCCTTTCTCTCTTCTTTTTTTGCGTACTCAATTTATTTTCACATTTTTTCCACATTTAATTGATTCTCAAAGTACCTTAAACTAAAACAATGGGCAAAGCTAGAATCTAGTTACAAATGCACTGTAATTTCATACAAAATATGATTTCCCATCAAAAATATACTCCATAGTGGCTTAATCAAACATGTTATCATCATTAATTTTACATATAAATAAATAAATAAACATCTATTTGCTAAGAAACAAGACAATCTGGATGAGAAGTGCAAATTCCTGAACAAATCTATCAAGGATGAGCCAGGAGGATATAGAAAGTCTGAATAGGCCCATGACAAGCCAGGAGATTGAATCAGTAATAAATAACCTCCCAACAAAGAAAAGCCCTGGCCCCAATGGATTCACCTGTGAATTCTACAAAACCTTCAAAGAAGAGTTAACTCCCATTCTGCTCAAGTGATTTCTAAAGATCCAAAGGTTGAATCTCTCCCTAATTCATTCTATGAAGCCTCTATCACCCTCATCCTTAAAACAGATGAGAACAGGACAAGGAAGGAAAACTACAGACCAATGTCTCTGATGAACATAGACACAAAGATTCTCAACAAGATACTAGCAAATCGTATTCAACAACTTATAAAAAAGATCATACACCATGAACAGGTAGGCCTTACTCCAGGAATGCAAGGTAGGTTCAACATATGCAAAACCATAAATGTAACACATCATATCAAAAGGAAGAAAGATAAAAACCATAAGGTCATATCAATTGATGCAGAAAAAGCATTTGATAAGATATAACATTCCTTCATGATCAAGGCTCTCAGCAAAATCAGCATAGAAGGGCCATTTCTCATTACAATAAAACCATCTATGGAAAACCCATAACGAACATCATCCTCAATGGAGAAAAGGTGAAAGCTTTCCCACTAAACACAGGAACAGGACAAGGATGCCCACTTTCTCCACTCCTTTTTAACATAGTAGTAGAAGTCCTAGCCAACACAATCAGAAAAGAGGAAAAAATAAAGGTCATTCAAATAGAAAAAGAAGAGGTGAAACTCTCTCTATTCGCAGATGACATGATTGTATACATAGAAGACCAGATGGTCTCCATGGAAAAATTACTGGAAGTAACACATGATTACAGTAAAATTGCAGGATATAAAGTCAATATACATAAATAGATAGCATTTCTATATACGAATAACAGGCAGACTGAGATAGAACTGAAAAAAAGTTATTCCATTTACCATAGCCACCAAAAGTATACAATATTTAGGAATAAATCTAACCAAAGAAGATAAAGACCTCCCCAAGGAAAACTATGTGAAGCTAAAAAAAGAAATTGATGATCAGGTAGGCTTTATTACAGGAATGCAAGGTTGGTTCAACATACGCAAAACCATAAATGTAATACACCATATTAACAAGAAAAAAGACAAAAACCATATGGTCATATCAATTGATGAAGATAAAGCATTTAATAAGATACAACATCTCTTTATGATCAAGACGCTCAGGAAAATCGGCATACAAGGGTCATTTCTCAACACAATAAAAGCTATCTATGAAAAAAACATCGCAAACACCATCCTGAATGGAGAAAAGCTGAAAGCTTTCCCACTAAAAACGGGTACAAGACAAGGATGCCCACTTTCTCTACGCCTTTTCAATATAGTACTGGAAGTCCTCACTGACGCAATCAGAAAAGAGGAAAAAATTCAAGGCATACAAATAGGAAAAAGAAGAGGTGAAGCACTCTGTATTCGCAGATGACATGATTGTGTACATAGAACACCCAATGATTTTTTTTTATTAATTACTTTATTTATTTTTGTATATACTTTCAATCATATTGTTTGGCTTACAATGAGACCATTTCGATATGTGAACATTTCTCCCCAGACCCGTTGATCGAAATATCTTCAACAGATAACACCACACCTCCCCATCCCGTCAATGCTCTACCTCTGTATCCCTTCTCTAAATGTCTTTCGTTGGGCCCCACTCCTCCACATAGACCTCATCTGACATTCACACCCATCTCTTGTGTTTGTTCAACTGTTAGTCAATCAGTTTCCGACATAGAATGCAGACAAACGGTATATGTTAAGTGGGGACATACAATGTCTCTCCTTCATAGCCTGGCTTGCCTCACTCAGCAGTACATCTTCCATATTCTTCCACTTTCTGTCAAAAGCCAGGGCTCTGTTGGTTTTTATGGCTGAGTAGTATTCCATAGAGTATATGTGCCACAGTTTTTCAATCCATTCCTCCATACGGGGGCATCTGGGTTGGTTCCATGACTTAGCAATTGTGAATAGTGCCGCAATAAACATCGATGTGCAAGCACTTTTCCAATGAAGGATTCTTCTGTCCTTTGGGTACATACCGAGGAGTGGGATCCCTGGATCATATGGCAGATCTATCTGTAGATTTTTGAGGAATCTCCAAATTATTCTCCACAGTGGTTGGACCAATCTACATTCCCACCAGCAGTGTAAAAGAGTTCCCCTTTCACCACACCCCCGCCAACACTTATCATTTTTTTTTTTTTTAATATTAGACAATCTGACTGGGGTTAGGTGGTACCTCATTGTTGTTTTTATCTGCATTTCCCTTACGATGAGGGAGGTTGAACATTTTTTCATATGCCTTTTGGCCATTCGTATGTCATCTTTAGAGTGTTTTCTTCATCTCCTTCTCCCATCTTTTAATACGGCTGCTCATCTTTTTTCCAAACACCTTTTTTAGTTCCTTGTGTATTCTGGTTATCAGTCCCTTATCTGATGCACCATTTACAAAAATTATTTCCCATTCTGAGGGCTGTCGATTCACACTAACTACCGTGTCTTTGGCCATGCAGAAACTTCTCAGTCTGATGTAATCCCACTTGTCTATTTTGTGGACGATGGACTCTGCTTTGGGGGTCTTCTTTAGGAAGTCTTTCCCTACACCAATGTCTCCCAGAGTTTCCCCAGCATTCTCCAGGAGCAGCTTTATAGTTTGAGGTCTTAGATTTAGATCCTTGATCCACCTTGACTTGATTCTTGTCAAAGGAGAGAGGTAGGGGTTCAGATTCATCTTTCTGCAAGTGAAAGTCCAGTTTCTCCAGCACCACTTGCTGAAGAGGCTTTCATTTTCCCACTGGATTGACTGGTACCCCTTGTCAAAGATCAGTTGACTGTATGTTTGGGCACTTATTTCTGGGGACTCTATTCTGTTCCATTGGTCCACATGTCTGTTTCTGTGCCAATACCATGCTGTCTTTATTACCACAGCTTTGTAATATATTTTTGGATCGGGGATTGAGATGCCACCCACTCCATTCTTCTTGTGTAGAAGTGCTTTGGCAATACGGGGTCTTTTATGATTCCAGACAAATTTTAAGATTGTCTTTTCTAGATCTGTGAAGAATGTGTCTGGTACTTTGATTGGCATTGCATTAAATAGGTAGATTAATTTGGGTAGAATTGCCATTTTGATTATATTAATTCTTCCGATCCATGAACATGGGATGTCCTTCCATTTTTTTGTGTCATTTTCAATTTCTTTTTTTACCTTCTCGTAGTTTTCCTTGTGGAGGTCTTTAACTTCTTTGGTTAGATTTATTCCTAAATATCTTATACTTTTAGTGGCTATGGTAAACGGAATAAGTTTTTTCAGTTCTATCTCAGTCTGCCTGTTATTCGTATATAGAAATGCTATCGATTTCTGTATATTGATTTTATATCCTGCAACTTTACTGAATTCATGTATTACTTCCAGTAGTTTTTCCATGGAGACCATTGGGTCTTCTATGTATACAATCATGTCATCTGCAAATAGAGAGAGTTTCACCTCTTCTTTTCCTATTCGAATGCCCTTTATTTTTTCCTCTTTTCTGATTGCGTTGGCGAGGACTTCCAGTACTATATTGAAAAGGAGAGGAGAAAGTGGGCATCCTTGTCTTGTTCCTGTGTTTAGTGGGAAAGCTTTCAGCTTTTCTCCATTCAGGATGATGTTCGCTATGGGTTTTTCATAGATGGCTTTTATTGTATTGAGAAATGGCCCTTCTATGCCGATTTTGCTAAGAGTCTTGATCATGAAGGGATGTTGTATCTTATCAAATGCTTTTTCTGCGTCAATCGATATGACCATATGGTTTTTGTCTTTCTTCCTATTAATATGGTGTATTACATTTATGGTTTTGCGTATGTTGAACCAACCTTGCATTCCTGCAATAAAGCCTACCTGATCATGGTGTATGATCTTCTGTATAAGTTGTTGAATACGATTTGCTAGTATCTTGTTGAGAATCTTTGAGTCTATGTTCATCAGAGATATTGGTCTATAGTTTTCCTTCCTTGTCCTGTCCTTATCTGTTTTGAGGATGAGGGTGACAGAGGCTTCATAGAATGAATTAGGGAGAGATTCACCCTTTTGGATCTTTAGAAATAATTTGAGCAGAATGGGAGTTAACTCTTCTTTGAAAGTTTTGTAGAATTCAGAGGTGAATCCATCGGGGCCAGGGCTTTTCTTTGTTGGGAGGTTACTTATTACTGATTCAATCTCCTGGCTTGTTATGGGCCTATTCAGACTTTCTATTTCTTCCTGGCTCATTCTTGGTAGATTATATTTGTCCAGGAGTTTGTCCATCTCGTCCAGATTATCTTGTTTCTTAGCGTATAGATGTTCAAAGTATCCTCTAATGATGTTTTGAATTTCTACTATGTCTGTTGTTATGTTACCAGCCTCATTGCAGATTTGATTCACCTGGTTCCTTTCTCTCTTCTTCTTAATAAGTCTCGCTAGTGGGGTATCAATTTTGTTTATCCTTTCAAAGAACCAGCTTTTGCTTTCACTTACTTTCTGTATAGTACGTTTATTTTCTATTTCATTTATTTCTGCTCGGATCTTTATTATTTCCTTTCTCCTGTAATTTTTTGGATTTTTTTGCTGTTGCTTTTCCAATTCTCTAAGGCTTGATGTTAGGTGATCCATTAGCCTTTTCTCTGTCTTCCTCTTATGTGCACTAATTGCTATGAACTTCCCTCTTATGACTGCTTTGGCAGTGTCCCAAAGATTATGGAAACTTGTATCTTCATTGTCATTGGCTTCCATGAATCTTTTGATTTCGGACTTTATTTCTTCGGTAATAGTGGAGTCATTCAGGAGTAGGTTATTTAGTTTCCATGTTTTTCGGTATTTTTGAGGATTTCTCTTGAAATTAAACTCGAGTTTAATTCCATCATGGTCAGAGAAGATGCTGGAAATAGTTTCTATGCTTCTGAATCTGCAGAGGCTTGTTCTGTGTCCTATGATGTGGTCAATCTTCGAGAAAGTTCCATGTCGGGGTGAGAAAAAACTATATCTTGCGGTTTTTGGGTGGAAAGTTCTATAGATGTCTGTTAAGTCCAATTGATTTATGGTATCATTTAGGTCCTTGATCTCTCTACCTATTTTTTGCCTAGATGATCTGTCCAGAGGGGATAATGCGGTGTTGAGATCTCCAACAATTAGTGTGTTGCAGTCTATCTCCCCTTTCAGATCTAACAATCTTTCCTTCACATATTTGGGTGCTCCTGTGTTAGGAGCATAGATATTAATAAGCGTTATATCTTCTCGATCTATAGAGCCTTTTACTATGATATAGTGCCCTTCTTTGTCTCTTCGGACACTTTTTGTTTTAAAGCCTATTTTGTCAGAAATTAGTATCGCAACTCCAGCTCTTTTTTGGTTCCCAACTGCATGGAAAACCTTTTTCCAACCCTTCACTTTCAGCCTATGTATGTCTTTATCCATGAGGTGGGTTTCTTGTAGGCAACAGATAGAGGGTTTCTGTTTTTTTATCCATTCAGCCAGTCTGTGTCTCTTGATTGGAGAATTTAACCCATTAACATTCAATGTTATTATCGATGTTATAGGGTCTGTACCGAAATTTAAGTTAGCCATTGTCTTAGTTGCCTGTTATTTCTTTGTTTCTGGCTGTTGCGTCTTTAGTTTTCCTGGAACAGTACTTTCTTCAGGATTTCTTGAAGAGCTGGTCTGGTGTTGGCAAATTCTTTCAGGTTTTGTTTGTCTGAGAAGATTTTAATCTTTTTTTCCCAAATGAAGGATAATCTTGCAGGGTATAATAGTCTTGGCTGAAATTGTTTCTCTCTTAACACTTTCAGTATGTCTTCCCATTCTTTTCTTGCTTGCATTGTTTCTGATGAGAGGTCTGGTGTTAGTCTTATGGGATGGCCTTTGTAAGTTATTTCTCGTTTCTCTCTTGCCAGTTTTAGTATCATGTCTTTTTCTGTGACGTTAGACAGCCTGGCTAAGATGTGCCTTGGGGAAGATCTTCTGGGGTTGATTCTATTTGGGGTCCTTTGTATTTCTTGGGTCTGGATGGTTCGGTGCCTCTCTAGGCTTGGGAAATTTTCTTCCAAGATGTCATGGAATAGATTTTCCATTCCGCTATTAGTTTCTTCACCTTCTGGGATGCCGATTATCCTGATGTTTGGGCGTCTAATAGAGTCTAGTATTTCTCGTATATTATCCTCATGTTTTTTAGTTATTTTCTCGATCTTTTTGTAGTTTTTTTCTAGATCAGAGGTTTTATCTTCTACATCAGAGATTCGATCTTCAGCATGGTCTAATCGGCTCTTAATACTTTCCAGAGAGTTTTTGATTTCTTGTATTATTGACTTTATCTCTAATAGTTCCACCTGATTCTTTCTCAGAGTATCCATTTCTTCTTTCATATCCTGGAAGGACTTCCTAATTTCCTGTAGTTCGTTGTCTCTTTTTTTTTCCAATTCACAGAATTTGGTCACCATGAATGTTCGGAATTCTGTGTCTGTCATTTTGGTAACGTCCTCCATATTTACGATACATGGAGGGGCATTTTCCTTTGTTGGAGACATATTTTCTTGTTTATTCAGACCTGAGGCTCTTTTTCTACCTTTAGCCATTGGAGGATTACTTCCCTTATAAAGACTTCTTGGGAGAACTTTTGTCCCACAAGAAGTAAGAGTCTTTCCTTTTTGATGGGAATAGCTGTTTGTTGAAGTCTCTCTTCTGTTGCTTTTACCAATGTGTTTTCAGGCGGGGAACTCTACAGAAGTGTCTAACAAGCAGAATCTCCTTTTTTCAAAGGGGATCAGTAGTAGGGAGGATCCCAAAGACACTTACCTTCCTAGGAAATTTCAGATATATAATTCTAGACCTGTCTAGTCTGTCTGGCACCGTAAAAAATAAGAAGGAGAGGACAATATGCAATGAAAGGAAAGACAACACAGAAAAATAAAGAAAAAGTCGCACAGCGCGCGATTTCGCCAGAGGCTTGGAGGGGACGCTGTTGCCTGCTGGCAATACAGGAAGGTCTGGGGGGAGAAGGAGGGCTAGGTGTTAACAAGAGAATGCAGGGGGGGTCAAGAGAAAAGAAAAAAAAAACAAAAAAACAAAAAAAAACTGCCTGAAGGAGATCCTGGCTACCTACCTAGAAGGTGGAGTCTGGGGCCTGGGGGTCTGGAAGTGGGGTAGGGGTCAGAGGTGACCCTCCCTCAGTATCCCGTGCTGGCCAGAGGCTTGCAGGGGACGCTGATGCCTGCTGGCAGTCCAGGAAGGTCTGGGGGGAGAAGGAGGGCTAGGTGTTAACAAGAGAATGCAGGGGGGGTCAAGAGAAAAGAAAAAAAAAAAAAAAACAAAAAAAAACCGCCTGAAGGAGATCCTGGCTACCTACCTAGAAGGTGGAGTCTGGGGCCTGGGGGTCTGGAAGTGGGGTGGGGGTCAAAGGTGACCCTCCCTCAGTATCCCTTGCTGGCCAGAGGCTTGCAGGGGACGCTGATGCCTGCTGGCAGTCCAGGAAGGTCTGGGGGGAGAAGGAGGGCTAGGTGTTAACAAGAGAATGCAGGGGGGGTCAAGAGAAAAGAAAAAAAAAAACAAAAAAAAAACAAAAAAAAACCGCCTGAAGGAGATCCTGGCTCCCTACCTAGAAGGTGGAGTCTGGGTCCTGGGGGTCTGGAAGTGGGGTGGGGGTCAGAGGAGACCCTCCCTCAGTATCCCATGCTGGCCAGAGGCTTGCAGGGGACGCTGATGCCTGCTGACAGTCCAGGAAGGTCTGGGGGGAGAAGGAGGGCTAGGTGTTAACAAGAGAATGCAGGGGGGGTCAAGAGAAAAGAAAAAAAAAAAAACAAAAAAAACCGCCTGAAGGAGATCCTGGCTACCTACCTAGAAGGTGGAGTCTGGGGCCTGGGGGTCTGGAAGTGGGGTGGGGGTCAGAGGTGACCCTCCCTCAGTATCCCTTGCTGGCCAGAGGCTTGCAGGGGACGCTGATGACTGCTGGCAGTCCAGGAAGGTCTGGGGGGAGAAGGAGGGCTAGGTGTTAACAAGACAATGCAGGGGGGGTCAAGAGAAAAGAAAAAAAAAAAACAAAAAAAAACCGCCTGAAGGAGATCCTGGCTACCTACCTAG